>OX123192.2:9282871-10493863 GCA_944739405.2 Euclidia mi | reverse complement strand
GGGGTCACCTCGCCACTTAGAACAGCGCCGAGTGCGGTGTTTTTCATACACGTTCAACCAACGGATACGCCGGTGCATTTTTCCACTGTCAAACTATGAACGTCATTTTCCTCATTTAAATACTGTCCAGAATCTATTAACACAGTAAAACTATTGAGCGGATTGAAGTGACTATTCACGACTACGCGAGAAAGCGCGCGTATACTCTGCACAGCGCTTCGCTATAGATATGAGCGTCAGCCTTAAGAACACCTAAACCCAAACAAATATTTATGGATCATACAAAGTGTGTTTTGCCGTGTGGTTGACGGCATAGAATACAAGTGTCACCACCCCCTATCTTCCCGTGGGTGTCGTAAGAGGCGACTAAGGGATAACACGATGCAAATACCATCTTTGCGTAGAGACGGAAAACTCGACATCAAACCCTATACGACTGCCTCGTTGGTCTCGCGGCATAAATGTGTGCGTGGGATCGGGAGGCCCCGGGTTCGATTCCTGGGTCGGGCAGTGTTATTGGGTTTTTCTGTCACGAAATTCTCAGTAGCAGCACGGAGTCTGGAAATGTGCCCGGTACGGCAATAGGCTCGCCCCTTATTACGTGGGACTAAAGTATATCTGGCGAAAAGTGGGTGTAGAAATACACCTCTGCCTACCCCTTCGGGGATAAAGGGCGTGACGATGTGTATGTGTGTGTGTGTGTGTACAAAGTGTTGTCATCATCATCGGCCCTGTACATAAATTGTCCCACTGCTGAGCACGGGCCTCTTCTCACTATGAGAAGGGTAAGGCCATAGTTCAGAACGTTGGCCAAGTGCGGGTTGGCACACTTCACATAGACATGTGAACAAGAACGTTATGGAGAACTCTCAGACATGCAGGTTTCCTCACGATGTTTTCCTTCACCGTTTATCAAGCGATAATTAACAATTTAATACGCACATAACTTCGAAAAGTCATTGGTGCGCGCCGTGACTTCGAACTCGAGACCCTCTGCATAGCAGTCCGTCGGTCTCTCCACTTGGCTATCGTGTTGTACCGTGTAGGAAATGTACCGTACAATCGTCAAAATATTTAAACTTAAACCCCAAACGCTATAGTACAAATCTAAAGCAAAAACTCATTCATCATTCATCAGTACGACAAAAAGGCCCATCTCTTTAATTGTAACGCCTTCACAAAGTACAGGCAATAAGATAAATTTGTAAAGCAATTAATGTTGTCGCACTTGTAAGTAATGCCTTCGGGCTAATTCCACAAGGTCGTCTGGCTGTTATAGTTGTTTGTCATGCTGCGGTCTTCTATTCTTAGTAGCGAATAGAACTTCATTGTTATATGAAAATGTTTGAACCAGTATCTTTAACATAAAAGTCTAGCAATTTGTTTCAATCATCCGTTATATAGTAAACTAGAAGGATTCCATATAGTTTCACCATGACCGTCCGTGTCAGTGGCTTTACGCGTAAACTATAAGCACTAGATAGCTGAAATTTCGCATGGTTGTACACTGTAAACTCAGTTACAAAACTGCACGATAAATTTATAAAGTTAAGTTTATTGGTAACGCCCATACACCTAGAGGACATAGCGATATTT
Organism: Euclidia mi; assembly: GCA_944739405.2. Classification (NCBI taxonomy): domain Eukaryota; kingdom Metazoa; phylum Arthropoda; class Insecta; order Lepidoptera; family Erebidae; genus Euclidia; species Euclidia mi. The sequence continues at coordinate 10,492,267 of OX123192.2, read as the reverse complement.
TTTATTTTCTACAACATTGTATGGGGTATCGTTAGATATCTATTTCAAAATCTTTAGCCATTATTTTATTGATGGATGCGTGTGAAGTATTTAGGATAAACCACCAATTGCAAACTGCCCCTGTCCCTCCCCTAAAGCGTAGTATTTGGGTATGTGTAAACAATGCTAAATAGTGACATAAAAAAAGGAACTTTAATTAAAAATTTAACGGCTACTTATAGTTTCCTAATTAAGGATTAGACAATTAAATTAGAATTCTACTTGCGAGCGATATTTATACTTTAATATAAAAAATCTGAAGAGTTTGTTTGGTTGAACGCGCTAATCTCAGGAACTACTAGTCCGATATGATAAATTCTTTCCGTGTTAGATAATCGATTTATCGAGGAAAGCTATATTATACTATATATAACGGCACGCTATGAGCGACGGGAGCGGAGCAGTAGCCCAAAATAACGCAGGTGTAACCGCAGGCTCATCTAGTAATCAACGTGGCTTGGGGTACTACGCAACCCTACATTGTGCGAGGCTAAAAATGCATTTGGCCGGTAGTTCTTACTATTCAAATTGTTTATTCTAATAGTAAACTTTACACAGTCACTACATATAATTAGTTCAAAATATGTGGTCTTTGATTCATAGTACTCCATTTTAAATGTATACAAAGAAGTTGAAACCATTTTTCAGGATTTGTCGTGAATAACAAGATGCTGCACTTACGTAGTATAAATTCTCTGGCAAGGTTATGGTTCATCTTTCTTTGTGCTATAAAATATTCTGCTCACGTTTTATGAATATGATGTGAATCGTTCTAATTGTTCGTCCCATATCTGGCAAAGCCTATATTATAGCAAAAAGACAACTTATGACTGCCTCCATGGTCCAGTGGATAGCGTATGCGACTTCTGATCGAAGGTCCCGAGTTTGATTACTAGGTCGTGCAAAAGCGTTACTGGGTTTACCAAATTCTCAGTAGCAGCACGGAGTCTGGTGATGTGCCCGGTAACGACAATAGGTTCGCCCCCTATTACGTGGGACCAAAGTCCATAGCCAAATATTACACCTCTGCCTACCCCTTCGGGGATAAAAGGCGTGAGACGATAAATAAAAATAAATACTTATAAATGTTGCACATTGTTCTAGCCTATACCTATCTAGTAAATTTCTATTAAGTGTTCTATAAAAAGGTATGAGATTGTTCATAAGTGCTTAAAAGTGATATGCCTTGCGCTGCAATATCATTTTTACCCCCAACAGCTTGTTAATAAAAATAAAAATCTATAAATGTATTACAATCAATGTCTACCAGAGAGAGGCAAAACACAGTCGATAAATAAATCGTATTGCATCACTAAGTAGGACGGCATAAAGTGATCTATCAATTGATGCTGAGTAATACTCGATTAATACAGATATAGAGCTCATGGGCAGCGTAAGTAATTGAGTTAAATATCCGATTACTAGGAGTCTGTGTGGCTGAAAGTATAGCAGTTTGTGACTGGAAGCTATGGTTGAGGGTTCCATCCGTAGTAAAGTAAGAAAACCATTACAGGAATATATCAAATGAGAATAGAGGAGATACTGACAGTTTGCTACGCAGAGTCTTCAAAGGGTCTCGGGTTCGAATACACGGCGCGAACCAATGATTTATCAAAGTTAAGTGGATATTTGTCCGTATGGTGACGGATTAAGAATACGGAATGTGACCACCCCATATCATCCCATGGGTGTCGTAAGAGCCGACAGAGGGAGCATATTATGCAGAGAACAGCACTGTAAGAGAAGGAAAACTTGATACAAACCCTATACCAACCCGTTTGGCCAGCGTGGTATAGTAGGCCAATTCCTCCTTTCAAATGAGAGGCCTAGTCCAGCAGTGGACTGTTAAAGGCTGATGATGATGTAAGTGGGTATTCTATTGTAAATTATCGCTTGCTTAGCGGTGAAAGAAAACATCATAAGGCAACCGACGTTTTTTTTTGAGAACATTATGAAGAACTTGACTGCACGGTTGCCGTAGTGGTTTAAGCGGCCGCCTCGCCGCTTGACACTGCGCCAAGTGTTATGGGTTCAATTCCCACACGAGGAAACACTTTGTGTAATTCACAAATTGTTGTTTCGAGTCTGGGTGTTCATAGTGTCCGTTGGTTGTATGTTTGTAAAGTCCCTCGCGACACAGGATTTAGTCCTAATGCGGGCGTTGTCTTTTTTAAAAAGAACTCTTCTTTCTCTCAGACATGCATGACGGAGAGTTCTTCATAAAGTTCTCAAAACATATTTATAAAGCAGGCTAAGTCCTTCTATTGCTTCACAAATCAGGCGAGACTCATGTTCAGTAGTGGACTGCGGATCGTTTTATAATGGTTAACATCAGTTGTTGTATTCTTGAATGAAATAATGACTCAAAGATACTTAGTCTATAAACAGTTAGTAGCGACCATCTACATAACACCCGCACAACGCCATCTAGCCAATGACGATAGAACTACCTTGGCACTCGCCACCTAACAACGCGGGACAAATTCAAACGATCCTGAACCGCGCTAGCAACTTTCGCGCGCTACGCATATATAGGTACAACTTCCAAAGTATCTCCGTCGGCCTGCAGGCCACCATGCACGACCACCCAACTTGGTTAGAGGCTCCTCCCTCTAGTTGGAGGAACACCACACCTTTATCCTCCACACAGTCATTACTCACTGACGTGTTCGCGGTCAGTATGAATCGAGGCGTTATAATTGAAACCGTTGACTGACGCGCGCTGATCGTATCAATCAACACGGGAGCAATCGGCATGTGTCGTCAGTGATTTATCACGTGAACAAATGAATGCTAGTATGAATTGTTTACTAGTTCTCATTTATTAGAGTTTAACCGAGATTACAGTAACTTTTTTAAATTACATATGTAACAGGTGCCTACCCACATTTACATTTTTTACCCAGGTAGGTATATATTTCACATGCACATATACATCCATTATTCTTTAATATCTGTATTCGCAAATATTTGACAATTTGCCCTTATGTATTCGTGATTTTCTTGTCCAAAGGCTGCCTGTAAAACTATACTTGTTGGTTTCTGTTAAATACACACTTCAAGTGTATTTTTGTTCCTAGTATTTACATAACATCCTAACTACTGTATATAGATTGAATAAAAAACCAGTGTCTTTTTATGAACAACTAGAGGACGCCAGCAGCTACGCCTGCATTTTTTTTTTAATTTACCCGTTTTGGCCGATCCCGTGGGAATTTCGGGAAATCCCTTCTTAGTGCACCTCTACGGTCTCCAAGGAACATACATGCCAAATTTCAGCTTCCTGTGCCCAATAGTTTTGGCTGTAGCTTGTCTGTCAATCAGTCAGTAACGCAAGGATTTTATATATTAAGATTATAATATTAAATAACTCCCACTCCCATCACTATATCCATTTCTACCTATATTTACAATTGAAAAGACGGCAAAATGTGTATATCAGAATATGTGTATCCCCAAAGGAGCGCTTTATCAGAAAACCAGCATTCATTCTGATAGCAACTTTAACAACTTCAAGTCATATTGTCGACATACTTGTTGCATTGAAAAACTTTCTGAGCAAACCATATATCACACAGTCGCGCCTTGGGACATCCGTTGCAATTTATTTCGATAGGTTTATATTTTCGTATAGTTTAGTTTCATTTGAAAACGTGCATTGTTGGCACTGCTGAAAATGTCATCCAGATACTATCTTATGGATGTATTGACAGATAAATTTGACGTTGATTTTTATGTGGAACTAAATGATCTACACGGTGTATGGGGGGCTACTTAAACATAAATACAGCGAGATCTATGGTTTCACTCATCCAATTGTAAGGAACGTTAAAGCAGTATTTATGTAACATTTGTCATAATATAGGTACATAATTATGACAATAGTTAATCCAAAACCTGTTCTTTGGTACATATCCATCCGCTGGGTGGATGGACCCCAAGTTCGAACTGGGATAGCGCTAGGAAGAGTTTTCTAGTCTATATAGATTGGTTGAATCTTTCCTACAGAGCGACTGCCTGTCTGACCATCGCAACCCAAAGGAATAGCTATATTCCATGGATTAGGCAAGCCTATGTATGAATAAACTGACACAAATGTCATACATACGGTAGTACTATACATAAGGTAGTGACTCCCTATGAAGACAGTCAAATATCTTTATGACACGGGACCGATGGCTTAACGTGCACGGACCAAGCAATAATTTACAATTCTATACGCACACAACTCCGAAAAGTCATTGGTTCGCGCCCTGGATTCGAACCCGATACCCTCTGCATGGCAGTCCGTTGGTATCTCCACTAGATTCTTTATATCTTTCACAATATGAATGTGAACATTTCTTATTTCATTTCAGTCTCGGTGGCAACGCAGCCGGAGTCGAGAGCGATGTCCAGCCGGCACTATCTTCACGCTAGCCCCGGGACCAGACTCAAGCGGCACAGAGTATGCAGGGGACCAGAGTTCAGAACACAGCACTCCTGCGCATTCACCAAGACATCGGATGAAGAGGGGTAAGTAGAGTATAGAGTATGCTACGCGTCTATAATGAACTTAGCTTGTATGGTGCCTAACCTTAAACTAAAAAAAATTGATGACACGATATTCATGCTATTCCCTATTCCCGATATTCATGCTATACGACTTAGCATTTACATTTAGTTAACTTTATTTGCGATCATTGATACCATTATGATAAGGATTGCAAATAATTTTTTAGGTATTCATTTAATCCACGTATAAATAACAAAAAGTTGACGCATACAAAGCAAAACTTCGTTTCTTTCTAAATCTGAACGCAACTTGAATGTGAACTCCAATGCTAAGTTTATTCTTACCCCTTTCTCAGCTAAGTTACGTAAGTAAGAAAAGCTTGAGCGAAGTGAGAGCACGCTCTGGAGATCACAGTTTTAGTGATCGGCCCTGAATACGGAAGGTAAGTGAGGTTTTATTTTAGAGAACTTTGTTCTAAAAAGCTAGCAAAGTTGATAGATACTGTGATAGTGAGAATTTCATATAATAATAACTAGTTCATTAAACTACAGTTGTAAAAATATATAACCTTACCAATACATATTCTACTAGCCAATCCCAGGTTCACTCGTATTTAACAGCATATAATCGTGCATCTCTCGGTTTAGACTGAAAAAATATACCTTAAGGATTAGTCATTAAAGTATATTTTACACACTACATGTCAATATAAAGCTTCAGCGATAGCTAAGTGAGTAACTAACTTAAAGTGAACAAAAAACTTGATGTATAAAATACGTTACTACACTTATAGGGAATCCATAAAATATGCGTAAGTCAGTACCAATTATAGTATTTTCGCTATCTAATGATATGCATGACAGATCATCACTGACGATTATAGTGATGTAACCTAAGGAAATTTAAGCGATTATTTATAAATATCGAATTAATTGGCAAACGACATGCAATCGTACGTAGTTACCGATTTTAAAATTACATCTTCGAAATAAATTCATATTAAAAGTGTTTTGGCAAATACATTCACAAATAAAACGCAGTAATTTTAATTTTTTTTTTTTTATTATTCGCACTGTCACTCGAAATACATTCACAAATAAAATGCAGTAATTTTAATTTTTTTTTTTTATTATTCGTCACTGTCACTCGAAATAAAACCTCATATCTGAATCGTCATCTTCTCCGACTGAGATAATACATTGCTGATCTCAAATTCGGTCGAGGTGGACATATTTATCCCAGTCTGTAAAAATATTGTCGATTGTGTTATTTCTACGACTGATTAATAATTTTATCAATGTAGGGATTTCGTATTGCCAGCACCTCGGAACTATCTGTGTCAGTTATTGAAGCTTTACGCTCACGTTTCTTCGGAGTGGACAGCTTCTTGTCTTCAAAACTAGTTTCTCCAAATTTTATTTTGGTCATTCGAGAAACTGAAGCCTTGCTGATGTCCAGAGCTGCCGCATCTCTGTACACAAACCTGTCGATCGGTATTACCTGGCCCCCGTTTGCACTCTTTCGTTCAAAGAAGGTCCTCAAACGAAGCACTAACTCACGGCTTTGAGAGCTTAAAACTATCTTTTTTGTTGTTTTTGGCATTGTATGTACGTACCAAATAAAACACAACAAAAAAATAAAAAATAACACGCCAAACAGGCAGAATCACTAACCGCATACAAGGCGCTCGTACTAACGTATTCGATCACAAGATGGCCGCGCCTATTCATCGATTTCATGTCGATTCAATGGTGTCAATCTCTACGGACAGAGGGTTCGTTTCATGCATCTGACATTTTGAGGATTATATTTTATTATATTTAAATAATTTATTGAAAGTTAATAATAATTATAAAAATAGAGAGGGCCATACTAGTATCAATTTACTTTGTAATTTTTAATAGATATTTTTTTAAATAATTGTTTTTTTTGCAAATTTATTTTCATAAGTTGAAAGTAGTATGCGTGATATGTAAAATGAGAACTGTCATGCATATCATCATACAGCGAAAATACTATAATGTTTTGTTTTTTATTTACAATGTGGATTACAAATCTTTATTATATATTTCTTGTGTGCGTGTGTATGTCACTGAACTCCTCCTAAAACACTGGACCGATTTTGATGATTTTTTTTGTGTGCGTTCAAGGGGACTTGAGAATGGTTTAGATTAACTAAAAGTAAAAATTGCCTATATTAAAAAAATATATGGCTGTACGAAGTTCGCCGGATCAGCTAGTAGTGTATAAAAATTTTGGTAGAAAATACCAAGAAATGCATCTGACATGACTGTAACCGTGACACACACATATACAACCATATAGCCAGAGTGTATGCGGAAAATATAACAGAATAAGCAATCAAGAAAGCTTGTACGCTTCGCAAACAGTCGTAATATAATTCATACTGAATACTGAAAATGCCGAGCCTCAAATTTTTCCAATTCTGAGTAAATTGAAAAAAAAGCTGTATGACAACATTCAATTTAAGAAGAATTAGAGCGCTTAATTTACTTCTCATCGTTACGTTTGCGTCTCAGTTTTTCATTTGGCTTGTGTCAATATTATTACAGAATTTATCTTTGCGTGGTTCATAATGCCTGAGGTCATTTACATAATCATTTAAATATATTTCTTAATTTGTTAGGTTTGATATAATTGTTGACTTTATATAAATGTAGAGACTTGTCATGTAATAAGAGTCAAACAAGCAGATGGATCGCCTGATGGTAAGCGATTACCGTAGCTCATGGACACTCGCAACACCAGAGTAGTCACAAGTGCGTTGCCGGCCTTTAAAATGGGCAAACGAATAAATAGTATGAGTGAAAGGGAGAAGGAAACGTATTGGGCCTCCGGTACTCTCACTCATCGAACGAAACACAACAGCAAAGATACTGTTACTTTATGTCGATATTTTGTAAGAGGGTTGTTCTTTTGCGGTCGAGCCTATTCATACTAAAATGAAAACTCTACTACGTTTATGACTATTTAAGTATAATGTATCCCATAAAAAACAATACTTGTCAAAAAAACAATAATATAAATTAGACACAATAATTTAAATTAGATTGTTTAGTGCGATTGCCACGTTAATCTTTTTATTTAAGATGTATTAATTACCGACTTGGTATTACATAGATCTCACAACTTTTTACAGTTTGTACTGTACTGTTCTTCTGAACTGAGTTTCGAGACTTGGTTTTTTGACAAGTATTGTTTTAATGGGGTCTCATTTATTTTTGTAGATAGTCCTACATTTCTTCCTTTTTTTTAAATACAAAATTATTTTAGTTTTTCCTTAATTCATACAATAAACACTAATTGTATTCTAAATTTGAAGCTTCTATGTCTGCTAGAAGTACCTTAGACTTTTGATGATCGGTCAATGAGTGACAAAATTAAGAAACTGACTGGTTATAATTCTTAAACTACTGGTTCAAATTGAATGAAATTTGAATTATTCCATGTTTATACAATGCCTGGTTGGATACTCAAAATTCAGGCTACTAGTTTTATCCATAACGAAGTTATGGGGTCGAAAATGCCCTGAATTGCTTCGAGAAAAGGATGGTACGGCCGTGCCGGTTTTTTGCTCGACTTGGCGAGATAACATCTCAATTGTTCAATCTCATTAGGGCAGCTTGTGTTTAATGCAAATTAAAGTTCAAATGAGTGGCCATTTAATCTGCGCAATACTGTGACACTTTAGCAAATTTATTTATTGTATTACTATATTTTTAATTATTTTCAAAGCTGGAAATCCAATCAGGTTCCAAAAGTTATTGAATAAATTGATACCACACCACCACTGCTATAAATGCCGAGATGACCAATTAAACAACTGCGACACATATGCAGTTAATGATATAGTACCTGCATTATTGTGCTCACCCGTGTTAAGCCCAGTGAGAATCATAATAGATAGAAATAAATTGAACAATTTTATATCTATTACGCCAATCAAACGAATTCAAATTGAGTCGATTCGCTTTAGCGGGGGCAGATCCTCGGGACAAATCTAGTAGTAGTTCAACGAATACAATATCATACAAACGTAAATGTTAAATATTAAAATTAAGAAGGAATTAAAAAAAATACAAAACTTTAACTTATTTACTTTGAAACTTGCTTTGAAATATGTCGGTATCAAGATACTCAATTAATTAGTGTCATATTAAAGTGATTTATTACCCAAATTTATTGAAGCATCTCTTTGAATAACGTTTCCCTAATTTTATTAATGTCTTCAAAATGGCGAGGGATGGAAGACCAGAATTTTAAATTACAATGTAAATATTAATAAAGATCACGGTGCTCGTCTTTTTAAAAAATTCAGCTCTTTTGTATTATGTTGTTATGTTATTTTTGTTTGTAAATATTGTCAAATATTGTTGTTAAAAAAAATACACTTATCGAAGTGGTCAGTATTGCTGTACTGTTCATGGTTTTTCACTAGGGTTCTGCTGTACGATTATTTATCTAATGCCAGGTCAGGCAGACATCACGGATTTTTCAAGTAAGCCTTTTTCGTTTTCGAAATAAAATGCAGGAGTTCGAGGAATTTTAGTTAGAAAATACTTAATATTTATCTTTTTACAAACGTCAGCACTTGCGTTCAGATCATTTCCAGTGTCGCAGGGAATTTTACAAATATTATATCAAAGGACATAAGGAACATTTACATTCGGCACAATTTTTTGCAGATGACACTGAATAAAAGGCGTGAACTCACGGCATCGCTGCGCATTGGCGGTGGTAAACCTATCACTAAATCTACAGTCAAATTCACTCCTTAAGGTTCACAATGTCACTCATATAAAATTCGAAAATACTAATAAAATTCAGCCAACGGCCACTAACATACCATTATGTAGAGTTGGCAATCAGGTTACAGCACGAATAGCACGGCATGGCCGGAATAGTAACACCCACCTCAGAATTATCGACGTAAAGCAGCATTATTCCTACTGCTTCAATCGATTAGTGAGAGCCTCTTTTCCAAGAAGAATATTGTTAAATCCTCCTTTTCCTGTCCTTAGTCTTGGCAATACACGTGTTGCTGACGTCACTAATTAATGAAGGCTATGTCATAGGCTACGTGTATATTTTATGTATCAGGCAGTGTTCTATTATTTAAATTCGACGTTGATGTTCCGTAAATTCATTCATGTTATAGGTAGATATTATAAATATTTTCTGTGTACTTTTTATTTCACAATTTCTATCATGTAAGTATTATATCTCAAGGGTCTAAAAAAAGATTAAAAGGTCACTCAATATTTGTCAAGACCTTTGAATTGTACAAAACCCAAGGGATACCAAATAAATGTTCGAGATAGTTATCTACAATCCATTGTCAAGCAAGTAGAACAATGTCCCCGTAGACATCGTTCTCTCTTGTATTTCAAGTTTAGTGATGAATTGAACTAAGTTTGTTTGACTTGTTGAGTTTATTGACTATTTAAGATAATAGGTCGTTCTGTTGAGACGAAATTTAGAATGATAAATTGAGTATGTACATGTATATTGACTGAATAAAACCAGTAATTATAGAAAGCCAGAGCATGTGCAACGTGATTTAGAATTTTTTGTGTATGTGGTGTAGTGGTTTGAGTGGACATTTACACATAACACAATGTTAATAATTATTATATTGTGGGTTTGATACCCGCACAGAACAACACTTTGTGTACCACACAAATTGTAAGTTTCGAGTCTAGGTGTCCTTGTGTGCTTCAGTTGACAGTTTGCAAAGTCTCCCGCAATCCAGGATTTATTCCTAGTTGCCTTTTTTTCTAATGGAAATTCCGATGACACCAAAGCAGCATTTACGAAAAAGTGCATATACCCCACAGAAGTTCTTTGCCAAACGGTGCTGTACCAATATGACGAAGCTAATGTAAATGTTCCCCTTACGTTGAACGACGTCCTTTGATGCTCCCATCAAAGAAATTTGTTCGACATAAGACGAACGTTTACTTACATGCTGTGGCCTTTGAAGAGACTCTGTCATTATTTCAACAATCATTACGTCTTATGTCGGCAGCTCAATAAATTACTTGTGATATTCCTAAAATAACGAACCCTTCATCATCATCATACATTCTTTCGAAGTCCACTGCTGTACATAAGCCTCTCCAAATTGCGACGAAATAGCATGTGAGTTAAAAAGAGGCTTTGTCCTACTACACTATGCTGGCCAGACCAGTTAGTATGGTTGGATGTCAATTGCCCTTTCTTCCCAAAGATTGCCTTCTACTATTGGCTGCGTATGTTTACCAAGTTTCCTTTTACGACACCTTCAAAATGAAATAGGTTAGTGCCACTTTGTACTTGTAATGTCACACGAAAACGTGAGATTTGCACTTTGTATTATTTATTTTGTCCTTCACTGCACACAAACGTGCCTTAGAGACTTGTAATTATTTTTATTTATAGACTCACGCCTGTATCCCCGAAGGGGTAGGCAGAGGTGTAATATTACACCCATATTTCGCCAGGAATTTTTAGGTCCCACGTAATAGGGGGCGAGCCTATTGCCGTACCGGGCACATTACCAGACTCCGTGCTGCTACTGAGAATTACCTAACGAAAAAAACCCAATAACACTTTGCCCAACCCGGGAATCGAACCTGAGACCTCCCAATCCCTCCAATTGACTGCACGGTTAGCGTAGTGGTTTAAGCGGTCGCCTCGCTGCTTGACGCTGCGCGCAGTGTTGTGGGTTCGATCCCCACACGAGGCAACACTTTGTGTGATTCATAAATTGTTGTTTCGAGTCTGGGTGTTCATTGTGTCCGTTAGATGTATGTTTGTAAAATCCCCCGCGACACAGGATTAAATCCTAGTGCGGGAGCTATCTAAAAAAAAATCCCACGCGCACATTTATGCTGCGAGACCAAGGAGGCAGTCTTGTAATTATGTAGTAATTACTTGATTATTTGTACCCTTATTTACCATAATTTTAAACGTATTAATGGGGATACCCCAAATGTCAACAATTTCGCAAATTTGTTCCAAAATCAGTACAGTAGGTATATTCATTCTAGTCGTTCAAACGACACGTGAGAAATTGAGGCTCACTAAGCCGCACCCTTACCGTTAAATTGACTATTATGTCAGCTATTTGAATATATATAGATAACCATATATTTGAATAGGCACTATCGACAATTGATGTGTAATCGCCTAACATTGGTACAGAGCACGCTATTAGGCCTACAATCGATGGACTGTGAATTATGTATGAGGCTTTCATTCATTCTATATTGGTATGATGGTGTCAATAGGGATGGTCAAATAATCCCACTAGGTATACTAAGGGCCTTATCATTCTAGCGGATTGCGAACGTCCTCAAAGCGGAGCGGGCGCGCAACGAATTCGTTACGGACGCGCAACGAGTAAAAAGCGACGCGCAACGAATAAAAGAAATAAAGCCAACAGCAGTGTTTCCTCGTCGGAATCCATTTTGTTACTGGATGTATTGTATATTCACACTGACGTTTGTCTAGCGTAGGCATTCGATGAAAGTGTGCACAACGCAGACGCCGCGCTGGCGTAGCGTTGATTTATTGCAGAGAAAACGCCGTGAAAACGCTCGCTAGTGTGAAGAGGTTCTTAACTTACCATAGACAAGAATGTAATAAAAAAAAACCCGGCAATGTATATCATAGTTTGGAGTTCGCATAGGATATTATTATAGATTATATCGTTAGTGATAGTACTTCTTGCGCTACGAGAGGTTACAAACATAAAGTAAATATACTATCAGTTTATTAACATCCACCGCCCAGTACATTTCCAATACATTTTATCAGTCACTGCCTTAAGAAACATTTTATGAACGAATGTTTTAGTTTGTGGACAAAACTATTCAAATTTTGATTGAGTTTTTATTTACGTAAATAGTATATCAGTTTGTAGACGGGTAACTAGATTGTTGGCCGATATAATCACTTCAGAGTGTTCAGAGTTCCTACTAAGTGGGCGCAGCTGGGTTCTTGTGCATTGAATAAGTACACACTAACTAAAATACACTAACTACTTTAAAGCACGAAAGGCACTATCTTAACAATTATAGTCCAACACTTTTCACTTGCAAGTCTTTTAACGAACCGAGGACGGGTCATGGTGTACTGTCAACCAGGCGACCCGCCTGAATGTCCCTCAGCCCGCCAGACAAGTCCACACGAACACCGTTAGTGCCCCCTGCCATTGAATCGCAATACCTCACAACCAGCCGGTAGCACTCTCGATTCGTTTACGGCCGGTTTCAATAACCTAACTAACTTTAACTATCAGTTGAATTCGTTACCAAAAGTAGCGGTCGGCACATATCTGTGTTTCAATAAACTTACTTAGATAAGAATTTCTATCTTTACCTTTGGTCTATCTTTGGGAGGGCGGGACGCTTACCAAAGTTAATTAGAGCCATAGAAAAAAAAAGTTAAGCGTTTCAATATCGTATTGACCGCTTACTAAGGTTTGTCATTATTACTAACTGTTAAAAATTTGTTATCTCTCGAAATCGGGCGTTAAGCACCGTAGATAAAAGATAAAACATTAGTTTTAAAACAAATAATGGATCTGTTTAGTGATTAAAGAGAGATAATGAACTAATTGAAGGCGGTTTATTTGATTCTGCGGTAATTGCAGGATCTGAAGGACGCAGAGATTATATTCGTATCAAGTGAAAGTGAACTTACAGTCTGAATGCTGAATTACTTTCAGATTCCGATTAAATAATACAAATATTAACGAATTATTTATTAAAATATTATCATCTCTAAACGTTACCACTTCTCGGTGAGTAAAATGCTTCACAACAAGAGTACTGAATGTTATGAACGTATACGTACCATTCGTGGTATTGCCACGTTATTTTTAAAGCGTTGATTAAATATTTACAAATAAATAATATAAAATCTTTCAGAAACTATGGTGTCCGGCCACTACATCAGTTATTGCTCACCCTGAAATTCTATGCATTAGGCACAATGCTTGGTTTTTGCACACTTCATTGGAGTCTCAAAATCTACAGCAAGCAGAATTGTGTCGAATGTGTCTCGTGCAATAGCTGGATTGTATCCTGAATATGTCAAAGTTTAAGACAATACTCAGCATGCCTTTTACAACTTTACTTACTTTCTGCTGGATCTTTCGTATGATTCAATTGTAACGAAACGAAAAATGAAAGGAACAATACAAGTGAAGGCGGCAAAACCGTTAACGTCATCTGTGACATCTGTTCGTATCAAACTGCGTTTTATTACTTTGGGTTTGTGTGTCAATAATGCAATCATTAAGAACATTACTGACTGTCTACGTATTATTATGGAGGAAAGGTTTAAAATAAGTAAAAAACTACTTATGTTATTATTGCGTCAGTTAAACAAATTATTGTTTTACATTAAAAAACAAGAAACAATTTAGTTGAAATGCAAAAATAAAACGCTTCGGAGGAAGGCGATAACTAAGGACAAGCGAGCTATCTACCTTTAACTGTAGATAGCGATGCGCCAATTTTGTTATTGAAACGACAGTAATAGATAGATAAAATGTTACAGTTAAACTCTAGTAGGTTTGACTTTTAACCATTGGTAGGTTATTGAGACCGGCCGTTAGAGACTTACTAATGACGTGATGACGTTTCTTGACATCTGCAATTTCTGTTCCGACGTGAAATAATAAGGAGGCGCTGGTAATGCGCCGTCAAGTTTAAGGGCTTTTGCTTACGATGACTGTTACGGGTTCGATACCCATAATATTATTGTTTCGAGTCTTGGTGATCTTCGTATTCGATTATGGAATATTTGTAACATCCTCTTTACTAATGCAAAAGCTATTATCAAAATAAATGTTTTGTTTGAAGGGCAGAATAAGCCCCTTGTCCTTTTAATCAGTACTAACTAAATTACGTTTAATTTACAAAGCAAATTCATCCACGCTTATAATCGCTGAGAAAATTAGGTTCCATGAAAAACGTAGACAAACAATGGGACTTACCTACTAATCTTAATTAAATTCAATAATTAAAAACACAAAAAGAAATACAAAGGAAAAATATAAGGTAAGATAAAATTCTTATTTACCTACCTATTTTGGTCACTTCCACAACCTTGCAAACAAAAAGGCATAAAAGAAAAAAGTAGGTTCAGCTGTTTGTACACTTCAACCATTCAGAGTTCAGTTTATGCTGATTATTATCAAATTTATACATATAAATGACGTTGAAGAGTATGTCTGTAATTCTAAAATAACTATGTTTTTCAGGTGCCTTTATGATACCAAGTCATAAAGTCTTAAAATATTTTTAAATTTTTTGCATGTCTCTTCGTCTGTCTGTCTTTGTGTGTCCGGCGTAATCTCTGGAATGATTGAACCGATTTGAATAGGACTTCCACTCAAAGATATTTTCACCCCGGTATGGTCGAGATACCGAAATTAACGCAGGCGGAACCGCGGGGAACAGCTTATTTATAATAAAATGAATAAAGTAAAGAAAGATCTGATAATATTTATATACCCTTTACGTAGAACCGTTTTAATTAATTTGCAGATTAGATGAGTCAAAGAATATTAAGTTAGATGCTTAGATAAACGGGCTTATCGAATACAACTTATTCGCTTTGAAGTTAAATAAACTTTGGATGGTGGATGTATTATAGAAAGCGGATTTATATGGTTAGGTGCTTTTGCTCAAATGTTGTTTAAATTAATTAGGAAAATTTGGTTTAGGATTAATTAATTATTTAATTACTTTGATTAAATTTTCAAGTGTATTGAAACACTGCCATTTCACACGAGTTAAATTGAATTTTTGTAATTTAAATACCAGCTATTTATAATCGATGGTTTATGTACACGTTGGACGCAAGTCAGTGCGTTGATATCATGCGTTTTCATATAAAAATCTGCTACATTTGACGCGCCGCTTTGCAGTCAGCTGTTAGTGCGTTACCGCTTTTAGCACGGTTTCAGATTAGCTTATTTTTCTGCGCGTATACGTTATCATTTCAGCATACGTGCTTTTACACGCGCGCTACATTACGCGGTTCAAAAAACCCGACTCGCGTTAACGGGCATATTTTGGCGCGTTCACTCGAAACAGTAGTGATATCAATAATCGATTTTAAACTTTCGCGATTTGTATTGTGCGTATTTGTATTCGATTTGTCGCGGAGGGACTGACCCTCTGCGACCACAACCGTTGCAAGCCGGTAGAAACGTAGGAGAATAACAGAGGTATTTACGCCTTGAAATAAGTAAATTATCGCGACTAAGACCCGCTAAATAATATTGTATGAAGTCGTGATATTGTCTCGCTGCGGCTCGCGCTTATACGAGCTTAGAAGCATAGGAAGCGCGTCAACGCTCGTACAACTTGCGCGTGTGGCAAATGGCGCGCCTATACGCGCTTCTAAAAACGAGCTTGTACGTGCGTATAAAACGCTAGTTTGAAACCGCCCATAGTCTACAATTAAGAATGTAGCTCTATTTTCTTTTGAAATAATTACGCCAATGATACCCGATACGTATTCAAATATTAGTATTACACTAGATTAATTCAACTAAACAGCTTGAATGGCAGTATATGTTTGAGTGTAATTTTAATTAGAAATCTAATACATTCTACCACATAGGTACACAGAACATCATCTAGTCCCACACTAAACAGAGCTTGTACTATGGGTACTAAATGATGGATACATATGTATTTACTTGTTTTGTAAATGCATACCTACATCTAATATACTAATATGTAAGGCTGAAGAATTTATTTGTTTGTTTGCTTAAACGCGCTAATCTCAGGAACTACTGGTCCAATTTGAATTTATCGAGGAAGGTTATAGGCTATCTAACAGTGTAATAATTTTTCAAATCGGACCAGTAATTCCTGAGATTAGTGCGTTCAACCAAACAAACAAACTCTTCAGCTTTATTTATTAGTTATATAACATACAGAAAAACTCAGACCAAGACAAACATCCTTGTTCATGCACACAAATGTTCGAATTGAATCGAACCCGCGACCTTCAGCGTGTCAGTCGTTTGCACTCCTGTTACGCCACCAGTTCGTCAAATTCATCTGAGTATTTCGGCATATCCGTCATCACAAATTCAGATGCTATTGGCACAAGGCTTTAGCTCATAATCCTATTGAATTGCAGACTACATGTCAAAGCTGTTTGTAAACCTATTTGTTTGAATTGGACGCCAAATAAAGGTCTTTTGGCAATAACCGGTGTAAGCAAACATATTCTTTTATTGACATGGCTAGATGATGAACTCATTAATAAATAGACCGGAATAAAACATCGTTTCATATAAACGGTTGAAATTGAAAGTGAGTGTAAGAAATAAATGAAGTTAGTTCGTGGAGTAGGTACCATATGGTGTTCTGTAAATACCCTAGGGAAGCCGTCTAATATCTATAGATATTATGAATCTGCATCAACCCTATAAACTCAAAAACTACTGAACGGATTTTTATACGGTTTTCACCAATTGACATGATGTTTCCTGGGGGAGTATATTTTTTTTTTATAGGCTCACGCCTGTATCCCCGAAAGGGTAGGCAGAGGTGTAATATTACACCCACAATTCGACATGAATTTTTAGGTCCCACGTAATAGGGGGCGAGCCTATTGCCGTTACCGGGCACATCACCAGACTCCGTGCTGCTACTGAGAATTTGGAAAAACCCAGTAACACTTTGCCCGACCCGGGAATCGAACCCGGGACCTCCGATTGCATACGCTATCCACTGGACCACGGAGGCAGTCCTGGGGGAAATTTAGGTGCATAATTCACGCAGGCGAAAAGGTAAAGTTTAGTACTAATTGAAGAGTATGTATTCTTTTGTTTCTATTTTATGCCGATATGTAATGTTAGAAGTTAGTTAGTTGTACGAAATGTTAGTTAGTTAAAATTGAGACAGCGACAGCCTAGTGGAGATACAAATAGCCTGCCATGCAAAGGAGTCCCAGGTTCAAACTCATAGCCCCAAGCAAAACCTTTTCCAAACTTCGTTCGTATTTTAATAAACACATAAATAACTGGCATTTTCAACCCCAGCAGTAAAAACAACACTGCCCAACAGCGACACCCGATTTTTTGATTTGCCAACACAATACTTAATGAAATATCGTTACCAAGTTATAAAACCTTTTATACAATCAACACCCTTACCCTACCCTACTGCTTCCTTTTAAATTAGAATTTTGCTCTGAAGAAACTTTCTTTCAAGGGTCTGCGTGAATTGAGGCCAGAATCATTACCGCTTTCAAAATGTTTGAATGATTTATCATTGGTGGAAGTTTTTGATTTGTTTACGCGATTTCGAGTCAAGTGCTACATTCATTTGAGAGTTTTGGGCATACGCAAGCTATTTTCTTAAATTTGTGAAGCTTAACTTAAGGGATAGTGTGTAAATTTTGTGTATGGTTCTGTGTACATCGGCTAGTCGGGACTATTAAACAGTTTCACAAAAGCGTACCTATATTTACCAATGTGGACTCTTTTTTCGTGTTCTTGTTTCGTTGTGTTGTACTTTGTTGTTCTATCAATAAGGAAATCCTTGCTAATATTATTAATGCAAAAGTGTAAGTAGCGTACGTTTTAAGGTCAAAACGGCTGAAGCGAATTTAATTAATTTTGTAATTTAAATTGCAGACGTACATTGTTGCAAGAAATGACTGAAAACAGGTCTTCTAGATATCTATTATATAAAAATGAATCCTGAATATGTTGCTCAACGCAAATCTCGAGAGTAGCTGAAACGATTTCGCTAATTCCTTTATTTTATTTTTTATTTATATTCTCACGCCTGTATCCCCGAAGGGATAGGCAGAGGTGTAATATTACACCTACATTTCGCCATGAATTTTTAGTTCCCACGTAATAGGGGGCGAGCCTATTGCCGTACCGGGCACATTACCAGACTCCGTGTTGCTACTGAGAATTCCCTAACGGAAAAACCCAATAACACTTTGCCCGACCCGGTAATCGAACCCGAGACCTCCCAATACCACGCGCATATTTATGCCGCGAGACCAACGAGGCAGAGGGGACTATTAAACAGTTTAACAAAAGCGTACCTATATATTTTATGTGGACTCTTTTTTCGTGTTCTTGTTTCGTTGTGATATACTTCGTTGTTCTATCAATAAGGAAATCCCTGCTAATATTATAAATGCAAAAGTGTAAGTAGCGTACATTTTCAGGTCAAAAGGGGTGAAGGGAATTTTATTAATTTTGTAATTTAAATTGCAGACGTACATTGTTGCAAGAAATGACTGAAAACAGGTCGTCTGGATATCTATATTAAAAAAACCGGTCAAGTGCGAGTCGGACTCGCGCACCGAGGGTTCCGTACAAACCTGTAGGTATATATAATTATTTAAAAAAATATGTGATGTAACTAAAAATTTTTGGGTTTTCAAGCTTTTTGCTTTATGCCAGATTTCAAGAGTCTAGATCGACAGGTACCCTTTAGTTTTGACTTAAGCATTTGATATGACTTTCAATTTTATACCCCAAAACGAGTTCATGAAGAAAGGGGTAGCGCCTTTAAAATTATTAAAAATATTTTGATTATATAATGTAAATTCGTCGTAATTTTCCTTTATCTGTGCTATACAAGAATTTGCTTCGTGCCAAATTTCAAGATTCTTAGTTCACGGGATGTACCCTGTAGGTTTTGATTTCCTTACGAGTAGTTGCGAGTTTCAAAATTTGTTTCAATTGCTGTTTCTGTTGACTGCATTTGATTTTATTACAGCTTAATGGTGTTATAGACCTGAGTATTTGATCATCATCCTCTTAGCGTTATTCCAGTTTCAATCTGGGGTCCGCTTACTAGTCTAACCGGATTTGGCTGAATACTAGCTTTTCCATCATCAGCCTTTAACAGTGCACTGGTGGACTAGACCTCTCCTTTGAAAGGAGGAATTGGCCTACTATACCACGCTGGCCAAACGGGTTGGTATAGGGATTGTATCAAGTTTTCCTTCTCTTACTGTGCTGTTGTCTGTATAGTTTGCTCCCTTTGTCGGCTTTTACGACACCCATGAGATGATATGGGGTGGTGACATTCCGTATTCTTAATCCGTCACCACACGGACATTCCGCAGAGCTGCTGCCTGCCTGACCTCCGCAACCCGAAGGGATAGCGATATTCCATGGTTTAGACTGTAACGACTGTCAAATCATGCACAGCAACCGAGACCGACGGCTTATCGGGCTCTCCGAGGCACGAGACATGCGATAATTAATAGTTCAACAGATTTGAATATTTGATATGAATTTCAATTTAATAACTTTACGCGTTCATGAGGAAAGAGGTAATAATTATAAATTTATAAAAATGTTTTTAATATATGATGTAAGTAAAAATTTACATTTTTGGCAAATTTTCTTTAATCTGTGCTATAAGAAGATTCTATGTTCATGGGCAGTATCCTGTAGGTTTTGATTCCCTTGTGAGTTTCAAAAATTTGCGAGAATTTGCGGCATAAACTGCTGTATCTTTTGATTGCGTTGGCTTAGAAGTTTGATCCTATTACAGCTTAAAGATATTATAGATTTGAGTATTTGATATGAATTTCAATTGAATACCTCTATGCATTAATAAGAAAAGGGCTAGTGATTTTATTTTTTTAAATTTTATATTATAAAAATATGATGGTACAAAAAATTTACGGTTTACGCATTTTTTCTTTATCTGTGCTATAAGACGTTGGTTCGTATCAAATTTCAAGAATCTAAGTTTACGGGAAGTACCCTGTAGGTTTTGATTCCCTTGCCAGTAATTGCGAGTATGAAAATATAGTAAAATTGCTGTTTCTTTTGATTGCGTCGAGATAGAAGTTTGATTTTGTTACAGCTCAAAGGTATAATAGACCCGAGTATTTGATATGAATTTCAATTTAATAACTTTACTCGTTCATGAGGAAAGGGGTAGTAGGTAACTTTAAAATGAATACACATATTTCTTCATATGATGTAACAAAAAATTTACGGTTTTCGCAATTTTCCCTTTATTTGTGCTACAAGACATTGCTTCGTACCAAATTTTAAGATTCTGAATTCACGGGAAGTACCCTGTAGGTTTTGATTTACTTGCGAGTAGTTGCGAGAAAATATGCGGCTTAAATTGCTGTTTCTTTTTATTGCGTTGACGTAGAAGTTTGATTTTGTTACAGCTTAAAGGTATTATAGACTTGAGTATTTGATATGAATTTCAACTTAATAGCTTTACGCGTTCATGAGAAAATGGTAATAACTTTAAAATGACTAAAAATATTTTTATGATATGATGTAACAAAAAATTTACGGTTTTCGCAATTTTTCCTTTATCTATGCTATAAGACATTGCTTCGTAACAAATTTTAAGATTCTGAGTTCACGGGAAGTACCCTGTAGGTTTTGAGTTTCGAATATTTGCGGAAATTTGCAGCATAAACGGCTGTATCTTTTGATTGCGTTTGCTTAGAAGTTTGATTTTTTCACAGCCGCAATTTGATATAAATTTCAGTTTGATACCACCACGCATTTCTGAGAAAAAGGGTCTTGACAGACGGATGGACAACAAAGTGATCCTATAAGGGTTCCATTTTTTCATTTCGAGGTACGGAACCCTAACAATGAATCGCTGAATATGTTGCTAAGCGTAAATCTCGAGAGTAGCTGAACTGATTTCGCAATTTATTTTTTCATAATATCCCTTGAAGTAAGAGGATGATTCTTACGGAGAGAAAAATAAAAAAAAATATTAATAATTAAAGAATCGGCTGTTACGCGGTACGAAGTTCGTCGGATCAGCTAGTAGGTACCTACGATAATTATAGAATCATTATTTAGAAGTTAGGGTTACAAATATTTGATTCATCGGAGCTTATGTTAAAGTCAAACTCAAAGTCAAAATCCAGTATTCATTTGGGTTACAATGTGACGCTTATGAACGTCAAAATAATAAATTTATAAAATAATTACTTAAAGATTCTACATTTACATTTACTGCCACGTTCGCAAAGCAAGGGCGTAGAACCATGAGAAAGAACGGGCAATAAAACTCACGGTCACTCTTTTTCATCGCCAGGTTTTGCATAATACACATAATTTACATCTTGTAAGGTGCTGCAACTGTTACACCATCTATATTACTTGTATATATTTACTGTAGGTACGTAATAATACTCAAGCATAATACTTTATTTTAATTTTGATGTTCATTTAGTTAGCCTCCTCAGAATAGACATGGTGAAACAGGAGCATCCACTTACATTATATATACCTAATAATGCAGGCAATCCGCAAAAGTGATCAGAACCATGAAGGAAATGATGCAGTTAAATATTAAAATTTAATACCAGCCCGCAAGACCGTCATCGACCAGTCATCACAAGTAGCAGCCATTAGGTTAGGATTCTTTGGTATAACGTTATCCTTTATGTACGCATGTTAAGCTATCGACTGAAAATAATACGCCATAATTATTGTGCGTACGAATATTTATAAACTTATTAAGTAAAAGCATTTTTCAAGGTCGTTAGCTGTTATGATCGCCATAATAACCTCGTTTTACTTTATGACCCATATATTTTAAGTACTAATTGTGCGCCTTATATTACTAGCTGTTGCCCTGGCTTCACCCGCTCTCGATCTTATTTAAGGAGCCATTAGGGGTTGTTTTTTAGTTGGTGGCTACATGAAAGAAACCCACTGTCGGCATTTCATGTTTCAAACGTCAGAGACTAAGCTCAGCTATGATATAATTATGTCTCACAGAAAATCGACGTAAAGTAGCCGTACCTAATTAAACTGCTGCGTTTCGTTCGGTGAGTGAGAGTGCCGGAGGCCTTATCCCCTATTCCTTCTCCCTCATCCCACTCCTCATCCTATCCCTTTTCCCAACCCGAAGGGGCGGCAACGCACTTGTGACTCCTGTGGTGTTGCTTGTGTCCATGGACGGCGGTAATTGCTTACCATCAGGCGATCAGTCTGCTCGTTTGCCGCCTATTATTACAAAAAAAATGTTAGTCAGGACTAGTCTTTTTCTATAATTTATATTATTAAATGAAGTCCCTTCTCGTCCTGTCTGTCCGTGTAAATGCGATAAACTCGAAAATAACTATTTTTCTTTTTGATTAAAAATTCAAAGCATACCTCTGCGTACCCCTTCGGGCATACAAGCGTGAGTTAAGAAGAAAAATATTATTGTACGGTTTTCACCAATAAACAGTGTAATTCTCAAGGAAGGTTTAGGTGTATAATTCACGCGGCCGGAGTCGCGAGCTAAGCCTAATGTATTATAAAATAATTTTTACATAAGTATATAGATTACCTTGCCTCGAGTTATAATTATTAACATTATTTATAACATGTTTTTGTGTTTTCTGGTGTTTCGAGTACGCAACCAGTATATTTTCAGAATTATACATACATACTTCACGTCTTTTTATCCCCGAAGGGGTAGGCAGAGGTGTATTACACAAACACACTTCGTAATAAGGAGCGAGCTTTTTGCCATCTACCGGGCACATTATTATTATTTTTTTATAGACTCACGCCTGTATCCCCGAAGGGGTAGGCAGAGGTGGGATATTACACCCACATTTCGGCATGCATTTTTAGGTCCCACGTAATAGGGAGCGAGCCTATTGCCGTAACCGGGCACATCACCAGACTCCGGGCTGCTACTTAGTATTCGGAAAAGTAACACTTTGCCGGACCCGGAAATCGAACCCGGGACCTCTGATCAGCAGTCGCATACGCTATCCACTGGACCGCAGAGGCAGCATTATTAAGCGAGAGATAAGCCCTTTATTCTGTCCCTCTGATGGGCACGGGCCTCTTCTCACTTATGAGAAGGGTGAGGCCATAGTCCACCACGCTGGTCAAGTGCAGACTTCACATGTCTTTCGAGAACATTATGGACGACTCTCAGACATCCAGGTTTCCTCACGATGTTTTCCTTCACCGTTTAGCAAGCGATAATTAACAATAAGCACTTAACGTCGAAAAGTCATTGGTGCACGCGCTGGATTCGAACCCGAGACCCTCTGCGTAGCAGTCTGTCGGTTTCTCCACTCTGCTATCGCTGCTCTTATGTTATTGTAATGATTTTCAATAATTTTGTGGACACTGATGGGCTCCAAGGCGTCCAAGGAGTCCTGGATCGTAAATGGGACAACATTATGATGATGATGAATGATTTGAACAGCGAGGCAAACGCTTAAACCATGCCACCAGTCAGCAAAGTCTAGTAAAGTAAAAGTATGTCAATAAAATTGATACAGACTTGATTGAGTACCACTTTGATTTGATTGACCGATCAAATGACTATCCAATTAATAAACTGATTTGTTTGTCAAGTGCCAGTTTGGGCGTATTGAGCGTTGATTGATTACATTTTCATAGTCTGAATTTCATTTAAATGGGCATTCACATTGTGTAAGTTCGGTTATTTATATTTATTGTTGAAGTATGGTTTTTACCAATATTGTAAACTGTGCTTCCACTTCACGATTAATTACAGGAAAAACACCTAAATTTGCTTGATAACTCTGTACCTACTAGAAAAAAAAAGCTTTTTCAACAGGTGCAAACCGTATAAAAATTTGCTTAGAAGTTTCTAAGTTTATGGTGTGCAGAAATATGGTTTTGTTTTTTGACGTCGAAGGATGTAGCGTAGGTACAAATATTTGTGATATGTTTAAAGTTTTAAACTACTACAATCATAAGTAAAACCATAAAATAAAAAAAATACGATTAGTAACCTAAAAATCAAACACATCTTAACGGCAATAGTATATTTTTGCTGCAACAAAAAAATGCAGAGTAAAGCCAACTACTTCTGACCGACTATTATCGCAAAATAATAGAAATACCGGTAGGTATAATCGTGCTCCAATACAGTTAATGGAACTCCAAAACATATCCTTCTAACACGGGTAACTAGTTCCAAAACACACTTGTCTCATAAAAATAAGTTCAAGTACCATGTTTCTCCCTTACAAAACAATTTGTGAATTATTATGTCTATAACGTGGACATTTCAGAGTAATAAAACCCACTTCGGGGATCTATCGATAATTCGGGACTCGATTTTATGACACCCACCGGCTTTGCCCGGTCGAAAATTTGCGAGAAAAAATCATTCGTAGCACGTATGTAGAATTAGACGGACGGGATATAGCCGTTTCTAAAGTATACTTTTTCCCTGGAATGTATTAAAATCAATGTCAGCATGATCGCTAGTGGAGGCAGCGATAGCCTAGTAGAGATACCAACGGACTACCATGCAGAATGTAGCGGGTTCAAATCCACGACGGACGTCATGTGACTGTGTAAATTTTGAACTATCGCTTGCCACGTGCCTCGGTGAGCACATTAAACCGTCGCTCCCGGCTGTCATGAATAGTCGTTTTAGTAGTCGTTTTAGTCGTTGTATATGTGGAGTCAGTGCTCTCAAATCATCATCATCATCAACAGCCTTTAACAGTCCACTGCTGGACTAGGCCTCTCCTTTGAAAGGAGGAATTGGCCTATATACCACGCTCGCCAAACGGGTTGGTATAGGGTTTGTATCAAGTTTTCCTTCTCTTACAGTGCTGTGCTCTGCATTATATGTTCTCTCTATCGGCTCTTACGACACCCATGGGATGATATGGGGTAGTGACATTCCGTATTCTTAATCCGTCACCACACGGACAACTGAAATAGAATTACCTTACTAATTTGTTTCAAATATTCATATCGCAAAACAATAGCAATATCGTGATGTCATACGTAATCTTGCTCCAATACAGGTTATGGGAACTCCAAAACATATCCGTCTAACACGGGTAACTAGTTCCAAAAAACACTTGACTCATAAAAATTAGTTCAAGTACCATGTTTCTCCCTTACAAAACAATTTGTGAATTATTATGTCTATAACGTGGACATTTCAGAGTAATAAAACCCACTTCGGGGATCTATCGATAATTCGGGACTCGATTTTATGACACCCACCGGCTTTGCCCGGTCTTGGCCGAAAATCTGAGAGAGAAAATCATTCGTTGCACGTATGTAGAATTCTCTTCAGACGTAATATAGCCTTTTCTAAAGTATACTTTTTCCCCGGAATGTATTAAAATCAATGTCAGCAATAATCACTAATACAGGCAGCGATAGCCTAGTAGAGATACCAACGGACTTCCATGCAGAACGTAGCGGGTTCAAATCCATGGCGGACGTCATGTGACTGTTAATTTTTTAACTATCGCTTGCCACGTGCCTCGGTGAGCACATTAGACCGTCGCTCCCGGCTGTCATGAATATTCGTTTTAGTAGTCGTTTATGTGGAGTCATCATCATCAGCCTTTAACAGTCCACTGCTGGACTAGGCCTCTGCTTTGAAAGGAGGAATTGGCCTACTATACCACGCTCGCCAAACGGGTTGGTATTGGGTTTGTATCAAGTTTTCCTTCTCTTACAGTGCTGTGCTCGGCATAATATGCTCTCTCTATCGGCTCTTACGACACCCATGGGATGATATGGGGTGGTGACATTCCGTATTCTTAATCCGTCACACAAATAAACTGATATCTACTAACCTAAACCACGGAATATCGCTATCCTTTTGGGTCAGACAGCAGTCGCTGGAAAAGGTGATATTCGGTCATATCCGATTAGACTAATTGGTGCCCTTGGACTTCAATAGTCTTGCATCTGACTGGGGTTGCGCTAGAACGATGATAAATCACCATCGGCCCTGAATATTAACTTTCCTACTGCTGAGCTTGGGTCTCTTGCTAACTACGCAGGCCAAGTTTGGGTTGGCAGACTTCACCTATCCCTTTTTTTAATATTATAATTCTTTTTTAATATGTTACTTTTTATAATAGGCGGCAACCGAGAAGACGCATCGCCTATCGTAAGCAATTACGCCGCCCATGGACACAAGCAACACCACAGGAGTCACAAGTGCGTTGCCGCCCCTTGGGGTTGAGAAATGGGATAGGGTGAGGAGTGGGATGAGGGAGAAGGAATAAGGGATAGGGCCTCCGGCTCTCTCACTCACGGAACGAAACGCAACAGTTTAAGTACTGTTACTTTACGTCGATTTTCTGTGAGAGGGTAGTACTTCCCCGATCGAGCCGGCCCATTCATGCTGAAATCAGCAAGGCTCTACTACCGTTCAAACGTATCTTTCGAAAACCTTATAGAGAACTTTCAGACATGCAGGTTTCCTCATAATGTTTTAGTTTACAGTTTACCAAGCGATAAGAGACAAATTCATGTGCGTCAGTGGTGCGTGCCGTGATTTTGAACCCGATAACCTCCACATGAAAGTTTATTGGTATCTTTACAAGGCTATGGCTGTCTACAAAATTTGTATTAAATTATCTTCAAACAATTTAAACTCAACTTATTGGAAAGTGGTAAACGTTGTTTATCTGCTAAATGGTAGGTCAGGACAGTCAAATTGTTAACCTTTTGTACCTATTTGACGACGGGCAGACGCCAATTCATAAATTACGTTACTTTAATGGTGGTTTTACTTATTGATTTAGTTAGAGTCGTGATTTAGGATCGGTTTTGCTTCAAATGACTGTCGTACTAGACTGAGATGCATAGACCATAAACATAGTTTACAAAAAATATAGATGTCGTATAATTGTTCTGTAGTAAAGGTATTTATATCATATCAGCCTATAGCAGTAGTCTTCCCGCAATCTTAACCAGATCGTCAGTCCACCTTATGTGATGCCGTGCTGCGTCGTCTGGTACGTGGTTGGCACTCCAGAACCCTTCTGCCTCAACGGCCATCGGTTCTTAGAGCTATTTGCCCTGCACATTGTCACTTCAGCCTGGCTATTACGTAGCGTTAAAGGATATTAACAATTGAATCCGCAAGTTACTTCTAGAAGTCATTAGTGCCTGCCGGAGATTTGAACGCGAGACCCTGTGCGTCAGCAGTCCGGTGGTCTCTCCACGAGATTATATCGTTGCCTTTAGAATCTAGCCTGCAATCTAACATTTATTATTTAGTCCGTAATTCGAATCATCATCCTCCTAGCGTTATCCCAGTCTCAACCTGGGGTCCGCTTTCTAATCTAACCGGATTTGGCGGAATATTAGCTTTTCCACGGAGCGACTGCCTGTCAGACCTCCGCAACCCGAAGGGATAGCGATATTCCATGGTTAAGACTAGTGTCAGTTTATTTTAGAGGTACTGACGCCCTATAACGACTGTCAAAGATCTTCATGACAGCTGGTACCGACAGCTTAACGTGCTCTGCGAGGCACGAGACAAGCCATAATTACAATTCAATACGCACATAGCTGGATGCTGATGCTGCTGGTGGATTCGAAACCGATACGCTCTGCATGGCAGTCCGTTGGTATCTCCGCTAGGCTATCGCTGCCTTAACTCGAATACAACTATTTATTCGTTAATATCGACTAAACTCTACTAGCCTCGCCTTTTCTAGCCTCAATGTAGTGTCAGCGTTCAGGCTCAGACAAAGCTTGGCGATCTGCCAAGCATCTTATCTGATTTATTTCTTGATAGATTCTCTCTGGGCTCTCTTTAAACTACTTTGTAACATTGCTTCACTATTTAGCGGATATTCTGTTACGATGAATTATGTATTTTATTCTGTGAATAATAGAACTTAAAATTGAATAGCTGTAACTTACACAGTTCGCACACTGTTGATAGATGGCGGGTTCGATTCTAGCACGAGACAAAATAGCAACTATTCAGTTATTTTGCTTTTCGTGTGAGTGTGTGGTCAACTCTGGTGTCGGAGTTCTCAGACCGCCAGAAGGCCTCCGACATGGCCTAACGATCTTTATCCTTAGGCAAGACCCAAGACCGATAGCTTTACGTGCCCTCCGAAGCACGGTAGCGCTCAGATGCAAATGCAACTCGCGGTCACCCATTTAAGTGGTGACCTGTGCAAACGTTGCTTAACTTTGCGGATCTGTTACGAACGGCGAGCCAAAAGCTCAAGAATATGTTACGATTTTACAAAATTACATTCGTTACTGCAGCAGTGCCTGTGTATTTTTTTTTTTTTTTTTAAACTTGAGTTTCCGTCAAAAGAGTTTACTTTTCTTTGACTTAAATAAACAAGGTTTACGAGAAATGGGAAGTTAGTACGATCGAGTCGATATGACACTGTTCGTGATTTGCGTGAAAACTACCAAACATGAAAAAGAACAGCAGAAGTCTAGTATTAATTGTCTAGTACCCATAGTACAAGCTCTGCTTAGTTTGGGACTAGATGGTATTGTGTGAATGTGGTAGAATATTATTAAATCAGCTGCAGCGCTCAGCGCACTGATTGGTTTTATCCGTGTTCAACAACGATTTGACTTTGAAGCAGCCCGCTGCGCAGCGTATTGCTGTGTCAACGACAATCTTGTTGCTGCGTCAACAGCAACGACCCTGTATATAAACTGTCCCACCGCTGGGCACGGGCCTTTTTTTTTTTTTGTTTTTTTTTTTTTGGTGTCGGGTTGCAAAATCCTCATGGAGTCCCTCCCGCCTTGGGGGAAGGACGAAGGGGATTGTCAGACTCTTACTGACTAAAAACCAACCCGTGTTCCTCACGTACCCGTGTGTCGGAGGGTCGGGTATCGCTGAAGCATTCCTCGCTACCCCCCGACGGGTATTGGCCCGCCGGATGGTCAGGCGGGCCCCGAACAAACCCCCTTGGCGGTGGATGAAGGTGTTGGGCTCCGCCGCCAAAACACTCAGCGGCCGCAGAGGATAGGGAGGACGGCAACGCAACACCGCATCTCCTCTTCCTCTGCGGCCCCACCGCGACGCAACGATTGTGCGCCCCCATTTGGTCGCGGGAGATATGGCGCGCGGCAACGCAACACCGACACGCCTCTCCTCCCGCGACCGCACCCGACTGCGAGGGACAGAAGAACTGTCCGTCGCACCCGCCCATTTGGACGCATCCTGCGCAGGCCTCCGTCAAGCCCACGCGGAGCGTCCCCTCCTGGATCCCTCTTAGCTTCACCGCGGGTCACCAATCCACGGTTACTGAGCCCCCCCACCACGACAAGGTGGAGATCCCACGGCGGGGGGGGGGCACGGGCCTCCTCTCACTATGAGAGGGGTAAGGCCATAGTCCACCACGCTGGTCTAGTGCGGGTTGGCAGACTTCACATGTCTTGAGAACATTGAAGAACTCTTAGACATGCAGGTTTCCGCACGATGTGTCACCTTCATCATTTAGCAAGCGATATTTATCAATTTAATGCGCATATAACTTCGAAAAGTCATTGCTGCGCACCTAGGATTCGAACCCGAGACTCTCTGCGTAGCAGTCCGTCGGTCTCTCCACTAGGCTATCGCTGCTACTAACGTTGCTGTGTACTACAGCGAAATATGTTTTACTAGAGGACGCCCATTTTTAAAACTGTTTCTTCCCAAGCCATTGGAAATGAAAATATCTTCTTAGTGCAACATTACCTACACTCTCCTAGGAATTACATGTCAAACTACTTACGCCTAATAGTTTTGCTATGGCTTGTCTATTAGTCAGTCAGTAACGCAATATTTTTTTATAATATACAGACTAGAGGACGGCAGCAGCTACGCCTGCATTTTTTTTAATTTACCCGTTTTGGCCGATCCCGTGGGAATTTTGGGAAATCCCTTCTTAGTGCACCCCTACGGTCCCCAAGGAACATACTTGCCAAATTTCAGCTTCCTGCGCCCAGTACTTTTGGCTGTAGCTTGTCTGTCAGTCAGTCAGTAACGCAAGGATTTTATATATTAAGATTAATAGATACCTCTGATAATAAACCAATACAGTAATGTCTTCAAAACAATAATAATGTTTACAGGCTTATCTGAAGCTCACTTTTAACAAGGGTGCATAGGATTCCCATCAAGAACCTAGGGTCCCAAGTCAACCTCACCTGCAAGTGGTGCACCTGCCGATCAACGGACGAGGCGACGGCAAACAAAATATCCCGATAAACGGCAATAGGCTCGCCACCTATTACGTGGGATCAAAACACTGGCGAAACGTGGGCGTTTAATATGCCTCTGCCTACCCCTTCGGAGAAACAGGCGTGAGTCTATGTATGTATGTATGTACTTTTAACAAGTTAGATACTTCGTCTTTATGACACTTCAGATTGTAAAGTTTATATCCAAAAGACAATAACAGTGTACCTTAAACGTTTTATAACGACGACAGAAAACAATGTAACCTAAAGGAGTTCAGATATAAATGTTGATGGCATTGTAATAGCTCTATCAAGTCTAGATTTCGTATTATTACGCTCATGTCGTGAACATAAAAACGTACGGGTAAATCGCTTCAACAATGTGGATATGTAAAATGTTTTGACAAGCTCCGGTTTTCGTGTTATAGTTTTAATGTCTTTGTATCATCATCATCAGCCTTTATCAGTCCACTGCTGGACTAGGCCTCTCCTTTGAAAGGAGGAATTGGCCTACTATACCACGCTGGCCAAACGGGTTTGTATAGGGTTTGTATTAAGTTTTCCTTCTCTTACAGTGCTGTTTTCTGCATAATATGCTCCCTCTGTCGGCTCTTACGACACCCATGTGATGATATGGGGTGGTGACAATCCGTATTCTTAATCCGTCACCACACGGATGGATCGGTCTTTGTATAACTCAATGATATTAGAAAAGTCGTAGATATACGTTATCAACGTAGTAATCAATCCGTAGAAACGGTACACTAACGCACACATCGATAACTCCATATTTTATTTTAATTTCGGTTGACAAGATGTGTCAGTTTCACTATGACGCCGGCTCGCGACGTCACACACACATAAGTCGGACTTGCCAACTGGCTTATGTTTAGCGTCCTGCTTTTGGTACGCCTATAACTTATCTACTTCTTTTTACTTGTAACATCGTTGGTATAACTGCTCTATGGTTAACTTACCTCACAATGACTGTAAGCGAATCCACTTGTTGACTACAACCATGACAATGGTAGGTATTAGTAACATTCAATACCAACAGGTCCTCTGTTAGGAACGAGTGAATAATAAAAGGATTTTTGGTGTTTGACCAAAGTCACCGACAGCCTGGCTATTCGGAGAGCTACTGAATAGCCAGACTGAAGTGGCAATGGGCAGGGCTCATAGCTCGAAGAACCGATGGCCGTTGGAGCAGGCGGGTTCTGGAGTGGCAATCAGGTACCGGATCTCGCAGCAGGGGTATGCTCCCGCAAGGTGAACCGACGATCTGGTTAAGATCGCGGGAAGCGGTTAGATGCGGGCGGCTCAAATTCGGTCTGTGTGGAGAACCTTGGCGGAGTCTTATGTCCAGTGGACGTTTCTAGGCTGACATGATCATTGGTTGGCCGCTTGTTTTCGATTCTTGAGATATCTTGCGTTAAATAGATTATTTTTCAGCATATTTTTCAGCATGAAGAAGAGTCATGAAAGTAGAATAAATGCTGTAGAAATGAGAGCACTGAGAAGTATGTGTGGTGACTCTCTGACTGACAGAGTAAAGAATTGTGTGATAAGAGAGTGTTGTGGGGTAAAAGAAGATGTAGTGACAAGCATCGAGAAAGGTATGCTAAGATGGTTTGGGCACGTGGAGAGGATGGATGACGAAAGACTGACCAAGCAGATATATAAGGCAAGTGTGGAAGGGACAGGACGAAGAGGAAGACCTAGGCGGACGTTCTCTGACCAGATTGGAGACATCCTAAAAACAGGACAGGTGAGAAGTACCCTGAAAAGAAGAGCATGCATGAGGAATCTGATGGGAGTGAATGAAGCAAGAGAGATATGTCAGGATC
Organism: Euclidia mi; assembly: GCA_944739405.2. Lineage (NCBI taxonomy): Eukaryota > Metazoa > Arthropoda > Insecta > Lepidoptera > Erebidae > Euclidia > Euclidia mi. The sequence goes on along the minus strand of OX123192.2, from coordinate 10,459,914 downwards.
GTTGCAAATGGCGTTCCGTAGTCTCTGCCTACCCCTCCGGGAAACAGGCGTGAGTCTATGTATGTATGAAATCCCCTTTCATAAAACATAGATACAGAATTTTGGAACTATTTTCCGCGATACCATTTACATTATTTCTAAGATTGAAACATTTCAGGAGGATCTTTGTGCGTCGGTCCCTTACGACCCGCATTAAAACTTTCTTCGACCTTCAGATTATTCCTTACGGATGGGCCTTGTAGTCACTGAAATTCATATAGTACTATATTGTGCTAACTTTATTTGAAAACTTGAATAATACTGGAAGCTAATCAGTTTATGTATTTTATTGAAAGTTGATTTTACTATGGCGTACCCATGTCGTTTACGCGTTAGCGATTACTATATATTTATTTTAAATATCTCTATCTCGACTGCCTCGTTGGTTTCGCGGCATAAATGTGCGCGTGGGATTGTGAGGTCTCGGGTTCGATTCCCGGGTCGGGCATAGTGTTATTGAGTTTTTCCGTTAGGAAATTCGCAGTAGCAGCACGGATTCTGGTAATGTGCCCGGTACGGCAAGGCTCGCCCCCTATTACGTGGGACCTAAAAATTTATGGCAAAATGTGGGTGTAATATTACACCTCTGCCTACCCCTTCGGGGATACAGGCGTGAGTCTATAAAAAAATTAAAAGAAATATTTCTTTATGCACAAACATGGTGTACAAAGGTGCATATAATGCCATAAGGCATTCTCTACCTGTCAACCTTAAGGTGGTGCAGCGATAACAGTGGTAGGTGCATTTTACTAAATAAATTTAAATAAGTAGTAGTTATAAGGTACAACATGAAAATTTATATATACAATAGGGATATAATACATACAAAATATATAGTTCTATAAATACATACATAAACATAAATCTATATACACCTAAATATACATACATACAATATACATAAATACTTATAATAATGGATGAGATTGATGTGCTGATTCCTTCAATCTCTCAAAAAGAAGCTCTCGATATATTTAACAGCTTATATACCAGTGTCAAAATAACACAACACATAACGTAACTTCACGCCTTTGTCCCCGAAGGGGTAGGCAGAGACGTATAACACACCCACACTTTTTTTATTTAAATTGTCTTTCGGAATATAGGTACCCAGTACATCCGTGGACATGACGCTTGCAACAGTGCCGTAATATCGGTTACTCCAAACAAAGGTACGTGGTATATATCCCGAAAGACAATTTAAATCAAGTTTAAATGACCACGAAAGTTTAAATACCCACACTTTTTAATTTTCGGTAGCCCCGCTAGCCGCTACTCGCCAGCCAGGTCTACAGTTCCGTGTTGGGTAGGTATAATAGGTGAAGTATGAGGCAAGTTTTCCGCTTGTCTCAAATACGTACCGAAAATGGATGCCAGCCCTCGGACAAATTTGTGTATAAACTCTGTTATATTTATGTATCACAAATTAGCAATTGATACAGTGTGTGTTTGTAAGGAGCAGGCGTCTGATGTTGCAGTTGATTGTTGGGATTCTTGGATTGTTTGGAAGGTTGGATTGTGGTAGCCTGTTCTATGTATTACTACGTCTATGGAATACTTACTAGTAAATAAATCGCATCCTTTTAAAGGTAAAAATTAAATAGTTTATTTTGTCATTGACAATTATTTTTGCAGGTAATTTTGTTATTGTTTCAGCGGTGTAAGCGTGAAAGAGTAACAGACAAGTTTCATTACTTTAGATTAATTACGTAATGTGTATCTTCTTCCAATTTATAGTTATACAGCAGAACATTCCTATCTTATCCAGTCTATCTCTCTATATCCATTAGCAGCAAGGAGTCTGGAAATGTGCCCGGTACGGCAATAGGCTCGCCCCTTATTACGTGGGACTAAGGTATATCTGGCGAAAAGTGGGTGTAGAAATACACCTCTGCCTACCCCTTCGGGGATAAAAGGCGTGACGTTGGGTATGTGTATGTATGTGTTATAGTTTTAATGTCTTTGTATAACTCAATGATATTAGAAAAGTCGTAGATGCGTTATCTACGTTACTACGTAGATAACGTTGTTATTGTTCACGGATTGACTACTGTCAATCCGTAGAAACGGTACACTAACGCACACATCGATAACTCCATATTTTATTTTAATTTCGGTTGACATGATGTGTCAGTTTCAGTATGACGCCGGCTCGCGACGTCACACACACATATGTCGGACTTGCCAACTGGCTTGTTTAGCGTCCTGTTTTTGGTGCGCCCATAACGTATCTACTTCTTTTTATTTGTAACATCGTTGGTATAACTGCTCTATGGTTACTTACCTCAAAATAACTGTAAGCTAATCCACTTGTTGACTACAACCATGACAATGGTAGGTATTAATAACATTTAATATGCCCAACAGGTCCTCTGTTGGGAACGAGTGAATGATAAAAGGATTATTGGTATTTGACCAAAGTCACCGACAGCCTGGCTTTTCGGAGAGCTACCGAATAACCAGCCTAAAGTGGCAATGGGCAGGGCACATAGCTCGAAGGACCGATGGCCGTTGGAGCAGACGGGTTCTGGAGTGGCAATCAGGTACCGGACGACGCAGCAGGGGTATGCCTCCCGCAAGGTGGACCGACGATCTGGTTAAGACCGCGGGAAGCGGTTGAATGCGGGCGGCTCAAGTTCGGTCTGTGTGGAGAACCTTGGTGGAGTCCTATGTCCAGTGGACGTTTCTAGGCTGACATGATCATTGGTTGGCCGCTTGTTTCCGATTCTGGAAATCTCTTGCATTAAATAGATTATTTTTCAGCGTGAAATCCCGTTTCATAAAACAGAGATACAGAATTTTGGAACTATTTTTCACGATACTATTTACATTATTTCTAAGATTTAAACATTTCAGGAGAATGTTTGTGCGTCGGTCCTTTACGACCCGTATTAAAACTTTCTTCGACCTTCAGATTATTTCTTACGTATGGGCCTTGTAGACACTGAAATTCATATAGTACTAAATTTTGATCCTGCAAACTTTATTTGAAAACTTGAATAATATTGGCAGCTAATCAATTTATCTATTTTATTGAAGGTTGATTTTACTATGGCGTACCCATGTCGTTTACGCGTAGCGTTAGCGATTATTATATTTAACAGCTTAGACCAGTGTCAAAATAATATAACACACTAGAGGACGCCAGCAGCTACGCCTACATTTTTTTTAATTTATCCGTTTTGGCCGATCCTTTGGGAATTTCGGAAAATCCCTTCTTAGTGCACCCCTACGGTCCCCAAGGAACATGCATGCCAAATTTCAGCTTCCTGCGGCCAATAGTTTCGGCTGTAGTGTGTCTGTCAGTCAGTCAGTAACGCAAGGATTTTATATATTAAGATAACGTAACTTCACGGCTTTGTCCCCGAAGGGGTAGGCAGAGATGTATTACACACCCACACTTTTTAATTTTCGATAGCTCCGCTACTCGCCAGCCAGGTCTACAGTTCCGTGTTGGGTAATAGGTATAATAGGAGAGCTATGAGGCAAGTTTTCAGCTTGCCTCAAATACCTACCCAAAATTGATGCCAGCCCTCGGACAAATTTATGTATAATATACTCTGTTATATTTATGTTTGACTGTATCACAAATTAGCAATTCATACAGTGTGTGTTTGTAAGGAGCAGGCGTCTGATGTTGCAGTTGAATGTTGGGATTCTAGGATTGTTTGGAAGGTTTGGATTGTAGTAGCCTGTTCTATGCATTACCACGTCTAATGTAAAAGCTCCTATTAACGGCCCCCTAAAATGTGTACTCTATTAACGATCTAATTTTTAAATCACTCATATTAGACTTAAAATAGGTCTCAGAAAAGTCATACCTTAAAAATTTGTTACGTATTTTTGTTGGACAACAAAAAGAGTAAAGTTTGTGTGTTTAAAGAGCCAGTGAAAGAAATAATTTGAAAGTGAGTGGGACGCGCCCGAAACGGACGCACATTGCATAGTGTTGCGTCTCCAGCCACGTAAGTAAACCTAAATATTACTTAAGGAGAATAACACACTAAAAATGGATTTGTCTTCTTGCTATCACATTATAACTGTAACGTATGTATTCGTTTTTTAAACGAACTCTTAATATAATACTTTTTATTGGTTTTTGTGTTATAAAATCATGTTTTAATTTGAGGCGCTAATAGAATAGAAATTTCAAAACTTGATTCTAATAACGACCCATGGCGTTGTTAAATTTTGAGAACATACCTCGTTAGATCTATTAACGACAAAGCTATTTCTTAAAGTTTTTGTTTAAAACTCGATTCAACGTTAGACAATATCCCAATTATTATAATAATATTATACTGTAAATAACCTTTATTATCTGAATTAAAGACTAACTGACATTAAAATAAATAATATAGCTATGAAAACGAATTTAACAACATTCCATAAAGCGGATAGTTGATCTGTTTATTATTAACTTTATTGGTCGCTTATAGAATATTGTAACCTTCATACTTGATTCAATTACCGACTAACAGCTGTGACGATATTTTTGTTAATATTACAGTACACAAAATCAAAATATATTATATATAGTATATTTTTGAACCTCAGATTATTTTGTTCTAATAATCTGAGTTTTTAACAAATTGGCTTATTTCTTGCATATGTGACGTTTTGAGAGATTTTGTCACAGGACATATAATTAATGTATAACAATATTTGCTATTCAGTTTCATTCATGATTTCATGGCATTGGCTATATTTCATATGTTTTCAAATCAAATAATAATGGCGTGACGGAATGGAGGCCATATAACTTTTTTAAGCTTCTCTCGAAGAATTAAGTTCTATCTCTTTAAAGATTGTGTTCTTTTATAGAATCATGGAGCCGCAGAAGCGCAAGCAGTACGCCTCTGCTCAACTAGAAGCTGCGCTTGTAGCTATAAATGAAGGGACCAGCATATACGAAGCACCAAAACCCTATGGCATACAGAGGACAACTCTGCGTGAAAAGAGAAATAATCAATATATAAATGAATATTGTGGAAAACAAACTGTTTTAACGAAGGAGGAAGAAAAAAGACTGGTAAACTGGATTATCTATCTCGGAAAGTCAGGTTTTATTAATTAAAATAACAAAAAATAAGTGCTCTAAGCGTTGGAATAAATAATTATGTTCATATTGTAATAATGTTGATCTCATAACTATTGTTTTTATATAATAAATACCTTAAAACGACTTTTATTTTTTTTAATAGTATAGAATAAGAGACAAGTTCGTAGCGGTCGGTAAAAGAAGTAGAAAAATCGGTAATAGAAACTTGCCGCATTCTATGGGTCGGTAATAGAATCAACTACTATTTTGGATTAAATAATTATTTTGTAACTATTGTGTTATTGAATTTTGAATTTAAGTACTGGATTGCAAAGAAAACTTCGGTGAGATTAATTATAAATTATAACTTCTTTCCTAACATAACAGCTTATATCTATTGTTTTTAAGTGAATCCTAAGACAGCTAAAACTGGCGGTAATAGGAGCATTTACGTTATGCAATTTTTACTAGAAAATTAATTGCATCCTTTTAAAATAAAAAAAAATAGTTTATTCTGTCATTGACAATTATTTTTGCAGGCAATTAAGTTATTGTTTCAGCGGTTTAAGTGTGAAAGAGTAACAGACAAGTAAAGAAAACAGACAAAGTTTCATTCATCACCATCATCAGCCCTTTATACTGTCCCACTGCTGGGCACGGGCCTCTTCTCACTATGAGAAGGGTAAGGCCATAGTCCACCACGCTGGCCAAGTGCGAGTTGGCAGACTTCACAGGTCTTTCGAGAACATTATGGAGAACTCTCAGACATGCAGATTTCCTCACGATGTTTTCCTTCACCGAAAAGCAAGCGATAATTAACAATGTAATACGCACTTAACTTCGAAAAGTCATTGGTGCGTGCTGTGGATTCGAACCCGAGACCCTCTGCGTAGCAGTCTGTCGGCCTCTCCACACGGCTATCGCTGCTCACTAGACAAAAAGTTTCATTACTTTAGTTACGCAATGACTAGCTTCTTCCAATTTATATACACCAGAACATTCCTATCTTATCCAGTCTATCTCTGCCAACTTTTTCACATCATCGCTTCATTCCGCGATGACCTGAAAAAGGTGAATCTCGTCGAACATTTCTTCATGCCATCCCTTTTTAAAATCACGTCTACCGTTGCCATCAATCACTGCCTGCACGTTACTCTATAAATCGATATTAGGAGCATAAAAAACGACGTACAGACAATGTATTTTTTAAATGAGAAGCGGTTACAAGTAACATGATGTAATGCGTCTAAAATCGTATATTTTTACTTTTAAAACTGATCGGTTGCTTTGTTGTGCGTGGTAAAACTGATACTGTACTGAACTGTATACTATGTACTTTCTTTTCTCTCTTTAAAAGACAACGCCCGCACTAATCCTGTGTCGCGGGGACTTCTCAAACATAAAACTAACGGACACAATGAACACCTAGAGTCGAAAAAACAAATTATGTATCACATAAAGTGTTGTCTCAATTGGGGATCAAACCCAAAACACTATTCGCAGTGTCAAGCGCCTAGGCGGCCGCTTATATCCCTACATCAAACGTGCAGTCATACTTGTTTTTCTTAATTTAAATGCTTCGGTTGAATTTTTGTAGAGTATTATATGAAAGCTAATGAGTGGCTAAACATAGCTATTTTGCTGAAACTATAACACGCAATACTATTCACCCATCTCTAGCGGCAAGTTATGAAGTAAGTATGTATATAGTTATGTAGGTCTCTGTCCTTCATATAGCTATCGACATCAATCGAAAGAGACAGGTAGCACTTGTCAAGTTATCGCTTCCAATCACGATGCGTCAAACTTGTGTACTTGTCATGTGCCCGCGTCTCAGATGTAACATGTTGTCATAATATCTTATAATACAAGTGATACGATGGGACAGCGTGCTACGAAAAGGTGAGATGGTTTATTAAGATTGTATAGTGGTTGGACTTTATGGATTAGGCTTTCAAATATAGTTCTGACATTCGATATGAAACATAACATGAATTCACGCCTTTTATCCCCGAAGGGGTATGCAGAGGTGTATTACACACCCACACTTCGCCAGTTATTAGGGCCTTATTAAGGGCCTATTGCCATCTACCGTGCACATTGTTAAGCGAGCGATAATTAACATTTTAATACACACAAAACTTCGAAAAGTCAGAGATGTGTGCCCGAGGTACCTGGGGATCGAACCCGAGACCATCATCACGGCAGTCCGTTACGTACACCACTGGGCTATCGCCGCTGCTTATGAAAGTGATTAAGTGTTAATTATTTTGTTTTCGCTTATCAATATAGTTTTTACTTTAATTTATTTTGTTGATTTAATCAGTCTAGCTACTACTGGGCATAACGTTTTCTAACTAACTAGGGGATGCCCGCGGATAAGGCCGCACATTTTTTTATGTACCCGTTTTGCCCGCTGCCGTGGGAATTTCGGGATATGCCTTATTAGTGCACCTCTTGTCCCCAAACTGCTTCCGTGGTCCAGTGGATAGCGTATGCGACTGCTGATCGGAGGTCCCGGGTTCGATTCCCGGGTCGGGCAAAAGTGTTACTGGGATTTTCCGAATACTAAGTTACTTTTCCTATTACGTGGGACCTAAAAATTCATCAATTCAATAGGCAGAGGTGTAAATATAACACCTACATTTCGCCATGAATTTTTAGGTCCCACGTAATAGGGCGCGAGCCTATTGCCGTACCGGGCACATTACCAGACTCCGTGCTGCTACTGAGAATTGCCTAACGGATAACCCAATAACACTTTGCCCGACCCGGCAATCGAACCCGAGACCTTCCAATGCCACGCGCACATTTATGCCGCGAGACCAACGAGGCAGTCTTATCTTACTTGTCAAATAACTATACTTTTAAGAATAATCATTTCAATTCATTTAATTCTAGAATACAGAATACCACAGACAATATAATACCCTAGAGAATACAAACACGTATCTTAGCCACCCCTGGGTAGACTGGGAAAGAATAAATAAGGGTTGAAGAAGGCCTTTATACGCTCTGTGTATATAAACGTATGAAAATAATAAAATATTAGATACAAATATCTTCAGAATGCCGAAATTTCACATGGTTTTCTTCAACGAATAAAAGTCGAAAGACAAAACAAAGCCAAATATTTTCCAGCCAAAACTTACCCATCATAAATTACAGCTTTCACGTTACAAAAACTCGGGCGAATTGTCCCAGAGTTCATTGAACTTGTCGTGACTCCAATAATTGGTTTTTTGCTTATCTTTCTTTGTTAACACTTAAAAGTATTTGAGTGGCTAATCTCAAAGGTGTTTTTAAGATGAATATCATTTTAATGTAAAAGGCTCTTGAAGGTTTATTTTTTGTAGGTACCTAGTTTAACATCTTTTTTTTCTCTAAGTAAGAAAAGATTATTTGACTACATGGTCCTTAAGTTTGCCAGTGTGACATCTTAAGTCACAAAATAGCAGACGATATTATTTAACTCTATAAGCTATAGGTGTAACTTTAAAGTTTCGCAAAAATCATTTGCGTATTTGACCACAATATATAATGAGAAAGGCAGTTTTAAGATTAAATTATTTCTTAAAAAAAAAGGAAATAGATTACTTTTAATAATAAACTATGTAAGCTTGTATAGAAAGGCATAGGTACTGAATAGAAAATACTAATCCACCGTACTGCAAGCGCTCATCGCTTTACACTACGTCGAGTAGTAGTATATAAAGGCCTATGCATCTTGTCAGACGATATAAACAAAATCTGTGGAGTGTTATAGTTACAGTTAATTGGTGTGCGTGGCATTTTTTCACGTGGTTGTTTAGGCCAATCCGTGATAGACATGAGCGTCCACATCTAGGGCAGATGTGTATTGCCACAGGTGGAGGGTTTTGATCCCGGTTATGTCTCCTAGCTCCTTTATCTGCCAATGTCTCGATCCAGGTTTTATCATGGCATTTCTGCCCGTCTTTTAAACATTTTCTCCACTCAATTCTGTCTTCAGCGAGTTTGTCCCAGTTTGTGTGGTCTATTTCAAAAGGGTTCATATCTCGCTTGACACAATCTTTGAAGCGGAGTAAAGGACGACCCACAGCCCGCTTAGCATGCGCTACGGCCCCTAAAAGAATTCGTCGTGGTAAACGAGAGTGTTCCATACGATGCACATGCCCCAGCCATCGTAAACGCTACTGTTTAAGGATAGCGGTGAGACTAGGCAGCTGTGCTATTTCTACGTCGAGTACCTCATCCACAAATTGTTGTTTTCAGTATGGGTATTCTTTAGGTCTATTGATTGAATATTTTTAGAAATTCGCCGGCTATACAGGAATGATTCCTCACGCGGGGATTGTGTTTTAAATCTAGAATTACCTTCTCATCATTGACCATGAAAAGTCTAAATAAACGTTGTATTATTACATACATACATACCTACATATACTCACGCCTTTTTCCCGTTGGGGTAGGTAGAGACAACGGAACGCCACTTGCCTCTATCCTTACAAACCTTACGCGCTTCCTCTACATTTATTACTGTCTTCATACATGCTCGCCGGTTCCGGGTGCTTCGGACCTTGCCATTTTTTTAAGATGTCCTCAATCTGATCGACGAATTTCCGACGAGGTCTGCCGCGACCGACTAGCCCACACACGTGAGCCTCATAAATTTGATGCGTCACTCTTTCTTCACTCATTATCATGTATTATTACGTTAATTTATTAGGTACCTATTATATTGCTTTCGAATCACAACAGTGAAAACATACCATCGACATTCATACGTGGATCCGAAATATTTTCGATATATTTCATACATTTTCTCTCCAATCTCGTGTTACTGTTTGACATGCTGCTAACGCGCCGTATGCCGACGAGATATGCATAGATATTTCAGAGTAATATTATCACGCATACACATAAACACGTTTATTACGAACGAGATGAGTTTTAACCTGGAATATTACGATTCTTATCCGACAAGTTGAATACGTTTAGAAGAAAAGTATTCATTAAGGAAAAAAGTAGACGTATTACTTTTTGTTTATTATGATCACCAGTCTGTTTTATAATCTGTCCTCCTGCTGGGCATAGCACAGGTTTCTTCTCAAATGAGAGCGGCTCATAGTCTACAACGATACCCATGTGTGGGTTGGCAGACTTCGCATGTCTTTTGACAACACTATGGAGAATATGCAGGTTTCCTTGCGATGTTTCCCCTTACTATTTAGCGAGCCAAAGGAAGGCAGTGATAGCCTTGAGGAGAATGTCATATCACTATCTCTTAATTTACTACAAGTATTTAATTGCAGTAAAAGTTGTTGAATAGTAAAAAAAACCTACAATTAATATTTAAAATCCTTACGTTATTGACTGACTGACAGACAACCACTAGAACGGCCTTGTGGGCGTGGCAGCCTCGCCGTCCATGTGAGCAAACGCTCATATGCCGAAAAATTTGATTGACGCTGTCAACAATCGTGCTCATATTGCGACAGCGTACGAAGCTCCGCGAAAATAAAAGAATTATGCCGTCTTGCGCTATAATAACGTGTCGAAAAAGAAGCCAGTTATGTACTGTGGCTCGAGAAGGGATTTCTTTTCACCGGTAAGTCCGAAAACCTTAAAATTAAAATGATATTTGTAATTATTACAATAGTATTATGTAATTTGTAGACAAACACGATACTATCGCAAGCAAATAAAAAAATATACATTGCTGGCAATACGTGGGTACCATCTAGTACTACGTAGGCGATTGCGCAATGTATTTCGTTCACTGCGAACGTCAAAGCTTGAATTCTGTTAAATCTATGGTGGTGGGTCCGATAGTGTTGTACCTACCAAGTTGTGAACAATGTCGATTGTGATTTCCTTCGTGTGAAAGTATTCAAATGATTGTTATCAGTAATATAAAGATTAACATAACTTTGTTTATTACTCGATTAATGTTTATTGTGGGTTATTAACTTAGGATCGCGGGTTACATATCACATATTTTAATTAAGAAAATTGATTGTGACATATGCGTTGGAGCACTGCTGTCAAATGAAATAAATTCGGACCATAAATTTACCGTAGCAAAAGATAAAGGGGGTCTCCTGTATCATTATACAAAGATTTACACCGACAATCTTCGGCAAATTAATGAACATAATATATGTTGACAACAAAGATCTTGCGCACCTTTGTCGGAACTGAATTATTTAGCAACATTAGTTATCAAGATCTTGGTAGAAACAACTTCGAGAAAGAAATCGACCGCAGGATCCAGTTGGGTTGGGCAGCGTTTGGCAAGCTACGTCGTGTTTTCTCTTCGCCCCTACCGCAATGCCTGAAGACCAAAGTCTTCAACCAATGCGTCCTATCTGTTATGACGTACGGTGCCGAGACGTGGATACTCACAGTGGGACTAGTCCACAAACTAAAAGTCACGCAGCGAGCTATGGAACGGGCTATGCTTGGCGTCTCTTTGAAGGATAAAATCCGAAACGAAGCTATCCGACAAAGAACCAAAGTTACCGACATAGCTTACAGAATCAGTAGGCTCAAGTGGCAGTGGGCTGGCCGTATCTGTAGAAGGACTGATGGCCGATGGAGCAAGCGTATCCTAGAGTGGAGACCACGTCTCGGCAAGCGTAAGGTAGGGCGGCCCCCGGCTAGGTGGACCGACGACCTGAAAAAGGTGGCTGGGACAGACTGGATGCGGAAGGCTGAGGACCGTGTACTGTGGCGCGTGTTGGGAGAGGCCTATGTCCAGCAGTGGATTGCGATAGGCTGATTGATTGATTGATTGATTAGTTATCACCAGGTTGGATTTTATCCTAGTGCGAGCCATGTTACAGACCTATCTAAACCTATCATAGAAAAATATATCAATGTAAGATTGCATTTTATTTTGAAAAATTCGAATTTAAAAGATAGCAAGCGTATGTATCTTAATAAATACGTCTTATTTCAGGGACAATAATAGAATCTGGGTTGAAATTTAATTTAAATTATTGTTCAACATTAAAATATTATTGTATTATATACTTTTGTCATTTATTTCTTTACAAACTTTAGCTTATGTGGTTGTACACATGAATAGTTTATCACGGACACTGACATCCTAGGTGGACATGATTTTTAACTCTTGGTATTCGGATATGATAAAGGCCATATTGTATCTTCCCCTTTAATTTTATATTATTATTTATATATATTAAGAAAAGCCACACAATTTGTACCCTATCCCACCATCCCGAAATAAAAACAAACAATTTCAAAACTTAAAGTAACAAAACAACAGTATTTTATCGATATAAATAATCGACCTTTTGGACACCGTAACATTAATGAGAGTGTGTGAGTGATCGTCAAGTGCGATAGTTCCATGTCAAGCGAAGTGTTTGCGCTAGTGTGACAACCAATGGCAAACTCGCGATCTAAGTAAGTGCAGTTGATTTGTGTGCGTAATGCGCGTACGTATTAGTGTATTGCTTGTAGTGGAGATAGAGAGTGGGAGACAATCGGCGACACGCGATCTAATACAAATCAGTAACTATTTCCGTTCTAACCTCTCTTAACTGTTATGTGCAGACAACGCACAGCCAAAACTGTCGGCCGCTCGAAGATGAAATTTATTTTCTGAAATGTGGTTCTCAAAATTCAGAGAGAAGAGAAAAAAGAAAGAAGAAAGCACTTATTTCCATACGAAAGGGTATGAAACAAACAATATTTAAAGGAGACTACAATTAGGATATAAGGCAAGAGGAAGACCAAAGAAAAGATGGATAGATTGTGTGAAGGATGACATGAATGAAAAGGGAGTGAATAATCAGATGACGTCTGATAGGAGAGAATGGAAGCGAAAGACATTCTGCGCCGACCCCAAGTAATATGGGAACAGGGCAGGCAAAAGAAGAAGACTACAATTAGGTCAAGGATCGGGCAGAAGCGAGTAATTATAAAAAAATGCGGGCGTAACTACAGGTATACCTAGTACTGATTTAAAAACTGTCACGCTATAAGTAAATTGTTCTCGAGTCTATTGAACTTGCCGTGACTACAACGTAATTCTATGTTTGTTTATGTTTCCAATTTTACTAACAAAGCTAACACTTGCCACAGTTTTTGCTGGTAGGCGTGAGCGTGAATACATTACATTTTCGTATAGTTGATTGAATCAGGCGTTACTTGGCGGAACTCCATTGTAACCTAATGTAAGGAAAGAGGAACCCACCACGCACCCTCGGCTCGACCACCCCAACTATTGCAATAGAAAAAGGTTGACAATACCGAACTCCTCTAAAAGGATAAGGGATATCTGGCGGGATACTGCAAGTCAGGTATCCTGGAACCCATACCATTCCTATATCCCTTATCCTTTTAGAAGGGTTCGGTATTGTCAACCTTTTTCTATTGCAATAGTTGGGGTGGTCGATCCAAGGGGGTTTGGTGGGTTCCTCTTTCCTTCCATTAGGTTACATTTTCGTGTTAGAGTTATAGAAAAAAAAGCATAATTTTTGCCACATACATTTCAGCTTATACGATTTCCTAAAACCCGTTGTTTATAGCTAAGTATCATGTGAATAGCTGCTTATGAGAAAATGTTTTTCTTTTTTAAATTACAGACGGACACACTTAACATAAACTTTTTTCTTACTTTCTAAAAGCGCTCCTGATGGTTAGTATGTGTCAGTAGCGGCTATCAGATCTTTGAGTTATGGACACATAGCTTGTATTCTTTGTTATTGGTTGATGGCTTAGGGCCTATGTTCAGCAATCGACGTCTTTAGGCTGGAATAATGATGTAGGTATTTCTTTGCAAGCAAAAATATAATGTCATTCACAGCATGTTCGTAGCCTTTCAAAAATTCCTTTCATGTATCAACCTAAACGATTCTACGAAAGTTTAAAACCGTTTCTCGGTATACATATATTGGTTGTAAACTAAACATTCTTGCCACTGCCGATATTCTGTGAATTGTCGACTTGTAATTATAGTACGGTGTATATTCTTTTTAATATTTAAAGACAAGGTACTGTAATACGCCCGAAGAAATTGGAATATTTGATGAAATGGATTCGAAGGAAGTCTCTTTGGTACTGTATTAAATACTTAAGGCGCAGTTACACTTGGTCGTTAGTTCGATTTCGGGAGCACGAAAGACATTACCCGAATTCGGACATTTAATGCATTAGTTACATAGTTTCTGGAAAATGGGCGTACGACTCTGTGCACGCCCGTTTCAAGTTAGAACAAAATGAATGCTTCCTCAAAAAGCAACAGTACCAGTTTGTATTAGTAAATACAGGCAGCAAGTACTGCTAGACAATTTAAAGAAAACCGACGTCGGGTAACCAGAACGAAAGCTATTCGAATAAGTGTGTAATTCAACTCCGTTCATTTATGACGACCGGTTGGCGCAGTGGGAGTGTAAGCGACTGCTACGTCGAAAGTCACGGGTTCGATTCCCGCTCAAGTCAAACATTTGTGTGCTTGAACATGGATGTTTGTCTTGGTCGGGGTGTTTCTATGTATAATAATTATGTATGTATTTACAGTTCCAAGTTTAAAGTTAAAGGGCAAATCAAAAGTACCCATAACCGACGCGCATGCATGATGAGGTTAAGGAATGTCGAGGAAGCGAAAGAGGTATGTTTGAACCGAAGCATGTGGCGTTCCATAGTCTGTGCCTACCCCAATGGGAGACAGGCGTGACGATATAGATAGATAGATGTATTTACAAAAAGAAGTATATAATTATATATGTTTATCCATTATCTAGTACTCATAACACAAGCCCTGCTTAGCTTGGGACTAGATGGTGATGTGTGTTTGTGGTAGAATACATATACAGTGTTTTCAGACTACGTCTCATGCGAATCCGTGAAAATACAGTTCTAGCAGTCACGGAAATCGGATGGCGAATTTCGGATGTAGTGCGTAAAGTGCCTACTTAAGAAATATGAGTTTGGATCCGATTTGGATAGGACGTAGTGTGAAACGCTCACATACGTTTGTCGGAATGTTTGTTGCAATACTTTTTATTTACGTTTATGCATGGTTTACACCAGTCGTGAGCCAGATGACTTGTTCATACCGTGTAGAATAAAATTTCCCATCTCAAAATCCATCCTTGTTGGTTACACCTTAAACATAGCGAAAACCTTGCATTTCAAACTGAAACTTTTCCAAATCTCATTAGGTAGCCCGAGATACGGGAATGTAAGGTAATTAAATCCGCTTCACCATATAATTATTTGTTTGCGGTTTGGGTTCACCGAAGTATGTACAAGTTATAAATAATAATTTGTTTCTTGTTAGCGAACGGGGTAATACGCCGTTTGATACACACACCGCGTCGCGCGTCGGTTGGAAACTTTTCACAGCGCAAGAGGAACCCGGCAATCATGAAATATATTTATTTGTATGCAACTTTTTGAATTACCAGTAAACTTAAAGTTGTGCAAAGATAACTTAAAGTAGGTTCAAAGTATAGTGAGTTTGAAATATATTAGTTTTTTTTTAGTTTTTGAATAAACTATATTATAAATTAATATTAAACTTTAACGATTACCATTCTCATAACGACATAAAGGCAAATTACATCTTAATTGCCCCGATGTTTCAGCAGAAGTGACACCGGTCGTGGTCACGAGATGACTAGAATAGGAGGTATATTTTTGAATTCCATGGCTTTCTTAATATTTCTTCCCTAAGTATTAAAATGCCTAGTAGTCAAACGTTTATAGGCAATACACTGTTTGAAGCTTGAAACTAGCTCCTTGGAACTACTACTTTATTAATTGTAATATAAATAATACTTAACATTAAATCTTGCCACGATCAAACTAATTATTCAAACAGCTAATTAATTGAATCAGCAGCCATTACTGACTGAACATATATAATTTTTACCTCTCATTAACAAATTATTCAAAAATAATACATTACTCCGGCCCTAATATTACCTAATTTTCTCGATGTATATAATTGAAGAAAATAGTATATTCAGATATTGAAACAGCTGCTTATTTCACATGACATGTGAACAAAGTGGTTATTAAAGTCAACTTGCTTTAAGCGACCTACTGCCCGAAGTCACATGGCATTGAAAAATTCTACGAAAGGGAAAATTATTTGCTTTCAACTTAATTTATGTAACAAATTTCATAGAAATAATACTTATAAAATACTTATAAACATAACATAACTTCACGCCTTTTATCACCGAAGCGTTAGTCAGAGGTTTATACCATAGATAATATACTATGAATGTGTATAGTGTGTATACAAACCCACATTTCGCCAGTTATGTTTAGGTCCACATGTACTAGAGGGCGAGCCTATTGCCATCTACCGGGCACATTATTAAGCGAGCGATAATTAACATGTTTAATACCTACACACATAACTTTGAAAAGTCAAAGGTGTGTGCCCGGGGTACCTGGGGATCTATCCCGAGACCATCGTCTCGGCAGTCCGTTACGTACACCACTAGGCTATTGCCGCTATTTAAATAATCCTTATGAAGTCCGGATTCCAGAATAATTTCATTATACAGAATTTAGCAGTCTACTGCTGGACATAGGCCTTACGTAGTTAAGCATTATGATCAATAAGAGGATTTGGCCTGCTACACTACGCTGGCCGAAAGATTTAATATAGGGTAGCCAGAAGGGTTAGAACAGGGTAAGACGTCGCAAAGACGGTATTTGTTTTGTAAATGATCCTTAGTGGCCTCTTGCGAATGACTTGCCTGTGTAAATTCCATATTGACCTAAACCTGCACGACTAATTCTCTATACAAGTTCTCGTAAGACATGAAGTCTGGCAACCTTGGCAACACTTGGCGCGCGTGGTAGACTATAGCCTTACGCTTCGCACAGTATAAAAAGGTCTTTATGCAGCAATGGGTCAGATAATATATCAGGATTTTGAAACTACGACCTATTCAATAAAGTCAACAAAATGTTCTCTGCAAATTTTAACACCGTTATTCAAAGCTAGTTCCTTAGCAAAATGCTCGACTCTTAACGCCTGCATTCTAGTTAATCAATCAACTGTTCTGTCACACACAGCTTAGTCTGGTCTTGCTGGCAGTAGAAAATTAAAATGACAGCTCGACTTTATAATAATAATAATATTCTACCACATTCACACAACACCATCTAGTCCCAAACTAAGCAGAGCTTGTACTATGGGTACTAGATAATGGATAAACATACATATATACTTTTTTTTGTAAATACATACATATTATGCATAGAAACACCCAGACCAAGACAAACAACCATGTTCACGCACACAAATGTTTGACTTGAGCGGGAATCGAACCCGCGACCTTCGGTGTGGCAGTCGCTTACACTACCGCTGCGCCAACCGGTCGTCAAATTTTGCATTTAAAAAGAGATAAAAATGGAGAGCATTCTGCAAGTAAGTATATTAACGTGTTAAACCACATTGGTTTATAATGATTAAATTGCTATTTAGCATACTTTTTTATGGTATATTTAGGTTACCTACTTTCTAAAATTCCTGTGTCGTAAAAAAAAACATAATTGGAACTGCACGGTTTGCCTCTACGATGTTTTTCCATATAATTCGGCAATAACTTAATTGTAGAGAAAACTACTAGAGGTGCGTAGCTAAAAGAAGATGGTAAATATCGTGATCCTTCATACTTGACACTGGTTAAAAAAACGATTTATAAATAGCACCTCAGTGTCCGTCAAGTATAAGGTATAATTACGACGGCTGCAATCGCCTACATATTTTGTTAAAGAACTTAAACCAGTATATAAAATACTCCTCTTTTTGACTTCACGAGGACATTGGTTATACCCAGGGGTAGACTATTTTGGTGAGCGTTGTGTCCATAACTATAAAAACTAATCTTGAAAGATTCAAAGAATCATTGCACGGCTGGCTTAGTAAAAAAAGTTACGATTGCACGGAGACCATTATTAGTTGGCGCTGCCGCTTCGCCATGTTGTAGATTCAATTGCCACACCATCGTGTTTCGAATGGTTGCATGTTAGTGTAGCAAGTAATAAGTGGTCTTCTCAAAGTAATAAATGTTAATTTCCTCGCTAATCGCTTTTCCACTGTTTGTCCTATTAGTTTCTTTCGATGTTTATATTTATTTTATTAATTTATAGACTCACGCTTGTATCCACGAAGGAGTAGGCAGAGGTGTAATATTACACTCACATTTCGCCATGAATTTTTAGGTCCCACGTAATAGGGGGCGAGCCTATTGCCGCTACTGAGAATTCGGATTTCGGAAAAACCCAGTAACACTTTTGCCCGACCCAGGAATCGAACCCGGGACCTCCGATCAGCAGTCGCATATGCTATCCACTGGAACACGGATGTTTAATGACTAGCGATGTTTAATGGGCTAGAATATATGTATATGTCATTATTTCTGTAAATAAAATACTTACCTTATACCTACCTAAATACTTGCACACGTAAGTAGGTGTTGACCTGTCTACCACGCCAAATAAAAGCCAGCACGAACACATCACCATATTACAATGTAAAGTACAACCCATATCTACAAAACAAAGTTATTAAAAATACTTGGAATGTTTGCGTTCGTGTTAAAATACAACACGCGAGTGGCATGCGAACTTATTTAATTACAGCGTGAGTCACGCGGGGCCAGTTCCTCACGTATGTTTTATAAACAAATGTACATAGAACTTTGCAATAGCCTTCCCTCGGATATGAAATAATACTATCCATAAGTTTTTTTTTTGGAATAGGGGGCAGACGGATTGCCTGATGTTAAGCGATTACCGCCGCCCATGGACACCTGCAACACCAGAGGAGTCACAAGTGCGTTGCCGGCCTTTTAAAAAGGTTATTCCGAAGTTATTCCGACTACTTAAAAAAGGCAACTGAAAAGGACGAAACAAGAAAATATTTCATTCAGTTAAAAATCCAGATACATAAGGTAAGTGCACCGGTAATGAACAGCGTACCAGTTATGAACATTATAGATTGAGTCCTAAAAAATAAGGATTCTACAACGCTTTTGTTACCTGGCAATATTTTACCACAGAGAAAAGGGATTAAAGTGTCAAAATATTGACAGCTGATGTATGTCTGTGGTTCAGTTTCAAACTGGTGGAAAGATAAACAGCACGTGTCACCAGTGATATCGTTTTTTAAGTGAGTTTGATAGCGAGGTATGTTGCTGATGAGTATTTTTTGACAATTCAATTAAGGTAATAATGAATAAATAATAAGTTTGTGGCTGAATTAACCTCTTTTCCAAACAATCTTAATTAAATGTATTGCAAACAACAACGTGGTTTGATTTCTTTTTGCTATGTCCATGACTAGTACCTGTTATTATGACATGTCCTAGTTATGGACATTGTGTCGATTACTAGTGCAGGGCATTTTTTTAAAGATTTTAGTCGATTCTAGATTTATTTCTCGAAGTCAATGAAATATCTTTTTTCCATGACTTTATAAAGCTTTTTACCAGTAATGGACAGACGTGTTCATTACTGGGGTGTTCATCACTGGTTCATTCCATTAGTGTAGGTACTACAAACAAGATCTTTCTTACAGTACTTTATTTTATGATTAATAAGAACTTTTATTTTAGAATACGTAATAGCAAATAAAATTTGTTTCTAAACAAACAATATTTTTATTTATTTGTATCTATAAAGTGTCTATCACTAGGTGTCCAATACCGGAACACTGTCCATAACTAGGTGTCAATCATTGGTGTATGACTTGTCCATTACTGGATAATTTTAAGCCAATTTTATTCGTAATTTTATTTTTATGGAAATTACTAGAATGAATGTAGTATTCTCTTATTAGATGCTAAAAAACCATAACCAACTTTATCTACAGCTATTGCAAGAATCAGCCCGCAACTTTTTTTTTTGGAAATTTTATACGTACTAATGGTAGCTAGCCGTGGCTTTAGTTTAAAAACTTTAACCCGTTTTCTTTAAGAAGGGTATCTAAAAAGGTCGAGTCAAAAAAATATGTCATTAAGATAGAAAGCCAGATAAGCATGGGTAGAAAAATGGTCAAAAATGGTCAAGCTAGAGCCGTGGCCCTATCGTATAAAAATAATGGAGATTTCACGTTTTAATTTAATTGCCACGTCTCGTCCAATGATAAGTAGCGACGGTTTAGTAGCTCGTAGCATGCTCTACATCACGTAACGCATACCAACAACCATAGCTACATCTACACCGTAGTTCCCCTTGAGTGACTTTTAACTTACCTTCATTTTAATAGATCAGCAAATTAACAAATAGTTGCGTAGGTCACAACTTGAATGGGTGATCGCTTCTTGTGGCGGTTACATCAGAGCGCTACCATACTTTGAAGCGCATGTAAAGCTCTCGGTCTCTCAATTCTTGTCTCAGCCCAAGAATAGTAAGACCATGTCGGGAGCCTTCGGTGGCAACGAAACGACGCCAGATATCGCCGTAATACTCTAAATACACTCAAAAAAAGAATAAACAACAAACGTAGCTATGAAACCGCTTCCCACTTTTCACGCCTCTTTTAATGAAGTTGAATAACCCTTTACGTAGCAGTTGGTCCTGTAAGAATAGTTCTACGCACTTCGGAACATTCTATTGTCACATTTCGTAGCAGATGGCACTAATCGTAGCGAACCGCACGTTTGAAGACCAACATTTTTATGTCTTCGGATAGTGTTATTATATTTTCTTCCCGAAAATTCGAGTAAGTCGTAATCTGAACTACTTCTACGGGAGGCTTCTACTTCTAATAAATAGTAGGTACTAGAGGATGACCGCAGCTACGCCCGCACATTTTAATACAACTAAATAACAAATAAATTCTTAGTGCACCCCTACGGTGCCCTAGGAATAATCCTTAGTGGCCTAATTTCAACTTCTTGCACCCTATATTTATATGCGGTATGGCTATGCGTTGTCTGTCAGTCAGTCTGTCACGCAATAATTTATGTATACAGACAGATACAATACATTGGGAGGAAGACTGGACGGCTCCTATACCCTGTCTTCTTCGGTCGCGGTGGGTTTTACTGGTAACACCACAAATCGGTTCTAATTTCCCGTAGAGCCGGTGATCCGAAGAGATTTGCCACCTCGTTTAAAATAAAATAACATTAACATAACTTCACGCCTTTTATCCCCGAATGGGTAGGCAGAGGTGTATTACACACCCACATTTGGCCAGTTATGTAATAGGGGGCGAGCCTATTGCCATCTACCGGGCACATTATTAAGCGAGTGATAATTTACATTTTCACCACAGCAGCTCAAACATGCCGCTTTTGCTGCGAGACAACAGTGAACAAAACGCGATTTTGATTCGAGCGTGAGGCAAAGTAGCTTTTTAATTATTCAATCTTCAGTGCCACGAATTGACATTGTTCAGCCACAAATTTGAAACATTCGAATTTTACTGTGCTCTGTCTCTTTCACATGCATATAAAAAGTGAGTGAAAAAACAAACCCCTTCGAATTCGAAATTTGATTTTGGAATTCGACCTCAAAGAAAACACCTACGGCAACGCAAAAAAAAAAGATATTTGTTTTTTTTTTATATGTTATTGTTTACATGTTTAATTTATTATTGGATTTTAATAAAAATAAGTCTAATTAATAGTATAAAATTAGTATTTAACCAATACATTTTTATTTAGAATTACAACAATGATACATTTGAAAAACAAACATCAGGGACGCGGTATTAAAATGCGATTTAAAAAAGTAGCGGGAATAAAAATTTCGCTGATACCTATAGCGTAACGTGTTAAATTATATTAATATATATAATAATCTAAAAAGATGAGTGAAACTAGCGATCATGACTGTACTTTAACACCAGAAGAGTCAAATCAATAAGTGATTATGCAGAATTCAATCTATTCCTGTTCATTTCTATGTATCCTAAGTAATATGTGTTCTCACTGCTGTGGTGAAAAGCTATGTGTGCTACACGAGAGCAAAGTTTTTTGTATCTCGTGCTGTTGAGTCCCTCTCCACGCTCAGGATTCTTACTTTGATTCACTCGCTACGCTCGTGAATCAATCATAGAATCCTTCGCTTGCTCGGGACTCAAAATAAGCACTCGAAACAAAAAACAACTTTGCTCTCTTGTTGCACAAATAGGTAACTATTTCAATACACACATAACTTCGAAAAGTCAGAGGTGTGTGCCCGGGATACTGAGGATCGAACCCGAGACCATCGTCTCGGCAGTCCATTACGTACGCCACTGGGCTATCGCCGCTTAAAAAATAAAATGTAAAATAAAAAGTAGATAATATCTAATACAGTTGACGTAGTGGTTTAAGCGACCGCCTCGCTGCTTGACACTTTCGTGTGTTTGTAAAGTGACCCGCGACGTTACCTTTTGAAATAAAAATCTTCGTACTAAAGTGCTGTAGCAGTACCTAATATATTTTGGTTACTGGCGATAGAACATTAACCTTATTGGACACAATTTTTTTTCCTTATTTATGCAAATAGTTTCATGTGAAACTTGAATAATTACATTTACTAAAAGCATGAAAAATAAGTCGCTTTTCATTTAAAAGCATTAAATTCTTGCTTTGAATTATACATTTTTTGTTTACAGAGTCAATATTTGTTTTAGGTACTGGTCGGAGATATGTAGGTAGGTATACTTATTTATCTGCGTAAAAACATTTATTTAAACGCTTTCGGTCACTATTAATTTTTGTTTTGATGACAGATTTTCTTAAAAACTGTTTTAGGTACCTATGTCAAGCTAGCACGTTGTAATAATTCGAAAAAAATATGCGCTGTGACACCTACGAATATATGGCTCTTATGCTGAATCTAAGTAGGTATTCAATATTCATCCCCATACGAAAAGTTTATATATCGTTCCATCTGATGACACATGTGCTGGCAAGTTCAAAGGTCCACTCGCAATACTTACACACAAAGCTTAGGCCCATAAAACTTCTGTTAAAACATGCAATTCTGCAGGGTGTTAATTTAAACTTACATCTCAATTTGAAAAAAAAAATTGCTGTAAGTATATCGTGTCCCTATGAAGAGGCCTCGATTCAAACCTTTATATTAAAAAAGTATAAACTATACATAAACAGGCAACGCTCTTCAATTAACAAAGTTAAATTTGAGTAGCGACATCTATGATCACATTTTAGAAACAAAGTGTTCTCGCTGTCTTGACTATTAGTGCCATCTATCGAATTTGATTGAAACTGCTTTCAAGGCTTGAGAAGGTAGTGTCAAGCTTTTGTTCGGAGCCACCTGTAGATGGCACTTGTATGATATATTTCTAGCAAGCCTACATTTTATTGCAGTTCTTCAAAGCATAGATTATACAGATATACTGGTCTTCAAAGTAATAAATAACTAGGGTCTAGACGTCTAGTCTAAGCTTGTAAATAGATTTAACAGATTAATTGCATTAGAGCTTTTCGTCGTTGTTCATACCTTAAAGTAAAGGTTCATACATTGTCTAATAACGCCCCTGCTGGTGGGAACAGTCATTTATGGCTTCCAGGAAGTGCTAAATGTATTTATATTTCGACGTTGCTTTGCAAGTGCATGCTTGCATGCTTATTTTCCGCTGTCTGGCAAATTGTATTCTACACGTATTAATTCTGCCGTCAGTGTTGTTTATTCTAGTCTAGTGGTAGTGCAGTTCTCACATACCTAGTTTGTATGGAGTATAATTGAATAGGTACACACTGTACAGTAAGCAACTGTAGGTAGATATGTTGTTATAGGTACCTACAGATCTCCTTCTGGAATATTCGGGTAAAATAATTTAAGTAGTGCTATAAGAGTAAATTCATTTATTTAAATGATTTTACCTACTAAGTAAGTGAAAAGGCAAAAGACTGTAGTAAGTACTTACTTATTATAAAAAAGACGATTTCGAGAAAATAATGAAAATAGTTCTCAAACAGTTTTTGGCCTTTTACATACTTAATATAGTAAACATGAAATAATATGAAATTGGTATCATTTTGCAGGTAAGTATTTTAATGGTGATTACAGCCGTGTTAAAAATATTAATTTAAAATCAGAGATTTTTTAATAAATCTGAGAAAATTGTTATAAAATACGAAAAACTTGAGTTACGATTTTGTTTATTTTTTAATAGGCCGTTCCAAAATTCACGGACTGCGTGAATAGGTATTTTACGCCAAGCGCGCGGGCAACGCGATCGAGGTGTCAATGTGTGCGTCTGTGTAGCCCAACAAAATCTACCTTGCAGTGAACTCACGGAGACAAAACAAATTGATACTTTGACCAATAAATTTTATGATCGTAATACAGAATTATTTTGGCTAACGTATTTTGATGTTTGAATGTAATAGGTAATTCCAGGTAGATTCCATTGTTGTTGTTACAAAAAAGCCGACTTCAAACAGTCGTAGAAACATGCAATCTCATTTACCTACTTAGATTACAATAACTACTAATTCTAGTTATTCTGTTATAAAATCCAAAATACAGAACCGATTTCGGAAAACTTTCTATGAGACCAAGCTGGAAGTAATATCATTATATCCTATGAAATAAAAATAAATCCAAATCGGTCCACAAATGACGCATTAGTGAGGTAACAAACATTAAAAAATATGGAAAATTAATACAACTGAATTGTGAACCGCCTCCGTTTTGAAGTCGGTTGAAAATATTAATATAAAATATAAATGAGATGTTACTTGAGCTGAAAAAATTGCCGAAATTTTTCTGGGGTATCCATCTCCTCATTTATTGTACTATTACAAATCAACTGATAGCCATCATCGCTGCTATACATAGCGGCGAATACAAAGCAAACAGTACACTGTTTGCAAAAATAAATAAGAAAAGTTGGGCAAATGCGAGTCAGACTCGCGCACGAAGGGTTCCGTACCAACATTTATAAAAGAAAATCACGTTTATTGTATGTATACTTAAATACTTTTTAAGTTTCTACCTGTTTATTAAGATCGAGTGACTCATCATCATCAGCATTTAACAGTCCACTGCTGGACTAGGCCTCTCCTTTGAAAGGAGGAATTGGCCTACTATACCACGCTGGCCAAACGGGTTGGTATAGGGTTTGTATTAAGTTTTCCTTCTCTTACAGTGCTGTTCTCTGCATAATTATACTCCCTCTGTCGGCTCTTACGACACCCATGGGATGATACGGGGTGGTGACATTTCGTATTCTTAATCCGTCACCGGACACGAGTAACTAATTGCTTAAAAATAACGTTTGTTGTATGGGAGCCGCCCTTTACTATTTTTTTTTAAATTTAATTATTTATTTTGAAAGGTAATAATTATACAATTACATATTCTGTGAAAATTAAAAGCGTCTACCTGTTACAGTTAGTAATTTTGAGCAAAAAATACGAAAAAACACACGTTTTTTGTATGGGACCCCCCTTAATATTTTCATTATTTTTATTTTTAGTATTTATTGTTATAGCGGCAACCAAAATACATAATTTGTGAAAATTTCAGCTTTCTAGCTATCACGGTTTATGAGATACAGCCTGATGACAGACAGACAGACAGACAGACAGACGGACGGACAGACAGACAGCGGAGGCTTAGTAATAGGGTTCCGATTTTTACCTTTTAGGTACGGAACCCTAAAAAGTAACGTCTTAATGTTTTGTCACATGTTGTTTTCAATACCATGCTGTCACCATTTATAACTAGTGATCGATGTTTATAACACAAGAATCATATACCTACGTACCAACATTTCATTTTTTTTCTGGCAGGAAGTATTTAATAATCAAACCTTATAGTACAAACCTCTCAGACGGTGATTGAGTCATTATTAAAAACAAAATTTTAGCTGGAACTTTATAAAAATGTTACAAAGGAAATCAGCTGTTCCATACAAAATTGAACTTTGACATTGACAAAATGAATGGAACAGCTGCTTTTTGCCGCGATTTCGGCTGTCTGTGCTATATATTCCTAAGAGGTTTACACTAAGTATACAAATAAGTAACGTTATATACAGTATGTAAAAAGACCCTTAACGAAAACTGAAATCCCATGTTGTACCAATCACTACAAACATTTTTACTTCGGCACCATACCTGGGAAATTACTGGTTCAGGAGATATTGAGGCTCAAAGTTAGTATGGATTTTTTCTAATTAGGTACAAAATCGATGCATTTACTCCATCAATATGTTCTTTAGACGCCCTATGACCCATGGATAAGTAGGTATTTCGAGCATAGCACGCACGCGCTTTTAATTATGGTTTAGAAAATGTGAAAACTTAAAAATATTCGTTTCCCAGGTATCATTCTTGGTAAGTATGACTTGGCAGTCATGTACACAACCAGTAGACTTCGGCTTGGTTATT
Source organism: Euclidia mi (assembly GCA_944739405.2). Classification (NCBI taxonomy): domain Eukaryota; kingdom Metazoa; phylum Arthropoda; class Insecta; order Lepidoptera; family Erebidae; genus Euclidia; species Euclidia mi. The sequence continues at coordinate 10,433,490 of OX123192.2, read as the reverse complement.
ACACAATATTCTTAACTAATCTGCCATAAGGCGCTTAAACTATCAAGCCATTGACAGGTGAATAGCCTGTCGTGGGTCGTAATTAAAAACTTGCTCCAGTCATTAACCACATATGTGACAATGTCTGAACGCACCATCGATCTATCTTGTGTTCCGTACATTAAATAAGAGAGAGCACGAAACAAACATGCACCGTCACCAACAATAGGGACGACAGTAAATTCTTCAACTTCTCCATTAACGTTCAGATTTTCATTAGCCATTTTAAAAAAGTCTAACCGACAAAACCTACGCTCAAACTAAACGAAAACAAAATAAATACCAAATACAAAGCTGAGTCTATAACCAAAACTACTTAACCGAAACAAAGCAAATGCAATCCAATACATTCCAAGAAAAGAACAGCCAAAATCGTCAAATATAATCCGCTAGAAATATTTAGGTATGGTATGTGCTATACAGCAACCAAAACGATTTAACGACCAACAACATCCAACCAACTGCGTACAACTAACCTACCTGACGATGAACGTTAAATAATAACTGGAGAGGGTCATTAATCCGCAAAAAATCTTAACACCTCGATAAAAAAAATGACGTAATTGACCAACGCTATCTATTGTCAACATTTATAACTAAAATTATTTTGTTCATCTTAATTTATTCGTTCCACTAGGTACTGATAGTTCAAACTAATACATTTATATCCTCCATCATCCCTTAATATATCCCCATGGGGGTGGAATTTATCAAAACCATATTTAAGCGGACGTCTTCATCATAGTAGCTCCAATCTTTAATTTCAGTTCAATCAGTCGAAAATCTATGAAAATTTATACCAAATTTCATCCCCTATTTTATCCCCTTAGGGGTGGAATGTATCAAAATCCTCTTTTAGGGGATGCCTACGTCATAGTAGCTATATGCATGCAAAGTCTCAGCCCGATCAGTTTAAAATTGACAAAGTTTCATACATCATAGAAATTAATTTAGCGGGTCTTAATTGCGTTAACTTAACTTATTTAAGGTATAAATACCTATTTGTTACCGACGTTTCGCTCGTCTTGCACCGAGCGTGGTCGCGGAGTTTCATACAAACTTTCATCCCCTATTTTATCCCCTTGGCGGTAGAATTTATCAAAACCCTTTCTTAGCAGATGCCTACGTCATGACATCTACCTGCATGCCAAATTTCAGTCCGATCCCTCCAGTGGTTTGGGCTGTGCGATGATAGATCACTATGTCAGTCAGTCACCTTTTAGTTTTATATATATTTAGATACAATTTCTGACATTCATAAGAGTCACCTTGTGACCTAAATGAATATAGTATTTTTGAATTTTGTGGTATTTATTTTATAAGAGCATCGATTTTGTTACCATTATTTTATTATACATATTCAACAATAATAACTCACATCAAGAAGGGTTTGTCGCGCTATAAATACAGTAGTGTTTACAAGGCACGCACACAGACGCAGTGACAACGGCAAACGGCACACGTCCTACCTCGATGAGCGCTCAGCGCGGTCTAAAGTTCTGTATTTTTTTTTTTGTGTGTGTGGACTAGTTGTTGGCCGCTGATGGCCTTGACAACTTTACGCGGACTATGGGTGAGCGCAGAAGGCTCCCAACCCGTTAAAGTATACTAGACAGCGTTTTGACTCCCCAAGGGTGGACTCCCACGGACCTCGGCTTGGGGCGCTGCCGGCAATGCGGGACTAAGGTGTCCCGCGGTATTAACGTTAACGCGTCGCGTATTCCGTCCTCGTCGGCGAGTACGGAACCGCGGTCGAAGTTGTATGGCTGCGCGAGCCGTGTGTGCTCTGATTTGAGCAAGTGTAGTGTTATCGTCAGGTTCGTCTAATACGTGCCTAGGTCTCCTAATCTTAGAAATCCTAGATGGTGTATAGTTTAACGCCGCAACCAATAGTGGGTTGGGGTGTGTCGAAGCAGAGTCAAAGTAGCTACGGGAGCACTGTTTCATGAATTGCCTGATGGTCGGCAGTTGTAAGTCTACATGTAACTCCTCGTTACGTACGTACCACGGTGCGCCCGTAGCTCGCCGCATGAACTTATTCTGAAGTGTTTGTAGCCTATGGATCCTGTGTGGCCTAGTGTGTGCGAAAACTACACTAGCGTATGTCATTATAGGCCTAATACACGATGTGTATAACCTAATCTTGTTCTTGAGCGATAGTTTAGATCTAGCGTTGACTAAGCTATGTAAGCGCCCAAGCACAAAGGAGGCTCTATTGCGAGCCTTCGTAATGTGTGAGCGGAACGATAGTTGATCATCAAGAATCACACCTAGATATTTGGCTTCCCTAGTCCATTGAATAGGGGACCCAAACATCCTTATTTGTGGGGTCGCACCCGGAGGGTACAGGTGAGGGGCTCTCCGATGGAAAAGCACCGCCTGACTCTTCTCGGGATTGACCTCTATCCGCCATCTCCGGAACCACGCGCCTAGGGCGTTGGCTGCGGATTGGAGCTTCCTACTGACTGCGCCAGGGTCTGCGCCTGCGTAATAGATGGCTGTGTCGTCTGCAAAAAGTGCTGTCTGCACTAGCCGATGCATCGGTATATCAGCGGTAAACAATGAATACAAGAGAGGCGAGAGCACTGACCCCTGAGGGACACCGGCGCGGATGGCGTGACTCGAAGAGAGCGTGCCTTCAACGCGGTACCGAAAGCTTCTATCCGACAGATAGTCTCGTATGATGAGCACGAGCTTGTGAGGCACTCCCATAGTGAAAAGCTTGTAAATCAAGCCGTTGTGCCACACTTTGTCGAAAGCTTTCGCTACGTCGAAGAAAACAACGCCGGTGAATAAATTACGCTGCAACCGCACGCTGATATACTCAACGATACGGTGAACCTGTTGTACGCACGAGTGGCGGGTTCGGAACCCAAACTGTTCGTGAGGGACCAAGAGCGATGCATCAGCGTATTGCAATGATGGGCTTGGTGTCGTAAATAAAAGATGTTATTAGGTTCGATGATTACAGTATAATGTCTATCTAATAAGTATTACATTAGCTTATATAGTTGGGAAGGTGCATCGCACACTACACCTCCCCCGTTTATAAAAATAAAAAATATGTTTACATACATGTTTTTTATGTAATTTAAAATACAGTTTTCCAATAAAATCATGATAAAAGTATACTTACCTATATTTTTCATTATTTAATATAATCGCAAAAACAACACTAAAATATTCAATATATCTAATCCTAAAGCATTAATAAAATTTTATTGAAAATAACCACAAATAGAGAATTTTTGAAACTTTACCATATTGACATAAACTAAAATGAAATACTAATTCCATATTTATTTTGAAGTATAAAATAAACACATTCACGAAACTTAATTCGAGAAGAAATTCTAATAAAAGTTACCATAAGCATATTTTTTTTTAAGTAGATTATAGTAATACAATTTTAATAAAAAGAAATTAAATGGAACATTTTGGTCAATGAAATAATTGAAACAAACATAAAAAGAAATATGAATGACCAATACAAATTAAAACGCTTCACTCATTAAAAAAAGGACACAAAAATATAACTTAATTCTAATGCACTGTTGACAATACCTATTATTACAACAACAATAATACTTTATATTTATTTAACATGTTGATTGGCTAATTCTTTTTTTTTACCAATATATTATTTTATTTATAAATCATTTAACCATTTTATTATAAATCAGAACAATAAAAACATTTTACGAATAAAATATCATCTGAACCAAAAATACGTTATTCAATATTACTATTATACAAAAAAAACACATGTATGTCTAATGTATAAAATCCTTGGTATACAATTATATTGTGACGTTAATTAGGAGAGGCTTAAGTCCAGCAGTGGACTGCTAACAGCCGTAGTAGTAGTAGTTTACAACACAAACATTAAAAAAAATCACAATTTGACACATTTTCTTTTCTCAAAAGTTCAGTAACAGTAAACACGAACACTGAAATATAAAATTGAATTGTTTATTTTTTTTTTTTTTAATCTGAATGAACTATGAAAAAAAAATATCTTATTACATATTATTTTGTAACATTAGAGTATTGGTATTGCATAACATTTTATATTTAAATACAAACATCAGATTTTATTTCTTTCAACAACTCTTTATTACTCATCAACATAATTTTATTTCCATTTATCACATACTTTTCACAACATCTCATAATTTTTTATTCTTTATCCATTTCAATACACAGTAAGGTACACATTTATTTTCTCATCATAATATCGGTCCGGCCGGACATTTTTATCATTTATTTATAATATTCATTTCTCATATTCATCATTTATTATCACAAGGGGCTCAATTTAAGGCTTCTTTGGCCTCCAACAATTTTCACAGAGGAATCTCGTTCGCACCATGATCAAACTGAAGGAATGGCACCCTTTTATTCACCTTATTAATTTGTGTACCTATATTTAAATACCACTTTCATAATAGCATTACAAAATGAATACTTCAGTACATACGAATCCAACATCGCTTTTGGGTGATCAGTCCAAATTGCTGTCGAAAACCTAGTTACTGAATATTCCCTTCAACTTCATACATTCCTATAGCAATCTAAACACTCATTTCAAATTACTCATTCCAATACCATGCTTCCAAATAACATAAACCTTTCAATATCCCCATCTAATCACAGCGGTACCTAATTGCATACTAATGATTACAAAAAGATTTTTAATACCGTGCCTATATCCGACAAATTTTCCCTATTCCAAAACATAAAATAATATCCATAAATATCACAAGTATTGAAATATTATTCAAATCTTTTACACGAAAATGAACTCGTCTCAAATGTTACAATCGTTATAAATTACAAAATATGAAATTTTGTATAAGTACATACTGTTACTATATTTAAAATCCACATGATTCAACATAATATTTCTATAGAAGACTAATGTTCACACAATCACATGCAGGTGGCAAAACTTTTAGACGAATGCATTCCTTAAGATATTGCATCATAGCATAGGTGTCAAGTTTACTAGGTGTCGTTTTTATTAGCGCGAACTAACACACTACTGGACTAATTATAACTTATGATTCGTTATCACCAATAAAATAAAAGCTTGAAAATTAAAATATTAATAGTAAAATATGAATATCTATCTTTGATTTACTAATGCTTTGATACATTTTATATAATAAATAAAATATATGTATTAGCTAATTACGTTTGGAAGTTAAGTTTATCGAAAATAAATTGCAACAAAGATTTACAAAAAATGTTCATAAATTTAAATTATAACAATGTTAGGTACTTATGCAAGTTAAAAGAAATGAAGAAGCAAATCCGTGCGCAACATGTAGTGTTGCTAAGGTATCGTATATCGGCGCTTGCACATTGGACACCTTATGCGCAATAACTTAGGAATGCGTTCTTACATGGGACGATTACAATAATTTCTTTAACAACAAAGAATAAAAATCTATAATTTGGCAACAATTTGGCAAATTTGTTGTGGGTTGAATTGCCAAACATATAATATTATTGTCAACAGGCATGTTTTTACTTTCATATTACTAATTACGACTACATAAAAGAGTATAATTATGAAAAATAAAACTAACACAAAATGATCAATTGTTGTCCGCGCGGCAAAATTGAGAAAAAAAAAAGAAAACCAAAACAAAAAAAGAGAAATACAGTTCACCTTACAATGTTGAATGTTCACGTTCAGGCACTGTGAGAAAAGGACACCGTGTCGTGTCCACGCTTCACGCGGAGCCCTCCTAGGCATCGTCGTCGTGTGGCCTTCACGAGACCGAAACCCAGGGCTCCCGGCTGCATCATCCTCGTGCAACCTCGCAATCCAGCTTTCCGCAGTCTCAAGTCATATAATATCGTTCGCCAGAAAATCGCAACAGGCGCAACGGCTTGATACGCCATTTCATTTTCATAATATCTTCGCCAAATATACGTCGATTCCACAAATAATATCAAAAACTCTGCAGCACTGGCAGGGTCGCCATGCAATGATGGGCTTGGTGTCGTAAATAAAAGATGTTATTAGGTTCGATGATTACAGTATAATGTCTATCTAATAAGTATTACATTAGCTTATATAGTTGGGAAGGTGCATCGCACACTACAGTATGCTTTCAGCCTAACATATAAAAGCCGCTCGTAAACTTTCCCTAAACCTTTAAGCAGACTGATAGGACGATAACTACTAGGCTCGGACCTAGGCTTGCCGGGTTTGTGGGTTCCTATTACCACGGCTTCTTTCCACTGATGTGGAAATATATTGTTGTTAATTGCGGCGTTATATATAGTAGTCAAAATGACTATGAAAGCTAAGGGGAACATTTTAATGACCCTGTTTGTTATGCCGTCCGAGCCGGGAGCTTTACGGGGGTGTAAACCCTTAATGATCATCCTAACCTCATCGGGGGTGGCTAGGGGTATGTGTTGCTCGTCATCGTCGTCTCCTATTACGTCATGTCTGTCTGTCAGGGGACGAGGTGGCGACGTGAGAGAGGCTCGACGCTCCACCTCGTTATCTACCTCTATTAGGTGGTCTGTGTCTATGTGTGACGTGCTCGGCGTACATTGTTGCTCCAGGCTGTCTGCCAGGCATTCTGTCTTGTCCCCGTCCTCGAAAGCCGGTGGACCATTAGGCCTGTTTAGAGGTGGTAAACAGGTCTTGGTGACATCTTTAGAGAGCGAACGAGATAGCTGCCAGAAGGCGAGGTGAGTGGGTTCTAGCTCGCTAAGTGTAGTTTCCCATCGAGAGTTACGCATCTCTTTAATACTCGACTTGACGTCACGCTGTAGAGAGCGCATAGTGAAACGATTGGACTCAGTCGGGTATCGGTCGTAGGCACGAATCGCTGCGTTCTTACGCCGCAACAAGTCACGTACATCAGCGGGCAGGCTCCATCGACGGTCGCCCGTCTCGGGTACCTGCCGTGAGCAATCGTTAATTAACGATTGCACGTGACTCGTGAAGCTATCGACCGCTTGTAGTGTGTCATTGACCCCCATTTGATTGGCGTCTAGTGGTATCTGCTCTCTGAGCACTGGCGAGGACGACACGAGTTCTTTCCCGAGTCGTGCCCAGTCAGTGACCAGTTTAGTCGGCCTGTGCCCTGTGTCTATGGGCCCTATTCTGGGTGCAAAGTCTAACAGGACCGGTCTATGGTCGGAGTCTAACTCGTGTAACACTTCTACCGAACACAAGCGTAAACTTATGTTCTTTAAAAGGGCCACGTCTAGTATGTCAGGTCTGTGCGTCACGTTATCAGGATAGTGTGTCGCCTCGAGCGGCGTTATAATGTCATAGTTAAGCGACTCAGAGAGTGACTCGAGTATCGTGCCGCGTGGGTTAGTCACATGACACCCCCAGCGGGCGTTCTTGGCGTTCAGATCGCCCGCCACGATAACCGAGTCGCCTAGCCCCAGGAGGGCCTGAAGGTCTTTTTTCAGGAGCCTCTTAGGGTTGCGTGAAGTGCTAGACGATGGTGGGAGGTAAGCAGATACCAGGGTAATAGATGGGTGCCCTGTCATGGCGAGTTGACAGACCGAGGCCTCAATGTACTCCAAGGTTGGCGGATCCATAGGTATACAATGCAGAGACTTCTTAAAGTATATCAGAGTGCCCCCACCGGGCGAGTTCAGCCTATCATTACGCACTAAACAATAGTTTGCAATGTTAGGGTTTCTGTGTGCTGGCTTTAAGAAAGTCTCTTGCACTAGTAGTATATCTGTCTGATGGTCCCTAAGGAACGTGCCTATTTCATCGCGTTGCGATGCAATGCTATTAGCATTGAAAAACCCTACCTTGAGTGATCGTGGTTTGACTCTGCCTATAGTGTGCCTATCCATTACTAAGCCCTAAAGTTTTCGAATGACTGAAATACGTACGCGTACCTGAAACGTATTTCTAACATGGCGTTTAAGTTGCCTTGAGCGCGCCTAAGCTCCGCCGCGATGGCGCTAATATCAGCGTTGCTCGCGAGCGCTGCGAATCTAGCTACCAGGCTGAAGTCGTCTTCAACCTGGGGGGAGTTGGGGCTGGCAACGAGTACCGGTACCGTCGCCGGGCGCGGGTTAGTGGTGGGCTGGGCCACCTTTAACGCGGGTGTAGGGGTTTGGATTGTTGCGGGCCTAGCTGTTTGCGCGAGGGGAGCATGCGGGCGAGATGGCAACGACGGGAACGCTAAAGGCGTGTTCCAAGCTGAAGGCTGAGCTGAAGGCTGAGACGGGCCAGAGGGCCGGGCGGGGGCTGGGGCCGTGGGCCCCGGGAGGACTTTGCGTGCGGGCGTTTGAGGCGCCTTCGCCGCGGGTCGAGTGGCACGCGGTGCCTTGGGACACCCGCGGTAGTTCGCGGGGTGACCCAGCTGCCCGCACAATACGCATGCGGGAGGGTCCTCGCAAAGCGCCTTGTCCCTGGGGCGCTTGCAGTCGGCGGTTGCGTGGTCCTCTAGGCACTTGACGCACCTAGGCCGCGCGAAACAGTTACGCGCCGAGTGCCCATACAGCTGGCATCGGTGGCACTGACTTATGGTGCTGTTGCGCCGGGGAGGCTCGACCTTAATGCCAGACAGGTGGCATATCGAGGTCAGCCTAAAGATGGCTTTCCCCGCCTCTGACTTGTCGAGCACGACGAGAACCATGTCGTATGGCTCACGCGTCCTCGCCTTTGTCATGTGGTGCACTTCGTGCACAGGCAGTTGCTCCTGGAGCAAGGAAGCTTTGACCTCTTCGGTCGTCAGCTCCTTCGGTACTCCCCTAATAACGGCTCGGAGGAGTCGCTCTTCGGGGAGGGTATAGGTGTGGAAGGAGATCTGCCTCTCCTTCAACACCCTGGTCAGCGCGCGGTGGTCCTGGGACGTGGCCACCTGTACCTTGATCCCCTGTTGGGTGGATCTGGCGCTGGTGTAGTTGACTTGGTGCTCATTGCACCAGGTGGACACTGCCAGCCACTTTGCCTTGTCCTGTATGAACAGGGGTGGAGGCATTGGGGGCTTTGTCGGGGGGCCCCCTGATGGGGGCTGGGGGGTCTTGGGTCGTGGTGTGGCTGGACGGCTGTGTCCTGGCCGCGAGCTTGATGGCGTAGGCGCCAAAGTCTTAGCCGTCTTGGCCGGCTTAGCCGCCTTGCTCGGCTTTTAAAGTTCTGTAGACGCGTACAGGATTTATATAACGATTTCTAGCTTCGTTTAAAAATTAATTTAAAATATTTGTAATCACATTCAGAAGCTGATTTTTTTTTCCTAGCAAGGTATTATATCAAGTCTTATTAGAGACTATTTGTTTTTTTATTCCTTAGTGTATTTTATGTGATAAAAAATAATCCATTTAGACGTAAACTGTCAATTTAATGACATTTTACGTAACATTTTTTGGTTTATTTCTGAATGAAACCTAACATTCTGGCACAATCATACCAAGGGGCAGGATCTTGTTATGTCGTAGATGCATTTAAAAGTTAATTACTCACATTATTTTCGATGTCATGGACCATCGCGTAATGCTCATAAAATGATTTCTTCAAAACATGCTTTGCGGAAACTTGATTTTTCTGTTGTAGGTAATTAAACACTTATTTTTACTACAGTCATACAATGGTAAACGAAGTGATCTAATAGATTCATTGTTAATTTCTTAATTTGTTGATATATCTGAGTCACAATCACGTATCTCCCCGCGTGTTAATCGCCAAAATGGCTTAAAAAACGGGAACGGCCTCTTAAAGAAAGATTAATTAATAACTTGCTGCGAAAAGCACTCATATTCATGTGTTTTATGCAAAAAATACGCGTGAATTACATTATAATGGTACTTGTTTAGCGCACTGATTTATAGATGCTGGCGGGAAAAATTCCGAATCATTCCCGTCGAATACTTCGGAAGTATTTCGAAATATTCCGAAACTTTGGGAATATTTCAACTATCAACAAAAATACCAGGAAAATCGACCTTACTATTTCGCGCTTGGAAGTTGTAAATTATATTATCTTTTATGGCTTGCAAGGTTTGCCTTTATTTGTTTTTAGGGTTCCGTACCTCACAAGGTAAAAAAGGAACCCTTATAAGATCACTTTCTTGTCCGTCTGTCTGTCTGTCTGTCTGTCTGTCTGTCTGTATGTCTGTCTGTCTGTCTGTCTGTCTGTCCGTGTGTCACCACCGATTTTCTCAGGAACGGGTGGACCTAACAAATTGAAATTTATACCAGATACTGAGGTCTATAGTTCCTATTAGGTGTGTAAAAATCAGGGTCCTGGGTCGACCCGATAAAAAGATATGGTCAAAATTAGATTTTTGCGAAAGCTTGTAAGCACCAAAATTAACCTTAATTTTCAACTTTTTTTTAATTTTCGGAATTTTTCCTTTACTTGTGCTGTAAGACCTTGGTTTTGACAAAAATTGACAATTCTAGGTCAACCGTAAGTACCCTATAGGTTTTGGGTCGAAAACTTATATGGTAGTTCCCGTTGAACTAGAATCACGAAATTTGGCCAAAAGCAGGGTCCTACAGCACAAATAAAGGAATAATTCTGAAAATTTAAAAAGTTGAAAATTAAGGTTAATTTTCGTACTTGTTAAAGCGCCCCTAATGGAGAGAAGCGATCGATAGAGACCGCTAGGGGGCGCATTTAGAAAATGTATGGAAATTGTTCCCGTCGTCTAGGCTATCGTCCACCGTGACGATTGAGTGTAAACTGGTACTAGACCCTCAGATTTAGAAGACTAGCGTAATTAGCACCAACCTCAAATAAGGTAAAATGCGTACGGAACCCTCGGTGCGCGAGTCAGACTCGCACTTGCCCGAATTTTTTACCCATGTGACTCGCGAATACTCGCGATGCGTACAGAGCTACATACAAACCAACCAAAAACCTAGGTAACCCTTTTTCAAAAAACAAATCAAAATATATGCTAGGCCTGGTTTTTTATTCCACAACTAACATTTATAAAAATAGTATTCGATTTCGAAATAAGTAGATACTTACCTACCTAAAAACAAAAGTATAAAAATCCTGTTAATCGCAGGCTAACATAATTATCTACCTATAAAAACATCAACATATTATACTTATTCAATCCCATTTATTATAAAAACCCACCACAAACAAACACGTTTATTCCCATTGAATTATTCGGGCGAAATATTCGGCGGAAACATTCGATTGCGGGGTACGAATCTTTCTCGCGCGGGGGAAAACTTCTCCGGGGAGCATCTCCCCTCTTACCGCACCCCGCACAGCAATCGCCTGCACGCGCGGCTGCACCGGCCGGCGCACAGAGGGGGCGGCGGCGATCGACGATCGATGTAAAATACGATTTTCAGCAAAAAACAATGAAAATCTTCATTAAATTCAATTTGAATAATTCTGATTTAAAGAAACTTTCCTAGAAGTATTCCGGAATTATTCAGAATTTTTCAGAAGTTTTGCAACTATACACTGATTTGAATCAGAAACAAAACGACCACGCACTACGCAGTGCGTGGTTCGCAATAGTACCTACTTACTGCCCTAACATCAGCGCGAGACCTAAGAGCGAGAGAGATACCAAAAAGACGTTAGATGCGCGTTTTGGGCAGCTTATTATGGCAAAACACGGTATAAGGCTATACAGTCTTTTGCTTTGATTAAGAGACTACCTCGAAGGTTAAAAAATCGTGCAGAGGTCATCGCTAAGTGTTAGCTATAAAGTTGAATGTCGCACGGTTTTTGAGATGGCATGCCATCATGAAACTGTCTGAAATCTTATTTCGTTCATAAGTCAAGTAATAATCGTTTTAGTAAAAAAATCGTTTGACCAGTCCCTAATAAACTAGCTCTTCTTTCGGTGAGTAGCAATTTCAGGCGAAAAGTTAAGTATTTTTTTAAATAGCCGTAAAAATATTTAGAGAAAACATGTTTTCTCTAATCCAATTTGCCATCTCTAATCCAAATTTTAATGCTTTTCAAATAAAAATTCTATCGAGCGAAAATCTTCTAATCGTGTATCTGTCCGAGCAGTCCCTAGATAAAGACCTGATAAATAATGTATTAAATTTTCACTTTGCTGGTGTGTCTCACTGCTTCAAAATCTGTAATCAAAAAGGGCATACATTTTCGAGGTAGCGTCTTAAGGTTGATCTTTATATAAATACATGGTTTGTGATTGTAGTGTATCTCTATAAATAAACGTCGTATAGTAAAAATCGATATATTACGCTATTATAGTAGACCTTAAACCAAGCAGAATAAGCATTGTTAAGCAAAAACACTGTATTCTTGAATACAGTGTTTTGCCTTTTCACGACAACTGCGGGCAGCAGCTCTGGGTTCTGTAGGTAACAATCACAGCAATAGTGAAATTTCAATTCCTTCATTTCCTCTGTTTTGTTTTTGAACCTGGTGAAAGGAAGTTTTATTAAGGGAAACGCTAAAAAGTAATATGTCTTCGGATGAAAGAAGCTTTCACGTTTATTATTATTTTCTAAAAAAGACACTTCCCGCACTAAGACTAAAACCGGTGTTCATAAACATACCTACTTACAACTAAAGGATACAATAAACACGCAGACTCGAAACAACAATTTATGAATCATACTAAGTTCTGGCTCGTGTGAGGATCAACCCACAACAATCGGCGCAGTGTCAAATGGCGAGACGGCCGCATAAGCCTCTACGCCAACCGAGCAGTTACAGTAAACTATCTACGACTAGAAGATGCCCACAGCTAGCCCGCATTTTTTTTAATTTAACAATACCCGGCCTGGCTACCGACGCTACGGCGACCCGACCGATATCGCATCAAAGTAAACGCGCAATGCAATCGAAATCGCTCGCCGCTGCCGCCACCGCTGTAGGCCGTGTCCGGGCCTTAATAGTTTTAAGAAAGAAAAGCAAAAAGAAAGAAAGAAAAAAAATATTTTGAAACAGCACATAGGACACATAATAGAAAATAAGTAGGTACATATACAACAAATAGTAGTATTAGAACATTTATAAAAAAAACCATTACAATAGAATATGGTGAGGTATGTGTCCCATCGCTGGCCAAAAAAGGTGGCTGGATCAGTACTATGTCCAGTGATGCTAGTGCATACCGGGCGCTCGTATTCTTCCAGCCCCTTCTGGACATCCCGGATGTGCAACCATCGCCGTGCCGATCACAACATGCAATCCATGTGAGGTGTATCAGTGAATGTGTATTAGTTTTAAGAAAGAAAAGCAAAAAGAAAGAAAGAAAAAAAATATTTTGAAACAGCACATAGGACACATAATAGAAAATAAGTAGGTACATATACAAAAAATAGTAGTATTAGAACATTTATAAAAAAACCATTACAATAGAATATGGTGAGGTATGTGTCCCATCGCTGGCCAAAAAAGGTGGCTGGATCAGCACTATGTCCAGTGATGCTAGTGCATACCGGGCGCTCGTATTCTTCCAGCCCCTTCTGGACATCCCGGATGTGCAACCATCGCCGTGCCGATCACAACATGCAATCCGTGTGAGGTGTATCAGTGAATGTGTATTGTGTAGTGATTTTTATATACTGAGTGTCACAAGACCCATCACCAAGCCGAAGTCTACTCGTTGAGGACATCATGCCAAGTCATACTCACCAAAAATAATACCTGGGAAATGATATTTTATTAAGTTTTCACATTTTTTTTACCCCAACCACAGCCCCAACTAAGAGCGCGCGCGTGCAATGCTCGAAATACCTACTTATCCATGGGGTCATAGGGTCATCTATAGAACATATTGGCGGGGTAAATGCATCGATTTTGTACCTAATTAGAAAAATTCTATGCTAACTTTGCGCCTCAATAACTCCTGAACTAGTAATTTCCCAGGTATGGTGCCGAAGTAAAAAATGTTCGTAGTGATTGGTACAACATGGGATTTCAGTTTTCGTTAAGGGTCGTTTTACACCCTGTATAGATTATCTAATTAGTGAAAATATACACACATACATACTTAGTTGCATAAAGTTAATAAATAGTTTTGGCTGTAGCTTGTCTGCCAGTCAGTAAATAACGCAAGAATTTTATATTTAAAGATATTTTATTTGTCATGCAGTATTCGCGTGTTGATGCCCTTGGACTTCCCTTTTTGCCTTTTCCTCAATATCGGATTTGAAATACCTACCTCTTTTCTTGACTAAAATAATCATTATGCTTACCTCAAGAGAAACGTCTCCGTGTCTCTTGAAGCGTATCATTGGCAGTCGAAACGTGTGACGTCATTTCACGCCCAATTTCCTTCAGACAGACGACCTTTTTGACCGGATCGAAATAACATAGAATGTTAGGAATTAATTCGATCTTCAAGAGAGTTTCTGATTTCAACTCTGCCGTGTTAAGTCAATAGGTCTAAAACATTAATACTAAAGGCAGCTATAGCCTAATATAGAAACTGCTACGCATAACAATAATTTATGTATTTACAAGCTCTTTCGTTAGGTACTTTCATCTATCTCAGTGGTGTGATTATTATTTTTTACAGACTCACGCCTGTATGCCCGAAGAGGAACGTAGAGGTGTAATATTTATTCCACACTAGAGGACGCCCGCAGCTACGCTCGCATTTTTCTGCCCGTTCCCGTGGGAATTTCAGAAAATCCCTTCTTAGTGCACCCCTACGATCCTCAAGGAACATACATGCCAAATTTCAGCTTCCTGCGCCTTATAGTTTTGACTTTAGCTTGTCTGTCAGTCAGTCAGTAACGCAAGGATTTTATATATTACTAGAGGACGCCAGCAGCTACGCCTGCATTTTTTTTAAATTTACCCTTTTGGCCGATCCCGTGGGAATTTCGGGAAATCCCTTCTTAGTGCACCCCTACGGCCCCCAAGGAACATACATGCCAAATTTCAGCTTCCTGCGCCCAATAGTTTCGGCTGTAGCGTGTCTGTCAGTCAGTCAGTAACGCAAGGAATTTATATATGGGTACAGATTTCGCAATGAATTTTTCAGTCCCACGTAACAGAGGGCGAGCCTATGGCCGTTACTGGGCACATCTCCGTACTCCGTGCTGTTACTGAGAATTAGGAAACACTCGGTAACGCTATTGCCCGACCCGAAAATCGAACCGGGGACTCCGATCAGCAGACGCATAAGCCATGCACTGGACCACTGAGGCAGTCGAAGACAAGCAATGTTTCACATCCAACGTAGTATATTCATCTCCGTGTCACGGAGATGAATATGCGGAGACACGCGGAAGGACCGCATTAGGAACTCCCACATCCGTGGCAGTCTTCATGTTCGTGGCATAGCTTAGCAGATAAATTGCAAGAGTGTCGCTTACGCTGGTATGGCCACGTCTTACGACAACCGGCATGTTGTTGGGAAACAAGTGTTTTGCCATGCCACCGCCGGGTCCCGGTAAACTGGGAAAGCCCAAGAAATTGACGACATACGGGATGATATGCGTTCCAATAGAGTAACCACCAGGGATGGCGAAAACTGTGCAAAGTGGGGAAGATATAGTAGAAAAGCGGACCTCGGGCTTCTAGGCGATGGCCTTGGTTCGAAACTAGGATGGCGCTAGGATGCTAATGAGACTTATAGGTACACTACTATTTTTTAATTAGTACAAAAACTTTAAGGACATATTAGCGAAGACATTATTATCATATATGTGACGTAAGAATTTCATAATATCTATAAATTGCAAAGTTACAATCATTTGTTTTTCTAGAAAATCTCACTT
This sequence comes from Euclidia mi, assembly GCA_944739405.2. Lineage (NCBI taxonomy): Eukaryota > Metazoa > Arthropoda > Insecta > Lepidoptera > Erebidae > Euclidia > Euclidia mi. The sequence goes on along the minus strand of OX123192.2, from coordinate 10,417,763 downwards.
AAATCATAGACATATTTTACAATCCATTCACTACTTCATTGATAGTACTTACTTTCCGTCCTACTCTTACGCATTCTTTCCGTCGCACTTATAATGTAGGTAGCCTTAGACAATAGAAGCAAAATAATAAGTGTAGGTATATACTTTTTAATTTTCTAAATTCTACCCTCTCCTCCATACTTCATCCGGGCTTAGGACCGGCAAAGTTTATCGTTTTACAAGTAATTAAATACGGAGATATGTAATTAGAAAGCAAACACATATCAAAATAAAAGAAGGTATTCTGTAATAAAAGAAAAGAGTAATTTTGGCGTATTTATGAAGTTAGAATCATCTGCTATTTACAAATTTTATTTTAATCATCATCATGTCTGCCTAGAGACAACCACTGCTGGACATAGGCCTCCCTCAAGGTTCTTCACACAGACCGATTTTGAGCCGCCCGCAAATTATTATTTACTTAACCCCTTGTATGCCGGAACGCAGATCTACGCGAGACACAATAGCTTTTTCATTGTGTCTGGCATTCCGGCATACAAGAGGTTAAGTAGGTATTATTTACTAAACTTACAAGTATTACCATTGTCCTTCGAAATATCCACCACCATTGTCAATACACAGATGGGCACATTTTATTAAAATTGTTTTTTAACGAGAAAAGTACGCTTATGTCTTTTCATTTCGTCAAAAGCGTCCTAATGCGCTGTTTTAATTGTTCGACACTAACCGGCTCACTTTTGTACACTCATGAAATGATGTCCATGGGTACACAGCTGCACTCGCAATTCCTCCACTCAAAAAGTACGCACGAAGCATAGCTACATACTCCCGTGATATGAACTGATAAGCCATCGCGTCGGGCAAACGTAGACAAACAATTAACTGTTGCAGCGAAAAAATGGATGTGCTCACTACCGCTAGCAATTTAGCACTGTTTGTCACATCGGGGCGCGGCGCGGGCGCAGAGGGACAGGGGGGAATTTATCAATGGAGCAGTTTACTACTGTTACTACTAATAGTACAATATTCCTCATCGCTATTCCTCGTTCCATACTAACAGTATCTAACTTAAATAGAATGATATATCGGCTAACCGCGGCGTTATTCTGATAACATGTTACAAGAATTTCGCATTAACGTACACACTCCCCTTTCAGTAAAGATTAAATTTTCCCAGGAAATATTAAATAAGATTCTTAAATTTTTAAGGGGTCACTGTTCTGAGCTTATTGAATATCGCTACAGATTTTGATTTGATTTGAATCTTTGTATACAGAGCGTATACGGCACGGTTGGCGTTGTGGTTTAAGCGGCCGCCTTGCTGCTTGACACTGCGCCGAGTGTTGTGGGTTCGATTCCCACACGAGACAACACTTTGTGTGATTCATAAATTATTGTTGTTTCGAGTCTGGGTGGTCATTGTGTCCGTTATTTGTATGTTTGTAAAGTCCCCCGCGACCCAGGATTTAGTCCTAATGCGGGAGTAGTCTTTACAAAAAAATAAATAAAAAAAATAAAAAAAAATACAGGCGGACTTAATGCCATCGGCATTATCTCCCTGTCAACCTTTGAGTCGTGCAGAGAGGAAAGAACTAAGAAAATGCCACACGCGGTTACCCGTCCAAATGGTGACCTGTGCAATGGTTGCTTAACTTTGCCGTCTTTGCCTATATACAGAACCGAATAAAACTATCTGAACTTAAAGCTGTCGAAAATACCATCAGTGATTTAGAATAAGTACTTACACAAATAGTAGGTACGTTTGCATTTATTTATCGTTGTAGCCAAGAATTAAACTCAATAATGACATTTCTTTTAAAACAAAATAAAGTTAGGTATAAAAGTTTTAAGAAGCAAACTTAGTACTTCTAGTTTCTTTCTCCAGACTAAAGACAAACAATTATAAAGAAGTGTAATTAATTGGAAAGGTTAATGAAACAATCCATAAAGTTACAAAGGGGAAAGTTGCTATTTCTTTCTTTCTTTATCTTTTAGAAAAACCTATAATTAAATATGTCGCAGGGATTTAATAAAAGCCGTGATATTATAATTTCACTAGTGACATTATAATTACACAAATTATTGTCAGTCGTGTGTATTACTCACAATTTAACGGGCTAGTTTCAGTGACATTATAATTTCACTAGACCGATACAGTGAAATTGTAAGGCAGTGATATTTTGACAATAACTCTGGTTTAAGAAAGCCGTTAGATTATCAGAGTGGTCCCTGATTGGGCCGTTTTCTTTACCAACTGTTTTAAACATACATACATACATACATACATAGTCTCACACCTATAACCCCGAAGAGGTAGGCAGAGATGTATTTCTACACCCACTTTTCGCCAGATATACTTTAGTCCCACGTAATAAGGGGTGAGCCTATTGCCGTACCGGGCACATTTCCAGACTCCGTGCTGCTACTGAGCATTTCGTGACAGAAAAACTGGAACCAGGAATCGGACCCGGGACCTCCCGATCCCACGCGAGACCAACGAGGCAGTCGTATAGGGTTTGATGTCGAGTTTTCCGTCTCTACTCAAAGATGGTATCTGCATCGTGTTATCGTGCTGTTTTAAACATAGAGTTAGCAAATAAGAGACAGGTTTTTGAAAAACATTTTTTTTCGTTACTTAGTACTAACTAGGTATAGCGATGTCTTTTAGCCTAAGTTGACGAAGCCCTGCTTCTCAGGGCTCCTATTTTTGGGTACAGGGTCACAAGAGAACCTAACATAACCTATTAAGTTGGACGAGCTCTTTTTCATAAACAAATAGATCGGGATTTTCGACATGAAAGTCGGCATAAGTTTTGATAACTTACTGCGACATATACACCATTAGTTAGTTAGTTAGTTACTAATGACTTTACTAACTATATACACCATTATTATGTATCGTAACTTTTTATCATCTTGACCTACAGAACAAGACGATTAACCGTCATACATTCGCAGTCCGCTGCTAGACGTAGCCTGTCTTAATTTGAATCAGAATCACATTGTAAGTAAAAGGAGAATTTTGTCTACTAAGTATACCTACCACGCTAGCCAGGCGGGTTAGCAAAGACAGACAATTTTTGGTCTCTTCACCAAGATACTATCGTTATCAGCTTCATGCATTTTCCTAAGTCACCGTTTACGACACTCATGGAATGAAATGAAGAAGAGACACTTTGTATTCACCCTTATAGCCTTCGATGCTCAGAAGACGTGAGAACTAATATCATATTGTCTAGACAAGTTACGACACGAAACGTAACCGACACGCTTACTTGAATGTGGATGAAAAGATTTCGTTCGTACAAATCAATTTGTCTAGATCTAGAAGACAGATTCCATATTCTTTCCATGAATAGATTTACGCACCAGTAACACATTGACACATTCTCAATGGAATACGTGTTAGTAGCTTCCAGTCGGCACGTGTAAGTCCGGAGACTTGGAATGAAAATAACAACGCTAGATATCTTTGTGAGACTTTTATCTACAGTGGAACTTTATGACGTGCCGTGTGAGAAAAGTATCTACTTAGTACATTATTGCTAATCTTCAGCTACTGGTGTACTTATTTGCTTTATATCTCCTAAAACGATTCGAGCTTGCTTAGGCGAAAAGCCAGAAATATTACAACTTGAAGAATCAGGATCTTTATTTGATTGTTTCATTATTCTAGTTTTATGTTCTGCACTAGGATAGATGTTAAAATTACGGAAGACTTCACAAACATTTGAATAAGTAATAGGCATAACGTGTTGTCCCAATTTGAAATCCATAGATGCAAGGTGATCACTTAAACCACCACGCGTTCTTTTGTATAATAATATGTAAGTATTAATAATATTAGTATAATCTTAATTCTTGAATAAGAATGCGTACCAGATTGTTCTATTTTGGACATGACCCATCACAGAAAGAGATTGGCACAGCGCATAGGATTTATCAATCCTAAGTGCTGGTTAAACGCGCATTCTGACTTTAAGGAAATTAGTGAATGAGTTTTTTTTTTTCATCATGCGACTAAAAATAGGCTGAATAATAATTCTCAAATATCTAAATAAGGTTTAGAGAGTAGGCAATCAAGAGTACTAGAATCTCTCCTCCTCAAGGGTATCCATAATTGCTCAAACCCATGGAGCCTGGAGGGTTTGAGCAATAATAATTTACTCCGAAAAGAGCAATTCCTGCCAACACTCCCAATTCCTGCCTCATTATATTCGCTTCTGCTCTACATGTAGTCATTTTCAGCTATGATGGCATAATTTTACATTAAACTAGGCTAAGTGGGCGAGTCAAGTGGCAAGTGGCATCGTTTAACAGAATCAGTGTCCACCTCGCGTCGGACCCGTGTTCAGAGGTCCCGTCAGATTCATTAACAAAGTTACGAGTAATTGGTGTCTTACCTACGTAATGATTCATTAAGATGATGCAACTTGTGATATAATAGTAAAGTTCATGGCACAAGGTCGTTAAAATTAATTAGTTTAGTTCATTTTGTGTAGATTTATTTTGTGTATTCGGTTTTTGTCCTGGATCATAAGTTTAGTTTAGTGGCTCATAAGTGGAAGTCCAGAAAATGTCGTTTGATTACTTCAAGTAATTACATTCTTCTCTATAAGAAAGATAGATTATTCAGCATGAAGACTATTGTAGGTAACGTTTGATTCTTAATGTAAAACATCATAATTGTCTTCAGAATAGAATAATACTGTTTGTTTTATTTACCTCAAAGATGTGATTATTATAATTATATCATCATCAGCATCGGCCCTGTATATAAACTGTCCTACTGCTGGGCACGGCCTCTTCTCACTATGAGAAGGGTATTTAATATCTTTTAAATGTGTCTAATGATTTGCCAATTATATCGCAAGTGAGTTATTCCTAGTCAAAACAAGTTAATTCCTCTGACCTGTAGGAAGGGTTTGCAATTGAAATCAAATTAAAGTTGGTTTCAACACTAGATTTTTTTCATCAAAGTCGGTGAGAAGTGATTTCTAGTTGTGATGTGTGAATGTTGTTTGACAATTTGAACTTGTCGTGCTCGTACCAATAATGCAGTATTTAAAAATCGTAGATGACTTGGTGGGTAAGTAAACTTCTTTGATAACAGTTGTATAACATTTATCATATAAAGTTATTGGCAAAAAATAAGTTTTGGTAAACACCAAGGACAGTTGGAAATATGAACAATTTAATAGACCCTTATGTTCTATTAGATTGCGAGCAAATTTACTTCGTAGTAACAAAATTCATGGATTTAAACAAATCTCGTCTCATTTGCTTTCCCCTTCTCTTTGACCAACTTCTATTGACTTTATTTGAATTGTATATCAGTAAAACAGGACAGGTTAGAAGTACCCTGAACAGAAGAGCATGCATGAGGAATCTGATGGGAGTGAATGAAGCAAGAGAGATATGTCAAGATCGTTGCAAATAGCGTTCCGTAGTCTCTGCCTACCTCTCCGGGAAACAGGCGTGAGTCTATGTATGTATGTACATCAATATAAATAAAATGTGTGCTTTACTGACTGTGTGGCAGACAGCGCACAGCCGAAGCTATTGAGTGTAAGAAGCTGCAATTTGGCATGTATGGTTCTTAGGGAGCATAGGGGTGCACTAAGAAAAGATTTCTTGAAATGCCCACGAAAACGGGAGAGTATTAAATTTAAAAAAATGTGCGGCCGTAGCTGCGGACATCCTCTAGTAACACATAACGTGCTTTATATATATATATATATATATATATATATATATATATATATATATATATATATATATATATACTCACGTCTGTATCTCCGAAGGGGTGGTCAGAGGTGTAATATTACACCCACATTTCGCCATGGATTTTAGGTCCCACGTAATAGGGGGCGAGCCTATTGCCGTACCGGGCACATTACCAGACTCCATGCTGCTACTGAGAACTTCCTAACGGAAAAACCCAATAACACTTTGCCCGACCGGGGAATCGAAGCCGAGACCTTCCAATCCCACGCGCACATTTACTTATGCCGCGAGACCAACGAGGCAGTCTAAAGTATATAAAGTGTTATTTCATTTTAACGTAAGACCGTATTAATAACAACAACCAATTTTACTTTACATAAGTAAACTAAACTGGAAATCCCAAATATACTTATTTCAGTGGCATCGATTCGTACAGAAATAGAAGATAAACGTTGTCCTAATTTACTGACATTGACGTCGACATCTCTCTGCCTAAGTTGGCGTGAATAACTTATTTAGTTAGATCAAGTTATAGAAGGTACCTAAAGGTTAATCGATTAGCTTACTATACGTACTGTAGGTATATGTAATCTTCGCAAAACTAAAACACGTATATGATTTCAAGCATTCGCTATTTACTTATTTACCACATAGAAGTTTCTTTAACAGTGATTGTTCGTGTCGTCATTCATCATCATCATTGCAGCCTTTCACTCCCTACTCACGTCCACTGCTGGACATAGGCCTTTCGTAATTTGCGTCACAATAGTATTGTGAGCAAATTAGGAGGGCTTGGCTTACTATACCACGCTGGCCAGACGGGTTGACATAGGGTTTGATGTCGAGTTTTCCGTCTCTACGTGCAAAGACGGTGTTTGCATCGTATTATCCCTTTGTCGCCTCTTACGACACCCACGGGAAGATGCGACACTTGTATTCTATGCCGTCGACCACACGGCGATTCGTGTCGATAAACTTTTTAATAATTCCCAATGTTACAAGCTTTTTTCATCGCCATGTACACTGACTTCACATTGGTTTAAGCGGCTGCCTCTATAAATTGTTGTTTCGAGTCTGGGTGTACATAGTGTTGTTGGTTGTTTTTATTTATTTATTTATAGTCTCACGCCTGTATCCCCGAAGGGGTAGGCAGAGGTGTAAATATTACACCCACATTTCGCCATGATCGCTACTGAGTTTTCGGAAAAACCCAGTAACAAACTTTTGCCCGTTGGTTGTATGTTTAAAAATGTCAACCGCGATGTAAAATTTATTCCTAGTCTGAGAGTTGCCCATTGGAAGATGAAACCAGAGATCCAGGGAGAATCCAGGGAGGCTGTGGGACTCGAGCCCTCTTCCGAAGCATCATAACTAATATAAATAAAAAATTTTCCCTTGATACAATCTGCACTTCCCAGTGTCGTGAATTCCCCTCACCTTCAGAGGGTCCATTACGAGTTGGCACTCGATCGTCACGGTGGACGATAGCCTAGTCCAGAAAGCGCCCCTAACGGTCGATCGATAGAGTCCGCGAGGGGGCGCATTTAGAAATTGTATGGAAATTGTTCCCGTCGACTAGTCTATCGTCCATCGTAACGATCGAGTGCAAACTCGTACTAGACCCTCTGAATGAAACAAGCCCTTTCCAACCAAATATTCCGAATCAGTCTCTGTATTTGTTCTATTTTCTTGTCAATACACTGTCAGTCTTTTACAAACACAAAATCGAATTCCTTGTTATCATATTTGTGGCAAGTTCGAAGCAATCGATCAAACGCCGACATGATTGATAGCGGGCTCGTTATATTGCGAGTTTTTATTCAACATTGTCTACACATGTATAGGACGTGTAGGTACCAATCTTAGGCTTAGTCCAAATCTGACACAATTGCGATTCTGTATTATACTAGTCGACGCCAGCGGCTTCGCACGCACATATTTTCGAATTACCCGTTTTGCCTGATCCCGTGGGAATTTCGGGACATCCCGTCTTAGTGCACGCCCATGATCCGCAAGGAACATACATGCTAAATTTCAGCTTCTTGCGCCGAGTAGTTTCGGCTGTAGCTTGTCTGGCAGTCAGTCAGTAACGCAAGGATTTTATATATACAGACAGATTTCTTGTGTGCGTGTGTATGTCACTGAACTCCTCTTAAACGACTGGACCGATTTTGATGATTTTTTTGTATGTGTTCAAGGGGACTTGAGAATGGTTTAGATTCACAAAAAATTGCGAATATTAAAAAAAATATGGCTAGTATACAGCTAGTATTATATAAAATACTTGCGTTACTGACTGACTGACAAACAACGTACAGTAAAAACTATTGGGTGCAATAAGCAGCTGAAATAGGCATGTCCCTGTGTTCCTTGAGGACCGCAAGGGTGCACTAAGAAGGGATTGCCCGAAATGATCACGGTATGGGCAGAAACGGAAAAATTTAAATAAATGTGGCGTAGCTACGGACGTAGGGGAGACCGGGTATGGTTGTCACACTGGTTGATTGTCACAGAGGCCATAACAGACAATTAAACGGCGTGGTAGGAGCGAGGGAGTAGCACATCCATTTGTACCTCATGTCAACGTACTCCGACATGCCGTTTAATGGACTTATTCGACCACTCGATATTCTATTATGACCTCTGTGACAACCAACCCGTGTGACAATCATACCCGGTCTCCCACACTCTTTTAGTAATAATAATGTTATCTGTGGTTAGCACGCTTAACATATCTTTTAAGAACGTTGTGTAGAATTCTCAGACATGTTTCCTCTCGATGTTTTCTTTCACTCTTTAGATACCAATAATAGGTATTATTACTTACTAGAGGAAGCCTGCAGCTAGCTACGGCCGCATATTTCGCCCGATCCCGTGGCAATTACGGAAAATCCCTCCTTAGAGCCCTCCCTAAGCAACATACCTAGTTACATGCCAAATTTCTCCTTGCGCTCTGTAGTTTCGGCTGTGGGATGTTTGTCAGGCAATCGGTAACGCAAGAATTTTATATATTTGAAAGAATATTATACCTATTAAACTATAAATCCTTGTGGTGACGGATTAAGACTACGGAATGTCACCACCCCATATCATCCCATGGGTGTCGTAAGAGCCGACAGAGGGAGCATATTATGCACAGAACAGCACTGTAAGAGAAGTAAAACTTGATACAAACCCTATACCAACCCGTTTGGCCAGCGTGGTATAGTAGGCCAATTCCTCCTTTCAAAGGAGAGGCCTAGTCCAGCCAGTGGACTGTTAAAGGCTGATGATGAGAAACTATAAATACCCAATCATTTAGGTAGTTGAACACTGTTAATTATATAAATTAGCATTCACCCGTAGATACGCGACTTCATAAATAGGTCGGGTTACAATAATAATGTTAACATTCACGCTTCGAATATTTAGAAGAAAATACCGACTACTAAGTAACGTTTTGATAACGGGGTAGGTAAACCTAACTATCTACCAATAACATTTGGTTGAGAAAGGACAATACTCATTTGAATTTTGGTTGAACTTATGTTGAAGTGTTGAATTGTATTTTGATGAGCCACGCTAGTCTCAACACATGTATTGGTTCGAACAAGGCTGGTACTGCCTCTGAAGATCTGGCACTAAAGATCGATGTAATTTAGCAGTATTTCTATTATCAATTTTCGTACGGTAAATGAAAGAAAGCGGCTGAAGCTGAAACTTTTCCGCCTAATTTTTCCATATTTAATTTAAAGTCTCATGCCTGTATCCCCGAAGGGGTAGGCAGAGGTGTAAATAACTACACCCACATTACGCCATGAATTTTTAGGTCCCACGTAATAGGGGGCGAGCCTACTGCTGTTACCGGGCACATCACCAGACTCCGGGCTGCTACTGAGTATTCGGAAAAACCCAGTAAAACTTTTGCCCGACCCGGGAATCGAACCCGAGACCTCCGATCAGCAGTTGCATACGCTATCCACTGGACCACGGAGGCAGTTATTACATATTTAAATGAAAGGTTAATATAGAGCATGAGTAATAAAAGGAGACCACGATGATTTCTTAATTCTTCTCCCTTTTGTTTAGCATTCGAGGGATGAATTTAGAATCACTGCTGTCTATGGATTAGGTATATATATGGTCGACGCTAAAGTTTGTCTACTACATTTATATCGGTAGTTGTGGTTCTTTTAAAGAATAAAGAAATAAATACAGATACGCATGTTCAGCAAGATTCCAATGTTTCATTTAAAAAATAATACTACTACACACTTCCTGCATTTATCTTTGTATTTTATAAGGGTTGTTGGTAGTTTTTTTTATTTTTTAAGTATTTTTTATAGACTCACGCCTGTATCCCCGAAGGAGTAGGCAGGGGTGTAAATATTACACCCACATTTCACCATGAATTTTTTAGGTCCCACGTAATAGGGGGCGAGCCTACTGCCGTTACCGGGCACATCACCAGACTCCGGGCTGCTACTGAGAATTTCCTAACGGAAAAATCCAATATCACTTTGCCCGACCCGGGAATCGAACCCGAGACCTCCCACTCCCATGCGCACATTTATGCCGCGAGACCAACGAGGCAGAACGTGGCGTGGTAGATTAAATAAGTAAAAATAACAACATAAGAAAAATAAGCAATTATCTTACCGCGTCAAGATCATATTAAATAACCTAAGGATAGTCCTTCCATCCCAACTTAAGGTCATGCATTGTGCTGGAATCCTTTTCAAGGGTACTTACAGTTTGACATTCAGATCTCTCATGTATTATAATAAGAAAGGGTTCAGGGGCTTACACCTGTGCCTACGACCGTGGAGTGACAGGTACCTTGAGAAAAACATTTTAGCAGCACCTATGGAATAATATTGAAGTCAATTTCAATCCATTTTTAAGGTTTGTCGCGGTGCGTTCTCTGTAAAGTAAGATAAGGAACCTGGAACCTTTAGGTTTATACACTTATTTTTAATAAGTACACTTCTGAATAAATTCGATGCGGATTAGGCACAATTACTTAATAGTACACACGGTCAAGCTAGATAATTTGACCTTTATACCGTTCTTATGGCGTGGAAAATACCTATGTACTTACTAAAAACGTGCTGCAAGTCTGCAACTTACTGTCAAGCCAAAATTGACCACTATACTTCAAGCAGTAGGTACCTTAGCAAGCGTTTCACTGAGTGAATCATCTACGTTACACAGTTATACACTATCCTCTTACGAAGTGAAGACTTTTATCTGTCTTGGCGTCAACGCGTAATATGTGTTGTTATCTAAGTTATTTCTTGCGTAAAAAAAACAGCTTTGCAAACAACAATATTATTAGCAGTAGAAACTAATACATAATTTCGACGAGTATTATCAAGTCTTCGGTAGTATAGTGGTCAGTATCCCCGCCTGTCACGCGGGAGACCGGGGTTCGATTCCCCGCCGGAGAGATTCTTTTTGGCCTCAAATTGAGCTTTATCTGCCTATAGCGACTTATTACTCAATTTTTAACCTTAAATCCTAGGGTAGTGCGAAGGAAAAACATTTTCACACAAGAATTTTCGAAATCGGTCCAGGCGTCTTAAAGAAATCGGGGAACATACATAAAAACAAGATTCCGACGAATTGAGAACCTCCTCCTTTTTTTGAAGTCGGTTAATAAATATTATTATGTATAGATTTTATCTTTCAAATACACGTGCGTAGCCGAATACGCGACTTGAATTTTATCCTATAACTTATTGAATTGCCTAAATGGTTTTTAGACATGTAAAATACATTATTATCAACTTCGTTATCATTATTTTAATCCAGTATACCTATATGTATAATCTATGATTTTAATGTTCGATAGCGTATATTATTTTAGTTTATCGCAATAAAGCTGAACTATTTATTTTACCGTCATCTAGTGTCAATTGAATGAAATAATTAGTAGTACGTGTAAGTTTACATAGATGGCGCTGTCACTAATTTTCTTTTTACTCAGTGGTGCTTTCATGAAACTTATCTAATCTTACAATATAAACTTTGTTGCATGGTTAACATGCTGACTTATTAAAATATTAACGCTAAATAGTGATGAAAAATGTATTAACTGCTAATTTAGGATGCATTTAGTTATAGATACCTACCTACTTACTTACTGAACGGTTTATAAATAAGCAATTTCAACTTTTTACATTATGGTTTTGAACTTTCGTGTTGAGAGAGTTTCGCCAACACTATTACGAACCGTTATCAGCAGTCTAGATCCTGAAACAGCTTGGTAGGTAACGAAAAACAGTCAATCACCTTTATTAAGGCGCGAACAAACTTCTTCGTTTCTCACGAATGTATGAAAATATGAATCTGTAATAATGCGCTAAATACACTGTCATATTGTATATTGTGTAGGTGCCCTTGCTAGTACCTAATTAATTAACAAACAATTTAGCAGTGGAAGTAATATCAGCTCGAGAACGATGGACTCAAATGACAGTATGAGGATAAAAATTCTAACAAGTCTAAAAGAAAATATTTTCCTGTCAAAAAGACGATTCCTAAATCATATTGCTTACAGAAAACAGAATGAACCAAGATCAAATAATTAAATCAGGTGCGATTTGGATTCGCCCTTGAAGGGTTCCGTATCCCCTTTATCTTCACATAACCAAATAGGTACCACTATCACATTTTTATCACCAAAAATAACTTTCTTTTCCACAGTGTTTGTATAAACGACAATGTTATATAGGCGGTTGATTTAAATTAAAAATAGCTATGAAAACTTTTTGATAGGCAAGATATCATAGACTTGTTTATTAATAAATACCTATATTATATTAGGATTATCTGTAATTAAAAAAAAATGTCCCATCAAGTTATTTGATGGCTGAAGGTCGATCTTCCATGTCCCCTCTACCATAGAGCATAGATATTTACATAGAGGCAGTTTGTCTACAGAGTGCCCATTAGAACAAACTTTCTGTGACCCAAATTGCCGCTTGGCGGCGTGATAGTCGTGCTGTGACAGCTGTCTCTATGAGTGCAAGAGAGACGAACGTTCCTCCTGTGTATCTTAACTACGGGAGCAAGAGAGACGGAGAACAGGAGGCACCAACTACGTACTACACTGACGACAGTCGCCAACTCGCCACTTGGAATCGGCTCACGAAATCCTTAAGAAACGCGCTTCTATATGTAAATCTGTATTCATTGCCTCTACTAGGTACTACCAAAACTGTCTAGGTAAATAAATTCTGTCTTTTGTACTGTAGCATAGGTACCTACTGGCCGTAGCCTTATTATATTTTTTTTAATCCAATTCTGGACGGTGACGTCAGAAAGACATAAAACGAACAAGGAGTGAAACCAAATGAAAGCCGTAAACCGACAGTTTTATGATTTGCGATCTGAAAACTCATCTCGCGAATTTTACAAACGACGGAACACAATTTATTAGTCTAGTAACTCTCGTATGCCGCATGCCTAATAAATAGGAATATTTTGCGTGTGACTGAAAGGCGTGGTCGAGTGCAAATGGATTAATTTTAACATGAAACAGGTCATTTCCAATGATTTGTTTACTTACACCCTACTTTGACACGGCACATTTTAGATCTCATTAATGCATGAAAATTCTCTGTAATGTAACCAACTCATCATTATCAAGGCGGAACATGTTTACCTACTACTGAAAGTAGGCCTCTTCAAAACCAACCCTAGCCAAATGATAGATTTATTTTTTTAATAGGCGGCAAACGATTACCACCGTCCATGGACATCTCAGCATCAGCAGAGGAATCAAGTGCGTTGCCGCCCTTTGAGGTGGACAAAGGAATAGGAAGAGGACTGAGATGAGGGAAAAGGAAACCAGGTAATGAAATGCCTTATATCAAGGGAGTGACGGACAAATTTGGAACAGTACTACAGAAATACTCCATCAAGACTGTAAGTATATAGTCCGCACACAATCTGCGTACCCCAAAGGACGTAATTCCTCTACAAACTCCAGGCGTCTACAAGGTCGTTTGCAGTTGTGGTAGTTCCTACATCGGACAGACCAAACGAACGATCGCTGAAAGGGTCAAGGAACATATCACAGCTGTAAAAAATCGACAAATTAATAAATCTGCCATAGCTGAGCATTTGCTGGAATCTGGACCAAACAACTGGATAGAATTACATCAACCACAAGTCTTATGCACCGATCGCCACTATTACGCCAGGATAGTACGTGAAGCGTTTGAAATAAAAAACATAGAAATTTCAACCGGGAGGACGGATACAGACTATTGACCACTTGGAAGTCTTGGAACCCAGTAATTAACAAATGCAAACAACGCCGCAGTAACACAACTCATCAGTGTGTAGACGTCATAAGTGTAGTTTGTCGAGGTACCGACAGTGCGGATGGAACTAAAAATATCAAAAATACAAAACAAGTGAGGGTAGCTGCAGAAACCCGCACTTCACAAGGACGGCGCTGAGGCACGGTAATATGAGGTGCCATCGGTCCCTCCGCGACCACAACCGTTGCAAGCCGGTAGAAACGTAGGAGAATAACAGAGGTGTTTATGCCTTGAAATAAGTAAATTATCGCGACTAAGACCCGTTAAATAATATTGTATGATGTATACAAATCGCGAAAGTTAAAAAGTAATGAAAACCAACGGTTTTTTCTTTCTTTCTGTTTGTTCGAGGTAATAATATCTGAAATGTTTGAATCGATTTTAATGGGACTTTCACTGGAAGGTATAGGACTTTAGGTACGGGATACATACAAGACACAAGACTGTAATTTGACCCGGTAGGTGAAAAAACACGTATGCAACCGCGGGGCACAGCTAGTACTAACCGTAATAAAGTTTGCAATCAACACGTCGCCGGCTAATGAAACCTGTCGCCCGCACGTTATGGTCACGCTATAGCGTAATTATAAACTGCAATAGATGCATAAACCTAGAGCGTTTGCAGGTGGCAAATTCATTTTAGATAAGTTGAGGTTTAAATTTTTCATTGCTATATTACCTGGGTTGCCGATGAAAGACGTTGGCGCTGCGGGCCTAGTCTAGGACTAGTAATCAGGACTCTACCGACCGTTACGGCGCGTTCACAACCAGCAGCGGCGGGCTGCAGCGAGTTCGATATATATACATACATACATAGTCTCACGCCTATATCCCCGAAGAGGTAGGCAGAGATATATTGCTACACCCACTTTTCGCCAGATTTATTTTAGTCCCACGTAATAGGGAGCGAGCTTTTAATTATCGCTTTGAAAATGTACGTTTTTCTATTCAGTTTAACAGGTTTGTCGCGGGCATCGTATCTTACAACATCTAATAGGTGCAATAAAGATTGATTTTCCAAAGAAGTCTTAAGCTCTTAAGTCTCGTACTTGCCATAAGTCAGAGTACTTTAAAGTGGGGAAAATTACCCCTCGGAGTGCATCGCTGGGTTGAAAAACTCCTTAACGATAATGTACTCCTCGCCAAGTCAGTAATATTCATAGATATTGGTGCCAAAAGCAATGACTTGATACAAGGTTATTTACTCGGGGAAAGTAAAAATATACTTACATACAGCGAGGGTTATTCTTTTTTAATAGCTGTGCCTAGCGGTTTTAATAATGTACGTGAAATATTAAACTGTATCCCGACAACGTCCTAACCATTTAGATGACCTATGTGATTAACACAAAAAATAAAAAAAAAGTTTAAAAACTATAACCCGACTACGTAAAAAAGGGGGTCTAAAAAGGAAGAAACAAGAAAATATGTCACTATAAGATAAGTAAGTACAGAAATGCTCAAACTAGAGCCGTGGTCGCACCATATTGACGATGCTACGATTCTAACTAGCGACTCTAGCGGCGAATTTGAAAGCTGTCCGGGTACGACACTTTTGACAGCTCAATACAATTACCATTATAACCTCGAAGCAAAGTTCTATTGAAATCTGTCAAAGGTGTCTTACCCGGACAACTTACAAATTCGCCGCTAGAGGCGCGCGGATTATCTTTGCATTCGCCAATACTAGTGTATATGTAGTTACCTGTCTGTGTAGGTGCGAATACGGGAGCATTTCTGTTTCCTTTCGGCTTCGCCGTAGTCGGGTAAAAATGTAAACGAACTCCAATTCAAAATTATTATTACCTTCTATCAATTCAAAATTGTAGAAATAAATTTTAATCGTTTATAGCCAATTTTGGACAAAATCTCCTAAATCAATAAAGAATATAAAAACATAAAGTATTTTTTATGACGTCCGTGTGGTGACGGATTAAGAATACGGAATGTCACCACCCCATATCATCCCATGGGTGTCGTAAGAGCCGACAGAGGGAGCATATTATGCAGAGAACACCACTGTAAGAGAAGGAAAACTTGATACAAACCCTATACCAACCCGTTTGGCCAGCGTGGTATAGTAGGCCAATTCCTCCTTTCAAAGGAGAGGCCTAGTCCAGCAGTGGACTGTTAAAGGCTGACGATGATGATGATTTTTTATGATTCCTCAGAACCGTTTAATGCCTTTGGTGTAGTTAAAAATAGTAATCATAACATGTATAAAAAGTGTCTCATAAGCCCTGAGTAGGTATATGTATGTACCTATGTATAAAAAGTAATAATTTAGTTATTTGACATATTATAAGAAATTATTGTAGGTACCTAAGTAGCTCGCTATAACTGAGATAAATTAAGAACACGCAAATGTAATAAGAGATTAAGTAGATCTGTGATAATAATACTTATAACTATATTCAGAAAGTCGCCCACACATCAATATGTTATGATAAATAAATCGCTTTCCTCCTGACTTATAATCCTGACGAAGCGAGTAGGTAGGAAACAAGTAGGCATATATTAATCTGCAGCCCACATATTGAACTTTCCAAAGTTACGGTCTCTGAGTCTTATCTGTATTCAAAGCAAATTTTCTTAGTGCGTGACTGAGGTGGGTTTCGGTGTGTTTGACTTTTGGTTTTCACTTTGCTTAGATAAATGTCGTTCATTGGTGTGAAATTTATTACAGCGCTATCTATTGAGATTAACGGTGGACAGAATATAGAATAATAACGGAATACAATTTTTACCCGACGGCGAAGCCAAAAGGAAGGGTAATATTTTTATGTAAAGGGTCTTTGTCGATTAATTACAAAAGTAGCGATAGCCTAGTGGAGGGACCAACGAACTGCTACATATTGGGTCTCAAGTTCAAACCCATGACACATGCCTATCACTTTTCGATGTGTGCGGATAGAATTGATAGTATTCTCTGGCTTGACGGTGAAGAGAAATATTGGGCGTAAACCTGCATGTCTAAGAGCTCTTTATAATATTCGCAAAACGTGGAGGACACGTGAAGTTGTCCAACCCACACTTGACGAGTGTGGTGAACTATGGTCTAAAACTTATAATGAGAAGAGGCCATTAGTGCCTATCGGACAATGGAAAACGCTAACAATGGACCCATCTAACGGGCACCGACAGAACTACAAAAACACGATTAAAGATCCTGAATCGCGCTATTAAAAGTTTCACACATAAGTTCTTCACAACATCCTTCGGGCCTTTCTACATCTCTTTCCTTACACACGAAAAATATACCCTCGAACTAGGTTAATGACTTCATTCGTTAGACGAGTTTCAGTACATCACCTTAAGCCTCATGCTATCCAAGGGAAAGTAACATTGTGATCACCACTTTGTTTAACATCCCAGGGGAGGGATGAAGAATTAGAGAGTAAAAGAAAACTTCGAAATGAATCTTAAGGTAGGTGGTTTAGGGAAAATACATACATACATACGTACATAGACTCACGCCCGTTTCCCCGAAGGGGTAGGCAGAGGCATATTAAACGCCCACTTTTCACCAGTGTTTTGATCCCACGTAATAGGTGGCGAGCCTATTGCCGCTTATCGGGATATTTTGTTTGCCAGAGCCTCGTACGTTGATCGGCAGGTGCACCACTTGCAGGTGAGGTTGGCGTGGGACCCTAAGTTCTTCGTGGGAACCCTATGCACCCCTTTAGGGAAAATACATGACAATTATTTCTCCCAACTGGATATGTTTTGGTTCCCGTTTTATTAGAAGGAGTTAATGTAAAGAAAACTTTTACTAAAATAAATAGTATAAAATTCTTGGTCTAAGTCTTTCTTCAACGGACACAAAAATACTCGTAAAGAAAACCACTTCATAGATGACTCAAAGTATTGTCATATGTTGGGACTCTCGGGCTACTTCATCAAATTGTAGTCATCACATCATCATCATCAGCCTTTAACAGTCCACTGCTGGACTAGGCCTCTCCTTTGAAAGGAGGAATTGCCTTCTATACCACGCTGGCCAAACGGGTTGGTATAGGGTTTGTATCAAGTTTTCCTTCTCTTACGGTGCTGTTCTCTGCATAATATGCTCCCTCTGTCGGCTCTTACGACACCCATGGGATGATATGGGGTGGTAGCATTCCGTATTCTTAATCCGTCACCACACGGACAAATTGTGGTCAGTCGACCTTAAAAATGAAGTTGTTAGTTATTAGAATGTTGCGTGTCATGATGTTCGCGTGAATAAATCGAAGCGGTCATTCCGCCTCAAAGTTACAAGGTCATTTACACATGACTGTGCGACTTTTTTGCTTGAAATTCCAGTTCGGTGTCGTGACCCATACAAATTTATCATTGCGAGACAAAATCAAAATCTATATAATCATCATCCATATTATCCAGAACTAATCATTCAGAGTTCTACCTACTTTATTCAGATTTCCTCTTGTCAAGAACAATCAAACGCGCAATTTTAATTCGAAAAATTGTAGATTTCTTTGTTTTTCCATTAGCAATGTGCTGCATTTCCCTGTCAAAGTTTTGTAAACAAATTCCTTTATATTATTGCTGGGTAATATCATTACAAAAGGAGGGTACTCGTCCCACAAGTGTCGCAGCTGACATGAATGTGGACCTTTCGGTCCCATATCTTGAAATATACTTACTGGGTACATCGTTATCGCCTTACATCTAGAGGTCAGGTGCCAGAAACGTTGATGTGGAAAACACTTGGAATAAAATATGCAGAAATATTTCACTGTATTTTACAAATGGAGAAGTTAGTGGTATTTTGATAAAATTTTGTTTAGTTTCGAAAATAGTACGTCAAATAAATTATTTAAATGATTTTGTTTATCGTGACCATTCAGTACCTACCTAATCGAAACGTCGGATTGTAATAAATAATATAGTTCCTAGATCATTCGACTAAAATGTGTATCAGTAAAACAAATATATTGCGACAAAATCCGTAAACTGTAGTTTAATGTCAATGACATAAGTTGTCTTATTTAAAAATTGTAAAACGAAAAGCTGTTTCTACGTGAGTAAAATATCGGATAAGAACAGAAATAAGACAATTTGTTTCAAATAGCTTCCTGTAGATTGGTTTGAAAACTATTTCTAAACTGTTAGTTAGACTCGGTAGGTACAAAGTCACTTTGCGCAATGTATTCTGCTGGAAGTATTATATATATAAGTAAATAAAAAATCAACCTATCCTTACCTACTAAGACAACATGCAGCATACGAAACAGCAATATATTTCCACTCCCTTCCCTTAATGAATTAAGTCTACCTATACATATAGACAACATAACCTACTTGCACACACTCGAGCGTTTCCGTTGCGTTGTTCGAGATTGTTCTATCTCGAAGTTCGTATTCCCGCCAAAGTCCCGTGACGCGACGGAATTCTTAAGTGTCACTTAAATATTCAACGCTACCTCTGACTTTAGGGAGAGGAAAGATAGATGCATAAGGAAATGTGATCAGTGAATTAACTTTATATTTAACTACATTTTTAGTAATTTAGGCGTGGGTTACGTCTTGAAAATTGTGGTAATGTATTTTTCAGTCAGTTTTCCAACAGTCTTTAACTACCTACTAGACCAACAGGCCACACAATTTTTCCAGCAAAATCTGTGAAACTATAGCTGAAATTTAGTTTATGTATGTTCTTTGGGGACCGTAGGGGTGCACTAAGAAGGGATTGCCCGAAATTCCCACGGGATCGGGATGAAGCAGTTACGTAAGTTAAAATAAAAATTTGTCATTGTAGCTGTGGGCATCTTCTTATCTTTTAATATAACATCTCCAAGCTATAATTTTGCTATGATTTATATTCGTCTTTCATATTTTAAGATACAAACTCGATGCGACGAGTACTTAGACCCGCCGCGCCGTACTCCCGTCCCGATCCGCGCCCGACACGCACCCGCGTTCTGTGTGAATCACGCTTTATTGTTTAGGGTTAGGGTTGCCAGTCTACATAACATTGTTTACCACAAAGAAGAGTTCGTCGCCCGAACATTGATTTAAGGCTAAGGTCAAAAAACAAAATGCCTACTGTGCACAGTTTTTATTGACAGGACTATTGTTTGCTTAAAGAAGGCTGATTCTACTATGAAAATATTGGAAATAAACATTTTAGGTACACGGTTGTACCGATTGTAGAAAAGAAAGAAATAAAATGTTTTATTTTATTTCTTCTTTCCTTTTCAAAGGCATGAAGTTTGTAGTACCGTTATCGTTACGTTGATTTTATTCTTCAAGCAAATTTATTTGATGACAAGCGGAAACAATACAAAAGATTAAACTGACTTTGTTTACCGCTTTGTCTCCAATTTGTAATTAACATTTTCATATAAAATTATTGCGTAGGTGTACCACGACTTTTTTCTTGTTTCACGAAAATATTTGTCGTAATTGTTATTAAATGTTAATTAAACACTACTATAATAACAGTCGTCATAGAATTACCAAAATTTACTATTCGATAATCCCATTCTCTTCTACTTCTTCTTCATCATATTCCTTTTCCCATTTAGGTCTGTAACGCACTTTTCTGGTGTTCAGGGTGCCCATAGACGGCAGTTATCATCTAAGTACTAGGCGGTACAGTTACGTAGGCCACATTAAAATGTATGGAAAAATATTAATGAAATAATTAATTAAGTGAATGTGATGAAGTGAATGAATAAAATGAAAAAAATAATTTATCTAGCTATATCATTTATTTTAAATAGACTTAGTTTTACGTACATCCACGTTTATAGAATTGCAATTTCTTCGAAACTTAACTTATTTTTATCTTATCGAGGTACGACTTACGCGTACCTATTAGACTCACAGTAAATCCAAATGGTGGGTTGAACAAGTAAGTAAGACACATTTATAATAAACAACGCCTAAACACAATAATAAAAATAAATGGCCCATTTTAAATGCCGGGTTCTGGGATATTTGCCGCCAATGCTGTCACGAAAGAGGTCGAAAGTAGGACCTTATTAGCTTCAGACAGTTTTCCAGCCAGTACGCCCCTGCGACCGAACCGAGGCAGACGCGCGCTCAATAATTCCAAATTCAAATCTCGCGCCTCGTTTTTACCGCGCTTTTATTATTTCAATTATTTTGCATAAAATTGTCATCTTCATACTGTGTTTTTTTTTTAAATATCTGTGATGTGAATTGAAAATGGAGCTATGTAGTGATGTTCTGTGCATAGTGATGTGAAGTGAGATCATAGAGGAAAATAGGCCTCTCAATGGCTATTCATAAAAGGATGACGGCTGTGTGATAAGTGCTATTGGTTTGTGAGAAATTTGTGTTGTAAGAACTAAAATATTTACCCTTGCGAAAAGGAAATTTTCGCGAATGAATTACTTA
Organism: Euclidia mi; assembly: GCA_944739405.2. Classification (NCBI taxonomy): domain Eukaryota; kingdom Metazoa; phylum Arthropoda; class Insecta; order Lepidoptera; family Erebidae; genus Euclidia; species Euclidia mi. Next base: position 10,396,353 of record OX123192.2, on the reverse strand, counting down.
GGTACTTATTTTCTCGTTCCGCTTTGTAGATATCTCTGGTATCTTCATTTTGAGTCTTTTATTTACATTAGATAATGTAAATAAAAGACGTAATGTCAAGGGAAACTTATAATGAAAACACACACACACACACACACATTTAGTTTATTCGTTTGAGTTTATGAATGCAGTCATTTATGTGTTAAATAGGTAGGCACTGTATGATTATGTATTATTTTAAATTAAATAAGCTTATACAAGCATTTTCCATTTAGAAATATGCCTAGGTAAGAACATAACAACTCGATAAGACGTTGAAATTTATAATGCAATTAGGTACCTACCTATATATTTGTAATAACCGGAATCTATTTATCAGATATCGCATTTTTTGAATTGTGTATTCTGATTTCTGCGCCTTTTGAATTAGCTTAAGAGACGCTCTTTTGACCTTGGCCGAAGCTGTTATCATGTTTAATGTCGGACCCGTTGGCTTAGGCTTGGATATTTTACTCGGCTTTTCTACTGCAATGCCTTAAAAAAACATCGACAAATATACGAACCAGGAAACATCAAGTGGACCGCTATTCCCTCTGATAGCAATAAAACATTCAATTCTGCACCTTCTACCATTCTATAAACCCCAACTATAATTTATATCGCCATTCTGAATTTCGAAACAATTCAGTTTCCTCTTGGGATTGTGATAAACACAGTCATTGAAGCTATTGTTTATTTGTTTGTGTTCACAAACACAGATATAATAATTATAATACCTAATAGGCTATATAATTCAGTCTAACAATGTTTTTAAACTGGCGCGGCGGGACGGGGATGGAATGCGTATGGATTAAAAGGCTAGAGTTCCTGATAGAAAAAGATTTTGCGATAAGACTGTTTGTATTCTATCTTTATAGATCTATATAAAATTTTTGCGTTACTGAGTGACTGACTCATTAACAGAAAAGGTTCAGCTGATACTACTGGTCGTAAGAAATATGTATCTCCATCCCACACCATCTCGCTTGCCAGTGAAAGATTTGTTTTTCAGATTTATAAAGTAACTAGATGATGCCTGCGGTTACACCCGCCCGCGTTATTCAAGGCTACTGCTCCGCTCCCGTGGATCATAGCGTGATGTTATATAGCCTATAGCCTTTCTCGATAAATTACCTATCTAACACTGAAAGAATTTTTCAAATCGGACCAGTAGTTCCTGAGATTAGCGCGTGCAACCAAACAAACAAACAAACATACAAACAAACAAACTCTTCAGCTTTATATATTAGTATAAGATAAGATAAGATAAGATAAATAGTTCATTGTCAAAGCAATATAATGTAACATTTTAAAAACAAATACTTATTTCAATTCCGCCATGCATCCGGATTCTTAATGGATAGTGCTGGTATTGTATGTCAGTTTTACAAAGTAATAAATACTCTATGCTCTCAGTTTTTAAGTTCAGTATTGTACAAACAACTATTTCAATTTTCGCGTTGCTAGCCACGCCTTAACGGTATAACAGCAACTTAAGAGACACGCTTGTCTTATCATAATAGTTTTATTTTATTATAATGTATACTATTTTAAGCATACAAAGTATACCTCTAGCTACTAAGATACCCAAAATCCTATTAGTATTATAAAGTCACCAGATTTTAAGGATGGATCCATCCTCACAGTCTTATGAGATTCAGTATGGATGGATGGATGTTTGTTACTCTATCAAAAAAAAAACTACTGAACGGCTTTTGGTGTAACATACACATAGGCTACTATGTATCAGAGCTACGGGCGGAATCTAATATTCTGCCTATATTTATAAAAAGACATGTCATAATTAACATTATCGCAGATTCAATACCTAGGGAAGCTACGAAATAAGATTCAGACAGTCAAGGTAGTATCAGTAGAACCTTGCTGATTTCAGCATGAATGTGCCGGCTCGACCGGGGAAGTACCACCCTCTCACAGAAAATCGACGTAAAGTAACAGTACCTAAACTGTTGCGTTTCGTTCAGTGAGTGAGAGTGCCGGAGGCCCCATCCCCTATTCCTTCTCCCTCATCCTACTCCTCCTATCCTTTTTGCCAACCCCAAGGGGTGGCAACGCATTTGTAACTCTTCTGGTGTTGCTTGTGTCCATGGGCGGCGGTAATTGCTTACCATCAGGCGATCCGTATGCTCGTTTGCCGCCTATTACTATAAAAAATGTCAGTTCCTATTATGGCACTCACTATCGAAGTTCCTATTTAAAAAGCCAGCACTACTTAATTGGATAAAATGTTGAATTTTAAGTTTGTTTTGAACATCGTTTGTTAAAATGCGGGTGACGGCTAGTAAAATATACCTACTTACCTATTATAGAACTACAATAATATTTATCTGTTAGCTCGCGTTCTCATTATGTCCCGTCGATTCATTTATCGTTGGGCGACTGTCGTCTCTAGCGGTACCTATTGTGTCGTATCTGGCGTCACTGCAAACATTTTGCGGACGACAGCTTATTTTCTTATGTGAGAACTATTTAAATACAACGTTTAGTACATATTTACTTCGTACTGGCGTTTGTCAAGCGTAGGCGTTTGATGAACGTAGGTGTAGTGGATACGTTGCGAAAATGCGACGTTTGCGCTGAATTGCCACATTGTGGCGGCGTCTTTGCTGGAAACATGAGTAGGTACGCTGCAAATGGGTTGAAGTCAGTGGTATTGTAGCATAGGATTCAATTAACTGTAGAAGAAACGCTGCGACAACGCGGTGACGAGCGATGCGTTGTCTAATCGTATGTACCGCGTATATGTTCATAGAACGCCCACGCTCGACGAACGCTAGTACCTATAGTAATCGCCAAACTTCTAGTACTCTCTGAGGTTGCTGCGTATAGCTGCGCAGTAATCGAAAATGGTGACTTCACGATTCGTAGCGGGACTCGGAACGCTTCGGTCGTTTTCGGCTATGATAGGTTGCATTCGGATATGTCCTATTGCATTTGAAATTTGAATATACCGGCTTTTAAAACGACACGATAATCTGTCGTCCCGTCATATTATTATGTAGTGGGAACGCGCTCTAAGGTGGTAATTTAATTTCTAGCTGAATTTATCGTACCCAACGCTTCACACAACCTTCACATAGATAAAACAATTTCTAATGTCAATAATGTCTCGATTAATGAACATCTAGTATAATGAAGATAAACGACACTATTCTATTAAGTATTTGAGAGAAAGTATTGAGATACCTACGTACAGATTAGCAAACATGTTTAAAAACAAATTAAGTATAATTATGTTGTATAACTCGATCGCATTATGTGATATTCAATCTTTGCATAACTAATAGCAATGTTTTATAACATGTTATCGGTTTAAATATATAAAATTCTTGCGATACTGACAGACAACGCACAGCCAACGGGCGTAGCTGGGGGCATCCTCTCGTGTTATATTTTCACTACGCAGCAGAGGCCCAATTCTCCTAATTATATTTTTTCAAAATGCAGTTTCAATCTAATGTCAGTGTCATAGTCATGTCACAAATAGTATTCTCATACATTAACTGATATTTGAAGGTTATCGTGACTAGATCGTAAATTGAAATATCAATTGAAGTGTCAACTTCGAACTATAGAAGTCAAATTAGACGATAAAGTAATTAACGATACCGATTCTGAGTCAATTCAAAATAAAAACTCATTTCGTTCAAAATATAGTTTCAATGTCTTATAAAATACGAGGCCTTCTGATATGGCATGAGCGTTGGTTTTGTACTATACCATGTAGAGGTGTTTTTTTAATCTTCACTTTTATTAAAATTTGTATCAGAAGGCACTTTACAAATTATACAAGAACGGAAACAAGGAAAACTGTGTGGGAAAGATTAATTATATCTTTCGTAATAATTTGTCAAAATATGCTTGATACCTGTGCTTGAGACTGTCTCCTTTTGTCAAGTAACTGAGACTGTCTTCGATTGTTTGCAGACAATAGGTTTAAAATTTGAAAATAACGGTAACAAAATATAAACATTAAAAGATTTTTTTTACGATTCTAAATTATAAAAGCAAATTATGGTATATTTTTTACCCGACTACGGCGAAGCCAAAAGGAAGGGTATTTTTTTTGCGTTCACCTGATTCTCTTGTTCTATCTTAAAACTATTTGATACTGCCATTCTAATAGACCTCGATTGTGACAATAATGGTGTTTATGCGTGTGACACCTACGCTTAAAATACAGTACAGTTTTGTATATAAAACGATAGTTAAATGTCTGGCAGACATCATTATCGTATCCGTAATCTCGCAGACGACCTTCAGCTAGCTAAACAATAAAATTCTAATATCAATAGTCTTTTAATGAATGAACGTAAAATAGTAACACGCTGGAAATAAAAATTCCATGGACAAATTTAATAAAGAATGCTTAACTAGTTTACATAATATGTTGTTTATAATATAAACGGTTTGAAAAGAATTGGATTTGTATGACATAAGAGGGCTTTTATCGCGTGAAATTATTAATGAAATGATAATTAATTCTTTCCTGTCATGATCACGGATAGCTATTGCCTAACATTATTATTTGGGTATATATGTGAATTTCACCAATACTCGTAACTGTCTGGGCGATTAGAGCACTTCCTTGACAATGACAATTGAACAAAGAAAATTGGTTAACTCAAAATAACAGACAAAACAAAACGTCGAGATAAATTATTTTTTGAAATTGTCACTTTCTTTGTTTTACATGATGGTCTCTGTCATGCCAACTGGATAAACGAATATTAAATAAAAACGACGAATGTGATAAACTATTTTTATTCCGCTTAATTTCTTGATGACCACAGTAGTGTATATTTTAGGAATATATTTCAGTAGGTAGTTAAAGTAAAGTTTATAACATTTAAAATGCCATGACATACTTCGTAACAGTATATCTAAATGTCATCGTTCGTGATGAATAGATTAGATCGATTCACATTGAACAAAGCTTTGTACACAAAGTTAAATGACCCGTTCAGTTGAGGATTCCGTGTTTGTTAATCAAATATTTCTTTCTAATTTATTATGTTGTCGCTGTGCCCTATCTCGCTAATTAAACGTTTTATTTGTGTATTTCAAATAAAAACAGCTATTTTCTTTTGTATGATCTACATTACCACGCGGAAAAATCAAGCTTCAAAATGCATGTGAATCCATGTTTTCCCATCCAAAGAAATAAAGAAAAGCTTCTGATGTTTATTTTATACTAAACTGTTTAAAAGAATATATTTATAAAAATTCTAAATAGAAGAGAGGCAAAACGGTAGAGGCTTAGCTGTGACATGACATCATACTTGACCAGAAGACAGTGATATTATTTTAGGACAAAAACTAACTAAATAGTTACCGCAAATATCGCTAAGAAGACTATAACAATGATTTAAAAGAACCTAGTGTACACAAGGTAGTATACATACTTAATAGTTCTTCTTTATTTGACCATTAAAGAAAGGGCAGATATTTAAAGTCGTTGCAATGACTAAATATGTACAAAACATTGAAACAAAGGTCCTTGGGCATATATGACCCGCTTTGCGAACAGTGGCGGACATGAACCAAAATAGTTTTAAACAAAGGAGAATAATATGACCTTTCATTACATATAATTGTTTGATTAAAAATCGTCGGAGGAAAATGTACAGGACCCTTTAAAAAAGAAAACAAACGGTATCAAAGGTTTTTATTTCATCTTATATAGGCATAAAAATAATATCGAAATGAGCTAATGTTTAGAGATATGTTATACGCTGTCTCTTTCGCACATTGAACGGGTTTTTCCGCAAATTAAATAGCTGCACCCATATCGCTAGCATTGTTTATTATCTGTCTTGGGCTATACACCAGGAAGCAACAGATGTACCCGCTGCCTTTTTCAATGATCTTAGTTTTGGATCAAATTGAATAAAGAATATTTTAATGAATTAGCGTTTTATTTTTCTTACCTATATCAATTAATTAGCGGACGACCGTGACTTCGTCGGCCTCATTCAGTGATCCCGCGGGAATAACAGGATAACAAGTAGAAAGATTATATTTCTCATCAATGTGGCTATCACACACAAAATATTTTTTCAAATCGGGTCAGTAGTTTCAGAGATAAATAAAGAGTATGGATATATGCATAAATAACACTTGAATTTTTTGAGATTCCCGTAGCTAACATTGATGCGACTAATGCCATTGTAAATTAGAGCCATACAGCCAGACAGCCAGATGAATACAATCTGCTATATTTCGTTTGTGTCCGCCATGGGTATGGTTTCCATACTAAGGTGCCCATTTACCTTTACCGCCATCAGTATTTATAAAGTGATGTTGCATTTCTACATACATACATACATAGCGTCACGCCTTTTATCCCCGAAGGGGTAGGCAGAGGTGTATTTCTACACCCACTTTTCGCCAGATATACTTTAGTCCCACGTAATAAGGGGCGAGCCTATTGCCGTACCGGGCACATTTCCAGACTCCGTGCTGCTACTGAGAATTTCGTGACAGAAAAACCCAATAACACTGCCCGACCCAGGAATCGAACCCGGGACCTCCCTCCCGATCCCACGCGCAAATTTATGCCGCGAGACCAACGAGGCAGTCGTATAGGGTTTGATGTTGAGTTTTCCGTCTCTACGCAAAGATGGTATTTGCATCGTGTTATCCCTTAGTCGCCTCTTACGACACCCACGGGAAGATAGGGGGTGGTGACACTTGTATTCTATGCAGTCAACCACACGGCGGTCATTTCTATCCTATTTTTTTTTTGTTTATAATGCTAAGTTGGACAGTATTTTCTTTGTGAAACATTTTGAAATGATGACACCTTATATACCTTGGTAGCTGTAAGCTTTCGAAATATACATATTTCAAAGTTATATAAATGAATATTCATACATATAAGTACATATATGGCACACAGACAAAATTTGACCTTAATAATCTTATCTACCTTTACGTAAAGCAACCTTCGTTGTATTGTAGTGCGGTGACCGCGTGGCGTACGTAAGGCTTACGTGCTTAGTTACATCATGTGGTTACATCGTAAGCTATCAATCCGGGTTAATGTCAAAAGTTTGATGAACTTACGCCAACTTTCCACCGATACAAGTGTCTTGGCATCATGTTAGATTATGTACAAGATGTTACAGTTTGTTTAAGTTTAAGTTAAGACTATCCCGCCGCGGCTTTGCATGGGTTTACTAATCGATAAGTAACGTATTTATGTTGATAAGGATTAGTATTCTTATGTCTTACCAGATGAGCCAGCGGTTACACCCGCGTTATTGAGGGCTACTGCTCCGCTACTGTGGCTCATAGCGTGATGGTATATAGCCTTCCTCGATAAATGGGCTATGTAACACTGAAATAATTTTTCAAATCGGACCAATAGTTCCTGAGATTAGCGCGTTCACGCAAACAAACAAACAAATAAGCTCTTCAGCTTTATATATATATACTAGCAGTCGCCCGCAGTTCTGCCGAATTTTGTTTATCTTTCGTAAACATTTATTTTTCGTAAAAGTATCCTATGTTACTTCTAATACTCTCAAGAATATGTTTCATGATGATCGGTTAAGTAGTTTTCGCGTAAAAGCGTAACAAACAAAATTGCATTCACATTTGTAATATTAGTAGGGATGTATTAGTTCTTATATAGCCTAGTGGAGATACCAACAGACTGCCATGCAGAGGGTATCGGGTTCGAATCCACGGCGCGCACCAATGACTTTTCGGAGTTATGTGCGTATTGAATTGTTAATTATCGCTTGTCCCGTGCCTCGGAGAGCACGTTAAGCCGTCGGTCCCGGTTGTCGTGAAGATCTTTGACAGTCGTTACAGGGTGTCAGTACCTTCTCAATAAACTGATACTAGTCTAAACCATGGAATATCGCTAGCCCTTCGGGTTGCAGAGGTCAGACAGGCAGTCGCTCCGCAAAACTAATATTCAGCCAAATCCGGTTAGACTAGTAAGCGGACCCCAGATTGAAACTGGGATAACGCTAAGAGGATGATGATGATGGTATTAGTTCTTATATTTTAATAACTTTCCAATTGTAGCATTATCTACGAATATATTTTAAGTAATTAGAATAGGTTTACTAGTTTATCCTTAAAATATTAATAAGTACTTAGGTATACGCCATCGCTGTATTTTCGTAGGTAAGGGTTAGGTAAAGTTATATTTTTATATCTCTATTGAATTCGAAATATACAATTTAAAACGCCGTGTGGTTGACGGCATAGAATACAAGTGTCACCACCCCCTATCTTCCCGTGGGTGTCGTAAGAGGCGACTAAGGGATAACACGGTGCAAATACCATCTTTGCGTAGAGACGGAAAACTCGACATCAAACCCTATACGACTGCCTCGTTGGTCTTGCGGCATAAATGTGCGCGTGGGATCGGGAGGTCCCGGGTTCGATTCCTGGGTCGGGCAGTGTTATTGGGTTATTCTGTCACGAAATTCTCAGTAGCAGCACGGAGTCTTGAAATGTGCCCGGTACGGCAATAGCTCGCCCCTTATTACGTGGGACTGAAGTATATCTGGCGAAAAGTGGGTGTAGAAATACACCTCTGCCTACCCCTTCGGGGATGGAAGGCGTGACGATATGTATGTATGTATGTACAACTTAAAACTTTTTCAGGTTTCCTTACGATGTTTTTCGTCACTGCTTAGCAAGCGATAAATACAGTTTATTATTCAGCAGTCACCGGTGCACGTAATAGATTTGAGTCAATGTTTTATTCAGAAGTTTCTTAAAAAACGCCGTCAACCTCGTCAGACATTACTGCCCAACAAAGATTTTTAACCGTTCGTAATCGCGTAAAATTAACTTAATTTACGGTATAAATACATAATATTACGGGATAAAGACCAGGGGCCCAAGCATTGACATATATATTACCAAGCCTACTAAATAAATACAGTTTCAATATGATGTCAGTGTCATACTTACGTCACAAAAAGCGTATTCTTCTTAATTATCGATATGTGAATGAAATTGTAACTAGATCATTCAACATATAAATTCAAACAAGTGTCAAAATATGTGTCAACGACGAACTGTTTATTTCAAATTATACTATAATGACATAAGGTTATCAGAATACCGCTTTTGAGTCAATTCAAAATATAATATCAATGTCATATAAAAATACGAGAATTGGGCCACTGTTCGTATACAAATCGCGGAATGAGCATTATTGTGTTTATCAGGAACACCTATGTATCTAGCTTTAGTACTAACCAGAAAACCTGAAACTAACTTTCACGATAAAAGAGCCATCGAATAAAATTTTCGCATTAGTTCACTGAACTTTACGATACGTCGCCGCGTCGTTCCAAATGTTGTCTACGTCGCTACGACGGTGCTACGGTGTAGATACATCTACAAAGAAAGCTCACGTAGTACGTCTTCGTAGAACTCAATTGAATTGTTAAGAATTGTATTTGAATTTATTTTATATTAGTTGCATTCAAGTTAATTTGAGAAGTATATTGGTGAAATAAATAATTCTAAGATTCTGCTATTTCTATTTAGATATCTAATTCTTATATACATACATAGGAATCTAAACTTTCGAGATGGTATATACCATCTTGCCTGTTTGGAGTAACTGTAGACAAGTGGCATTCGACTCGCGATATCGCTATTCGCTAAGAGCAAAAATGTATGAAAATGACAAAGGTTTTCGATATATCACGTAGTGAACAAAGACAAAGCTCCAAATGTTACCATGGCAACCAAGCGATAGCGATAATCTCTATTATCTCAAAGAACTCAGATTTATACATAGAAGCACATTTCCTGTGCGCCCCAAATTACAACTTGGCGGCGTGTCCATCGTTCCCCCAGTGTAATTCAAATTAAATTCTAATTATATTTATTTTGTGAAACACAGGCAATAAAAAAATCTTCCAAATAGAAGTACAGTGCAAGGCTGTGTCTTGCCAATAATGAAATGAAATTTCATGGATATGTGTAAGAGCAAGAGAGACGGACGTTCCGCCAGACTACGAGAGCAAGAGAGACGGAGAAACGACGCCAGCGTCGCCAACTACCAATTAAACTGGGGGCAGACCCCACTTGGAATCGGCACACGAAATCCCTAAGGTCTGCGGTTCTATGTCAATCTGAGTTCTTTGTTAGAGAGAGATGAGAATCGAAGCCCCTTGTCTAGGCCGTCAGCTGTTTTGTCAGTCGATTGTTTAGACGCATGCGTCACATAACTTCCCGACATTGATTTCGGACTTACGTACTAAAACTTAGCGAGAAGTTTTATAGCCTTTTTGTCTATTCCGTTATATTACCAAAGATATTTAGTGTTCAGAACTAAAATGACAAACACTAAAAAGTTTTATGAAGAAACTAGCTGATCGCTTACACCTGCACTTTTTAGAGCTACTGGTTTGCACCCGTTGCTTATAAGGTGATGTTTTACAGGTTATAGCCTTCCTCGATAAATGGGCTATCCACCAAAAGATAATTATACAAATCGAACTTGTAGTTTCTGAGATTAGCGCGACCAACCACACAAACAAACTCTTCAGCTTTATAACATCAAGTATAGATTAGTATAAATGAAGCATGCAAACTTCAAACTTATAAAACACTTGCGATAAAGAAATGGTTCCCAATAGCAATAATTCACGTATTTTATTTTTAAGAAACTTCATCATTCAAAAATAACATTAACATTAAAATTCGTCCGTGGAATAACGGATTAAGAACGTGTCCCGACCCATCTCATTCCGTGGGAAGATGCTGCTAAGCAAAATCCACGAAGCGAATATTATTTTTGCGAATAGACGAAAATCTTGACATCAGGGCCTAAGGGCGGTTTCAGATTAGCGTTTTATACGCGCGTATAAGCTCGTTTTTGTAAGCGCATGTAGGCGCGTATAGGCGCGCCTTTTGGCACACGCGCATCTCGTACGAGTGTTGAAGCGCTTCTAAGCACGTATAAGCGCGAGCCGTCAGTATCCATGTTGACACTTACACGATGTCACTACTGTTTCGAATCCGGTTTTTTGTTCCTATTGACTCTCAATATTATTGTGATTTGAATTACGAGAGGGCTACGTCCAGCAGCGACATGCGAAATGCTGTGTGATGCTGGTTTACGAGATTGAGACCATTAAGTATAAATATTAGCACATTATTGTGATCACTTTCAACCTTACAAGATCTTCTTAGTCTAGAACAATATTTTTTTTATATATTTTTATAAATTCACGCCTCTATCCTCGAAGGGGTAGGCAGAGGTGTAATATTACACCCACATTTCATCATGAATTTTTAGGTCCCACGTCATAGGGGGCAAGCCTATTGCCGTTACCCGGCACACCACCAGACTCCGTGCTAATACTGAGAATTCGGAAAAACCCAGTAACACTTTTGCCCGACGCGGGAATCGAACCCGGGTCCTCCGGCCAGCAGTCGCATACGCTATCCACTGGACCATGAAGGCAGTCAATTATTGATCAGAACAATTATTGCTTAGAAATATTGTACGTATAGGTAAAATTTAGGATTTCCTATTATGTACATATGTTTTCATATACAGCTGAGACGTGGCCGCTCAAAGAACCCATCAGAAGTCTCAAGGTCACTCTGAGGGCGATTAGAGCGATTATATGTTCAGGGTTTCCTTGCGGATGGGTGGAGGCGCCTCAAGATCGGCCTAAGAAAAAGATTTTTGGCGAGGCCTATGTCCAGCAGTGGACGTCTCGAGACCGATAAGATGATGATAACAATAATGATGTTTTTCTTACTATATTTCGCATAACTAAAGTACGTCATTAGGAGAAAATTTCCGCTCTATAAAATATGGCAGCAAAACAAGCTCGTTCTGTATTCCTGCGGTGAATAGGATTACTGGGCTCTTAATGAGGCGCCATGTTTTTGGCAGACGACCAGAATTTATGTCCTTGTGCAGACGACACATGACTCCACTTTAAATTACCTGCTTACAATTTTCTTAGTATTAGGCAGGAATATGTTTTTTAGTATGGATATAAAAAAAATATTACAAAAATCTCTATAATAGAATACATATTAGACAAAATAAAGTATTTAATACAAATGCAACTTTCTTATGTTGTGTTCGCAAATTTGAATTAAAGAGAAAATAAAATGCAAAAATGTTTATATTCGCTCTTTCCTTTTATAAAAGATCGAACCCACACTAAGGATTTTCTACATTGTAGGGACCTTTACAAATTCTTGAATTGTTAATTATCGCTTGTCCCGCTTGTATCCGCCTCGGAGAGCACGTTAAGCCGTCGGTCCCGGTTGTCATGAAGATCTTTGACAGTCGTTACAGGGCGTCAGTGCCTTCTAAATAAACTGACACTAGTCTAAACCATGGAATATCGCTATCCCTTCGGGTTGCGGAGGTCAGACAGGCAGTCGCACTGTGGAAAAGCTAATATTCAGCCAAATCTGTTTAGACTAGTAAGCGGACCCCAGATTGAAACTGGGATAACGCTAAGAGGATGATGATGAGGGATCTTTACAAACATACAATTAACGGACACAAAGAACACCCAGACTCGAAACAATATTTTTTAATTTTTTTTAAAGTCTCACGCCTGTATCCTCTAGATAGGCAGAGGTGTAAATATTACACCCACATTTCGCCATGAATTTTAAGGTCCCACGTAATAGAGGGCGAGCCTATTGCCGTTACCGGGCACATCACCAGACTCGGGCTGCTACTGAGTATTCGAAAAAACCCAATAACAATTTTGCCCGACCCAAGAATCGAGCCTGGGACCTCCGATCAGCAGTCGCATACGCTATCCACTAGACCACGGAGGAAGTCAGACAACAATTTATAGCTTAAATTCCGTACCATATGTGTATTCAAAGCCACAGTGATCTGACTACCGTGGTTGGATTCAAACAGTAACAGATAGTAAATACTACATCTACAGTATTCTAGACAAACCCGAAACCACATTATACATTGCTCGCACATAAACATCTGTACATTTACAACTAAAATAGAAACGGGAGTGGAATACGAACTTATACATTGCGTCTGAAATTTAGTGAGCGGGATTAGTTATATAAAGAGGATTTAAAACGATGTACGAATTGTAAGATATGTGTTAAATTAGTTCAACATATGTAAATGAGTTAATCTAACTGATGCTGATTTCTGACAACTATTACATTATTTTATATTCGATAGTATTTGTACTATTAATTCTAGGTTGGAATTGGAATCCGCACTTCAAATTTTATAACTTCAATATGATCTTATCAAAAATATAAATGTGAAATTGGGAGTCAAGTAAAATTAGAGATATGCGTGGTGGTCGACTTCGGTTACAAAAGAATTGTGTTTAAAATGGCGACCAAGTTTTGTTGATAAGAGACTAATATTTTTAAGAAAATATAACATTCTAAGATAAATTTCAAACATAAATTCATGTACTACCTATCATAACAATTGATGTATGCATGCTATTTGATTATATAAATTTTATTTTAATATTGAACGTTATATTTTATTTAAACAAATGAGTCTACAGTCTTGGCCACTAAAGGGATTTTGTATAGTGATGTTCTGTTGTAAATAACAAAACATATTTAATTTTACTCATATTCGTATATTATCTCTTCCTCTAAAACTAAAAGTGGATGGATGTTTATTACTTATACATTAGAATAACTCAGAGGATAGCACGTAGGTGGAGCCACAGACGAAGTCAGGTGCAGAATTTAGTATTTTTATAAATCCTAAAAGAAGCTCCAAGCTATCAAGACAAAAAACTCAGACATTTATGCCAGTCATATTTTTGTACACCAATCTGATGTGATGTGCAAAAACGTCGATTATTACTGAAATTCTCATCACAAAAAGAAATATTTCTAGACCTTTCGATAACAATTTAGACATAAAACTAGTGCTTTAGTCAGTATTATCGTCAAATTATCATAAAAAGGAACAGGCTCCATGATGTAACCGCCTTCCGCAGGGAAATACCGAGCGTTTTATTTTTAGACACAAATGTTTGATATATGCGTATGTTTATCGGGCTTAAATACGCGTTTTAAAAGATTTAGCGATTGGGTAGGATGAAACCAAATGAGGATAATATTGGTCGCGTGGAGTGAATCGCGTAATAGGCTAGTTGACAAAAAAAAATTATAAGTCCGTCCCTTAGATTATTCAAAAATAAGCGATACATCATACAATATTATTTAGCGGGTCTTAGTCGCGATAATTTATTTATTTCAAGGCATAAATACCTCTGTTATTCTCCTACGTTTCTACCGGCTTGCAACGGTTGTGGTCGCGGAGGGACTTTTGAGTCCCTCCGCGACTATTAAAGTTACGTATAACGTCACGCCGTGCTGCATTTTTTCGCACTAGATGACGTCACACGTAACTTTAATGGGCTATATCTTTGTTATTTTTATTTAATCGAAAAAAGAAAAAATATGTGTCCAATATTTTTTTATTATCTAAAATACGGACGAAATAAAATGTAATTATTTTGACCCTGGAAACTACCCTAATTGGGTAGTTTCCAGGGTCAAAATCAACTCAAATTGAGTCCTAAACGAACTTTACTTTCATACAATTAAGTTATGTCTTTCTATAAATAATTTATTCACAAATTAAAGTACATACTTATAAATACCTAACATGTAACAGTGACAATATTTACACGGTAGAAGATTAAGATATTAGTGACACCTTTTGAAAACGCACAAATAATCTTTACATTTAGATAAAACGAAATATCAAATATGATACATTGAATTTAAACTATTGTTTACGTATTTTATCGCGATCTAATTTATTACTGACATACACACATACATACATAGACTCACGCCGGTTTCCCCGAAGGGGTAGGCAGAGGCATATTAAACGTCCACGTTTCGCCAGTGTTTTGATCCCACGTAATAGGTGGCGAGCCTATTGTCGCTTATCGGGATATTTTGTTTGCCAGAGCCTCGTCCGTTGATCGGCAGGTGCACCACTTGCAGGTGAGGTTGACTTGGGACCCTAAGTTCTTGATGGGAATCCTATGCACCCTATTTATTACTGACATTACATTTAAAGCTGGAAACAACATTATTGATTATATATTGACGTTTCGGCTACTTTACAAGAACATTGGGCACGGCAAGCAATTGATACTGATGTATTTTCAATAGCCAACAGTTTACTATCGGGTTCAATTGATATTGATAAAATCTTCAAAGCAGATTCGCCGCCTGGGGTTATTGACCCTATCCTCTTCGAGATAACCAGATCAAAATTCTACTTAATATTATAAGATATTTAAATATACTGTCTCGATATCTGCTGCCAAAGTTTTCATTTAATTTGGCAAAACTTTCTTACCATTCGTTTATTTGATTTTCAGATTCGATAATTTCTTCCATTGAAGTAACTTTTGAAATATTGTGTAAGTTTTGATAACCATTGAGAAAGAGAAACATATAGTTATTAGAAATTAGTTTGTCTTGGTCTGGGTGTTTCTATGTATATTATGTATGTATTTACAAAGAAAAGTATGTATGTATGTTTATCCATTGTCTAGTACCCATAGTACAAGCTCTGCTTAGTTTGGGACTAGATGGTGTTGTGTGAATGTGGTGGAGCATAGAGTATATGTAAGTAAAATTAATTTGTGTTTAAGTGCATTGAAAATATAATTTTTCGATGTATAATTTTAGAGTAAATATATGTTTCCCTAAGGATCAAATTCTTAAAAACATTCATCTAACAGATGATACAAATAAGACCCTGACTCGAAATAACAATTTCAGGGGCCACATTCCGTGTGGGGAATCAACTATAACCATCTGTATATATAAAATCCTTGCGTTACTGACTGACTGACAGACAAGCTACAGCCTAAACTATTAGACGCAGGAAGCTGAAATTTGACATGTATGTTCCTTGAGGACTGTGCACTAAGAAGAGATTTCCTGAAATTCCCACGGAGTCGGGCAAAACGGGTAAAATAAAATAATATGCGGGCATAGCTGCGGGCGTAGCTGCGAGCGTCCTCAAGTATCAAATGTATTCACTCGGAGTAGTCTTAAACTGCGATATGGTTACTTAAACCACTGCGCCATCCGTCAATAAAATGTCGAGCTGACGGGGCTTCTACTGTAAGCAATTATGGACTCTACGGCTTTGTACTGAAAATAATTAATCACAGCTCAGCAATTAAGCTTGACATTTCTGTCTGCTATTCGTTATTAATATACAGATTTCCATGTCTACCTTTGGCTGACAGTGATATTGCGTTGAAAAGACTTTCAGACTCATCTTAATTTAAAAAAATTGTCTTACTAATTTTATTGATACTATATTTATTATTACAAGCTTTTATCTGTTCCAGTGTCTGTAAGATAAATTTTACCAGTGAGTCAAATTTATGTTACAAAATTCCGGGGATTATATCTAGCTGGCATTTGCAAGCATGTGTAGATCGCGTGACAATTTAATACATACATACATACATAGTCTCACGCCTATATCCCCGAAAAGGTATGCAGAGGTATATTGCTACACCCACTTTTCGCCAGATTTATTTTAGTCCCACGTAATAGGGGGCGAGCCTATCGCCGAACAGGGCACATTACCAGACTCCGTGCTGCCACTGAGAATTTCCTATCGAAAAAACCCAATAACACTTTGCCCGACCCAGGGATCGAACCCGGGATCTCCCAATCCCACGCGCACATTTATGCCTCGAGACCAACGAGGCAGTCACACAATGCAATATAATAATAATAATAATAGCACAAAAAGGGTACAGAGCTGTAGGTATACATCAACATTTTTTTTAAATGATTTAAATAAGTAGGTCAAGCAGATCTTAAGTATACAATATGAGCAATGTCCCCCGAGCTAGGAAATTCCTGTGTTACGGGGGACATCCCTTCATCCTGTGGTCCTGTGTAATGTACCTACTAGTACAAAAATAATTACACTTATATACAGACTAGTTGCAAATGCAAGTACGATGTGCTGTGCTTGGTAAACTATTGAAAAATAAAAGTTACGTAGCAATATATTAGACAAATTATTAAGGGATTAAAAATAGTAATGTAATCAAATGAATGGAAATTAAGGCCATCTCCCTTAGTGCGTGTGCGTGCGTACGTGTGTGTGTGTGTGTGTGTGTGTGTGTGTGTTTGTTTATACTTTTACATGTACGGGCATAATATTATGATGTCATGGAGAAGAACCGATGATAGAGCTGAAAATGGCCATAAAAACTCCGCAATAAATAACAGAACCCCATCAAGTTTGGACTCGCTTGCTTGACGAGTAATTTAATCCTTTATGTTAAGCGCATATGAAAGCCTAGTTAAAAAAATAATTTCAATTATTTATATAATTGCTTTTGCCCTTAACAAAAACTGTACGAATGTCACTTAATGTCAATTGAAATCTGTGCCGATCAATTTGATTGCAAAGACAGATCAAAGTTAGTGTAAACAATGTTAAAATAAACTACTCATTGAATTCTTCATCATCAGCCTTTAACAGTCCACTGCTGGACTAGGCTAGGCCTCTCCTTTGAAAGGAGGAATTGGCCTACTATATCACGCTGGCTAAACGGGTTGGTATAGGGTTTGTATCAAGTTTTTCTTCTCTTACAGTGCTGTTCTATGATAATATGCTCCCTCTGTCGGCTCTTACGACACCCATGGGAGGATATGGGGTGGTGACAATCCGTATTCTTAATCCGTCAGCACACGGACGACTCATTGAATTAGGCAGACTTAAAATTTAAAAATAAATAGCATTTTCATTTTCATCATTTTTGTGAAGTATCCAAAACGTCGAATAATAATAAATAATGTGGTTTCTAGGTTAAAATGTATCGTCAGTAAAACAAATATATCAAGATAGAATACGGCGAATACAGAAAAAAATTAAATGAACTTAAGAAGTTGACATGGGCCTCGAAATCGCAGTTACTTAGGAGTGTGTGTAGACTTTCCACATATCTTTAATTTACTTCACGAAGTTCTCATGTCCGGTTTTATGAGCAGAACCTTGGGCAGCCGCCATAAAAACTGGTAAAAGGAACTATAAAGTTGCTGCTGGCGTAAAACACGGCGTGATACGAAAAATATGATGTTCGCACGAACGCAGTTTTACACGGTACTTATAAGTTTCTTGGCAAAAGAAACATTTACAGTAATTGCTGCAATTCATGATTTCGTGCACGGAACAACTATATTTATTCTGTGACGGAACTCTAAGGTCTTGTTCAAAAGCGAGGATTAAAATAATATCGTAAGACGTTAAACGAGTGTACCTACTATGTGAGCTCGACAAATGGAAGTGCGATTAATATTATTTGTACGACAATACTGTACTGCGACTCTCCATAGCTCGACGACCTGGAGTCATTTATTAACAAATAATTACTTGATCATTCTTAGAAGCTAAGTTGTCAGAACTCTGCTTCACAGCGCTTCTTATTTCCAACGTAGGATCACAAGAAAACCGTTATCGTACACGCACGCACTCTGCGTTCGAAACATGGTAAGTCTTAAAAAACGACTTTACTGCAACTGTAAAGTTTTGTCGCTTATGCGTTATTCACTGTATTTGTCGAGCACACTTATTACACTGAAGTTTAATTCTCAGTAGCAGCACGGAGCCTGGTAATGTGCCCGGTACGGCAATAGGCTCGCCCCCTATTACGTGGGACCTAAAAATTCATGGCGAAATGTGGGTGTAATATTACACCTCTGCCTACCCCTTCGGTGATACAGGCGTGAGTCTATAAATAAAATAAAATTACTCTTGTCTTAGTATGTTTATGTTACTCTGACTTACCAATGTACAACCTGTGACTTATCTTGATCAGTTTTTGTTGTTTTTGGTCAGCGTTTGTCAGTTTCTCATCATCAGCCTGCTTTAGTCCACTGTTGGATATAGGCCTCTGCAATGGCACGCCAGTTTTTGTTTGGTGGCTAGAAAAAGAAAAGAACGTATCTGCATTTATTACAACAAGAAACTTCGACATTCGAAGGATTAGACGATCAGGCTGTAAATTTACAAGGGTTCCTAGAATTAATTGGCCTAAGTTTTTCAGCTGATCGCAATAAATTAGTTTTCGTAGCTGAACTAATTATTTACAATTGTACAACCTCTAGTAATTACTCTAGTAATGTAAACATTACTGTATTAAATCTTGAAATATCTTATTTTGAAACAGTCTTTTAAATATCAGAGTCTAAGCCTTTTGAAGAATTCCATCCAGTATACGTATTTTATTTACAGTGAATCAACTAAGACTGCCTCGTTGGTCTCGCGGCATAAATGTGCGCGTGGGATTGGGAGGTCTCGGGTTCGATCCAAGGGTCGGGCAAAGTGTTATTGGGTTTTTCCGTTAGGAAATTCTCAGTAGCAGCACGGAGTCTGGTAATGTGCCCGGTACGGCAATGGGCGCCCGCTATTACGTGAGACTAAAATAAATCTGGCGAAAATTGGGTGTAGCAATATAACTGTACATACTCTTCGGGGATATAGGCGTGAGATTATGTATGTATGTATGTATGTGAATCAACTAACTTTTATTTGATCTGAGGCATAAATTGTATTTAGATTTTTTTCTACTTTTATGGGAAGATTTCTGCCGCCATCTACGTTTGCGCACCTGTTCCAGTATATCATCTAAGCGAATTACCTATCAGAATCTGACAAATGCGATGTCGTTAGAATCATCTTGATGGAAGCTGGCAATATATGTGACGTCACATTAAATTTAACATGGCCTCCTCTAGAGAATATTAAAAAAAATCTGCGTTAAAGGTAAATATTGTATGAATTTGCCGTGTCGACTATCATATTATAAAATGAATTAGCACGTTTCAATGTATACCTGTACAAGGATATATTTCCTGCTTGGCTTAGTTAACTAAATATTATCCTGTTAGGCTAACTAGTCATTTAAATTTTAATAGGTACTTGAACGATTGTGTCGTGGCTATAATCCGTTGTGTAGTGTTTTTACCTTAAACTAATTAGTTATTTATAGTTGATATTATTGCTTATTTATTATTCTTCTTTTAATACAGAGTAACACATACTTTGATTAATCATAAATGCGGAAGAGAAAGATTGTGCACGCACCAAGAAAGAATTTCCCGAAATTCCCACGAGGTCGGGCAGGAACGGTTAAATAAAAACATAAGTAATGTGCGGGCGTAGCTGTGGACATCTTCTTGTAAATAATAATAATATTCTACTACATATACACATCACCATCAAGTCCCAAACTAAGCTAAGCTTGTACTATGGGTACTAGACGATGGATAAACGTGGTAAATGTAGTACCTGTATATAATGTCTCTTAATGTATTAGAATAGAGTGACCTATATCGTTGAGTCAATAATAGCCAACCTGCGCGGACATTCTACTTTGATTAAGTCCACAATAGCTTTTGTCTACATAACTACTCTCTTGCCCTTTAGACGTTAACACAAAGCTCCAAGAAATTGTGTGATTATTAATAAGGAATTATTTTGCATTGTTTTTTTACTAATATAATAAAGCTGGGAGCTTGTATGTCTGTTTATTTGGATGCGATTAATCTTAGGAACTATTAGCCGAACGAAAGGAACAATAAGCAAGAAGGATCGGCAGGAGAAACCGCGGAACATGGCTTGTTAGAAGTATAACATTTATTAGCTCGGGCCTTAAAGGACGTGTGCCAGTATATTTCTTGCTTATTGTTGTAATTTTCTTAAAAAATATCAATGATATATTGATAATAGAAGTGGTAGCTACGCATATATACCTAGCGTTCCCCTCTTTTCAACCTCTTTTATTATTTCGTAATCTAGTGTAATGACATACATACATACATAGACTCACGCATGTTTCCTCGAAGGGGTAGTTAGAGGCATATTAAACGCCCACTTTTCGCCAGTGTTTTGATCCCACGTAATTGGTGGCGAGCCTATTGCCGCTTATCGGGATATTTTGTTTGCCATTGCCTCGTCCGTTGATCGGCAGGTGAACCACTTGCAGGTGAGGTTGGCTTGGGACCCTAAGTTCTTGGTGGAAACCCTATGCACCTATCTAGTGTAATGAACGGCTCTGTATTAAACAAAGACGTAACGTATATTGCGTGTTTTATTTTACTTTGTGACACCCCTGATGTGTGTGTGAACGGAAAACCTCGGATGCACGGTCTTAGCGCGGTCGCAACTCTGTCAGGTCCCGGGCACGGCTCTGATGAGGGTGGATGGGGTATTATTCTGCAAGCTTTTCAGCTACTTTGTACAGCAACTGTTTCTTTTTTTCAAAGTCAAAGTCAAAATCCTTTATTCATTTAAATTACAAAGTGACACTTATGAACGTCAAATTTAAAAATAATTACTTAAAGCTTCTACTTTTACATTTCTTTTTTCGTTGGAGGGAACGCTTTATCTACCTACTGTGTACCTGCTCCGAGGTTCCTATAAATGAATAAAAAACTAAGTAAACTAAATCATACAATATTCAACATTACACGGATGTTGGAAATGCCAGTAGAGTATAAAATGCTGGCTATAAAGCGATCTCGTTCGATATTGTCCTACTTATACGCGACCTACCGCACCCAAATGGCGGCACATCTTCGACTATAAAGATAAATGGAGGTTTATTTGCTATACATAGCAGGGCAGTATATGGACGGCAGCTAGAGCTAATGATTCAAAGAATAGTGATGTTCTTATGCGGTTTATTTGTGACATCAAGTAAGGAATTAAAAGCCGTTTACTCTATGCGTCTACTTATATGTTTTCTACCAAACCTTACCTTACCAGAATTGCTGCATATACACATCCTGACTTCTCTTCTCAGCTCTTCTCTTCTTATTTATGCTTATGGTTTATACGATGACGCTGGTGATATTGCTAATATAATAATTATATATTCCAAACCCGGACTGATATGATATAACCCATGCTGAAACTTCCCTTGCAGTTTCAGCATGGGTTATATGAGCAAGTTATATCATGTTGAAGTTATTTCATCTTTATTCTTAGATACTTATACAATTCCCCCGTGGTCCATTGGATAGCGTATGCGACTGCTGATCGGAGGTCCCGGGTTGGATTCCCGGGTCGGGCAAAAGTGTTATTGGGTTTTTCCGAATACACGGTAGCAGCCCGTAGTCTGGTGTGCCCGGTAATAGCAATAGGCTCGCCCCCTATTACGTGGGACCTAAAAATTCATGGCGAAATGTGGGTGTAATATTAATACTTAAGCCTATCCCTTCGGGGATACAGCCGTGAGACTATAAAATAAACTTATACAATAGATTTTAAAGGAGCCTTATACATGCCGCGTACTATCAAGCCGCGTTACTTTAGCTGCTCACCAAAGCATCTTCGCTTCAGTTGATAAAAATAAACAAAAAATTTATTGCTGTAAAATTCCTAATAAGCCACTTCGTTTTGATATCAGCAGAACATAATGCCTATCTAATGTAAAATCTGATTTACAAGGTAATTTGAATATGTTAAACTACAAACTACCATGTAGGTCATCGCCAGTGACCCCTAAAATGTATTCAGAACGCCACCGTCACGTCATTTAGTTCGAACTGATACGCCCAAACGGAAGAAATAGTTTTGGCGGTGAAATAACAAGGTCTTATCAACACAGTAGTTTAGCATACAATTTAAATACAAAAAAATGGTATAACTTGAGACATAAGGCGGCAAACGAGCAGACGGATCGCCTGATGGTAAGCAATTATCGCCGCCCATGGACTTGTATCCAACACCACAGGAGTCACAAGTGCGTTGCCGCCCCTTGGGGTTGGGAAAAGGGATAGGCTGAGGAGTGGGATGAGGGAGAAGGAATAGGAGATAGGGCCTCCGGTACTCTCACCGAACGAAACGCTGCAGTTTAATTAGGTACTGTTACTTTACGTCGATTTTCTGTGAGAGGGTAGTACTTCCCCGGTCGAGCCGGGCCATTCATGCTGAAATCAGCAAGGCTCTACTACCTATAAAAATATATTATATATTCTTAACTTCGATATCCATGCGAGACAACACACTCGAGTATTGTTGAGTCCCCAACGAGACAGGATTTATCCCCAGTGCGGGATTTGAATTAGGAAAATGTAGGTTTTAAATGTGGATGTATTAAACATCCAGAGACATAACAAATTATCGTATTACATACATGAAGTTGTATTCAGGATGAAAATCTATCCGTCGACCTCTGGCGTAACATTCAAGGTCGCGTATCACTAGACAACACGCCAGACAATTAGAATAAAACCAAATATCCTGCCAAATCTGGTTGTAATAGAAAGTGGGCTGCGAAAGAGTTCCTTTTCTAGCCCGATTTCGTAACCCGAGCTTCAGAACGAAGGTCTAACTGTAACTAGTCTTATACTAATACTAGAGGATGCCCGCGGTTACACACGCGTTACTTAAGGCTATGAGTGACGGGAGCGGAGCAGTAGCCTTAAATAACGCGGGTGTAACCGCGGGTTCATCTAGTTATGTATAAACTGGAACAAGTCTTAGATGATAGTGAATCATTATTATCGTCTTCCTAATGTTATTCCAGTTGTAAACCGGGGTCCGATTATTAGTTTAACCGCTTAAGTGTTAAATTAATAAACTATATTAACATGTATTCAGATGTATCGAAAGGGTTCGATCTTGGATTTCTAAGAAAATGGACGTAGGAACAAACGTCATACTTACCTCAATAACTGTTTACTTTCTAAACATTTCAATGAAAACCAAATCCTTGAAAGCTCTCGTGAACTTCTTTACCTGTTATGTTCGAATGAAATCGAAAATGGCTTTGAAGTGCTTTGCCCGAAACTGTTGTTTCAACACTCTGAAGAGTTATTTGGATATTTAGGATATTTGAAGTGCTTCTTAGCAGTCTTGCTCACGTACTGAACATGCAATTGCTTTGATGTAGATTATAGTATGGCTCTCAGCAAAAATTGGCCCATGAAAGGAAAACGAAATGAACTGAGGTTACATAAGTCGTTCCAGATACAACCAAACGGATGAAATTGTTTTGCCGGTGAAAAGATAGGACCCTACATGCATTCCCGTACAGTATTATAAACTAAGGCGGATTAAGGATTACTCTGCCCGCGTATAACCGTATTATTTGTAATCTCATATATCTATACTGTTTACATTATACTTTCGGCAAATTAAATAATAGCAGGCAGGGACTGTAATGTGTCGTTCTAAGACTCATCTTGGCCAGGGTGTAGGAGCGTAATTATGGCTAGTAATTGACGTCTTTTGAGTTTTGACTGAAATTACGAAGTTATATCCACATTTGCCAGTCATACCAAACGATTCTAAATTATCTGCTCATTTCAATCTATAGATTAAATACTAACCTTGCTACTATTATGAAAAATATAAACGTGAAAGTTTGTGAAGATGGATGTGGAAGCTTGTTAATCTTATACTAATATGTAAAGCTGCAGAGTTTGTTTGGTTGAACGCGCTAATCTCAGGAACTAAGTACTGGACCGATTCAAAAATTCTTTCAGTGCCAGTTTCAATGCCAACCCATTTATTGAGGCAGGCTATAGGCTATATAACATCACGCTATGAGCCAAGGGAGCGAAGCAGTAGCCTTAAATAACGCGGGTGTAACCGCGGGCTCATTTAGTCTTTAATACAAATACAATGGTGCGGATTTATATAAAGCTTCACAGTTATAGATATTGCTTAGACACCAGTATACCACATAAATAACCGACACCCACAAAGATGGTCGAGGCCGTAGGTACTAATTATTATTCTGTGGCCGAGGGCAAAACTACTTCTGTCATAGAATATGTGCACCTCTTTCAAAGCCGTCGTGTCCAATTTCTTTTAATCAGAAACCTATATAGAAACGACACAACGCTGAAATACTCACGAGCTACTTACTAAACAAACCTGGCGCACCTCGTGTTTGTACAATTCGCTTACGTATCTCTACGTTTAATGGATTCCGCTTACGATAGCAGCGCGCCTACCACGTTAAACATTTAAAGGGAAATTGGAATCGAATAGGAACCGTTTATACGGACTACGAATAATGCGTAGGTTAAACGTGTAAGATACAAACCAGATTTAGTACATATCTAATAAGGTAAAATTCCGTTTAAACTGATTAAATGTAAGCATATTCTTTTAGGAATATTTTCAAGCTTAAAATATTTAAACATACAGACATTTATGTCGATACATCACTAGCTTCTGCCAGTGGTTTTGCCCGCATGGGCATAGTTTATCCGTACAAAAGGTAGCCTCTGTAATATTTTGATATTTTACCGCAAAGATTCATAAAAATCCGATCAGTAGATTTTACTTCAATGAGTCTTCAACGAATGTGACAAACACTCATTCATCCTTCTCTATCTATTTTAACAAGCTTTCACTATTACTACATAGTAAGATATCACACGGGAAGATCGCTAGTTCCGCCGCGAAACCTAAAGAACCCTTTGTTGTCCGAAGCTATGTAATTGAGAAATCCCAATCAAAAATGTTACATGTGTTCAAAAGTTATATAGCACTAAATTTGAGCGCATTGTCTCGCGTATTTTGGCTTGAAACTTGTGAAAGTTAACATTTTTTCGAAAAATCAAATATGGTAGCTCTAGCTTAACAAATAAAACAGAGCTGCCGTAGTAAGCATCACCCTTATATCAAATGCTTCATGTTTTTATATTTGCAACAAACGTAATTGAACATGATAATGATAATAATAATTATGAATGTCTTTCATTTGTATATGTTCAATTAAGTTCAGTAGTTTCGACATGTAATAGAACACACTTTGGCATTTGTTAAATAAAAGGAATTCATGAATGTTCACTTCCATGAATAGTTATAAATGAACATTCATCAAGTATGACATCCAATCTATAAAAATTGATTCTTAAAAACGAAGTCTTCATCGGTTAACAAAGACAAATTTTCTGCTGACAGACATTTTTAATAACAGAGCCAAGACGCTTGCCTTTTGTACTTGAGATGAAGTATTCTCAAGCGTTGCGTTGCGTTGTGACTGAAATAGACACATTTTTTATACGAATCTCGTCTTAAGTGGGTGAAAATATGAGCAGTATCTATTGTTGAAGTTTGTGATCAGAGTCAAATAAAATATTTTTTCTGGCTATTGTGGTGTGATGGCACGGATAGTTTTGCTACAAAGAAAAATAACTCTTAGTAGTACTAAAACTACAGACAGCTGTGAACTGTTGTTTAAAAAACACAATATTTTAAATTTGCCATGCCTATATGTGTTGGAAGTGGCAATGTTTGTAAAGACAAATCCCAACCGCTTTGAACGACTCGCGGATGTAGTACCACGTAATAGACGCGACAATAGTAGGATGTGTCTCCATACTTCTAGGACAGCACTTATGCGCAAAAGTGTCTTCTGTATGGCACCGATCATATATAATAAAATACCTCAATCTTGGAAATTACTTAATACTATGTTATTTAAAAAAGCTTTACGAAAATTCTTAGCAGATAAAGCATATTACAAAATTATAGATTTTTTATCAGAAGTAAGTTTTAGTTGACATCCATCTTGGTATCTAACCTATTTTGTTTTTATTTTCATGTACTTATCTCATCTTTATGATATATAAAATGTTAATTACTTTTTATTGACTCAATGTAAATGGCACTGTAAATTAATTACTAATTTAATTGTTGTTTACTTTAAAAATTGTGTAATTGGTTTGATGGCTGTATTATATTTCTTTTTTTTCCCTTATGTTATTTTTGCATGCCAACTGGTAAGATATGGCTGAAATTGTATATATTTACTTTAAGTGTCACCAAAAATGTAACCCATATTTGCGAGGTTAAATTTCAACTTTACTTTAATAGTAAAGATAAGAGTATCTTTAAGTACTATTAAAGTAAAGTTGAAATTTAACCTCAGAATATGTTTGTGAATATATGATGTACATACTAAGCAAAACATTGACTTTTATTTTTTAACTAGCCATTTTCACAGCGAGGTTAAATTTCAACTTTACTTTAATAGTACTTAAAGATAATCTTATCTTTACTATTAAAGTAAAGTTGAAATTTAACCTCGCTGTGAAAATGGCTAGTTAAAAAATAAAAGTCAATGTTTTGCTTAGTATGTACATCATATATTCACAAACATATTCTTAAAATTTTAAAGTATGTAGCAGATGTAGTGTATAGGTAAGTATGTACCACGTAAAATTTCGGAAAATCCATATTTAAATGCATTTGGTTTTATCTCCAAATACATTAGAAACTTCCGTAGCCAGATACTTTATAATTCAGAGCCTGGAAAATTTTAGATAAATTTTCAAATAAGTTGACTGGACTGTTTAAATATTAAATGGTTTATGAATATTGGAATGAAATGTTTTTACGGCTTTCGTTCTATTTTCCAGTTTTACTACATCAATGGCGTTTATAAATAACTAGTGGATACCCGTATTAGCTACGCTCACAAATATTATAAATTGATTGTAAGATTGTATGTTTGTAACAATAGGACCAACATATTGTGTAATAATAAAGGTCCTGTAAATAAATAAATGAAAAAAAAAAAAAGATTGTTATAAAAAAAAAAAAAAAAAAAAACAAATAAAATTAATAAAATGAATAAAATAAATAAACAAATAAATTATTTTAATTTACCTAACTGTCTGAGTCCGATCCCATGAGAGTTTTGCGAAATATTAGCTCAGTCAGTCAGTAAAGCAATAATTTTATTGATACAGATATACGGCCGCATAAGAGCAGACTGAGTGTACTGCATTGGAGCATTACCTAAGTTTTCAACCCAAAAAGAAACATACTAGAACAGGGTCACTTATGTACCTACATCCATAACTACAGCCTAGTGGAAAAACGGACTGCCTCCGCGGTCCAGCGGATTGCGTATTCGACTGCTGATCGGAGGTCCCAGGTTCGATTCCCGGGTCGGGCAAAAGTGTTACTGGGTTTTTCCGAGTACTCAGTAGCAGGCGTGAGACTATAAATAAATAAAAATAAATAAGTGGAAAAACTAACAGACTGCTACGGAGAGAGTCTCGAGTTCAAACTAATGGCGCTCGGCATTGTATTTTCGAGGTATTAAACATGTAGGTAAAAGAAAATCATCATGAGAGAATGTACCTACATACAATTTTTATCCATTATGTTTTCGAAAGATATTTGATGTCTGCCAACCCAGACCTGCACAGACTAGTGGTGTGGTTATTAAATATGATGGTTCTGTTTTTATTACAAGGTTTTATTTACTTCCACTTGTCCCTGTTTCTGTAATGAAAAAATTACCCCCTTGTCAGTTTTCTATTGAACTTTAATTTTGCATGCATGTGTTTATCGCGTGGCAACGCAATGGCATGGAGCTGATCTAATTATGGGGCTGGAAGAAGCCATAGGCACTCCGCAATAAAACGACACAATCGCATCAAGTTTGTGCTCGTATTTACAAGTAACTTGATCCCATTTGTTTAGCGCACATGCAAGTTGTTTAGAAACAGATCTTTTTACTTTTATTTTGTGTAAGGCTTTCATCATTTTCCATGCTACGAATAAAATCAAAACAGTAGGTATGTTTGGCATCTTCATTATGCTAAGAACCTATAATAACAGGAGTCATACATTAATTGCACGAGATAAGCATAGTGCCGTATACCATTGTTATCATATAATCGATGGATAAGCAAACAGGCACTTCAGCGTCTACATGTCAATTTAGAAAACAAATAAAACAAATTATATATGAGGTGTTGGATTACGTTTTAATGTGCTGTTAGAGGCAATGTACGATATTTGAACATTTTAACGCACATTACTTAGAAAATTTAGTTGTGCGCACAGTGGAACAGAACCTGATATCTTGTGCATGGCATTCTGCCATGAAATGCAAATCTGTGGAAAACGTTATATGGAGACAGTACCCTTGAATAGAGTGATACTGGTCTACGCCATGGAATATTGCTATCTCTTTTGGTTGCAGAGGTCAGACATGAGGGTTGTCAGTCAAATTTGACCACTGGCAATCAAAGATTAAAAGTTGACCACTGGCGCCAAGGCGAAGGCAAGTCTAGGATGTAAATGGGATAACGCTAAGACAATGATTTTCATCCATGTTCTAGTAGATATCAAAACTACAAATCTCTAATAAATTTCAATCAGCTTACTAGTCCTTTGATACGGTATAGCATCGCAATAATTAAATTGAACTGCATTCAGTTACGACGCAACTAGAACTATCAGAATGATAATATGCCGTTGTCATTGACCATTGTACCACAAACCAAATAGTGCAACCACATACTTTGAACACGATGTAACGGACTCAACGTGTTCTCAACCCTTCGCTACACTGCTCCTGTAGCGAGAATTTGGTGGCAATTTAAATTCAAGGCGTATTCAGTTTAATTAGAGAGTACTCTTTGATCAGCGAAGCGCAATGAATATGGAGCTGAACAGTTATTTGTAATGGTCGTTGATGTCTACCGTATCGTCTCGTCATGTATGCGATTATAAGTAGGTAATAAAAGCAAATAAGTATGTTATATAGAAGGTAAACAACTGTGTATTTGCCTCGGCGCGGCATTTCGCCATGAATTACTCCAGCCAGCTAATGTACCTAACCCTTGCCGAAACCTCGGGGTATTTACCTACGTTTTTAATGAATTGCGCAATATAGGTACACGTATATGCCTCCCGCAAGGTGGACCGACGATCTGGTTAACATCGCGGTGCGCGCGGCTCAAGATCGGTCTGTGTGTAGAACGTTGGGGAGGATTATGTCCAGCAGTGGACGTCTCTAGGCTGACCTGATGATGTTGATACACGTATACTATGTGAAAGATTGTGACGACGGATGGATGTGTGGATGCTATTTATTCTTTCACATGAATCTTTGCAGTGATATAGGTTATAGAAAGAAGAAAGAAAAAGCGTTTATTTCTATATCAGACGAAAGACATAAACAAAATAGACAATGTGAACAAAAAGAGATTACAATATATATCTATATAAATCTGTACACGCCTGTCACACTGAGGCCAGTTCAGCATATTGCCGGACGCATCAGAACACAGCCCAACTTTTATCACGATGACCTTGACGGACAATTTATTTCTCTACAGCCTCTCGTAGACCACAGCTGGACTTAAGGCTCTCCCAACTGACTTCATAGTAGTACTGCGAATCAACAAAATGATGTCAAATCCTTCTGTTGACACCTATACGATACTATTTTACGCTGGCTAGACTGGTTGTTCCAAGTTTTCATATCGTATTTTCCGTCTCCTTGTAAATATACTATTTCCTTCGTAATGTAAGAGTTCTTAGTCGCCACTCACGACAGTCACGGAATGAAAAAGGTTAGTGATATTTTGTATTCTTGATCAGTCACCACAAGGACAGTTTATTACATATGGGTTGATTGAGCACATTTGTCTAAAATCGCGCGCGCGCACCTTTGAAATAACCGACTCACGAGTTGATTTTAAAGGTGTCACGCGCATCCTTCCGACAAAACCACGCACCATGGAAAGCCGGCTTAAGAAACGTGCTGTCTTACAGAACTGACAAACAAAATACACAGCTCCCTCGAGAGTTAATGTTCACCGTAAGGGCTCATAACTCACTCGTACCCACGAAACCTTTTTATGCCTCATAATTCCTACACCTAGTCTGTTCGAAAGCCTTGACCCTTTTTAGGGAATTATTTGGTTTGAGAGCGTTACACTGGGCTTGTGATCGCTTGCAGTAGATAGATAAAAGTTCGATTTCTTAGGCAACGGATTAAAGGTATTTCTATGAGATATTTTTTTAAATTTATTTTTAGGGTTCCGTACCTCGAAAGGAAAAAACGAAACCCTTATAGGATCACTTTGTTGTCCGTCCGTCTGTCAAGACCCTTTTTCTCAGGAATGCGTGGAGGTATCAAACTTAAATTTATACTAAATTCTCAAATCTACGGTTCCATAGAGCTGTAAAAAAATCAAACTTCTAATGCAACGCAATCAAAAGATACAACCGTAGACATAAGCGATAATGTTGCAAATTGCAGCATATTTTCAAACTCGCATTGGAATCAAAACCTACAGGGTACTTCCCGTGAACTCAGAATTTTGAATTTTGGCACGAAGCAACGTCTTATATCACTTATAAAGGAAAAATTGCGAAAACCGTAAATTTTTAGTTACAGCATGTAAAAAAATATTTTTAATAAATTTAAAGTTACTACCCCTTTCTCTTGAACGCTTGGAGGTATTAAATTGAAATTCATATCAAGTACTCAGGTATATAACACCGTAAGGCTGCAACAAAATCAAGCTTGTATGTCAACGCAATCAAAAGAAAGAGCAATATAAGCATATTTTCAAACTCGCGCCTACTCGCAAGTGAATCAAAACCTACAGGGTACTTCCCGTGAACTCAGAATCTTGAAATTTGGTACGAAGTAACGTCTTATATCACATATGAAGAAAAATTGCGAAAAGCCGTAAATTTTTAGTTACAGCATATAAAAAAAATTTTTAATAAATTTAAAGTTACTACCCTTTTCTCTTGAACGCGTGGAGGTATTAAATTGAAATTTATATCAAATACTCAAGTGTATAACACCGTAAGGCTGCAACAAAATCAAGCTTCTATGTCAACGCAATCAAAAGAAAGAGCAATATAAGCATATTTTCAAACTCGCGCCTACTCGCAAGTGAATCAAAACCTACAGGGTACTTTCCGTGAGCTCAGAATCTTGAAATTTGGTACGAAGCAACGCCTTATAGCACATATAAAGGAAAAATTGCGAAAACCGTAAATTTTTAGTTACATCAAATAATAAAAATATTTTTAATAAATTTAAAGTTACTACCCCTTACTGTTGAACGCGTAGAGGTATTAAATTGAAATTCATAGCAAATACTCAAGTATACCTATAACACCGTAAGGCTGGAACAAAATCAAGCTTTTATGACTTCGCAATCAAAAGAAAGAGCAATATAATCATATTTTCAAACTCGCGACTACTCGCAAGGGAATCAAAACCTACAGGGTACTTCCCGTGAACTCAAAATCTTGAAATTTGGTACGAAGCAACTTCTTATATCACTTATGAAGGAAAAATTGCGAAAACCAAATTTTTAGTTACAGCATATAAAAAATATTTTTAATAAATTTAAAGTTACTACCCCTTTCTCTTGAACGCGTAGAGGTATTAAATTGAAATTCATATCAAATACTCAGGTATACTATAACACCGTTAGGCTGTAACAAAATCAAACTTCTATGTCTACGCAATCAAAAGAAAGAGCAATATAATCATATTTTTAAACTCGCGACTACTCGCAAGGGAATCAAAACCTACAGGGTACTTCCCGTGAACTCAAAATCATGAAATTTGGTACGAAGCAACGCCTTATAGCCCAGATAAAGGATGCGGAAGGCTGAGGACCGTGTGCCGTGGTGCATGTTGGGAGAGGCCTATGTCCAGCAGTGGACTGCGATAGGCTGACTGAGATTGAGATTTCAAATAATTACAGAGTCTTCAAACCTTTTTGCTAATTATTCTGTACTTTATAAGTATTTTTGTAACAGATTTCTAATAGTCACTAAAAGCTTTGTAAATCAATAACTTTGATAAAAAATCTTACCATCATTCATCAGCAGACTTTTGCAAAGCTGCTGCAAGGCTGGTATAGGTATTTAAGTTATATTATAAAATAAGCGATAATGTTAATATAAAATAAAGAATGACTGATTACAAACGACAAAGACCCCTTTTTCTTTAGTTTATGCTCCTCTAGCTTTCCATACTGTAATGTTATGGATTTCATTTGGCAATAGAAATACCATAACTATGACTGGTGAACAGTTACTTATATACCTATAGGTTTGTACGGAACCCTCGGTGCGCGAGTCCGACTCGCACTTGACCGGTTTTTTTTAATTATTAAAGAAGATTGTAAATCCTATATTATTAAAGTCACTATTTTCATTGTTTTTTGCACTGTAAGATGCTACTCGTACTCAACTTTGCTGTTTAAATAATAATTAGATTAATAACTAATCAAGATGTGGATAACGTTGTGGGCTACATACTAACCTATTCTTTGTTGCACCATTATTTATTAAGTAATGTATGTATCTGTTTGTTTTCCCATACAAATTAATAAATATTTTTTTCACATGTTCAACCCCCACTGCGTGCGTAGTAGTCTGCCTTTCAGCCAGTTCAGGTTACAAGTTCAGTCTGCAGATGAATTATCTGCAGACTGAAGGCAGACTACAACGCACGCAGTGGGGGTTGGCAGAGTTCACATTGTGAACTCTGCCAACCCCCACTTATACGTCGTGGTCTGTGGCCTAACCCTTCTGCAAAGACTTAACCAAATAATTACAGTAGTTTACTCGTGAAAGAGTAAAAAGCACCCACGCATCCCCACTATCTTTTATGTTTATTATAACTGTAGAATATTTCCTAAAAAAATTCATCTTTCTAGCTATCACGGTTTATGAGATACAGCCTGGTGATAGACAGATAGACAGACGGACAGACAGCGGAGGCTTAGTAATAGGGTTCCGTTTTTTGCCTTTTAGGTACGGAACCCTAAAAACAAACTATGATAAGCAAATTACTTATTACTACATACGATGGCCACATGTGACAAGAAATCAACAAAACTTATCAATAACACACATTAATGTAAAACACAGGAGCCCATAAATATATTAGTCAAATGAAACCATAAGCACTGATATGAAAATGAATCATAACAACCTTTAATAAGATCGAAATTCCTTAAACAGAGTTATGGAACCTTTGCGTGGCCGTCGAGAGTATGCGTGTGTCTGTTTACGGTAATTCTCTTAGGAACTTTCTGTCCAAACCACATGGTCATAGAACTTTCTAGTAAAGAAAGTGCGTGTTTCCTATTGCCGTTGTTCAAGAAAACAAATTTTCTTTACGTTGTAGGTGCTTAACTGTTCTGTGGTTACGTCGCAACTGGCTTTTTTGTTTCACACACTTTCTTACTATTATTTCGTGACCTACATTGTGTTAATATACAGTATTGCTACAGGTAATAAACTACTATAATACTAGCTAACGTCAATAACCAATCCAAAGACTTAGCTTCTCCTAATTTGGTTCACAGTACCACGGTAATATAATCAAACAGTATTGTAACTCGGCCGTCTTCGTGAGTTATATACCTACCTACCAGACGCGCCGCATGCGAGCTGCGGCACGATAGCGGCTGCGGGTACTGTAGGCACAGTCCGCCCAGTCTAATGGGTACTCTGCTCGAGGCGCGTAGGTATAACTCGAGTTTCGTGCGTTTGTATGGAGTTACAGTACTGTTAGATATTATTACCGTGACAGTACTACTATGACTGCCTCGGTCTCGCGGCATAAATGTGCGCGTGGGATTGGGAGGTCTCGGGTACGATTTCCGGGTCAGGCAAAGTGTTATTGGGTTTTTCCGTTAGGAAATTCTCCGTAGCAGCACGGAGTCTGGTAATGTGCCCGGTATGGCAATAGGCTCGCCCCCTATTACGTGGGACCTAAAAATTCCCGGCGAAATGTGGGTGTAATATTACACCTCTGCCTACCCCTTCGGGGATACAGGCGAGAGTCTATAAATAAAAAAATGCTACTATGAATCAATGAGGATTTGGTCTACTGTATCATGTTGGCCAGACGGGTTGCTACAGGGTTTGTTGCCAAGTTTATAATAAATTTATTATGTATAATTGTTTATTATGTAGTGGGTCGATTATAAAAAATGCTTTTAAGGCCTTTGGTTGCATGCTCTGTGAATGTCAATATAAAAAAAAACATAGTAGACTAGAGGATGCCCGCAGATACTCACACACATTTTATTGTAATTTAATTTTGTTCATGATCTTGCATGAATTTCGGCAAGTTTCTTCTTAGTGTACCGATACGATCTCCAAGTAACATACATACATACCTTTCAAGTTTTTGCGCCTTATAGTTTTGGCTGTGCGCTGTGCTGTCTCTCAGTCAGTCAGTCAGAAACGCAAAAAATTTAATTACACTGATAGCATACGAATTTATTTCGGAGTTTCAATCGCATTAACCATTTAATTTAAATACAAACCTGTGTTTTCTTTTCTTAAATATTTCAACCAACTTACAACCTCATCAATAACAAAACCAAAAACCAGAAACGTCGAAGTCTAGTCGATATCTAGACCTATAAATACGTTTGACTGGTGTAATGTGCCCTCTGACCTCGGTCTCGCAAAGGTATTTGTCTCGCAGCGACGCGAAATGACTGGCGATCGATGTTTTCTTTCTACAGAAATATCATCCAAGATATTGTGTTGGTTCTTTTTTGCTTGAAGACAAGAATTGTTCCTGATTTAATGATGTTGCAGAATATTTCTTTAGGCTTTACCAACACCTAATATTAAACTATCACAAGCTTGCAGACATCTTGCAGATGTTCTGTTGTCTAAGAAATCTATAACCTTCGTAAAATTATATTATACATACTCGACTTCACCTACGGCTTTTATCGCGTGAGTGTCGGTTATTACAACATGGCTGTGTTGCGACATAAAGTAGTAGGTATAAGTCTTACTCTGATGTATCTTAATACATATATGTATTTCTTGTGTGCGTGTGTATGTCACTGAACTCCTCCTAAACGACTAGACCGATCTTAATGAAATTTTTTGTGTGTGTTCAAGGGGACTTGAGAATGGTTTAGATTCACAATTTAGTCCACTGGAAAATGAGTTTTACTTAACTTTTAATTTGTAAGTAGTTGTGGATTTTGGAATGTTTCACAATGGAACCGACGGACAGCGCTGCTATCGCAGTGTCAAATCTTATATTTAGTGTTGCCCAAATTCAGTCTTGGTCTTGCAGTCTTGGTCTTGTTCTTGCGTTTTTGCAAGACCAAGACCAAGAACAAGACCGCGTATTTTTAGCAAGACCAAGACCAAGACTGATCGTGCAAGACTTGAGCAAGAACAAGACTAAGCCTGCAAGACTCTTGCGTCTTGCAGCTAGGACTTAGCGCTATTTCACGGAGTAGTTAGGTGTAACAGTTCGGTGTATAGGTATGCTTAGGAATTCTATGAGACGCAAAAAACTGTATCAATTTGCATTACGCATTACTTTGTATTAATTCTTGGTCAAAAGAATTGATATAAAGTAACATAACCTAATGATAAAGCTGTTGTGTACTGTTATGTTTGATTTGTGTTGTATTTTATTTTTTATTGAAATAAATGATAAATCGTAAAACTCTTTTATTAAATTTCATATAAGTTGAGGGTTCAATCTCTTTCTAGACAGATATTGTTCTTTAAAATACAGTCAAGTTATTGTAATTAATTTGTTTTTTTTACATGTTTTAGCAAATGTAAGCTTATAAATCATAAATGTTTATTAAGAAACAGTTACTTCCATGGAAAACGACATATAGGTCAGTAGATTTTTCGAATTTCTTATCAAATCTTCAGTTATTTATTAATCTGCTTGATCTTTACTATGGCTGTGTTAATTCAAGCTCACAATGTTCCAATTCTAATACGTTTTTCTAAGATTTAAAAACTTTAATAAATAGTAATAGACTGATAGGTAATTGCAAGACTTGCAAGACTCTTGCTGCAAGACCAAGACCAAGACCAAGACTGGGAGCGCAATACCAAGACCAAGACCAGGTGTATTGGCGCAAGACCAAGACCAAGACTGGCTAAGTCTCGTCTTGTTCTTGCATTTGGGCAACACTACTTATATTCATAATTTCGTCAAGGAGTACATCGAAACCTTACCTGAATAAGAAAACATTAAAAACTAAAGATTTCGAGTCGACAACATTCGGATTGTCGAGTATTTTATTCAATTCTAATGGTTCTGACAGACAAATCACAGTCGCCATATTGGCCACTCTAGCGAAACGTCACAGATACCATAACATAACATACATATAACATTTTGAGTAGGTAATATTAAGTCTTAGTACTAAGTAGTTTGTACGTGTAAATACTTTTTGCAGTTATATTTCTTAAACAATTAAAACTACAATTGGAGAAGTATCCTCCCAATAAAGGAGATTTGTGTTTGGTGTTACTCAAAACATAGATGATACTAGAGAACCTCGAATTTACGCAAGCGAAGCCACGGGCAAAAGCTAGTATTTTTATAGTACTGCAAAGATTCATCAAAACCCGTTCAGTAGTTTTTGTATGAAAGAGTTACAAACGTCCAAACATTCATCCTCACAAACATTCGCATTTCTAATAATAAAGACATTCAATTTAAAGTTTATTCCGGAATGTATACCGCAAAACTTAATTTCCAGAATCCGATATATTGGCACGATTGCAAGTACCTACGATGATCTCACATATACCTACTGCTATTATGCTACTAACAGTTAAAGTTTAAATTCTCTTCAATGACTAGCAGTTAGTTTAGTACTAAGATCTGAAACTTTGCCAAGCAGACGCTCGACGAGTAGGTACCAAAAAAGGAGCTTTGCGCTTTACAACATATTAAGTTGTTCAACTACACGACTGTATACCGCACCTTTAAAGGTTGCTTTCCAACTAAAAACACTTCGTAAATCCAATTTCCGAGATGCATAACCCCGACTGAGAGAGTTCGGCGACGACCACACATACATATGTCCACCTACGTAGTTAACTTTTTTCAAAAAGAGTGGGATGAGGGAAAGGTAATAGAGAATGGACATTCTCATTTACTGAACGTGTCGCAACAATATAATTATATAGGTACGAATACTTTACGTCGGTATTCTGTGAGAAGGCTACGGTACTTCCCTGGTCAAGCTGGCCCATCTATGCTGAAATCAGCAAGACCCTTTTACTATTTTCCCTTCGCGGGCGACGGCGTAGAACGGTTTCAGGTCTAAGGTCATGATTATTGAATTTTAGATTCGAATTAAGGAGCAAAATCTATGTGAAGAAGCAAGATCATATGGGGATTCCCTTAAATAGTCTATGTTATCCTCAAAGACACAGGCAAAGGTAAACTGACTTACTCGTATAACAATCACTGCAACTCTTTGTTACTCGTCTTGGATTTTATACTTTTGGTTTACAAAA
Organism: Euclidia mi; assembly: GCA_944739405.2. Classification (NCBI taxonomy): domain Eukaryota; kingdom Metazoa; phylum Arthropoda; class Insecta; order Lepidoptera; family Erebidae; genus Euclidia; species Euclidia mi. The sequence goes on along the minus strand of OX123192.2, from coordinate 10,358,198 downwards.
GTATAAAATCCAAGTCAGAAATTATTGACTAAATATTTGATTTATCCATAGATTTAGTAAAATCCATGATAGATCAAATAGATAATGAGACCGACCGTAAAACAATTAGTACCAAGCATCAACATAAAATTATGATAACTAAAACTATATTTAACTTAATATTGTTTTAGCTTTTAAGAATTTGTTTCCTTAAGTTTTTAGCATAAGTTATGGTTATTTACTGCGGAATTCAATATTCGAATTTAAGATAGATCTGTAGATTTTAGATTCGTATTTGACAGTTTTTGACATAAGCTCCATACAAAATATGTCAAACACGTATCTAAAATCTACAGATCTATCTATAGTTTGAATATTGAAAATGGCCGTTAGTCATTGAGGGCCGGTTGTTTCACCACAATTTAACGCACGCGTAACTATCGTCAAACCAAAAATTGCGTTGTTTCACAAAATTACATCCTTGACGTACGTCAAAAAGTAACGTTTACGTTAACCGGTGCTCGACCCATTGGTTAGCGCCATTTCATTGTAAACATCTGCGTCGAATACTTGTGAAACAGGAAATAAAAACAATGGACTCCCTGGTATATTCGTCTTTGTTAGACGATAGTTCGTCTGATGAAACAAATGTTGTAGAAAGAAAGAGAAGTATTATAACACGTATTTATAATCTTAACCTATGGTACGAGCAGGAATTTATTGTACGATATCATGTATCAATGGTAATAGTTATATTACGTCAAATCGCTTTTTGGAAAACAATATTTATTTTCCTTATATTTCTCAATCATAGATTCAAATCGGTCTTTCTCTAATTTTGAGAAATTTACTGCACGTTCTCAGTAAAACGTAACAATAAAATACCACGTGAAATCCCAAAGTTACACAAATATGGTGTTTATTAAAATACTTAGGTACTTTAGTGAAAAAGTATCCATATTTATTAAGGAACAACGAACGTATAAAAATATGTGTCAGTTATTTAAAATAAAATCGGTGTTGTTTGGATTTATAGTTTACAAAATCACAAGCACTCAAAACAAAACAACACAAATAGGTAGCCAATTCCCGCTTTTAGATGAAGTTGACCATAAGTTGACGTTAATAGCGCAATGTTCCCATACTACAAAAATCTCCCAACCATTTTTCTTGGGCTAAAGTATTGCTTTATACTGGCAAATCGAATAACTTTGACGATCGGTTTTTTTTGCTGTGAAACAACGCTTTGTATTTTACGTACGTTAAACATGGCCCGTAATCGTCAGTATTTAACGTACGTATGTTACGTTAACCAACCATTTGAAACAACCGGCCCTAAGTCTTTGTCGGCAATCGAGCTAAATGAAAAATTTGTAATTGATTAATAAGCATATCGGGTGCCTACAGGACAGGTTTATACCCAGTGTGGGGCCAACGGGTGTTTGTAAACACTGTTAACTTTTTTGACAATAAACTATTTTTTTATAGCCAAGTTGTGGGCTATCAAAAAAAGAAAATAAATTTCTGTATTATGAATTATTATTATAACTAACTTTTTATATATTTAGCAAAATAAACTCCTGGAAACTGATTCGTTCAATCTTAGTTCTAAGAAAGAGCTGGACAAATATAAATTGCTTGTCCAGTCCTCTGCTTGCCGCTACTGAGATTAGGTACTTTCTATAAGTATAAAATGTTATTCCCATTTGTTACCGTATAAAGGAAAAATGTATTGTGGATAAAAGCAACGGACTTGAGAAAGTACAAATTGTTTTAACTCTTGGAAATAAAAATTCAATTTAAAGAACCAGGATTGTGATGTTGCTATGTGCAACTATGTTAGAGTTAAAGTTTATGTCTCGTGGTCTTTTGTGCCTGCGCCGAACGCTATGGTACGGTCCCATACTCCTGTATGGGTCTGTATTCCTATACAGTATAAATTTGTTGGGTCAAGTACCTATGTATTCAAATCTGGTTAGACTAGTAAGCGGGCTCCGCATGTAACCAAGATATCGCTAGGACGCTGATCATGAATTACTACTACAATAATTTGTGGTAGAATTAGGCAACTCAACTAAAACAGAGAAGCAGACACAGTAGGCGAAGCTGCGGAGCGTATAGTAGTAGCCTTGGTAGTTATTAGTTATTCTATAGTTATGTATGCAGATTGACACTGAAATTGGAAATATTGAGTTAAAGCACCAAAAGAGTAATGGAGCTAAAATGGCTAAGCGGTGCAGACTGCGTTTGCATATAATTGTTTTGCGTTTCCACCACCAAAAAGAATAGTGATCTGATTCCCACCGCAATAGAGATGAGCAGAGTATCTACGTGGTAAATGGGAAATGTAAAAGGATTAAATGTTTTAATCTTCTTCTTTCTGTCAATTCTTGACTCTGCTTCGCTTTCTAGAAATGAGCGAGTACATTTTTGCTCGCTGTAACATTTCCGCTGTATTCTTTGTTTGTGGACATACATGCATGCAGTTTCCTCTTGCAAGGTAAAATAAGTAACCAATAGCTACGGGACCAGGTATCCACATCCACATACATGTGCGAGGCAGCTGAGCCATATGTGACGGAAACATTCACTAAAATAGCATTTTGATGTCCTCCTCAATCAGTAGAGTGTTGGCCGCACACCGCTCATCCCCGTACAGCTCTAATACATCCACAGGCTAAACATTTAATTATACTGCGCGAAAATGGATTTAATTTAAGTCATCGTCGTCTCGCTGTCAGTGATTCGAATATTCGATTAATCTGCGTCCTCAGCTAGTTGTTGGCGCATACATATCACCTAGTATATGGATAGACATCGTCTGACGTTCCCACACACTACCTATATATATTATGCGTACTGCTATGGCCCAGGATTAAACCCCTTTTTTTGGTATCGGGTTGGAAAATCTTCTCAGGACCGTCTGTCTCTTACTGACTAAAAACCAACCCGTGTTCCTCATGTACCCGTGTGTCGGAGGGTCGGGTATCACCGAAGCATTCCTCGCTACCCCCGACGGGTATTGGCCAGAGAAGAACTGTCCCTCGCACCCGCACCATTGGACGTATCCTGCGCAGGCCTCCGTCAAGCCCACGCGGAGCGTCCACTCCCGGGATCTCGCTTAGCTCCACCGTGGGTGACCACGACAAGGTGGAGATCCCACGGGAGGGGAGGATTAAACCCCTATTAACACGTCGCTTAGCCGTGCATACAAACAATCAAGCTTAATCAGCACGTTTACTCTGTGCGCTAGCCAATCTTTTTTGAACTCCTCCTTCTGGTTGCTTGCCTTCTATTTGTACAAGTAAGAATAAATAGTTTTGAAATTGAAAAATGTTTTATTGACAAAAAATAATTTGCATAAGATTATGTAAGCCCTGTCTCCTGTGCTAGTTTAGTTATATAAAACTTATTTTATAAAACAACCTCGGTAGGGAACCCATTAACAGTACATTATAAAAAAGCAAAAGTGTTTCAGACAAAGAATTCACACGTTTCGAGTTAAATAAAATAATTGGAGACCACTTAAACCATTACACCATTTGTTCCCCCATAAACATTTATCTCAAACGTAACGCAATAAAGATTTAAAGCACAGTTCATTTTCGAGTAAGCCGACCAAATTACACCATACTTGACCCCGGATAGACACAAATTAAGTTTCATTATGCCAAGATCGCTATCTTCGGATGATAAAACCCTTCCATTCATGTCCAATCAAATCAAATTTATTTATGAATACTGTAGAGCTTTTCTATGTTAAATAATCACACCAAGGCCTTGGCACGATTCTTCCTAGAAAGGCAGAGCTTTTGTTTTGAACGAGCAAAATAATATCATCCTAATGAACCTTGGGACTTTAGTTTTACTACATCTAGTTAAGTTAGAATTCAAAATGTTTCTCCTTTTTCAAGGATATTAAAGTTGTTCGTTTGTGAATGAAATATAATTAGAGAATAATGAATTTATTGAGTCTACTCCAGTTGTTATTTTCACGAATGGTTTTTAAAATATGACCTGAGTCCTCTTACACATTAATAAATACTGACTAATTATAAAGGATAACTAGTTGCATGCAATTCTTTACATATTATACTTACTGTACTTTTATCAGTTTATAAGATATTCAAGTTCAATTACTGTGACGAAGCAATTTTGCGATAGGATTATAGTCGTATGAAAAGTTACAAAAATCATTAAGTTGGTAAAATTAATAACATCATGAATAAAAATACATGCATACTACCACGGTACAAGAATGCAACCTTGAGAAATGCCGCTACCGTTTATTAATTTAATGAATACCGACCATTCATTTTTCTCCTCTTATATACGCATTTCTGACATACACGATATACTCAAGCATTTTTCGCGGTTTACAGGAAAGCTTACACCGCATTTTAGACTCCAAACAAAGCGTAATTTTGTAACCTTCCCAATAGGACATTTAGAAAATGAAGTCAAAGGCTTTTGACTGAACATAATATTAAATTGACTTCGCTTCCTTTGGATTATAACATGCGTATTTAATTTTAACGTGGTACGAAGTAATCATACCAGAGAGATTTTTTGCTTTCATAACTTCTTCGTTGATATAAAGAGCAATTTGCTTGCCGTAAGAGTCTACCCGACTAGAAACTGAAACACAATAGCTAGATGCAGTAAATCTACAAAGAATAAATAGCGTTAACGTTGACTTAGAAGAAAAGCGTATTATTTAAGTAGCATATTCGCAAATGTCGATGGATATACTGACTATTGACATTATTGAACAAACTAGACTTTTTAAAAGTTGTTATCATCTAAATCTGATACATCATAGCAATATACATACATACATACATACATAGTCTCACGCCTATAACCCCGAAGAGGTAGGCAGAGGTGTATTTCTACACCCAATTTTCGCCAGATATACTTTAGTCCCACGTAATAAGGGGCGAGCCATCATAGCAATAATACAATTTTTTTTGGTGTCGGGTTGGAAAATCATCATCGAGTCCCTCCGCCCTGGGGGAAGGTCGAAAGGGACTATCAGATTCTTACTGACAAAAAACCAACCCGTGTTCCTCATGTACCCGCGTGTCAGAGGGTCGGGTATCGCCGAAGCATTCGTGGCTACCCCCCGACGGGTATTGGCAATTCAAGTGTTTCGCAGCAGCCTTGCTCACCTACTGAACATGCTTTTGCTTTGATGTAGATTATAGTATATTTAAAAGCTAACGCTACTTCATAATAGGAAAATAGAATGTACATACTGAGATTACGTAATGTAAGTCGTCCTAGATACAACCAAACGGAACAACTGGTTTTGGCGAGGCTTTTCATGGCTACACTTCCAGTATTAGAGACTCAACGGCATACTCTAAACGGGAATATTTGCAAGGAAGGATGTATGTATATCGTTTGTTTTGGTACTTTTTACCACAAAAACCAGTCCACGGATGTTGATAAAATTTTCCGTACCTAATATAGCTCATTGACCTAATATAGATGATACAGCGGGCAGAAACTATTTTAGTCATAGAATATGTGAATCGTGTCCAATTTCTTTTAATCAGAAACCTATATTGAAACGACACAACGCTGAACTATTCACGAGCTAATATACAAACCTGGCGCACCTCGTGTTTGTACAATTCGCTTACGTATCTCTACATTTAATGGATTCCGCTTACGGTCGCAGCGCGCCTTCCAAGTTAAACATTTACAGGGAAATTGGAATCGAATAGGAACCGTTTATACAGACGTCACTGTGATAGATTAAATATTGAACATGTTAAAACAAGGCGCAGGTTAGACTTGGGAGACTCACACAAGATTAAGTACATAATACTTAATGTAAAAATAAAGTTGATACTGATAAAAAGTAAGTATTTCCTTATAGGAATACTTTCAAGCTTAAAATACTTAAGCATACAGACATCTATATCGATATATCACTGGCGTCTGTCGATGGCTTTGCCCGCATGGGCATAGTTTATCAGGGCAAAAGGTAGCACGTGTAATTTTTTTATATTTTACCGCCAAGTTTAATATAAATCCGATCAGTAGGTTTTGCTTGAATGAGTATCAAACACTCATTCATCCATCTTTCACTTTTACAATGCTACATAGTTAGATATCACACGTGAACATCGCTAGTTCCAACGCAAAACCCTAAGGAACCATCTGTTGTCCGAAACTATGTAATTGTGAAATCCCAATAAAAATTTTACATGTGTTCAGAAGTTACATAGCTCAAAATTTGAGCGCATTGTCTCGCGTATTTTAGCAAGAAAAAGTGTGAAAGGTAACATTCTATCAAAGAATCAAATATTGTATTTCTTACTAAAAAAATAAAATAGCGCTGCCGTAGGAAGCACCACCCTTATATCAAATGCTTTCTGTTTTTATATTCGCAACAAACGTAATTGAACATGATAATGGTAATAATAATTATGTTAAATTAAGTTCAGTAGTTTCGACATGTAATGAACACACTTTGGCATTTATTAAATAAAAGGAATTCATTAATGTTCACTTCCATGTATTTTATTGATTATAAATGAATATTCAAAGTATGACACCCAACCCATAAAACGTGATTCTTAAAAACGAAGTCTTCATCGGTTAACAAAGACAAATTTTCTGCTGACAGAAATTTTTAATAACAGAGCCAAGACGCTTGCCTCTTGTACTTAAGATGAAGTATTCTCAAGCGTTGCGATGCGTTGTGACTGAAATAGACACATCTTTTTATACGAATCTCGTCTTAAGTGGGTGAAAATATGAGCTGTATCTATTGTTGAAGTTTGGGATCAGAGTCAAATGAAATATTTTTTTCTGGCTATTGTGGTGTGATGGCACGGATAGTTTTGCTACAAAGAAAAATAACTCTTAGTAGTACTAAAACTACAGACAGCTGTGAACTGTTGTTTAAAAAACACAATATTTTAACTTTGCCATGTCTATATGTGTTGGAAGTGGCAACCGCTTTGAACGACTCGCGGATGTAGTACCACGTAATAGAGGCGACAATAGTAGGATGTGTCTCCATACTTCTAGGACAGCACTTATGCGCAAAAGTGTATTTTGTATGGCACCGATCATATATAATAAAATACCTCAATCTTGGAAATTACTTAATACTATGTTATTAAAAAAATCGTTACGAAAATTCTTAGCAGATAAAGCATATTACAATATTACAGATTTTTATCAGAAGTAAGTTTTAGTTGACATCCATCTTGGTATCTAACCTATTTTGTTTTTATTTTCATGTACTTATCCATCCTTATGATATATAAAATGTAAATTACTTTTTATAGACTCAATGTAAATGGCACTGTAAACTAATTACTAACTTAATTGTTGTTTACTTTTAAAATTGTGTAATTGGTTTGATGGCTGTATTATATTTCTTTTCTTTTCCCTTATGCTATTTTTGCATGCCAACTGGTAAGATATGGCTGCAATTGTATATATTTACTTTAAGTGTCACCAAAAATTTAACCCATATTTGCAAAATAAATTATCTTTACTATTAAAGTAAAGTTGACATTTAACCTCGCTGTGGAAATGGCTGGTTAAAAAGTAAAAGTCAAAGTTTTGCTTAGTATGTAAATCATATATACAAAAACATATTCTTAAAATTTTAAAGTATGTAGCAGATGTAGTGTATATGTACCACGTAAAATTTCGGAAAATCCATATTTAAATCCATTTGGTTTTATCTCCAAATACATTTGAAACTTCCGTAGCCAGATACTTTATAATTCAGAGCCCGGAAAATTTTAGATAAATTTTCAAATAAGTTGACTAGACTCTTTAAATATTAAATGGTTTATGAATTTTGGAATAAAATGTTTTTACGGCTTTCGTTCTATTTTCCCGTTTTACTACATCAATGGCGTATATAAATAACTAGTGGATACCCGTATTAGCTACGCTCACAAATATTATTTTAATTTAACTGTCTGAGTCCGATCCCATGAGAGTTTTGCGATATATTAGCTCAGTCAGTCAGTGACGCAATAATTTCATCCATACAAATATACGGCCGCATAAGAGCAGACTGAGTGTATTGCATTGGACCATTACCTAAGTTTTCAACCCAAAAGGAAACATAATAGACCAGGGTCACTTATGTACCTACATCCATAACTACAGCCTAGTGGAAAAACGGACTGCCTCCGTGGTCCAGCGGATAGCGTATGCGACTGCTGATCGCAGGTCCAGGGTTCGATTCCCGGGTCGGGCAAAGTGTTACTGGGTTTTTCCGAATACTCAGTAGCAGGCATGAGACTATAAATAAATAAAAATAAATAAGTGGAAAAACTAACAGACTGCTACGGAGAGAGTCTCGAGTTCAAACTAATGGCGCTTGGCATTGTATTTTCGATGTATTAAACATGTAGGTAAAAGAAAATCATCATGAAAAATGTACCTACATACAATTTTCATCCATAATGTTTTCGAAAGATATGTGACGTCTGCCAACCCAAACCTGCACAGACTAGTGGACTACGCGTAACTCTTTCTTATAAAATATGATGGTCCTGTTTTTTATAGCAAGGTTTTATTTACTTCCACTTGTCCCTGTTTCTGTAATGATAATATTACCCCCTTGTCGGGTTTCTATTGACCATACATTTTACATGCATGTTTATATCGCGTGACGATGCAATGGCATGGAGCTGATCTTATTATGGGGCTGGAAGAAGCCATAGGCACTCCGCAATAAAACGACACAATCGCATCAACTTTGTGCTCGTATTTACAAGTACTTTGATCTTATTTGTTTAGTGCACATGAAAGTTGTTTTGAAAAAAGGTAAAAGTATTTTTACTTTTAGGTTATTTTGTGTAAGGCTTTCTTAATTTTACATACATACATAGACTCACGCGACTACGGAACGCCATTTAAAACGATCCTGACATATCTCTCTTGCTTCATTTACTCCCATCAGATTCCTCATGCATATTCTTCTGTTCAGGGTACTTCTAACCTGTCCTGTTTTTAGGATGTCTCCAATCTGCTCAGAGAACGTCCGCTTAGGTCTTCCCCTTCGTCCTGTCCCATCCACACTTGCCTTATATATCTGCTTGGTCAGTCTTTCGTCATCCATCCTCTCCACGAGCCCAAACCATTTTCATTCTTCGAAAAAATCAAAACAGTATGTTTAGCATCGTGATTATGCTAACCTATAATAACATGAGTCAAACATTATTTGCAAGAGATAAGCATAGTGCTGTACATATTTGTTATCATCTAATACAATATAATCGATGGATAAACAAACAATGCTTACTCAACGTAAAATAGTCTAAAAATGTCTACATGTCAATTTTGATGAAGTATAAAACAAGTTATATATGATACGTTTTAATGTGCAATAAAATAATAGGCAATGTTCGATAACTGACCATTTAAAACTCACGTAACTTCGAAAAGTGGTAGTCTTCAGTGGTGCGCACAATGGATTTGAACCTGATACCCTCTATATAGCAGTATGTCATGAAGTCCTTTGGCATCCATCATGTATGTATTTACAAAATAATTGTATATATGTATGTTAATCGGTGTCCGATCATTTGACAAAAAACAAATGAAAAATTTTCATTTGACAAATAACATTTGACAAAATTATACTTGATAAATTTATTATTTTACAAACTATTGTTTAATAAACTACTTATTAGACAATATCTTTACTATAAAAAAGTTATTATGCTAAAACATTAATTTACAAATTGATTATTTTTTTAAACATGTTATTTGGCAAAACAACGTAAAGCATAAAAAACAAAATCTACGATAATACAACAATCTTTGTGTAGGGTCAACTGAAACAATGGCTGGTTAGGTTAGAACTGCGACCACAACGCACGAGCCGAGCGAGCGAAGCGAGCGTGCCGCGGCAGCGGCCGGCGAGTGCTAGAACCGAATTCTACTTATTTCGCTTAATTCAGGCATTGTGTATTTTTTTTAAAAGACTTAAGTTTCTATGGAATTAGTATTAATACAAAATTATTACTTGCCTATAAATTATCTGTCCAAGATGAAAATTGCAACCAAGTAATTAAATATTTTCAAAATGTCGCGTAAGTATTGGTTAGGAATTAGTTATTTTTAAAAACTAATAATTTATCTTCTAAATTTTTGTACAATCACCAATTTGGCAAACGAATTATTTAGTCAAATGATTATTTTTTAAATAATTATTTAACATTTAAATTATTTACTAAGTAACACATTTGCGAAACCTGTATTATGTCAAATGATTGTTTTTAAAGTAATATGTTTGCGAAATGAAAGTTTGTCAAATGATTAGTTTTTCAAACGTTGTTTGTAAAATGACCTTTTGTCATACGTTTTTTGTCAAACAATAGTAAACCATGTTAATCCATTGTCTAGTTCCCATAGTACAAGCTCTGCTTAGTTTGGGACTAGATGGTGTTGTGTGAATGTGGTAGAATATTATATTATATATATTTTTTAATGACTCACGTCTGACTCACTTCGGGGATATAGATCCCCGAAGGGGTAGGCAGAAGTGTAATATTACACCCACATTTCGCCACGAATTGTTTAGGTCCCACGTTATAGGGGGCGAGCCTATTGCCGTTAGCGGGCACATCACCAGATTCCGTGCTGCTACTGAGAATTCGGAAAAACCCAGTAACACTTTTGCCCGACCCGGGAATCGAACCCGGGACCTCCGATCAGCAGTCACATATGCTATCCACTGGACCACGGAGAATATATTATAATTATCCTTTTGGCAATCTGATACCCACTACACAGCAGTATGTCCTCCTTTATAAGAAGTCAGTACAGTCTAAGCCATGGAATATCGCTATCTCTTTTGCTTGCGGAGATATAAGCCACTATTCTGTCAAATCTTGTTTAATTAGTAAGTGGAGCTCGTGCTGCAAGGGGGATAGCGACTGGGATAGCGCTAAGATGATGATTCTCATCTGTGTTGTAAAATAATTATCTAACCTACAAATTCTCAATGGTTAAATTCAATCAGCTTACTATTCCCTTGCTACCATCTGGCTACTGTATAGCATCACAATAATTAAATTGAACTGCATTCAGGTACGACGCAACTAGAACTTGCATAATATGCCGTTAACGTTGACCATTGTATCACAAACCAAATAGCGCAAGACTTGGAACACGATGTTATGGCCACAACGTGTTTTCAACACTTCGCTACAACACTCCTATGGCGAGAATTTGGCAGCAATTGAAATTCAATGCGTATTTGGTTTAATTAGAGAGTACCCTTTGATCAGCAAAATGCAATGAATATGGAGCTGAACAGTTAATCGTATAGGTGAGTTGTACCTATACTTCAAAAATAATTACTATATAATTTATTTTATAAGAGTTATATTAGGGCTAGTTCCAAATCAGCTAATTTTCAAAACGATCTTATTACTTTACGCACGGAAAATGTGTTTGATTCGTATAGTGTAAATGACGGAAAATGACTATAATTATTTTCTATTGCACGTATGGCGTAGCTGTTTAAAAGCGGTCGGCTCGTATTCAGCACTGCCCCGAGTCATATGGGTTCGATGCACACACGACCAATACTTTGTATAATCCACAATTTGTTGTTGTGAGTCTGGATGTGTTATGTCTGTAAAGGACAACATGAGATAAAGCCTTCACGCTTCATGCAAATACGGCCAAATAAATAACCTAAAACAAATGTGGATACATATCTACCTACTTCGGTGGAAATATGTGTTAGAGTTAGCGCAAGTGCCGCATGTGTGAAGCAAAACCACAATATGCCAAGTTTCTGTACTTGGTTGGCGAGACGGCAAGTTTCCAATGCTTTATGTACCTAACTGTCACAGTCGCTATAAACTGTGTTAGTTTTAGTTCGCCTCCAAATAACGATATTTAGTACTTACTACTCAATTCCTTTAAGAGTATCTTGTCTGCGTGGTGACGGATTAAGAATAGAAAACCACCCCATAATAATCGGTGGGTGTCGTAAGAAGCGACTAAGGAAAATATACGAAGCAAATAGTACCTTTGTGAAGAGACGGAAATCTCGGCCTTAAACCTTATACTAACCTGTCTGGCACGCGTGGTGTTATAGACAAAATATACCTATTCACTCACAGTTCTACCTAATGTGAGGCAAATTAGTAGTAAGACCACTGCTGGACTTAAGGCACTATCAATTGGCCTCATAGTGGTACCGCACGCTGGCTAGAGTGATTGGTACAAGTTTTGATATCGAATTTTCCGTCTCTTCGCAAATATACTATTTCCTTCGTACCTAATATACGAGTTCTTAGTCGCCTATCATGACACTCACGTAATGAAATGAGCTAGTGACATTTTAAAATCTTAATCCTTCACAACACGGTCAGTTTATTTCCTATCGCAAAAACAGCACATTACAGCCAAAGAAACGTGCAATCTTAAGGTCTTAGCCCACTTACACGACTCGCCTTACACCCAACCAAAAGAATATAATTCAAATGTCGGCTTTAAGTATTCCTTAGGTATTCTATATATTGGCACATAAATTAGCAGACAGTGCGCTGTCCGTCGTCAGAGGCCTCGGTAGTCGACGCCTCGGTTACCGCGCGGTGGACGGTGCCCGCGTATCCTACACGAAAGCGATCGCCGCGGCGACTGCTGGGTGACTGCTAGCTGTCGCCGCGTGGACTGCGAGCAGTCGCCTCGTGTTAGGTAGCAGCGGTGTTGGAGCAGAGTCGTGTAAGTGGGCCAAGACCTTAACACAACTGACAAACAAAATACAAGGCTCCCACGAGAGTTAATGGCTACCGTAAGGGCTCATAACTCACTCGTACCCACGAAACCTTTTTATGGCTCATAATTCCTACACCTAGTTTGTTCGAAAGCCTTGGCCCCTTTTAGGGAATTATTTGGCTTGAGAGCGTTACACTGGGCTTGTGATCGCTTGCAGTAGACAGATAAAAGTTCGATTTCTTAGGCAACGGATTATAGGTATTTCTATGAGATATTTTTTTCACATGTTGAAGAACATGCGTGCGTGGTCTGCCTTCAGTCAGTAGTTTACTCGTGAAAGAGTAAAAAGCACCCACGATTCCCCACTATCTTTTATGTTTATTATAACTGTGGTAGGTACCTATATTTCCTAAAAAAAACTATGATAAGCAAATTATTACTAGGTACATACGAGGGCCACATGTGACAAGAAATCAAAAAAACTTATCAATAACACACATTATTGAAAAACACAGCAGCCCATAAATATATTAGTCAAATAAGCACTGATATGAAAATGAATCATAAGGACCTTTAATAAGATCGAAATTCCTTAAACAGAGTTACGGAACCTTTGCGTGGCCGACGAGAGTATGCGTGTGTCTGTTTACGGTAATTCTCTTAGGAACTTTCTGTCCAAACCACAGTCATAGAACTTTCTAGTAAAGAAAGTGCGTGTTTCCTATTGCCGTTGCTCAAGAAAACAAAGTTTCTTTACGTTGTAGGTACTTAACTGTTCTGTGGTTACGTCGTAACTGGCCTTTTTGTTTCACACACTTTCTTACTATTATGTCGTGACCTACATTAATATACAGTAAGTATTGCTTTAGGTAATAAACTACTACTAGAGGACGCCAGCAGCTACGCCTGCAATTTTTTTAACTTTACCCGTTTTGGCCGATCCCGTGGGAATTCCGGGAAATCCCTTCTTAGTGCACCCCTACGGTCCCCAAGGAACATACATGCCAAATTTCAGCTTCCTGCGCCCAATAGTTTCGGCTGTAGCGTGTCTGTCAGTCAGTCAGTAACGCAAGGATTTTAAATATTAAGAAGAAGATAATACAAGCTGACGTCAATAACCAATCCAAAGACTTAGCCTCTACTAATTTGGTTCACAGTACTACTATGAATCAATGAGGATTTGGTCTACTGTATCATGTTCGCCAGACGGGTTGCTACAGGGTTTGTTGCCAAGTTTATGATAAATAGTTTATTATGTAGTGGATCGATTATCAAAAAATGCTTTTAAGGCCTTATTTGGTTGCCATAGTGCATGCTCTGAGATTGTTGTAGAATATAAAAAAGATACATAGTAGACTTCAGGATGCCCGCAGATACTCACACCCATTTTATTGTAAGTAATTTAATTTTGTTCATGATCTTGCATGAATTTCGGCAAGTTTCTTCTTAGTGTACCCATACGATCTCCAAGTAACAAACATGCCTTTCAACTTTTTGCGCCTTATAGTTTTGGCTGTGCGCTGTCTCTCAGTCAGTCAGTCAGAAACGCAAAAAATTTAATTACACTGATAGCATACGAATTTATTTCGGAGTTTCAATCGCATTGGATGGAGGCATAGTGATACAGATTGTGCTGGCTCCCTCAATTAAGGTTGAGCCGTACGATTGCTGTTGAATGCGGGCCATCAGTGGGCCGAGTCAGTCAAAAGCGTCAGATAATTTCCTGCATTGTACTTGCATACTAAACCCTTTTTTGTCTGGACTTTGAAAGATGAAGAAAAGACTAAAGAAATTGAAGTGATAAAAAACACAATGACTCTGAGTTTGTTTCGGCCTTTCTTCTCAAGAAGTCATTTAGCTAGGAAAAGCCGGCTTCATCTAGAATAGGGTTTTGACATGTATAAGTGTTGTAAACAACCAAAATGCAGAAATAAATATGTCTTTATGTCTTTATCTTTATGTCATTAACCATTTAATTTAAATACAAACCTGTGTTTTCTTCTCTTAAATATTTCAACCAACTTACAACCTCATCAATAACAAAACCAAAAACCAGAAACGTCGAAGTCTAGTCGATATCTTGACCTATAAATACGTTTGACTGATGTAATGTGCCCTCTGACCTCAGTCTCGCAAAGGTATCCCCGGCCTCATGGCCGTAAAACATTTTAGAAAAATGTTTGAGGGAAGAGAACTCATTATCTACACGGACCACAAACCACTCATTTACGCAATCCATAAGCTGCCGTCGGACAACGAAACGCAACGCCGAGCCCGCCAACTATCATTCATAAGCGAGTTCACTACGGATATACGTCACGTGAGCGGGATAAACAACACAGTCGCCGACGCCTTATCCAGAATCGAAACGATCGAAATACCTACCTCGATCGACTACACACAACTCGCCGCTGCTCAACAACAAGATACGACAATGCCCGAACTACTCAAACAAACAAACATATCACTCAAAAAGATCACTATACCTACGTCTGATAAACAAATATACTGCGAAACTTCTACAAGCAACATACGCCCTTATTTAACAGAAGACTTTCGGCGAATCGCTTTCGACGCCGTACATAACATAAGCCACCCCGGGATACGCGCTACAAGAAAACTCATGCAAGAGAGATACTTCTGGCCTGCAATGAACACGGACATCGGTCGCTGGGCTAAAGGATGTACTGCGTGTCAACAGTCCAAAGTTCAACGCCATACCTACAGCGAACTCGCAACGTTCCCGCCAAGCGCCCGGTTTCAATGCCTACACATTGATCTGGTTGGCCCGCTATTACCGTCGGCGCACGGTCATCGATACCTACTCACTATGATAGATCGCGCGACTCGCTGGCCGGAAGCACTGCCCATACGAGAAATGTCAGCAAAAATTGTCGCGGAGACCGTGTACGAGTTCTGGATAACACAATTCGGCTCGCCCGTTACCATAACAACGGACCAAGGACGACAATTTGAGAGTCAGCTGTTTCTCGAATTAACGCGATTGGTCGGCGCCGAGAAAACCCGTACTACTGCTTACCACCCGCAAAGTAACGGGGTTATTGAACGCTGGCACCGCACGCTAAAGGCTGCACTGATGGCTAGACTATCAACAAGTAGCAACTGGACAAGTGAACTAAACACAGTACTGATGGGACTTCGAGCTGCAGTTCGCACCGACACTAACACAAGCGCAGCCCAGCTTACCTACGAACAAGCACTACGACTACCGGGAGATTTCATTACACCATCACCTACAAGCACGAAGATGGACTATACGTACGTCGACGAACTACATCGTGTTATCACTGAGCTTACGCCTAAGTACCTACCGCATAGCAACAGAAAGAACATATTTGTGCACAGAGATCTTCGTACGTGTGAATCTGTATTTCTACGTGTAGACTCCGTAAGGAAACCACTACAACGTCCCTACGAAGGCCCGTATCCAGTCCTGGAGCGAAACGAAAAATATTTTAAAATAAGATTGCCTACACGCACTGTCAACATATCCATCGATCGGTTGAAACCGGCGTATACACTGAACACTGATAACAGCGACTGCACGCCTGCCATGGATATTCCCTCAGCGCCTACGCCGACGCCGACGCAATCCGAAGATCTGCAACTCAGGACGAGATCTGGCAGAGCTGTGAAGACTCCGGTACGCTTCGCTAAGGGAGGACCACTGTAGCTGCAATACATAAAGAGACATAGACGTCCGCTCACCGCGGCGCCGAGCGCAAAACTGGCGTGAATTTAAGTGGCGCCAATATTTATACGAGCCGCGTGCGTTGTATGCTCGCACCCAAGTTAGAAACTAACTACATTAAAATTGCACTTTTCTGTGATTGGCTGATTTCAAATGTAAGCTCCCTTAATGTGTAACTTCTTGTAGCACTAAAATTGTAAATATACATAGGCTAAGTTTATGCTGCAAATATACTCGTTTTCTACACTCATCGGAAGTTTTACTCTGCACCTCTGGACCTCTTCAGCTACAGTAGACACTGCCTTACATGTCTCGCAGCGACGCGAAATGACTGGCGATCGATGCTTTCTTTCTACAGAAATATCATCCAAGATATTGTGTTGGTTCTTTTTTGCTTGAAGACTGTTTCTGGCTTAATGATATACGAGTAGAGACCATTTCTGAAGGCTATACCAGCACCTAATAGTAATCTAACACAAATTTGAAAGAAATTCGGTCATATAAGAAACTTATAAGCTCGGTTAAATTATATCACACTTACTGGACTATACTTATCGCTTTGAACTTTGCCCGGCCATAAGGCAATTTTCTTGGTGTATATACTGCAAAACTAAATTCCGAGAAACCGATATTTTGGCACGATTTCAAGCACCGTGACCACTACTATACTGACATTATGCTAATGATCATGAAAATTTAAATTCACATAAATGACCAGCAGTCTAAAACTACTACTTGGATCTGAAACTTTGCCAAACGGACGCTCGACGAGTAGGTACCAAAAAGGGAGCTTTGCGCTTCACAACAAATTAAGTTGTTCAACTACACGACTGTATAGCG
The DNA here is from genome assembly GCA_944739405.2 of Euclidia mi. Lineage (NCBI taxonomy): Eukaryota > Metazoa > Arthropoda > Insecta > Lepidoptera > Erebidae > Euclidia > Euclidia mi. Next base: position 10,340,938 of record OX123192.2, on the reverse strand, counting down.
TAGATGCACACCTTTAAAGGTTGCTTTCCAACTAAAAGCACTCCGTAAATCCAATTGCCGAGATGCACAACCCCGACTGAGAGAGTTCGGCGACGACAACACATAAGTACATATGTCCACCTACGTAGTTAACTTTTTCAAAAAGAGTGGGATGAGGGAAAAGTAATAGAGAATGGGCACTCTCATTTACCGAACGTGTCGCAACAATATAATTAAGTATATAGGTACGAGTACTTTTCGACGGTATTCTGTGAGAAGGCTATGGTACTTCCCTGGTCAAGCTGCACCATACATGCTGAAATCAGCAAGGCCCTATTACTACTTTCCCTTCGCGGGCGACGGCGTAGAACGATTTCAGGTCTAAGGTCATGATTATTGAATTTCATATTTAAATAAAAAAGCAAAATGTGAGGAAGCAAGATCAATTGGGGCATTCATTAGGTAGTGTTAGTCTTCAACGACACGGGCGAAGGCAAATTGGCATACACATCTAATCACTGCAACTCTTTCACACTTCTGGAATCTTCTGGAGCCAAATCTGGAATCGTCTTACAGCGGTCCAAATATTCTATCTATCCATGGATGTGACTACTGGAGATATAAACTTTCCGTTTCTAACAGGTAGATAATATTTGACTTAAGCTCCATACAAAATATATAGACGGATCAAATATTACGACAGGCCGTAAAAAAATCAGAGCATCGACTCAAAATAAAGACTGCTAAATAGGGAAGTTTCCTGCTAGTGAAATAAATTATACAAGTATTTTTATCTAGTGAAACATGTCAAAATAATAGTAATTTAATTCATCAACTAATGTTAAAACTTTATAAAAACATTTTTATCGTAAATTTATTGACAATAAGAGTGGATTGCACCACATCACCGGTTAAAGTAAAAGCTAAAGTCAAATTTTACAATAACTTTAACAGTAAACTTGACGGCTGCCGCAAAATGTGTTGCACCAACGTTTTTGTTGCTAATGTTAAAGTTAACAGGGTTGCTAGACAAATGAGGCGTAATCTACCCCGATTCGCTGCGGGAACTATTTTTAAGTCCGGCAATACTAGAGCTTCGCTGTTATTGATAATGTCAAGATGTCAATTGTCAAATATTATATCGAACGTCAAACGAATTAAACGCGCTGAACGCTCATCATTTTAAAAGATTTTGATTATCTTTCTTGTTTATACTACACCTATTACCTACGAGTTCAAGTTTTACGAAGTGTAGAAGATAATAATGGCATCAAATACAAAAAGCTTGTACATACGTAAACAGCCAAACAAAGTAAGTATGCACAACTTATTCTGTTGCCCATAACACTTGCGTGTTATTCTTTTTACAGCACACAAACTTATGCCTATCTTTACGTTAAATTCTGTATATTAAGAGTGGATTGCACCACATCACCGGTTAAAGTAAAAGCTAAAGTCAAATTTTACAATAACTTTAACAGTAAACTTGACGGCTGCCGCAAAATATGTTGCACCAACGTTTTTGTTGCTAATGTTAAAGTTATCAGGGTTGCTAGACAAATGAGGCGTAATCTACCCCGATTCGCTGCGGGAACTATTTTTAAGTCCGGCAATACTAGAGCTTCGCTGTTATTGATAATGTCAAGATGTCAAATATTATATCGAACGTCAAACGAATTGAACGCGCTGAACGCGCATTATTTTAAAAGATTTTGATTATCTTTCTTGTTTATACTGCACCTATTACCTACGAGTTTAAGTTTTACGAAGTGTAGAAGATAATAATGGCATCAAATACAAAAAGCTTGTACGTAAACAGCCAAACAAAGTAAGTATGCACAACTTATTCTGTTGCCCATAACACTTGCGTGTTATTCTTTTTACAGCACACAAACTTATGCCTATCTTTACCTTAAATTCTGTATATTTCAGGGAAAGAAGCGTAAAATTTACCGGAGCTGAAGTCGATAGACTTCAATCGTTAATAATCAAACATCAAAATGTATTATTTTGTAAGAAAACCGATGCTATAAGTAGTAAGCAAAAGGATAGCGTGTGGACTTTAATAGAAAGCGAATTTAATGCCCTTGGAGAGATCCCACCCACTGTGAAGCAGCTCAAATACAAATTTGAGAATATCAAGAGAGTGGCAAAAAGGTACATAAATAGATAAAATGATAAATATATTGAAGGGCCTGGTGCTCAAAATTTCATACTTATTTATTCTTCGCGACAGACATTAAAAAACTCTATAGTGAATAGTGTATTCGAAACCGCGAGTGAAAATCGTGTAAAAATAGTGCTATCCAATCGTGCGGTAGGTGTACCGGGTTCGGTTCCCGGACGCGTCAAAGTGATAACATAACGCTAGAATAGTGAAAATTCGCAAATCGGTAATAAGTAGTGCCGTGTAGTGTATAAGCATTAAACTTATACTTGTGCTAACCGTAGGGACTTAGATATCGATAATAAATAGTGTTATCAGTTGTAATAGATAAGAACTAATAGTTGATAAACAGCTGTTTTGTTTACATACACACATATCGTCACGCCTTTTATCCCCGAAGGGGTAGGCAGAGGTGTATTTCTACACCCACTTTTCGCCAGATATACTTTAGTCCCACGTAATAAGGGGCGAGCCTATTGCCGTACCGGGCACATTTCCAGACTCCGTGCTGCTACTGAGAATTTCGTGACAGAAAAACTCAATAACACTGCCCGACCCAGGAATCGAATCCGGGACCCACGCGCACATTTATGCCGCGAGACCAAAGAGGCAGTCGTATAGGGTTTGATGTCGAATTTTCCGTCTCTGCGCAAAGATGGTATTTGCATCGTGTTATTCCTTAGTCGCCTCTTACGACACCCACGGGAAGATAGGGAGTGGTGACACTTGTATTCTTTGCCGTCAACCACACGGCATTTTTGTTTACATAGTAGTCCTATAAGTGTTTTTTAGCTTTGAATAGGCTTGAAATCATGTTTAAATACTTTCTTATTGCTAGTTATTGGTTTATATAGTCGAAATAATCGTAATAATAAACATTTGCATGTTTATCATAAACTTTCTTTATGTTCGATAGAAAGAAAGTTTGTATTTTATGCATCGTAGGTTTTATTATGTTATCTTAGAATTGAATAAAGCTATTTCCATGGCGTTTGTTTTATTAGATGCGGCCCACCAAAATTACATACCTACATAACTATAGTATTTCATAGTTTTTTTATAGAAAATATAGTGGACGGATCCTTGTGTGACAACATTTTTCGATATTTTTTCTTGAATAACTTAGTGATGCAAACAGTTAGGTTTATGTATTATATACCGTTCGATAGAACTTTTTGAGACTTATCTAGCTATGTATAGAACATATATGCATGTACCATAGTATCTAAGATAATTACATGTATCACAAATAAAGATTTGTTGTGCATATGTTCGGTGCGGTGGTCGGCGTTAAGGTAAAATTTCGAAGTAGCTAAGCGACCATATTTTTGGCCAGTTTGTTGGCGTCCATGTTGTAACCAAGTAACTATGTATATGTAGCCATCCAGCACCGAACACCTGAACAGCATCGCTCTCAACGTATGAAGATGTTTTATTTCTGAAGCCCCGAATAGATCGAAGCCATACAGTCCACTAGCACATAGAAAATGATCGTCGTAGGAACACTCGCCAGTCACACACCACCAGCGCACTGTGGCGGACCAGCTAAGGTTCGATTCCTGGCATAGTCACATTTATCTTTTCAACTGTTATTATTTTCATTTCTACATACATACATACATACATAGACTCACGCCTGTTTCCCCGAAGGGGTAGGCAGAGGCATATTAAACGCCCACATTTCGCCAGTGTTTTGATCCCACGTAATAGGTGGCGAGCCTATTGCCGCTTATCAGGATATTTTGTTTGCCAGAGCCTCGTCCGTTGATCGGCAGGTGCACCACTTGCAGGTGAGGTTGGCTTGGGACCCTAAATTCTAGGCGGGAACCCTATGCACCTACCATTTCTACCTAATACCTTTCATTTCTACCTAATAAAATTTCAGGTAGCTAGCACAGAGAGTGTTCCGACCGTTGAGCTAGCCACCGCGCTACATTTTTGGAGACTCGAAATCTAGCCAAGAATGATTTGTTGTCCCCTTTTGAAACTCGATCGGTTCTGGAGAAATACACTTTTCTTTTCCTAAGCCTTTCACTTATCGCCTCTAAATCACATTCGTCTTCAGAAGAACTAGTTTCTGCGAGTATTTCTCGAAGCAGTGACATTTTTGGTGGTTATATTCGATGCGTATCAATAATAGAACAATAGAACTGACTTTAACAATAACATTAACCGGCCAACATCGGGCGGTTACAGTTAACGTAAAATTATGACGTCATTTTAACAATTGTCAAGTGGTGCAACTAATTTTTTGCTTAACCGATACTTTGACAGATGTAGCGATCTTTGTCATTGTTAAAGTAAGATGATGCAACCCAGTCTTAAGGGAAAGAAGCGTAAACTTTACCGGAGCTGAAGTCGATAGACTTCAATCGTTAATAATCTATTATTTTGTAAGAAAACCGATGCTATAAGTAGTAAGCAAAATATAGCGTGTGGACTTTAATAGAAAGCGAATTTAATGCCCTTGGAGAGATCCCACGCACTGTGAAGCAGCTCAAATACAAATTTGAGAATATCAAGAGAGTGGCAAAAAGGTACATAAATAGATACAATGATAAATATATTGAAGGGCATGGTGCTCAAAATTTCATACTTATTTATTCTTCGCGACAGACATTAAAAAACTCTATAGTGAATAGTGTATTCGAAACCGCGAGTGAAAATCGTGTAACAATAGTGCTATCCAATCGTGCGGTAGGTATACCGGGTTCGGTTCCCGGACGCGTCAAAGTGATAACATAACGCTAGAATAGTGAAAATTCGCAAATCGGTAATAAGTAGTGCCGTGTAGTGTATAAGCATTAAACTTGTGCTAACCGTAGGGACTTAGATATCGATCATAAATAGTGTTATCAGTTGTAATAGATAAGAACTAATAGTTGATAAACAGCTGTTTTGTTTACATACATACATATCATCACGCCTTTTATCCCCGAAGGGGTAGGCAGAGGTGTATTTCTACACCCACTTTTCGCCAGATATACTTTAGTCCCACGTAATAAGGGGCGAGCCTATTGCCGTACCGGGCACATTTCCAGACTCCGTGCTGCTACTAAGAATTTCGTGACAGAAAAACCCAATAACACTGCCCGACCCAGGAATCGAATCCGGGACATCCCGATCTCACGCGCACATTTATGCCGCGAGACCAACGAGGCAGTCGTATAGGGTTTGATGTCGAGTTTTCTGTCTCTACGCAAAGATGGTGTTTGCATCGTGTTATCCCTTAGTCGCCTCTTACGACACCAACGGGAAGATAGGGAGTGGTAACACTTGTATTCTTTGCCGTCAACCACACGGCATTTTTGTTTACATAGTAGTTTTATAAGTGTTTTTTAGCTTTGAATAGGCTTGAAATCATGTTTAAATAGTTTCTTATTGCTAGTTATTGGTTTATATAGTCGAAATAATCGTAATTATAAACATTTGCATGTTTATCATAAATTTTCTTTATGTACGATAGAAAGAAAGTTTGTATTTTATGCATCTTAGGTTTTATTATGTTATCTTAGAATTGAATAAAGCTATTTCCATGGCGTTTGTTTTATTAGATGCGGGCCACCAAAATTACATACCTACATAACTATAGTATTTCATAGTTTTTTTATAGAAAATATAGTGGGCGGATCCTTGTGTGACAACATTTTTGATAATTTTTCTTGAATAACTTAGTGATGCAAACAGTTAGGTTTATGTATTATATACCGTTCGATAGAACTTTTTGAGACCTATCTAGCTATGTATAGAACATATATGCATGTACCATAGTATCTAAGATAATTACATGTATCACAAATAAAGATTTGTTGTGCATATGTTCGGTGCGGTGGTCGGCGTTAAGGTAAAATTTCGAAGTAGCTAAGCGACCATATTTTTGGCCAGTTTGTAGGCGTCCCAACCACCATGTTGTAACCAAATAACTATATGTAGCCATCCAGCACCGAACACCTGAACAGCATCGCTCTCAACGTATGAAGATGTTTTATTTCTGAAGCCCTGAATAGATCGAAGCCATACAGTCCACAAGCACATAGAAGATGATCGTCATAGGAACACTCGCCAGTCACACACCACCAGCGCACTGTGGCGGACCAGCTAAGGTTCGATTCCTGGCATCGTCACATTTATCTTTTCAACTGTTATTATTTTAATTTCCACATACATACATACATAGACTCACGCCTGTTTCCCCGAAGGGGTAGGCAGAGGCATATTAAACGCCCACATTTCGCCAGTGTTTTGATCCCACGTAATAGGTGGCGAGCCTATTGCCGCTTATCGAGATATTTTGTTTGCCAGAGCCTCGTCCGTTGATCGGCAGGTGCACCACTTGCAGGTGAGGTTGGCTTGGGACCCTAAGTTCTTGGCGGGAACCCTATGCACCCACCATTTCTACCTAATGCCTTTCATTTCTACCTAATAAAATTTCAGGTAGCTAGCACAGAGAGTGTTCCGACCGTTGAGCTAGCCACCGCGCTACATTTTTGGAGACTCGAAATCTAGCCAAGAATGATTTGTTGTCCCCTTTTGAAACTCGATCGGTTCTGGAAAAATACACTTTTCTTTTCCTAAGCCTTTCACTTATCGGGTCTAAATCACATTCGTCTTCAGAAGAACTAGTTTCTGCGAGTATTTCTCGAAGCAGTGACATTTTTAGTGGATATATTCGATGCGTATCAATAATAGAACAATAGAACTGACTTTAACAATAACATTAACCGGCCAACATCGGGCGGTTACAGTTAACGTAAAATTATGACGTCATTTTAACAATTGTCAAGTGGTGCAACCAATTTTTTGCTTAACCGATACTTTGACAGATATTGCGATCTTTGTCATTGTTAAAGTAAGTTAATGCAACCCAGTCTTAGTATTCTACTTGACAGCAAAACACTATGACGTCACTACGTCATATTTCATACAAAACCCTTGGCAAAGGTCGTTTTTGACATTTCATTAAAAGTGCTTGATTTGACATGACATAACATATCTTCACGCCTTTTATCCCCGAAGGGGTAGGCAGAGGTGTATTACACACCCACACTTCGCCAGATATGTTTCGGTCCCAATGTAATAGGGGGCGAGCCTTGCCATCTACCGGGCACATTATTAAGCGAGCGATAATTAACATTTTTAATACACACATAACTTCGAAAAGTCAGAGGTGTGTGCCCGAGGTACCTGGGGATGGAACCCGAGACCAACGTCTCGGCAGTCCGTTACGTACACCACTGGGCTACCGCCGCTTTTTTTGCTTGATTTGAATAGTTGGAAACAACCCTATTGCGAGCTATTAAAAATATAAGTACCTATTTGTAAAAGGAACTAGAATTATAAAGTACTTTTCAAACCTAGATGAAAGGAAGGGAGCAAAATATACTCCTGGAAACTGATTCGTTCAATCTTAGTTCTAAGAAATAGGTGGACAAATATAAATTGCTTGTCCAGTCCTCTGCTTGCCGCTACTGAGATTAGGTACTTCCTATAAGTATAAAATGTTATTCCCATTTGTTACCTACCGTATAAAGGAAAAATGTATTGTGGATAAAAGCAACGGACTTGAGAAAGTACAAATTGTTTTAACTCTTGGAAATAAAATTTCAATTTAAAGAACCAGGATTGTGATTTTGCTATGTGCAACTATGTTAGAGTTAAAGTTTATGTCTCGTGGCCTTTTGTGCCTGCGCCGAACGCTATGGTACGGTCCCATACAGGACTTCAGTATAAATTTGTTGGTTCGAGTCCGTGTATTCAAATCTGGTTACATTAGTAAGCGGGTTTTGCATGTAACCAAGACATCGCTAGGATGCTGATGATGAATTACTGATAAAATAAGTTGTGGTAGAAATAGGCAACTCAACTAAAACAGAGAAGTAAATACAGCAGGCGAAGCTGCGGAGTGCATAGTAATTAGTAGGTTGCCGTGGTAGTAATTAGTTATCCTATAGTCATGTATGCAGATGGACACTGAAATGGGTTGAAAATGAATGAAAATGTTGAGTTAAAGGACCGTTTACACCCAAAAGAGTAATGAACTCAAAATGGCCAAGCGGTGCCAGACTGCGTTTTCATATAATTGTTTTGCGTTTCCACCACGAAAGAGAATAGTGATCTGATTCCCACCGCAAGAGAAATGAGCAGAGTATCTACGTGGTAAATGGGAAATGTAAAAGGATTAAATCTTTTAATCTTCTTCTTTCTGTCAATTTTTGACTCTGCTGAGCTTTCTAGAAATGAGCGAGTACATTTTTGCTCGCTGTAACATTTCCGTTGTATTCTTTGTTAGTAGACATAGATGCATGCAATTTCCTCTTGCAAGGTAAAATACCTGCTACCAATAGCTACGGGATTAGGTATCCACATCCACATACATGTGCGAGGCAGCTGAGCCATATGTGACGGAAACATTCACTAAAATAGCATTTTGATGTCCTCCTCAATCAGTAGAGTGTTGGCCGCACACCGCTCAACAACCCCGTACAGCTCTAATACATCCACAGCCTAAACATTTAATTATACTGCGCGAACATGGATTTAATTTAAGTCATCGTCGTCTCACTGTCAGTGCTTCGAACATTCGATTAATCTGCGTCCTCAGCTAGTTGTTGGCGGATAGACATCATCTGAGGTTCCCACACACACTATAAATATTACGCATACTCCTATGGCCCAGGATTGAAGCCCTATTAACACGTCGCTTCGCCGTGCATATTAACAATCAAGCTTAATCAGCACTTTTACTCTTTGAGCTAGCCAATCTTTTTTGAACTCCGCCTTCTGGTTGCTTGCCTTCTATTTATATAAGCAAGAATAAAAGTTTTGAAGTTGAAAAATGTTTTATTGACATAAAATAATTTGCAACACCCTGTCTCCTGTGCTAGTTAAGTTTAAATAAAACTCCTTTTGTAAAACAACCTCGGTAGGGAACCCCTTAACAGTACATTATAAAAAAGCCAAAGTGTTTCAGACAAAGAATGCACACGTTTCGAGTTAAATAAAATAATTAGAAAGCGCTTAAACCATTACACAATTTGTTCCCTCACAAACATTTATCTCAAACGTAACGCAATAAAGATTTAAAGCACCGTTCATTTTCGAGAAAGCCGACCAAATTACACCATACTTGACCCGGATAGACACAAATTAAGTTTCATTGTGCCAAGATGGCTATCTTTGCATGATAAAACCCTTCCATTCATGTCCAATCAAATCAAATTTACTTATGAATACTGTAGAGCATTTCTATGTTAAAGAATCACGCCAAGTCCTTGGCACGATTCTTCCTATAAAGGCTACAGAGCTTTTGTTTTGAACGAGCAAAATAATATCCCCTAATGAACCTTGGGACTTTAGTTTTACTACATCTAGTTGAGTTAGAATTCAAAATATTTCTCCTTTTGCCTTTTTGATGACTGCACGTTTAGCGTAGTGGTTTAAGCGGTCGCCTCGCTGCTTGACGCTACGCGCAGTGTTGTGGGTTCGATCCCCACACGAGACAACACTTTGTGTGATTCATAAATTGTTGTTTCGAGTCTGGGTGTTCTTTGTGTCCGTTAGATGTATGTTTGTAAAGTCCCCCGCGACACAGGATTCAGTCCTAGTGCGGGAGTTGTCTTCTAAAGAAAAAAAAAATACTTTTTCAAGGATATTAAAGTTGTTCGTTTGTGAATGAAATATAATTAGAGAATAATGAATTTATTGGGGCTACTCCAGTTGTTATTTTCACGAAAGGTTTTCAAAATATGACCTGAGTCTACTAACACATTAATAAATACTGACTAATTAAAAAGGATATCTAGTTGCATGAAATTCTTTACATATTATACCTACTTACTGTACTTTCATCAGTTTATAGGATATTCAAATTCAATTACTTTGACGAAAAATCATTAAGTTGGTAAAATTATTAACATCTTAATATATAAAATCCTTGCGTTACTGACTGACTGACAGACACGCTACGGCCAAAACTATTGGGCGCAGGAAGCTAAAATTTGGCATGTATGTTCCTTAGGGACCGTAGGGGTGCACTAAGAAGGGATTTCCCGAAATTCCCACAGGATCGGCCAAAATGGGTAAATTAAAAAAAAATGCAGGCGTAGCTGCTGGCGTCCTCTAGTCATAAATAAAAACATGGGAAGAGATCGCACTTTGTGATAAGGCCGCCTTTGTGCATTTACTATTTGTATACTTACATTTAAGCTTTTATACCTAATTTGTACCAACTGTATTTGCACAATAAAGATTTTTCTATCTATCTATCTATCTACAAAAATTAATGCATAAGTACTACCACGGTACAAGAATGCAACCTTGAGAAATGCCGCTTAATATAGTTTAATGAATAGTCGGTCTTTTCTCCTCCTATATAAGCATTTCTGCTATACACGATATACTCAAGCATTTTAAGCTGTTTACAGGAAAGCTTACACCGCATTTTAGACTCCAACCAAAGCGTAATTTTGTAACCTTCCCAATAGTACATTTAGAAAATGAAGTCAAAGGCTTTTGACTAGACATAATTTTATATTGACTTCAATTCCTTTGGATTATAACATGGGTATTTAATGTTAACGTGGTACGAAGTAATCATACCAGAGAGATTTTTTGCTTTCATAACTTCTTCGTTGATATAAAGAGCAATTTGCTTGCCTTAAGAGACTACCCGACTAGAAACTGAAACACAATAGCTAGATGCAGTAAATCTAAAAAAATATATAGACGACTACGTTAACGTTGACTTAGAAGAAAAGCGTATTATTTAAGTAGCACATGTGCAAATGTCGATGGATATACTGACTATTGACATTATTTAACAAACTAGACTTTTTTTAAGTTGTTATCATCTAAATCTGATACATCATGGCAATAATATCATTTTTTTTGGTGTCGGGTTGGAAAATCCTCATGGAGTCCCTCCGCCTTGGGGGAAGGGCGAAGGGTACTGTCAGATTCTTACTGACAAAAAACCAACCCGTGTTTCTCATGTACCCGCGTGTCAGAGGGTCGGGTATCGCCGAAGCATTCGTCGCTGCCCCCCGACGGGTATTGGATGGTCGCCAGATGGTCAGGTGGGCCCCGAACAAAACCCCTGTGGTGGCGGATGAAGGTGTTGGGCTCCGCCGCCAAAACATCCAGCGGCCGCAGAGGATATGGAGGGCGGCAATCTCGCAACACCGCATCTCTTCTTCCTCTGCGGCCCCACCGCGATGCAACAATGGTGCGGCCCCACTTCGTCGCGGGAGATAGGGCGCGTGGCAACGCAACACCGACACGCCTCTCCTCCCGCGACCGCGCCCGACTGCGAGGGACAGACAGAACTGTCCCCTGCACCTACACCTTTGAAAGCATCATGCGCAGGCCCCACTAAGCCCACGCTGAGCGTCCACTCCCGGGAACTCTCTTAGCTTCACCGCGGGTGTCCAAGCCATGGTTACTGAGCCCCTCCACCACGACAAGTTGGAGATCCCACGGGGGGATAGCAATAATATCTTAGGACAACTTACAGATAATCATCTGATCTCATAATAAGCAGAGCTTCTACTATTACAACCAGATAACTTATAAATGTACCTCTAAATTCTTAAATATCTACTTAGATACAAAACAAATTATAATGCTCATCACACAAAGATTTGTCTTGGATGGAAATCGAACCGACGACTTCCGTCTGGACTTGGAACGGGGTGTAAATTGTATAATAAGCTACAATTATGTCAAGGCATATTTCGGAAATCTATTAATATTTCAAAATATTTTAATTTTTTTTATATACTCACGCCTGTATCCCTGATGGGGTAGGCAGAGGTGTAACATTCCACCCACATTTCGCCATGAATTTTAAGATGCCACGTAATAGGGGGCGACCCTATTGCCGTACCGGGCACATTACCAGACAGAATTTCGTAACGGAAAAACCCAATAACACTTTGCCCGACCCGGGAATCGAACCCGAGACCTCCCAATCCCACTCGCACATATTTTATGCCGCGAGACCAACGAGGCAGTCTGTAAATAAATTTATGGGTTGTGTAAATCCATTGAGACGAAAATATTTCTTGCCTATTACCAGATGAAGTATATTTTATTATAAGTAAAGTGTGTATTCACAGTGATATAATTTCAAGAACTTCAAAATGAATAATGAATGCTGGTAGCATAAATTTTATTCTTTAAAACTTTATTTCAGAACAGGAAAAAGTCTAATTCTCTTTGAAGAAGTTAGTGTGTAAAATGTAACATTACTTTCGACCAAGAAAATTTGTGCGTTATTTATAAGTCACTATTCTATTTTAACTGCTAGGAGTTTGGTCTGTACTTAATACATTGAGAATGTTAGTCTTGTTATACTTTTCTTTAGTTTTAAAACAACATAAAATCAAGTCTTGTTTAAGAAACAAAAGCTAAAGTTTGTATTGGAAAATCAAACGGTCTTATTTATAAAAAATGCTTATTCTTCTCTTACTCCAAAGTAACACCGGGGGTAGTTAATTCTAGATTAGTTATGGAATAGCTACGTGTTCATAACGGAATTAATAAATACGAATTAAGTTCGGAGTAACAATACTATTCTTACCCTGAGATTAAGGTATACGTTATGGCAACCCACTAATATTAAAAGTAAAAAGAATGAACAAAATGACCTGGTCGAATAAAAACTTTTTATTAAACACTTTTATTTTACAACTAGCTTTTGCCCGCGGCTTCGCGCGCGTTTAATTCGGGGTAACACAAATCTACTTTTAGCACAGAATAATTAATAGTACTTTTAGTCTCAAGTTTTGGGAAGACATTGGGTACAAAGTAGCTCGGTCAGTAGGTATTCATGACACTATATACCTAGTATTATATCTAAATAATAACATCGCCGTGCATACAGTCAAATGTCAAAGCCATGTTCCAATACATGTCCAATATAATATCTAATAAATAATATCTATTAACACTTTCGCGTTTATAATATTAGTAGAGAAAACTGTTTCAGCCGTTTAAGCGTAGTACTTATATAATTATTAGTCTATATATGCGAATAATGTAATCACCGTGCACAATATGACATTATATTGTATGATGTGTCAGTACTGACAGATATACGCACAGCGCACTCAATTATCATAGCGCATGCGTTCTTACTTCCAAGAGGTAAATTTGTGCCGTACAAACTTCTACCCTTTGCAAGGGCAAGCGTTTGTGTTGGTTGGCAATCTTCAATGAAATAATCTCTATTAATTTTAACCCACAATAATAAAATTACAAAATCAGATACTAGTGAGTACTCTAACGAACACCAAACAAATGTGAAAATATATTTGGGTTATGTATATAAATCTCAATGAAAGTTGGAAATACAATATAAATCTACGAGCTTTTGCCCGCAGCTTCGCTCGCGTAAATTCGAAGTAACACAATTCTCTCATAAAAGACGGATACTTTAATAATGATTGTACTTTAAACAAACTGTTTATACCGATAAGAAATATATCTAACTGCAAGAAGTATTTACACATGGTATACAAACTACATAGGAGATACTCAACATGACTTATTCGGTGACAGTGACTTTTCTGTCTTTTTTTATTATTATAATTTCTAATACTGTCAGAAGCATTAGAAATTAACAAAATACTCGACAATCCGAATTTTGCGGATATATGTTGTCGACTCGAAATCTTTATTTTTTATGTTTTAGTATTCAGGTAAAGTTTCGATCTAGTCTACCGTACCCCGTGACAAATAGATGCTTACTCCTTGCTTACTCCAGCGTTAAACCATGGGTCTTCGCGGAGTAACTTTTATTCCCGGAGTAAATTATGAATAGTTAACTCCGTCCTTACTCCTAGTTTATTAATAATTGCCTAATCTTGGCTTAAGTCTTGGAGTAAAGTTGTTCTGACGCTAATCCTAGTTTATTAATAAGACTGAAGCGGTCTTATTAATAAAAAATACTTATTCTTCTCTTACTCCAAAGTAACACCAGGGGTAGTTAATTCTAGATTAGTTATGGAATAGCTACGTGTTAATAACGGTATTAATAAATACGAAGTAAGTTCGGAGTAACAATACTATTCTTACCCTGAGATTAAGGTATACTTTATGGCAACCCACTGATATTAAAAGTAAAAAGAATGAACAAAATGACCTGGTCGAATAAAAACTTTTTTCTAAACACTTTTATTTGACTACTAGCTTTTGCCCGCGGCTCCGCGCGCGTATTATTCTAAAGACTTCAGAAACTATTGGGTACAAAGCAGCTCGGTCAGTAGGTATTCATGACACTATATACCTAGTATTATATCTACATAATAACATCGCCTTGCATACAGTCAAATGTCAAAGCCATGTTCCAATACATGTCCAATATAATATCTAATAAATTATATCTATAAACACTTTCGCGTTTATAATATTAGTAGAGAAAACTGTTTCAGCCGTTTAAGCGTAGTACTTATATAATTATTAGTTTATATATGCAAATAATGTAATCACCGTGCACAATATGACATTATATTGTATGCTGTGTCAGTACCGACAGATATACGCACAGCACACTCAATTATCATAGCGCATGCGTTCTTACTTCCAAGAGGTAAATTTGTGCCGTACAAACTTCTACCCTTTGCAAGGGCAAGCATTTGTGTTGGTTGGCAATCTTCAATGAAATAATCTCTATTAATTTTAACCCACAATAATAAAATTACAAAATCAGATACTAGTAAGTACTCGAACACCAAACAAATGTGAAAATATATTTGGGTTATATATATAAATCTCAATTAAAGTTGGAAATACAATATAATAAATCTATGAGCTTTTGCCCGCGGCTTCGCTCGCGTAAATTCGAAGAACACAATTCTCTCATAATAGACGGATACTTTAATAATCATTGTCGTTTAAACAAACTGTTTATACCGATAAGAAATATATCTAACTGCAAGAAGTATTTACACATGGTATACAAACTACATAGTAGATACTCAACATGACTGTTATTCGGTGACAGTGACTTTTCTGTCTTTTTTTATTATTATTATTTCTAATACTGTCAGAAGCATTAGAAATTAACAAAATACTCGACAATCCGAATATTGCGGATATATGTTGTCGACTCGAAATCTTTATTTTTTATGTTTTAGTATTCAGGTAAAGTTTCGATCTAGTCTACCATACCCCGTGACAAATAGATGCTCACTCCTTGCTTACTCCAGCGTTAAACCATGTGTCTCCGCGGAGTAACTTTTATTCGCGGAGTAAATTATGAATAGTTAACTCCGTCCTTACTCCTAGTTTATTAATACCATAATTGCCTAATCTTGGCTTAAGTCTTGGAGTAAAGTTGTTCTGACGCTAATCCTAGTTTATTAATAAGACTGTATGTGTTTACTTTGACATTTTGATATTTGTCGGTTTATATCGAGGAATTTCGAAAGGTCAAGTTAACATAGATTGTAGCCTCCTATTATTTTAAAAAAATTGCCTTCTTCAAAATACGGTTAAATACTTTCAAGGTGTAAATTAAATAACAGGTTTCAAGGAACATAAAAGCTGTACTTCTGTACATATTATAATATGACGTCGCCACCACGTGCTGGTTGTCTGTATGAACGCGATTAATTCAAAACCTACGGAACGGATTTTTGCACTGTTTTCACAAATAGATATTGTAATTCCTGATGGAGGTTTAGGACTATAATTCACGCAGGTGGAGCCGCGGGCGAAGGCTATCAGATAATATATACTGAAGAGTGAATTTATCTCTGGAAAATCTTTTTGGTTGAGATAGATATGATTTCCGCATTCGTGACGAAGGTTGTAGGTTATTTAACATCACGCTAGGACTAAGAGGAGCAAAAATAAAAGAAGAAAATAAGAAGGATGTTGGAACACTAACAAGCTATAGGATACAATAGTTTAATGGAAAAGGTTTGTTTGTTTGTTTTTCGTGTGAGTGTGTGGCCAACTCTAGTGTCGGAGTTTTCAGACCGCCCGAAGGCCTCCGACATGGTCTAACGATTCTTATCCTGAGACCAGAACCGGGACCGACAGTTTTACGTGCGCTCCGAAGCACGGTAGCGCTCAGATGTAAATGCCACACTTGGTCACCCATCCAAGAGGCGACCTGTGCAAGCGTTGCTTAACTTTGCCGATCTGTTACGAACAGCAAGCCAAGTCTCGCTATGAGCGCTCAAACCGCAGGATACGGTTGGTATAGACTGTAAAGGTTGTTAAGTAATAGAGACTTGATTTATAAAGGTGAAGCTTTATCAGTTCTCTCAATACTAACAAAGAGAGAACTAAAATTGTAGTTTAAAACAAATTGCAAAATGGGACGTGAACCAGTTTTACTCGGTCGTACACAAATTTATAGTCCTTTGTTTGTTTACTTTCGGAGTTACAATGGCCAGCTGTATTAAATCAGAGCTTTTGTATCCACTTTGAATCTTCTGCTCACCGAAATTTCACTCTGGTGGCAAATTCTGTTTTCCCGGGCGTTTTTGGATAAAGTTTTAATTCTAACCGCCATATCAGATTTCGGTTAATGCTTCTGAATGTCTATGTAACGAAATGTAAAGAATCTAGTTAAATGAGATCATTTTAAAACCATGCAATGCGTTATAATTTACTTATCTAACTCTGAAATCAAGTATTTAACGCATTTGAGAGGAGTGAGATTTCGATTTTTCAAATATGTACTTAAGGAACGCTTTAGAGCTTTTTTTATACATACATACATACATACATAGACTCACGCCTGTTTCCCCGAAGGGGTAGGCAGAGGCATATTAAACGCCCACTTTTCGCCAGTGTTTTGATCCCACGTAATAGGTGGCGAGCCTATTGCCGCTTATCGGGATATTTTGTTTGCCAGAGCTTCGTCCGTTGATCGGCAGGTGCACCACTTGCAGGTGAGGTTGGCTTGGGACCCTAAGTTCTTGGTGGGAACCCTATGCACCCAGCTTTTTTTTATATTCATAATATATGCTATACTTATTTAATTTCCTTGAATATTACGTAATAGGTGGCGAGCCTATTGCCGCTTATCGGGATATTTTGTTTGCCAGAGCTTCGTGAGTTGATCGGCAGGTGCACCACTTGCAGGTGAGGTTGGCTTGGGACCCTAAGTTCTTGGTGGGAATCCTATGCACCCAGCTTTTTTTATATTCTTAATATATGCTATACTTATTTAATTTCCTTGAATATTTCACATCCACGAGGCTTTTTTGAGCACATGATTGTAGTTGTTTCAAGTTATTATTTTGAAATATCATGCAATTTAATTTGAATAATATGAAAGTAAACAGTGTATTAGTAGGTACCAAATATGTAGACAATTTCGTGACTATGATCATAATAATACAAGCCGCTGGCCGCGACTTCGCCCGCAGATTACACTACATATTAACTTTCATACAATCTTGCGTGAGTCCTTAGAAACCTTAATCCGGTCCGAAGAAATTATCACATAGCTGGATAAAGTCCGAAGCTACGCCTGCATATTTTCTTAAATCAACCCTTTTTGCCAGATCCTGTAGGAACTTCAGGGTATCCATTCTTATTGCACCCCTACGGTCCTCAAGGAAGATACATACCAGACTTCAGCTTCTTCCACCCAGCAGTTTTGACTGTGCTTTTTCTGTTAGTCAGTGAGTAACGCACGAATTTTATATATACATACTCGTATATTCTACAAGATCAACAGACAGTTTATTTGCGTCTCACTACTCGGTCTCTTAGAAGGCGGTGTATTCTTTATATCACCTAGCTTATGTTTTATTTATATAGAAATCCTTGCAAATAAATATAGAATTTATACCTACGCAGACACGTTTTTTACGAATTCTTGCAGGTATAAAATGGTCGACGTTTTTTTTTCGTCCTAAAATATTCCACAGCACGACTAAAACGTGCGCCCCGTTCCCAAATAGTCGTGTCCTTTGCTGATATGCGTACCTAAACAAATAGTACTAAGCAGAATGACAAATGCTAAGGCTTTATAAACCAGTAGCCTTCTACCTGCGATACTGTTTATGTACTATTCTGATGTATAGAGCTATGTTAATTTAGTCAAACCTATTTAGTCGTTTTTGGGTATCAAAGTAACAACTCAAACTTCAACTTTCGCAATTATAATACAAGTGGGAGGGTCTTTATTTAAATTCAAAGAGCAAGAAAATTACAATAATATTCATTTGACGAAAATTACTCTTGCTTTAACAACTTATGTACATATTTTAGGAGACAAGCGAGGCGGAGTTATCAATACCATTTCCGTTTTCACGACTGGTTCTAAAACGGCAAGCGACTTCAAAATTTATAACAACTTTATCCGTTCCCAAGTAAAAATTTTTCATAGAGAAATTTTATAACAGGGAATATTATGAAGACTTGAGTTTTTTTTATATTAGTTCTTAAGTGTAGGTACTCGCGAATACGCTCGCATGGATGTACATACATCCATGCGAGCGTATTCGCGAGTACCTAATAAGTACCTAATAATAGGTACATACCTATTATCAAAATTTATCTCTCTCTCTCTCTCTTGCATACTAAAAATTAACTATTTAAACTTTTAACTATATATAGATA
Organism: Euclidia mi; assembly: GCA_944739405.2. Lineage (NCBI taxonomy): Eukaryota > Metazoa > Arthropoda > Insecta > Lepidoptera > Erebidae > Euclidia > Euclidia mi. Next base: position 10,322,205 of record OX123192.2, on the reverse strand, counting down.
CCTATATATGTATATTTTTCTTTTATGATCGAACATTCAATGTCGAATTTACACTTGCCCGACTAAACTTTCAAGCGCCAATTCACTACCCACTGACTGATCAAAGCTACTTAAAAATCTAAGTCAAACAAACTATCCACGTCCCGCTGTTTTACGGCAGTATATTTCAATTGACCAAGCGTGGACACTAAAAAAATATATGTGCAATTTCTTTTCGTTAGCGCGCTTTTATTCTGTAATCTCAAAGCAACAAAGTCACCGCTACATATCTCGGTTTATTCATCCAGTTTAAACTGATCTGTCTTTCCTGTGCAAGCATATTTTAGTAAAAGATCAATCTGTGTGGAGAAATATGGAGGAGCCCTATGTCTCGCAGTGAAATTCTCTGGGCCGAAGTAAAAAGTATGAAAAATGAAAATGCATTCGAAAATAGCAAATGTGATACTTATTTTTGAACGATTGAGTCATAGCTATAATTGTACTCACTAACTTATTTGATGGTGATAAAGCCTTGCTGATTTCAGCATGAATGGCTAGAGCGGGTAAGTAGGTACTATACTTTCGCAAATTTTAAAAGTATCCTCTCATATAATAATCATCTTAATATATAAAATCCTTGCGTTACTGACTGACTGACAGACACGCTACAGCCGAAACTATTGGGCACAGGAAGCTGAAATTTGGCATGTATGTTCCTTGGAGACCGTAGGGGTGCACTAAGAAGGGATTTCCCGAAATTCCCACGGGATCGGCCAAAACGGGTAAATTAAAAAAAAAAAAACCAGGCGTAGCTGCTGGCGTCCTCTAGTATTTTTATAATATGTTCACTTTTCCTTCTCCCTTATCCAGCTCATCTTCAAGTGAAAGAAAGTGGTTACTCGATTTAATTCATGACTTAGTTCTAGTTTATGAAAATGACCAAGTAAGTTCATTTTATTATTTTTGCTCACTATGTCATTTTTGCTCAACTCTTTGTTGGTGGAAAAAACATGTATACAGTTTTCTCCTGAGAGGTAAAATAAGTAATTTATGTGTACGTTGATAAAATATTCACAGACGTGTGCGAGGCAGCTGCGTAAGGTGTGACGGAAACATTCACGCGGCTGGTTACAATATTCGATATATCCGGATTTGGAAAATTGAGATAGGTACATATTTGACATAACATACATACATTCATACATACATACATACATACATACATACATAGACTCTCGCCTGTTTCCCCGAAGGGGTAGGCACAGGCATATTAAACGCCCACTTTTCGCCAGTGTTTTGATCCCACGTAATAGGTGGCGAGCCTATTGCCGCTTATCGGGATATTTTGTTTGCCAGAGCCTCGTCCGTTGATCGGCAGGTGCACCACTTGCAGGTGAGGTTGGCTTGGGACCCTATGTTCTTGGTGGGAACCCTATGCACCCACTTGGTGGGAACCCTATGCACCCTATTTGATATAAGCTCCATATAAAATATGTATGTCAAACACTTATCTCTAATCTTGAAATCCATCGATAGATCGAATATTAAAACCGACTGTAAAATGGCAATTTCACCTACTTAATCAGCAGATGATTGTACCTCGTTAGCTCCAATAGATCCGCAGCCTAAACATTTAATTATTATACTGCGCGAACATGGAGTTAATTGAAATCATCGTCGTCTCACTGTCAGTGCATCGAACATTCGATTAAGCTGCGTCCTCAGCTAGTTGTTGACGGAGGCATACATATTATCTAGTAAACGGATAGACATCTCGCGTTTCCAGACACTATAAAATATTAGGCGTGCTGTGCCTAGGATTGAACCCATATTAACAAAGCGCTTTACCGCGCATATTAACAATCAAGCTCTATCAAGACTTCCGACGAGCTTGTTTAGACTTAGACTGTCGAGAACTAGTCCGTCTATTTTGAACTATTGGAGGAGTTGCTCATAACTTCACGCCTTTATCCCTGGAGGGGTAGGCCGAAGTGTATTACACACCCACACTTCGCCAGTTTTGTTTCGGTGCCAATGTAATCGGGCACATTGTTAAGCGAGCGATAATTTACAAATTTAATACACACATAACTTCGAAAAGTCTGAGATGTGTGCCCAGGGTACCTGGGGATCGTAACCGAGACCATCGTGTCGGCAGTCCGTTACGTACACCATTGGGCTATCGCCGCCGTAGGTTCTTTTCTCCTATTTCTAATTATGAGCAAAAACAAGTTGTGATATTTTAATTGAAATTCTTTAATATATCCTCCTTGGCCGTGTGTTTGACGGCGTAGAATACAAGTGTCACCACCCCTTATCTTCCCGTGGGTGTCGTAAGAGCCGACTAAGGGATAACACGATGCAAATACCATCTTTGCGTAGAGACGGAAAACTCGACATCAAACCCTATACGACTGCCTCGTTGGTCTCGCGGCATAAATGTGCGCGTGGGATCGGGAGGTCCCGGGTTCGATTCCTGGGTCGGGCAGTGTTACTGGGTTTTTCTGTCACGAAATTCTCAGTAGCAGCACGGAGTCTGGAAATGTGCCCGGTACGGCAATAAGCTCGCCCCTTATTACGTGGGACTAAAGTATTTCTGGCGAAAAGTGGGTGTAGAAATATACCTCTGCCTACCCCTTCGGGGATAAAAGGCGTGACGATATCTATGTATGTATGTATCCTCCTCGCCTAACAGTGCGTTACAAAAGAGAGTTTGAGGCTAAGAATACCCACTGCACGGTTCGAATTGAGGCAATGCCCAATCCTTTCCTAAAGTGCTACGTGTGTGAACACCGACTATAGCGAGTGGACAGCAGCATGTTGAGTGGCGAGAACAACAAATATCAATTGTTGCGTCGTATTACTTTCTGCCCTCTTGCTAAAACTGAATTAAAATCATAATTGACATTGCCGTAGACAGGTAAAACAATTGATACCACTTAAACAATTACATCACTCTTTCTGCTATAAATATTTCACCCAAAAACGTAATAAAGATTAAAAGCACCATTCAATTTCGAATAAGCCGAACAGATTACACCATACTTGACCCCGGATAGACACAAATTAAGCACGAAAGCGTTTCATTATGCAAAGATCGGTATCTTCGCATGATAAACCTCTTCCATTCATGTCCAATCAAATGAAATTTATGAACACAGTTGAGCATTTCTATGTTACAGAATGTCAGTGTAAGTCCTTGGCACATTTCCTCCTATAAAGGTTACAGAGCTTTTGTTTTGAACGAGCAAAATATTATCACCGTAACGAAGCTTTGAATTTTAGTTTTACTACATCTAGTTAAATTTATATTCAAAATGTTTCTTCTATTTCAAGGATTTTAACATCGTTCATTTGTGAATGAAATATAATTTTAATAGAATAAATTTATTTGGGGCTGCTCCAGTAAAAATTTTTACAAATGATTTTTGAAATGTAACCTAAATCCACTAACACATTTTAAAATTTTGACTGATTGCATGTATAATTACCTGTATGCATCTTTTTTGTATTTTGTATCTACTGAATACTAAATTCTAGTTCAATTACTTTAACGAAGCATAAAATGTTGCCGTAAAATTGTATTACTTAGCATGAAAATTAAAAATTATTAATAATATCATCAATCAAAATAAATTAATGCGACCACGGTCCAATCAGGCAATCTTGAGAAACGCCGGCGCCGCACCCGTTTATTCGTTTAATGAATAGTCTTTCTCGTCTTATAGAGGCATTTCTAATATACATACACAATATTGTTCACAATTTCCAGGAAAACTTACACCGCATTCTAGACTCCAACCAAAGCGTAATTTCGTAACCTTTCCAATAGGTCATTTTCGACTAAACATATTTATATTGACTCCAATCCTTTTGATTATAACATGAGTATTTTATGTTAGTGTGGCACAACGTTATCCTAACAGAGAGATTTTTTACTTTTATAACTTTTTCATAGACTATCCGACTAGAGACTGAAACATAATAGTTAGTTGCAGTAAATAATTAAAAATAAGTAAAAATATAAAATACGGAGCCGACGTTAACTTACAAGAAAAGCGTGTTATTTTTAAGTAGCGCATTCGCAAATGTCGGAGGATTTATTAACTATTTAACTAACTAGACTTTTTAAAGTTGTTATCATCTAAATGAAAATATTTATTGCTGTCACAACCAAACAAAAATAAGTGATTATAGGTATACAAATATAGTAACTAACACACGCAAATACAAAAAAACGAAGAGAAACATCGATAATAGGTATACAATATGACAGAGTTAGGTCGTGCTGGCAATAGGACCCTTGCAGCATAATACCAGACATGCTGGCACTGATATTCTACGGGGCCCTGCTAGTGACTCACGACGGCGCAAAACAATCTATTTTTCTTAGCAATATTATCCAACGACAACTCGCACATAGTCATCTGATCTCAAATTAAGCAGAGATACTATAACAACTAGTTAACTTTTTTGCACCGAGCGTAGAGTCTCTCCGCGACCACGCTCGGTGCAAGACGAGCGAAACGTCGGAAACTAATAGGTATTTATACCTTAAATAATTTAAATTAACGCGATTAAGACCCGCTCAATTATTTTGTATGTTGAAGCGGAGTGGACTTTTCATGAAAAAGGTTTGCGTTTCCACTTTGAAAGAGTTGTTGTCTGATTCCCACCTCAAAAGAGAAATGAAATAGAAAAATGAGCAGAGCGAAATGAGCGGAAAATGAGAAACAGAAAGTGGTTACTCGATTTAATTCATGATTTAGATCTAGTTTATGAAAATTACCAAGTAAGTTCATTTTATTATTTTTGCCCACTGTGTCCATAGATGAGAGAATTAGTATCAGATGGAACGCACGGCACAGTTGCGTGCGGCCACTAAAGCAAATACAAAATTGAAAAGCGAATACAAACTCGTCTCAGTGCGCTACGACGCATCGTACAGTTCACGCGTCACGATCACTTCAACTTTAAAATTCTCAAAATGCCGTCTTGCGTTCTTAAACACTGTAAAAGTTGTTCCTAAAAACAAAAACAGGAAAATGGAATATCTTTTCACAGGTAACTATTGATAATTTGACTGTTTCCTAATTTAATTTCGATAAAATTCGTATTTGTGCAAGAAATATGTAAGTGTTGCCAGTTTTTGTCGACGCCGTTCTGCCTGAATTAGGGAAAATGCACTTGTCAATTGATTATGTGATAATGATTGTCATGTTAATGAAAAATACATTACCGTATTATAAAAGTATATTGTAGATATATCTTCTTTCTCATAAATATAGTAATAGAATTTCAATTTCCATTAGTATATACCTTACATAATATTGTTTTGAGTTCGATCCCCAAACGATCTAAGTATTCGTGTACACCCTGCTACTCGTCAAGCTTATACACTTTGACCTTTGCACCGTTCTTATGGCGTAAAGAATAAGTATCAAAATCGTACAGCAAATGTTTAGCTTGACTTGGCGCCGTGTGTACATACATACTTATGGCGTAGGGAATAAGTATCAAAATCGTACAGCAACTGTTTAGCTTGACTTGGCGCCCTGTATACATACATACTAATGGCGTAGGGAATAAGTATCAAAATCGTACAGCAACTGTTTAGCTTGACTTGGTGCCGTGTGTACATACATACTTATGGCTTAGGGAATAAGTATCAAAATCGTACAGCAACTGTGTAGCTTGACTTGGCGCCGTGTGTACATACATACTTATGGCGTAGGGAATAAGTATCAAAATCGTACAGCAACTGTTTAGCTTGACTTGGCGCCGTGTGTACATACATACTTATGGCGTAGGGAATAAGTATCAAAATCGTACAGCAACTGTTTAGCTTGACTTGGCGCCGTGTGTACATACATACTTATGGCGTAGGGAATCAGTATCAAAATCGTACAACAACTGTTTAGCTTGACTTGGTGCCGTGTGTACATACATACTATTTATTTCTCAACTAATCGACGCCAGCGGCTTCGCACGCACATATTTTCGTATTTCTCGTTTTGCCCGATCCCGTGGGAATTTCGAGAAATCCCGTCTTAGTGCACCCCTACGGTTCCCAAGAAACATACATGCTAAATTTCAGCTTCATGCGCCGAGTAGTTTCGGCTGTAGCTTATCTGTCAGTCAGTCAGTAACGCAAGGATTTTATACATATATACAGATTTAAGATTTACGAAGTAGTTAAAACTTAACTCGGTACCTACATTTAAGAAATGTATTTATAAAAGCATTAATTAAATCCATGGTAAATTCTTCAAAACCGCAAATGAATATAAGAATATTACATAACTATATGCAAAATACTGGGAGATTATTCATAATCTGGCAACTTTTTACACACATAGACGCGCGTGTCCGTACAGTGCCAGTCGCCAAAGGTCACGCACACATAGCTGTCAACGTGCCACGCTTAGTTGGACGAATGCGCTCTATCTGACTAATTCTCTCATCTGTGACTGTGTCATTTTTGCTCAACTCTTTGTTGGTGGAAAAACATGTACCTATACAGTTTTCTCCTCAGTAGTAAAAAAAGTAATCTATGTGTACGTTGGTAAAATATTCACAGACATGTGCGAGGCACCTGCGTAAGATGTGACGGAAACATTCACGCGGCTGGTTACAATATTCGATATATCCGGATTTGGAAAATTAAGATACATATTTGACATAACATACATACATACATAGACTCACGCCTGTTTCCCCGAACGGGTAGGCAGAGGCATATTAAACGCCCACTTTTCGCCAGTGTTTTGATCCCACGTAATAGGTGGCGAGCCTATTGCCGCTTATCGGGATATTTTGTTTGCCAGAGCCTCGTCCGTTGATCGGCAGGTGCACCACTTGCAGGTGAGGTTGGCTTGGGACCCTATGTTCTTGGTGGGAACCCTATGCACCCACTTGGTGGGAACCCTATGCACCCTATTTGACATAAGCTCCATATAAAATATGTATGTCAAACACTTATCTCTAATCTTGAAATCCATGGATAGATCGAATATGAAAACCGACTGTAAAATGTCAATTTCACCTACTTAATCAGCAGATGAGTTGTACCTCGTTCAGCTCCAACAGATCCGCAGCCTAAACATTTAATTATACGGCGCGAACATGGAGTTAATTTAAATCATGGTCGTCTCACTGTCAGTGTTTCGAACATTCGATTAATCTGCGTCCTCAGCTAGTTGTTGGCGGAGGCATACATATTATCTAGTAAACGGATAGACATTGCCTCGCGTTTCCACACCCTATTTAATAAATATTAGGCGTGCTGTGCCTAGGATTGAACCCATATTAACAAAGCGCTTTACCGCGCATATAAACAATCTAGCTCAATCAGGACTTACTACGAGCTTGTTAAGTCTTATTACGGAATTCAATATTCGATCTATAGATAGATATGTAGATTTTAGATTCGTTTTTGACATGAGCTCCATACAAAATATGTCAAACACGAATCTCGAATCTCAAAATCCATGTATGGATCGAATATTGAAAATGGCCGTTAGACTGTCGAGAGCTAGTCCGTCTATTTTAAACTGAGGAGTTGCTCATAACTTCACGCCTTTATCCCTGGAGGGGTAGGCCGAAGTGTATTACACACCCACACTTCGCCAGTTATGTTTCGGTCCCAATGTAATCGGGCACATTGTTAAGCCAGCGATAATTAACAAATTTAATACACACATAACTTCGAAAAGTCTGAGATGTGTGCCCAGGGTACCTGGGGATAGTAACCGAGACCATCGTATCGTCAGTCCGTTACGTACACCATTGGGCTATCGCCGCCGTAGGAGTTGGTCAAGGGTCCTTTTCTCCTATTTGTAATTATGAGCAAGAATAAATTGTTACATTTGAATTGAAATTCTTTAATATATCCTCCTCGGTATGAGAACCCCTAACAGTGCGTTACATAAGAGAGTTTTAGGCTAAGAATACTGCACGGTTTGAATTGAGGCAATGCCGATCCTTTCCTAAAGTGCTACGTGTGTGTATACCGACTATAGCGAATGGACAGCAGCGTGTTTGTGAGTGGCGAGAACAACAAATATCAATTATTGCGTCGTATTACTTTCTGCCCTCTTGCTAAAATTGAACTAAAATCATAATTGACATTGCCGTAGACAGTTAAAACAATTGATACCACTTAAACAATTACATCACTCTTTCGGCTATAATTATTTCAGCCAAAAACGTAGTAAAGATTTAAAGCACCGTTCATTTTCAAATAAGCCGACCAAATTACACCATACTTGACCCCGTATAGACACAAATTAAGCACGAAAGCGTTTCATTATGCGAAGATCGATATCTTCGCATGATAAACCTCTTCCATTCATGTCCAATCTTAAAAAATCCTTGGCATGATTCTTCCTATAATCGCTGCAGAGCTTTTGTTTTGAACGAGCAAAATAATATGACCCTAACGAAGCTTTGGACTTTAGTTTTAGTACATCTAGTTAAGTTTATATTCAAAATGTTTCTTTTACTTCAAGGATTTTAACGCCGTTCATCTGTGAATGATATATAATTTGAATAGTATATATTTATTTGGGACTGCTCCAGTTTAATGTCGCAAATTGGATGGATTTCAAAAAATGTCCTTTATCCACAAACACACTTTTTAAATACTGACTGTTTTTATGTTTAATAGTAGGGGAGCCCACGATGCTAAATTGGGATTTACTCGAACGTCATGGAAACCTTATTGGGTTGCAAAACTTCTTAGGTTAGCTGATGAAATGATAAAAATGTAAATAATGTATACCTTTTCATCTGCGGGGCGAGCGGCTATTGATTTTTCAAGCTTTATAAAACAACTGTTGTACTAATCCCTCGAGATAATCATCAGATTATGAGAAAGCACGTCTTGGACGTTACGATGAAGCATATACATCTTAATCTGATGAGCTTGAGTATCTCATAATGGCGAATTCTTTTTGCACGTTCTAATAGTGACCACGAGTTTGCGTCACACCGAAATCATCACATTATTCAATGAGAGCCTTTTTTTAGGTTCACTTAACATCCCCTTAGAAAATCTGACACGCTCGATTAATTTTTAAAATCTTAAAATTTAAATTAATTTTAAATATTTTTTTTTGCATTTTAAAATATTCGTATGACCGCCTCCACTATGCAAACGATCAGATTAATATTCCTACTTAATTCAAAATACGTAGGACATGGATGCTTTCAATATCTGACGCGCTCGAGTAAATCCCTAAATCCCTTCATAGACTCCCCTACTATAACTAGTTGTATGCATTTATTTACATTTTGTACTTACTGTAGTTTCATCACTTTACAAGATATTAATTATTCAAGTTCAATTACCTTGTCGAAGAAATGTTGGCATAAAATTATATTACTACGTCAAGTAACAAAAATATCATTATAAAAGCTAAAGCTATTATTTATAATATTAATACATCACGGTCCGAGAATGCAACCTTGAGAAACGCCGCTGCCGTTTATTCATTTACAGAATAGTCGACGTGCCTTGTCTTATATAAGCATTTCTGTTATACACGATATTTTCAAGCGTTGCATTGTAGACTCCATCCAAAGCGTGATTTTGTAACCTTTCCTATAGGGCGTTATGAAATCAAAGGCTTTCGGCTAAACATAAAATTATATTGACCTCAATTCGTTTGGATTATGACATGAGTATTTAATGTTACCGTGGCACGAAGAAATCATGCCAGACAGATTTGGTGCTTTAATAGCTTCTTCGTTTATATAAAAAGTAATTTCCTTGCCTTAATAGACTACCTAACTAGAAACTGAAACACAATAGCTAGTTGCAGTAAATCTATAAAATAGCGTGCGTGAAGCAACCCACGCTTCAAACGAAGCCGCCCTTGACTTATAAGAAACGCATGTTTTTTTTAAGTAACACATTCGCAAATGTCTGTGGATATTTTGTCTATTGATATTATTAAACAAACTAGACTTTTTTAAGTTATTATAATCTATTTTTTTTTCTTTTTAATAGTCTCACGCCTGTATCCCCTAAGGGGTAGGCTGAGGTGTCAATATTACACACACATTTCGCCATGTATTTTTAGGTCCCACGTAATAGGGGGCGAGCCTATTGCCGTTACCGAGCACATCACCAGACTCCGGGCTGCTACTGAGTATTCGGAAAAACCCAGTAACACTTTTGCCCGACCGGAAATCGAACCCGGGACGTCCAATCAGCAGTTGCATACGCTATTCACTGGACCACGGAGGCAGTCATCTAAATCTGATAAGGTGGTCTGTGGATATATCATAGCAATAATATCCTACGAAAACTTCAATTTAGTCATCTGATCTCAAATTAAGCAGACATACTATTATAACCAGATAACTTATAAATATTTACTTCCAGATGAAGTATCCTATAAGTAAAGTAATATTTACGGTGGTATAATTTTAAATGTGTATAGGGTGCATAGGGTTCCCACCAAGAACTTAGGGTCCCAAGCCAACCTCACCTGCAAGTGGTGCACCTGCCGATCAACGGACGAGGCTCTGGCAAACAAAATGTCCCAATAAGCGGCAATAGGCTCGCCACCTATTACGTGGGATCAAAACACTGGCGAAAAGTGGGCGTTTAATATGCCTCTGCCTACCCCTTCGGGGAAACAGGCGTGAGTCTATGTATGTATGTATGTATGTATAATTTTAAATACTTGAAAATGAATACTGAATACTAATAGAATAAATTTTATTCTTCGTAACTTTATTTCGAAACAGAAAAAAAGTAAATTTCTCTTTGAAGAAGTTAGTGTGTAAAATGTGTTACTTTACTGACGACCAAGAAAAGTTGTTCGTTATATTTAAGTCACTATTCTATTTTAACTTCTAGGAGTTTGTTCTGTACTTAATATACTGAGAATGTTTGTTTTGTTAAATTTTTTTATTTTAGTTTAGAACAATGTAAAAATCAACTCTTGTTTTAGGCTGGCTTCAGAGTGACGCGCGCGGCACGCGCCGTCCGCGTCGGCCAGCGCGTCTCAACAGCGCATTTGGCGCGCGGACCACTGTGAACGAGTTCGCGTTTCTCATTGCAATGTATAAGCATAGTAAAAACAGAATAGTAGGTTAGCTAAGGCCGCTCGGCGAGTTAATTGCCTACTCTTGCGTTGACGCACGGGTTGTCACTTGTTTACACCGCGGCGCCGGCTTTGTCGGCGCTCACGCTTTTTTGCCGCTTTTTTAAGTGATCGCGCTGAATACTTCACAATTTAAGCTTGAATTTATTTTTTCTCAAATACCTACTGACTACCTAAGCGTTATATAACTATCTAAATGCCTTTTTTAATGAGAAAAAGTAACAAGTTAAATTCACTGTCGTTTAACACATTGTATATTATTAATAACGTTTATTACAAAACTGAATGTATATAAACAATTCAAGCGGGCGAGCAGTGAAGTACCTACACGAATGCGCTCGATCAGACGCGCGGCGCATCCCGAACTGAATCCGCGCCGGACCGCGCTCGTCTATGAGATTGTGTGCGTGAAAAGTGCGTGCGTACACGGCGCCGGCGACTCACGCGTACATTCAAACCAGCGCGGCAGCGCGGCGGCCGATTTGTATGAAGCTATCTTACTATTCTGTTTTTACTATGGTATAAGCTTCGGCAGCGCGGCCGGCGCGCGCGTCTCACACGCGGCGCGTTTGAACTGCGTGACTATGAAACGCTACTACTAATCTAGAGTAATTGTAAGCGCGCGCGTGTGGCCGGCGCCGATCAAACGCGTGACTCTGAAACCAGCCTTAGACACAAAAGCTAAAGTTCGTATTGGAAAATCAAAGTGTTTGCTGTGACTGTTGGATGTTAGGCGCTTTATTTCGAGTTTTGTTTTATAGTAATAGGTGGCAAACGAGCAGACGGATCGCCTGATGGTAAGCTATTACCGCCGCCCATGGGCACAAGAACACCACAGGAGTCACAAGTGCGTTGCTGCCCTCTGGGGTTGGGAAAAGGGATAGGATGAGGAGTGGGATGAGGGAGAAGGAATAGGTGATGGGACTTTCGGCACTCTCACTCACTGAACGAAACGCAACAGTTTAGGTACTGTTACTTTACCACGATTTTCTGTGAGAGGGTAGTACTTCCCCGGTCAAGCCGGCCCATGCATGCTGAAATCAGCAAGGCTCTACTACCTGGTAAAAAGATACTTCGAAAGGTCAGGTTAACTGTTTATTTTTGTAGCTTACTATTATTTATAGAAATAAGTGCCGTCTTTAAAATATGGTTTTATATTTTCAAGGTGTGAATTAAATTTAAATTATGTTTGCCTTTTCTTAAGGACAGGGAATGTTGCAAGTTATCACAAATTGTTTAGATATTATATACATAGTAGCTGGACTTTCGTTTGTTTCTTTGAAGGTATTATTGGATAATCTTTTTGAATATGATTTAAAGGCAGTAGAGCCTTGCTGATTTCAGCATGAATGGGCCGGCTCGACCGGGGAAGTACTACCCTCTTACAGAAAATCGACGTAAAGTAACAGTACCTAAACTGTTGCGTTTCGTTCGGTGAGTGAGAGTGCCTGAGGCCCTATCCCCTATTCCTTCTCCCTCATCCCACTCCTCATCCTATCCCCTTTCCCAACCCTAAGGGGCGGCAACGCACTTGTGACTCCTGTGGTGTTGCTTGTGTCCATAGGCGGCGGTAATTGCTTACCATCAAGCGATCCGTCTGCTCGTTTGCCGCCTATTAACATAAAAAAAGACATGCGAGTGGAAGGAGAATTAGGTTAACTAACATTATGCTACGACCCTTAAAAATCATAGAAGAAAATGATAGTGAGAAGGTTACATCATGAGCAAGCGCTGTGATACGATTGGTTAATAGAAGAGATATATGAGTCAACCCGCAGGACATGGCAGGTATGGCCTGTAAAGGCCAAATCAAAAAAGCCAAAAAAGTCTCTCTCAATAGAAACAGAGGGAGAACTAAAATTGTAGTTTAAAACAAATTGCAAAGTGGGACGTGAAACAGTTTTACGCGTTCGAATAGTAATTTATAGTCCTTTGTTTGTTTACTTTCGGAGTTAAAATGGCCAGCTGTATTAAATCAGAGCATTTGTGTCCACGTTGAGTTGAATCTTCTGCTCACCGATATTTCACTCTGGCGGCAAATTCTGTTTTGTCCGGCTTTTTTGTCCTCGTCGAATCTTCTGCTAACCGAAATTTCCATCTGGTGGAAAATTCTGTATTGTTGACCCATTGGACAGAGTTTTCAGTTACCAAGTTACCAACCGCCATATTATATTTTCGGAAGATACTTGTAATGTGAACGTCTCAGTGACGAAATGAAAAAAGAAACCAGCAGGTTTAATTTTTCTATAATTTACTTAACTCTAAAAATATGCAGTATGTTAAATACTAGTATAGTTCAAACGTAATGGTTAAATAGTTATTTCACTAGTATAGTTAAAACGTAGTTGTTAAATAGTTATTTCATAATTTATGTACTAACGAAAAGCTTTATTTACTTATAAAGCTTCGTTCATATTAAGTAGGTATAGGAACTACACTAATTTAATTTCCTTGAATATTTTGCACTCACGAGGTTTTTTTTTTGAGCACATGACTGTATATTTCAAATTACTATTTTAAAAGGTCACGCGGTTTACCTGGAACATAAAAATATGGCTGTTGATTTGCATTTGCAAAATATTTTAAGGGGTGAATATACAACTATAACGGAATAAAAATACATGATAAATAAGTCACTAAATGTAAAAAAAGAAATTCGTCATCATACACTTTGAAAATTAACTCGGTGTATTGACCGCCGCCGCCGTTCAGCTGATCGCCATTGCAGGTGCCTAACACACACAAGCACACGTACCTACAGTGACTGCGCGATACAATTATATTCTGCGCGATTCAACAGTTTATTCTGATTTATTATCTAAGTAAAATTTAATGAAAATAGGGTCTTATGTCATCGCACACTGTTTAAAATAATTATAGGTGAATAAGTATACTGTCTATATTGAATGATTAAAACATTTTGCAAATCAACACCTTGTATTGAATGCCTACTAGACTAGTAAACGTAGGAAAAGTAGTAGAAAATATATTATCACATTACTAGAGAATGTCTCTGCAGCTACTCCCGCATATTTTATTTCAATTGAACCGTTTTCCCCGATTCCGTAGGAATTTCAAGGATTCTCTTAGCTCCCCAAGGAACATACCCGGTAATTTTGGCTGTGCATTGTCTGTATGACAGGCAGGAACGCAAGAATTTTATATATATACAGTTATTATTCTACGAGTTCCTCAGACAGTTTCTTTGCATCGCATTCGTCGGTTTTGTAGAAGGCGGTATATTCCTTATATCATCTAGCTTCTGTTTTATTCCGTTTATATAACTTATACCTATTTATATGGAAATCCTTGCAACTAAATATAGAATGTTTACCTACACAGACACATTTTTAGGAATACTTGCAGGTATGAAATTGTCGACGTTTCTCTTTGTCCTAAAATATTACACAGCATCACTAAAACGTGCACACCGTTCCCAAATAGTCGTGTCCTCTGTTGATATTCAACCGTACCTAAACAAATAATATTAAGTAAAACGAGTAGATTCTACCCACGACTCCGTCTGCGTAGGTGTTTATCATCGCGACCAAAAGTTGCCTAAATACTATTCTGATGTACAAGCGTGTATAAGAAATATATTACTATTAAGTTTCATAAAAATCTGTTCAGTAGTTGTTGGATGACAAAGTTACAAACATCTTTCAGTTCTCTCAAATATTCGCGTTTATTACTTACACGAATAATAGTGAGATAAGTATAAATAATATAAGAACTTAACTAATAAAAATTCAAGGGACCAGATGAAATTCCGATAATATTCCATTTGCCTAAAATTGTTCTTGCATTAACATCTTACGTAATTAGATACTTTGGAAGACAAGCGAAGTGGAGTTATCAATACTCATTACTTATAATATTTCCGTTTTCACTACTGATTCTGGAACGGCAAGCGTCTTCAAACTTTATAACAACATTATCAGTTTCCACGTAATCATTTTTCACAGCAAAAATTATAACTGGGAATATTTTTATAATATTTTCAGTTTTTATAATTTTAATATACGATAGGCACTCGTAGATACGCTCGCATGGATGAACCTAAAAAAAATATCTCTTTCCTGTATACCAAAAATATAATTATTATTTGAAATCCCAACTTTACATATGTAGCTTTAAGTATTTATTTATTTTATGCTCGGGCATTCAGTGTCGAATTTCCACTTTCCCAACTAAACTTTCAAGCGCCAATTCATTACCTACCCACTTAAGACTGACTGATCAAAGCTTCCTAAAAATCTAAGTCAAAACAAACTATCTACGGTTTCCTTCCACGTCCACTGTTTTATGGCAGTATATTTCAATTGACCGAGTGTAGACACTAAAAAATACATGTGCAATTTTTTTTCGTTACTTCGCTTTTATTCTGTAATTACAAAGCGACAAAGACACCGCTACATATCTCGGTTTATTCATCCAGTTTAAACTGATCTGTCTTTGCTGAGCAAGCATATTTTAGTAAAAGATCAGTCTGTGTGGAGAAATATGGAGGAGGCCTATGTCTCGCAGTGAACTTCTCTGGGCCGAAGTAGAAAGTATGAAAAATTAAAATGCATTCGAAAACAGCTAATGTGATACTTTTTTTTTGAACGATTGAGTCATAGCTATAATTGTACTCACTAACTTATTTGATAGTGATAAAGCCGTGCTGATTTCAGCATGAATGGCTCGAGCGGGTAAGTAGGTACTATCCTTTCGCAAAGTTTAAAAGTATCCTCTCATATAATAATATTTTTATAATATGTCCACTTTTCCTTCTCCCTTATCCAGCTCATCTTCGTATACATTTTTCCATCCAGGTCTCACTTGTGCTTCCTCTATATCTATTCTCTATTTCACAGGTGTTGCGAGTTTATCCATGGGTGGTAGTAACCACTTAAAAGCAGCACCTTCCTATCTTAAAAAGAACATAGATTTTATTTTGATGAAAGCTCCTGTACATAATAATAGCAGGTCAAATGATGTCGGCTTAGTATGGCCTATGGTATGGCTTCATATGTAGTTCTATATATGTACATGCATGAACTGAAATAAATTTCCCCCTAGGGTACAATCCTACACAAATGTTGTGCGCTAAAATGTTCTCTACGAAGTATGATAGCAGACTTAAATTAATTAAATGCAGTGGTTTAGTTTAGTGAACCACTTTTGGGTATTATCGTTATGGGAATTAACGTGATCATGCTGTGGTATTTACATATCTAGGACTAAGTAGATAGGCTTAGATGTTTCAGTCTTTGCACGGGAGATTATTAGCAGACTAACTACGGAATTCAATATTCGAATTATAGATAGATCTGTAGATTTTAGAATCATTTTGACAGTTATTGACATAAGCTCCATACAAAATATGTCAAACACGAATCTTAAATCTACAGATCTATCTATAGTTCGAATATTGAAAATGGCCGTTAGTGAATTTGTTATCATCATCAGCCTGCCGTAATCCGCTATTGGATACAGTCCTCGCTGATGTTACTCATGAGCTCGATTTCTAGCTATTTGAGTCTAGCCATTGTCAGCCACTGCGAATATCGTTGGTTCACGTAGCCGGAGGGCGTCCTATGCTACGTTTGCGAAGGCGCGGTCCTCCCAGAAGAACAGAACTACTCAAATGGTTCTAAGACTAATTTGACCCGCTTTCTTACACTTCAGCTGGCTAATTCTTTGAGCTATGTCAAATTGTTTCTATATTATCTTTCCAATTTTCTTCACCACATAGAGAATTTATATACTAACCTACTAGTAATTATTTATTTTGACCTCGTCAAATCTCCTTTAATGCTAAATACCGTAATATGGGGTGAATAGGGATCAAGGGGTGAATAGGGATAAAACCAGGAAATATTTTTGACACTCTCTATTAGTTACCAATCTATTATAACATATACATATTTTTGTGGGTTTATAGTAGATCTTTGGCAGCTATTATAGCAACACTGATGAAACCTGACATTAGCTGCAATCCTTCAAATGAGCCATATGAAAATAACTTCCCGCGATGCCAATTATTTACGGTGTCAGATCTTTTATATTCAAAAAAGTGCTTTATCTAGGCAAGTCTTTTCTAAGTACTTTATTTATAACAAGAAGCTGTCTGCCTGTGGGTACAATTACGTAAAGCGCACCGCGCTAGTCTCCTTCTACTGAACATGAATACAGCTAGGATTTTAAAATGCATCCCGGAATACTACACAGCTAAAAGTACAAAGAACTTTCTTACTAAATACTTACTTTCCTGGTTGCATTTATTTCCTTGGAATTTAATTAAAGTCACTTTTCTTTTTATTGAACACAGATTAGCTAATGACGAACTATGGATTTAGATGTGTTACTAAAAAAAAGAAAAGAACCCAGTTGGATGCGAGTGGCTTAAGATCGGTCTGAGTGGAGAACCTTGGGGGAGGCCTATGTCAAGCAGTGGACGTCTCTAGGCTGACATGACGAAGACAAGGAAGTAGAATGCATAGTAGGTAGCTGTTATCGTTATTTAGAGTAATTTTCATAATAACATTACAGATGATTAATTATAACTATATACATTACTATCTTAAATAACCCTAATTTCTAAGAATATATATGTAAGTACATAAATCTTAAAATAAAAAGTGAAAATATATATGTACAGGTGTGTTTAGGTGTCGTAGAATGCCTCCTCATCAATATCATCGGGTAACGTGCCCAGAAGGCTGGCAGCATTGCCACGTTGGATGGCAATGCTGATTCTTTGAGCAAATACCAGCCTTCTGGTCACGTGAGATGTCGACTTACCGTTTAGATATTTCTCGGTATAAAGAACGAGCGCTCGGACCCCATGAGCCTAGCGTTTCCACCCCAAACGGCTCAAATACGTACTGTTATCGTATTTTTTTAATCTCTGTAAGTAGAAACTATGACAGTGCAGTGCACGCACCTCAGAATATTGGTTACCGAATCGAAATTCTAGATTGGACACCTAAGATACTTCGCACGATTGTTTTATGTAGTCCCAGTCCCACCCTGAAAAATAACCTAGATACGTCAATGCTCTGGGCCCTCGACAAATTTACTCAGAAGTATATTGGAGCAGTCCTTCATATACCTGTAGCGTTTGATGAAGAATACAATGTGTTATTATTATTACCCAATTTTTTTTTACCACATTCAGACAAACTGTCTAATCCAAAACTAAGCAAAGCTATGAATGGTTGGTGCAATGGTTTTTTTTTTGTAAATACATACATATTAAACATAGAAACACCCAGACGAAGACAAATATCCATGTTCATGTACACAAATGTTTGACTTGAGCGGGAATCGAAAGCGCGACCTTCGGCGTAGCAGTCGCTGACACTCCTGCGGCGCCAACCGGTCGTCAATTGCATTACGTGAGTGTCGTAAGCGTCGACTAAAGAATATACACCAAGAACATAGTATCTTTGTGAAGAGAGAAAACTCGTCAACATCAAACCCTATTCCGAATTACCAACCCGTCTGCTATTGTGACTAAAATTATGAGACGCTTACGTCTAGCAGTGGATGTAATCTTAATTCTCTGTCAGATCACTTCATTCGTAATGCAGTGATCCGATAGAGAACCAAGGTAATCGACATAGATCAAAGAATTAGCAAGCTGAGGTGCCAGTGGGCCGGCCACATTTGTCGAAGAACCGATAACCGTTGGAGTAATCGTGTTCTAAAGTGGAGACCGCGCCTTTGCAAACGTAGTGTAGGACTCCCTCCGGCTAGGTGGAGTGACGATATCCGCAAAGTGACTAGCCTACTCTGTCTACCATAAAAAATATTAAACAAAATCCAATTTTGAACGTGCAGTTCTATTATGTAGAATACAATATTTTTGATAAGAAGAAATTAAATGTAGCTATGTACGTACTATTTTCATTCATGTAATTAAAATCAGGCGATAGTTTTCGATAACGGGCTGTGCAAATGTCATTAACATGGTTTTTATGGTTTGCTTACATAATGGCTTGTATCATAGGTCACGCCCTAGCCTTCCAAGAATGTAGGGAAACGAGGTTACATTGTAACTACGTATTAACAAAATTGATAGTATTTATTTAAATAGTTATATACTTTCATAATATAAACTGATAATATTAGGCAGTTTATATTATGAAAGTAATTTACAACGTGAAAAAGTTGAAGCTCCTTTCAAAAATTTAATTATTCTTCACTGTATAAGTATGTGGATTTGGCGATTAAAAAGTGCCTTTATTGCCGGTTTTCTCGCTGTTCTATGCTCTTTCATTACGAGCATGCATATATGTAGAAATTATCAATATGACGTTCATAAGCATCACATTGTAGCCTTACCGCTTGACCCTTTTGTATTGTCCTATATCTATACTATAATAAAACTGTAGAGATGAAAAAGTCTGTACATTAAAGATATTTTGACGAAAATTAGCTAAAAAATCTAGGAAAATGCTAAAAAGCAATACTTGATAATTTTTAGAATTTATGTCTGTCTGTCTGTCTGTCCGACGTCTTTCCCTATATTGCTAAAGATCTCTAAAATGGCGAAATTGATTTCAATAAAACTTACACTCATGTACAAAGGATACTCAAACCTATAAAATAGTATATGTTACATCACAATCGGTTGAGTGGTTTTCGTTGTACAGCTTGACCTCTTCTTTGTACGTAGTCCCAAACAAAACAGGGATCATCCAAAACTGGTTATTTAATTATGTGGTGCCATCTATGATCATTATAAGTTTGTTAGTAAGAGTAAAGTTAGTCCAAATAGGAACCTTCAAAGTGTTTTATGGCTATTTACCGACCAATAGATAGATGTCACTATTTTCAAATTATTTTCTAGCAAAATTAATGTTTCTTGCAAAAAAGACAATAATTATGTGTCGGGTATCTTTCTGTTATTAAAAAAATAATAGAGTATAATATTCGGCATTTTCATAAACAAAAAGTCTCTGTGTCAAAATTTATAACAACTATCTATACTATAATAAAACTGTAGAGGTGAAAAAGTCTGTAGGTACATTAAAGATATTTTGACGAAAATTAGCTCAAAAATCTTAGGAAAATGCTAAAAAGCAATACTTGATAATTTTTAGAATTTATGTCTGTCTGTCTGTTTGTTTCGTTTGATCGTGTTCTGTACTTATACAGGTGACATTATACCCAAATTCCCACACCTCACGTACGTGGGAATCCGTGGGTGGGAGACTGAGGCCTGAATTCAGATACCTCTTGAGTAACTCAACGGGGCTATCTTACTTTCGGCAGGGCTGGATATTCGTAGCCCTGTGTGTATTTTCTAAATAAATCGCAGGGACAGACTTGAAACAGCTGGAATCGACTCCCGAATATGTTGTTTTTCACATGGTCAGTTATATGTGGCATGTTCACAAGTAAGCGGTAAAAATAATTTACATGTTCTATGTGAAGGTGGTAAAACAGATAATGTTGTGTATAAAGAAATTAGGCAATAGGCTCGCCCCCTATTACGTGGGACCCAAAAATTGAAGGCGAAATGTGGGTGTAATACTGCACCTCTGCCTACCCCTTCAGGGATACAGGCGTGAGTCTATAAAAAAAATAAGAAATTCTCTAATGATATGTATTATATAATCTATACATATATATAAAAGAAAGTCGTGTTAGTTACACTATTTATAACTCAAGAACGGCATAACCGATTTGGCTGAAAATTGGTGGGGAGGTAGCTCAGAACCAGGAAAAACACATAGGATACAATTAGCTGCAAAAAATAATCTAGGAGGGATTTTAGAGAGGGTCGAAGTTTGTAGGGACAAACCTACTACCTTTGACAGTAAGAACGCTTGAGCTATGTGGGCTATCGTATATCTGTCAGTACTGTCACATTATACATTGTCCTATGGTGCACTGTCATTACTTCATTCGCTTACATATATAAACTAATAATTATTGTAACAGCTTTGGCTAATCCCTACTAATATCAGGTATAAATGCGAAAATGTGTACCTATGTATGTATCTACCGATTTCACGTTAAAGCGGCTGAACTTATATTCTCTACTCATAAATGCGAAAGTGTGTCTAGAGATATAGCAGACCATGGCTTTGACATTTGACTGTATGCAAAGTGATGATGTCGAGCACCTTTTGGTAGATAATGTCATGAATTCTGACCAAGTTACTTCAAGGTACCCTATAGAGTTTCTGAACTCTCAGGAGTACCTTCATGCAACTTGAGACCGAACGTTGGTGTTCCAGTCCTATCAATGCGGAATCTTAATGCACTAAAGCTTTGTAATGGCAAACGGCTACAAGTAACACCAAGGATGAAACATTATAAAAGCTATTCGCTATTGCGAATCAGACTTGCTCATGAAGGGTTCCGTAGTGCAGGTATCCACTTACCATAGCCATTATCTTCGACTAACTATTATAGCAGTATTATACTGTCTAAACGACAAAGCTATATTTGCAGTTTTTAAGATGTGCTTTATTTCAAAAACTGCTGACTACATATCGTTCAAATCAATTATCGTTGGAAGTTTTTAGAACGATCTACAGGATATATTAATATTTTTTATAGATTTGTCACTCTCTTACTATTAAAGTTAGAGGGATCCTCACACCCATTTTACCACTTTGGAACCGTATATCTTTCAAATGATTGACTTTGAGAAACAATGGTTTTAGGAACCTCAAAGTAATTATTAACGACACATTTTCCACATCAGTTCCATGTATGAAGAAATTATCTTATATATCCTTAATACTTATTCAATATTTTTTGGTTTTGGTGGTTCACAGAATACGTCTACCTACCAATTTTCAAATGTGTAAACTAAATAGTTTCGGCACTTTCGGCATAAAGTGGCTGTGAGATACGGACTGACGGACATAGCGCGTCTATAAAGATTCCGTGTTTAGCCATTTTTGACTACAGAACTCTAAAAACACTGTTTACAAAAATGTTTTAAATACTTCTTGCGGTTATATTTCTTATCAGTCCCTATGACCAGAATTAAAACGAAAATTACTATCGGACGATGAAGGAGTTATGTGTTATCCCGAATTTAACGTGAGCGAAGCCGCGGGCAAAAGCTAGTACTTAATATATGTGGGTATTTAAATTCGTTTATTGCAACATGTAGATGCAGATATAAAACACATATTAGAATATCTATTTTATATTTGCCAATAAAATTATGACACGGCGAAACTCCACCGCCTCATAAAAAAATATATAGACTTGAGTTTACTTAAGTATTTTCCAACTCAAATATAACCCTTACGTCACCCAGATACCTATAGACTATCATAACACTACAATATTCACTAAATTTTAATAATATAACAGCAAGACATTTACGAAAGCGTCCACAAATAGTTTGTTTTGTAGCAGTTTGATATTTCCAAACCGTTACTGAGATAGGGCGGTGTATAATGTGTATATTTCACAAACAACATCAAGGAAATGGTTCGTTTTGAGTTAAGGGAGTGCTTTGACCAGAGGTGTGCGAGCTGTGTCTTACATTTCTGAACCTGAGCGAAGTGGTCAAACTCATCCAACATATTTATAATATTAGAGTATTTCTACCCTCGCTCTCTCACTCAGCATGAGTGCTTTTACTGACTAAGATATCTGTAAGGTTATGGGTCTACTCTATTAAGCAATGTCAAAGCAAGGTAACGGCCTGGCATTCTCTTAAACGTGTTCAAACCAGTACTGTTACTACATGACATTCAATCATATAAATGCAATAATAATTTAAATTAAAATGCATTAAAACAATTTGTGGATTGAGTTTTGTATGATGAATGTTTTTCTCATACCTCATTTAGTTGTTTCGCTCATCTTTGTTGGAAATGCAGCCTTACTTTCTTGTCTTAGCTATGATGGCATTGTTAAAAGGTTACTGTCTACATACAAAAATGAAGTTTACGAACTATAAACAGGGTATGGTTGAGGTTTTAGCGGCTAATATAAGTTCCTACAGTGTATGTCGCTCTATCTGGATGGTAGAGATATTCTTGGTATGACACGCATACACTCGTAAATACATATAAAAGCGAGCTTCAAAACTTACTAGAAACCAACAATGAAAATAACAGACGAATAGAAAGTTGAAATGCTTGATCGATCTCGCAGACCCAGCCATAAGCAAAGAGTAGAACACACACTAGTGGTTTGGCCGATAGAAATCCACAACACCCTTCTGCCTATTCCCACGCAAAGGAAGTCCAAGAAGATTTCTCGACTTAAAAACAAAAAAGGGTCATACAGAGTAGGCTGTGAATGTAGCCCGCATTTTCTTAATGCTAGCTTTAAAATCGGTGAAATTTCAAAAAAACATTTTATCCCCATTTTACTATATTTAGAAAATTATTGCTTGGACCCGCCCCATAAATCAATTGCCTTAATTTGTTTCTAAGATATGCCGATCTCAGGCGATTGTCAAATGATAAAATCATTCGACTTAGCATATCAGATGGATCAGAATAGTGTGATGAATAAAAAGAAGCGTAAGCAATGGATTTGAATTACAAAAACTGTTATGAAACATCAAAATGCAATAGTATAGGTTTCTAGCAGATATTTTAGTATTTAAAGCGGCGATAGCCCAGTGGTCTACATAACTACGTAACGGACTGCCGAGACGATGTGATGATGTGGTGACCGATGACGGTCTCGGGTTCGATCCCCAGTTACCCCGGGCACACACCTCTGACTTTTCGAAGTTATGTGTGTATTAAAATGTTAATTATCGCTCGCTTAACAATGTGCCCGGCAAATGGCAATAGGGCCCCTCTCTATTACATTGGGACCGAAACATGACTGGCGAAGTGTGGGTGTGTAATACACCTCTGCCTACCCCTTCGGGGATAAAAGGCGTGAAGTTATGTTATGTTAATGACAAAATCACGAAGAAAAAATTTCGTTGTTATTGACATAGCAAGAGATGGTACGATTTATTTCAGACCTAAAGGTAACTAACTGACAAACATGGCAGAAATCCTTCATCCCTTCACGAATAGAAATCTCTAGGGAATCCAGTTGCCTCAAACGATAACCCAAAACAAATTGTCTTGGGCAGAAAACTGCGGCAATTTAATCCCAATTTAATTGTGATCAGAACTGTAAAGTGTACTTTTGTGCAGATTTTGTCCAAAACTGAATGTATACATACCTTTATTTATTTTTTTGGAAAACTAACAGCTGTCTTAAAAAAATAACAAATTGCTTATAGAATATCTAAAGGCTAATTAAAAGTTTTCAAAAATGGTTCCCAGCTATACAATAAAAGTTAAGAATACGAACGTGAACAAGAAAGAACAGCAATTGTGCATTGTTTAAACCATACAATTATACATAGGCTAGAGGAAGCCAGCAGCTACGCCCGCAATTTTTTTTTAATTTACCCGTTTTGGCCGATCCCGTGGGAATTTCGGGAAATCCCTTCTTAGTGCACCCCTACGGTCCCCAAGGAACATACATGCCAAATTTCAGCTTCCTGCGCCTAATAGTTTCGGCTGTAGCGTGTCTGTCAGTCAGTCAGTAACGCAAGGATTTTATATATTAAGATAACTTATTGTTTATACTACCTATCTATACAAACTATCCATATGATTTTACGTATACATTTGAGATGTTACATATTTAACTCTCAAAGAAACGGTTTTTTGCTTTGCAGGATATTGACTTCGCTAACACTTGCACACTACCTCCATCATAAAATCAACGACTGCTTTAATACCAGCGCTTCAATAGACCACAAACTGCGTAGTCAGTTAGCTCAGAGTAATAAACAAATGATAAAGGTCATAAAGACTGCGGTTCGGTATTGTTTCATGTACTTCTTCAAATGAACTATGAAGAGGAAGTTCCTGGTGTGTTTAAGAATAGTGTAACGAAAAGAGTTAGTGTCTTTTAAGCAGATTGTACGAAACCCTAAATACCTTTATAAAATGCCTTTTTCAGTAGGCCTATTCTGAAAACAAAAACCGGTCAAATGCATGTCCGGTCACACGCAATGTAGAGTTCCGTAGTACCTCTTATCCAGTGAACTGAGGATTGTAGGACTCAAACACGATATTCATTTTATCGCTCGCAAGTAGAAGTTTAAATAAATTGTCGATTACTCGTTAATTTATCATCAGCCCTTTATACCTACTGTCCCACTGCTGGACACGGGCCTCTTCTCACTATGAGATGGGTAAGGTCCACCACGCTGGCCAAGTGCGGGTTGGCAGGCTTCACATGTCTTTCGAGAACATTATGGAGAACTCTCAGACATGCAGGTTTCCTCACGATGTTTTCCTTCACCGTTTAGCAAGCGATAATTAACAATTTAATACGTACTTAACTCCGAAAAGTCATTGGTACGTGCCATGGATTCGAACCCGAGTCCCTCTGCGTAGCAGTCTGTCGGTCTCTCCACTCAGCTATCGCTGCCTACTCGTTAATTAGTAAAGTGTAATTAGCCGTTATAATTTTCGTTGAAAATTCATCCTATTATTGGTATGTCACTATTTGGCACAGTTTACAGACTTAGTTTTCTGATTTAGGTGTATGGGACCTACCAGTAAATATTATCTTTTTCAAAATTTTATCACACAGCTTTGGCCGCATGGTTTCAAAGTATAACGCTTCCAAATTGCAACGCTCTAGTGTTAACAATTTTTGCGTAAGATCGCGGACGGATATGACGAAAAAATAAGGGCTGCTTGTAGTTTATTGCGGAACCCTAGAACATTCAAATATGGGCGAAACCCTTTCCAAGATTATTTAAGATCTTCGAACGCGAGATACGAAAATATTATGTAAGGTAGCCCTTTGAAATCTAATATCCTTTCAATTTCTCCACCTCAAAAGAGTATATCGTTCCGATCCTTTGAAAGGTAACGGTTACGATTGACATGCATAATGCGGATCTTTCTTGGATAAAATCTTTATTTAATAGAGCTTCAGGGCTAAGATATCTTTGTCAGGTATTCGGAGTGGTTGAGCTAGATCTAGGTATATATTTTGATTATGTAACAGAATGTATGAATGACGCACCGAGTATATGAGGCAAACGTGTATGGGGCGTGTGGAGACGGATTAAGAATACGGAATGTCATCACCCCATATCATCCCATGGCTGTCGTAAGAGCCGACAGAGGGAGCATATTATGCAGAGAACAGCACTGTAAGAGAAGGAAAACTTGATACAAACCCTATACCAACCCGTTTGGCCAGCGTTGTATAGTAGGCCAATTCCTCCTTTCAAAGGAGAGGCCTAGTCCAGCAGTGGACTGTTAAAGGCTGATGATGTGTATGGGCGAGCCAATCGCGGCCGACCTCGTAGGACATTCGTCGACCAAATTGGTGACGAGAAAAAGGAAAGGTCCGAAGCACCCGAAACCGGCGAGCATGTATGAAAAGAGTAATGAATGTAGAGGAAGCGATTGAGATTTGTGAGGATAGAAGCAAGTGGCGGTCCGTTGTCTCTGCCTACCCCGACGGGAAAAAGACCTGAGTATATGTATGTATGTATGAATGGACCTATGCGGCAAGGGGAATGTGCGGTATTAATAAAAAAAAAACTCAAGTTCTGTGCCTTGCTTTTTTGTATTTTTTTTCTCGCTGTGGAAATGCCATTTCTGAGTAGTTTTTGTGGCCGTTATCTGATTTTTTTTAAAGATTTAATGCAGTGTATATACGTATTCCTACTTGCTACATTGCCATATAATCCTACCTACTCTGACTTTCAAACGTAGGGACTTAAAAAAATTTTGCCATTCAATTCCCCAGTTCAAAAGGCTTATGCCTCGAAGTTTTCAACGAACTTTTATTTAACTTCCGTTGACCTTGTTAAAAGGAAATTATATAACAGTTCGTTAGCACTTACCTTGTAATCTCTTGTTTAAACCTTTTTTAGTTTCTTTATCATATTTTAACGAAGAAATTTCTATTATGTAAAAAACATGTAGGTACCGCAAATAATGATTCATAATTAACTTAGGTGTCGTTTGTACTAGTGGATCATCATTTTGAAAACAATCAAATGTTTACGCCAAATGTTTCGATACTATAAGATAGTTTCGATAGAAATATCAACCAATTTTATTCTGCGGGATGTGGTTAAACGCGGCTTAGAAGAATACACAAAGCAAATAGTATATTTGCGAAGAAACGGCAAACTCGACATTAAAATTATACCAACTCGTCAGACCAACATTGTATTTTTTTTTAATATATTTATAGTCTCACGCCTGTATCCCCAAGGGGTAGACAGAGATGTAAATATTACACTCACATTACGCCATGAATTTTTAGGTCCCACGTAATAGGGGGCGAGCCTATTGCCGCTACCGGGCACAGCACCAGACTCCATGCTGCTACTGAGAATTCGGGAAAACCCAGTAACACTTTTGCTCGACCCGCGAATCGAACCCGGGACCTCTGATCAGCAGTCGCATACGCTATCCACTGGACCACGGAGGCAGGCAGCAACGTGGTATATACGACCAAACCCTCCTATTGATTCACAATGCTAGTAATGCAAATTATTGTTTGTTTTTCGTGTGAGTGTGTGGCCAACTCTAGTGTCGGAGTTTTAGACCGCCCGAAGGCCTCCGACATGGCCTAACGATCCTTATCCTTAGACAAGAACCGGGACCGACAGCTTAACGTGCCCTCCGAAGCACGGTAGCGCTCTGATAAAATTGCCACACTTAGTCACCCATCCAAGTGGCGACCTGTGCAAGCGTTGC
Organism: Euclidia mi; assembly: GCA_944739405.2. Lineage (NCBI taxonomy): Eukaryota > Metazoa > Arthropoda > Insecta > Lepidoptera > Erebidae > Euclidia > Euclidia mi. The sequence goes on along the minus strand of OX123192.2, from coordinate 10,294,376 downwards.
TTAACTTTGCCGATCTGTTATGAACAGCAAGCCAAGCCTCGCTATGAGATTAGGAGAGGCTTATATCCAGCAGTGGACGAGCTGATGCTGAGTTTGGACCAGGGATCATACTCCGCTCACAGCTGGCATTACAAAAATCCCTTCATTTTTCAATTCATTATAATATTGTATAAACCAACCAACGTCCATCCTTTTGCACTAAATGAGTAATAAATTAAAATTAACAAACGCTGTCCAACTCGTCCCTAAAGGCTTATAACATAATTGGCAATTAGACGAGCTTTGTACCTCATTGTGACGAATATTAAACTGTTGCTAAAGTGTCCCATTTGAGAAGCTCGTGATTGAAGATCGTGTGCATTTAAAGCTTCGTGGTTAAGTGACCTTGCCGACGTCTTGATTATAGATGGGTCAACGTCCAGAGAAAATCATATTGTTACTAAAATGTTTTTTGTAAGAGAAGCCTAGGTGATTGAAGATCCTGTGTTTCGCGAGGTAAAGTAACCTTGCTACCGTCATGATTATAGATGGGTCAACATTCATAAAATTTAGCGCTCATAACATGGCACGTGGCTTACCGTTTGGAGTAGATCGGCAAAATTAAGCTACCCTTGTCCAGGCGACCTCTTGGATGGGTGACCACGTGGAGCATTAACATCAGAACGCTACCATGCTTCAAATGGCACTTAAAACCGTCGGTCCCAGGTCTTTTCGCAGGTCAATCGTTAGACCATGTTGGAGGCCTTCTGACACCAGATTTGGCCACACACTCACACGAAAAAGAAGAAGATTCATAAAATGGTTTAACTTTCAGCTCGATATCTACATACATAACTTCACGCCTTTTTATCCCCGAAGGGGTAGGCAGAGGTGTATTCCACATCCACACTTCGACTCTTTAACTTGATATCTATGATAGCCCAAACTAAAAGAAGAATAATCTTACTATTGCACCGGTCACCCATCCAACATATTTCCAGTTCAATATCTTGCTTAACTTTGCCGATCGTGGCCAGTCAAATCCCTCAAGCGCTATTATTACATCTATCCTGTATGATACATGGCCATGATTGCAAATTCCTTAGCTCCGTATATTTCCCTTTTAATTTCTATAGTGTTCAGAATTTGCCATAGACAGGTGGGAAATTATTGCAGACAGCAGTGGAAGCTCATTTACATACATCCACTTGACCAGGGCAACGCAAAAAGTAATCTGAACATATATGAGGCTGAGTTTCTCAGCGCTAACAATCAAACACAATAATACAGTTACCTGGATCATCACTGGTATCGGTCCTGGAAGCAAGCTAGAGCTAGAGCTAGAGCAAGCTACAAAATTTATATTTCACACGAGTAGCAAATGGTGTCTTCACGTCAACTTTTGCCGGAAGTGAATGACTAGTCAATCTTTCAAATGTGACCAGTGTCAAAAATAATTAGCAAGGATGTTACAAACTGATAATCTCCTTTTAATTATAGAAATATATCTATTTCAAACACATAGCCTTAAATCAAATGGAAACCTATTTGCCCTCGTGGTGATGAAAATAAATTAAAACGTTCTGATATCGACTACCTCACGGCATCGCTTGAAATCACGTGCGGCTTTGTAGGGCATTGGTCCCGATGTAAGCGAATGGCGTATGAAGGTTGTAAATTGAGATGTTTTATTCAGACTTGTTTTGATGTCATCATCATCATATCAGCCAAACGACGTCCACTGTTGGACATAGGCCTCCCCCAAGGTTCTCCACACAGACCGATCTTGAGCCGCCCACACCAACCGCCTCCCGCGATCTCGATTTTTTTATGTACTTAGATGATAATGTAATCTGAAAAATGCTATCAAAGTACGAGAACTATTATAAATGTAAAAGTTTGTGATGCTTGTAACTTTTGAACACAAAACTGCTCAACAAATTTGGATGTACCTTTTACAGTAGATCACATAATTTTATTCAAACGGATCTTACTCGCGATATTTAATTAATTTAAAGTATAAATACCTTCGGTTTCGGCCGTCTTACAACAGCACAGCTGTGATCGATTTATTTTTACAGTAGATTGATTATACATTAGAATATCCTAGTCTATCTGTCGTGATAACTAATATTGCGGGCAGAGCCGTGAGCAAAAGTGTTGTAGATGCTGTTACAAATTTCGTAACAGTATCTTAACTTATAAGTAGCCAGGCCCTCGGGTCCGCCCGCGTGATTTATGCACCTCAACCCTCCTTAGAAATTAAACTATATACTGCTGAAAACCGCACACATTTCCGTTAGGTAGTTTTAGTGTGTATCGCGTTCATTCAGGCAGACAGGATATTATATATAAATTAACCCCAAATATAATAGTAAAAAATGTTGATGTTGTATCACAATTTTTAAATATTATTATGAATAAAGAATTCTTGGTAGCACCAAAATAATTATCAAAATCACCACCATCCTCCTAGCGTTATCCCAGTTTCAACCTGAGGTCTACCGGATTTGGCTGAATATTAGCTTTTTCCACAGAGCGACTGCCTGTCTGACCTCCGCAACCCGAAGAGATAGCGATATTTCATGGTTTAGACTTTAGACTAGTCAGTTTATTTAGAAGGTACTGACGCCCTGTAAGTTATAACGACTGTCAAAGATCTTCATGACAACCGGGACCGACGGCTTAACGTGCTCTCCGAGGCACGGGACAAGCGATAATTAACAATTCAATTATCAAAATCGTAAAACTAAATCATAAACTTGAATTAAGTTCATAACTAGGGGTCGCAATATCGGCCCACTTTCTCAATATCGGTATTTTCGATATTGAACATTTTATAATTCCGGAATTCGATATTTTCGATATTCTCGATACTAGAAATCAGACGAATCAAAAGAGATGAAAAATGGGGGAAAAAGGTCTCTAAATTAAATAAAAAAAAAAATTGAGATCAAATAAGTAAATTATTATTACGACTACACGAACACCTGTTACTACTCCAGCCACTGACCCTAGAGCTGGATTGACCCGACACTATACCGAAGATATCCCGGAAAACAGCATGCACGAGACTAGTGTAGCCGTAGAACAACTAAAAGACAACAAGGCACCGGGTGATGACATGTGATGAATAACTACAGAGCTTCTGAAAGCTGGCGGCACACCTGCTGTGGAAATGCTTCGGAAGCTGTTCAAATCCATCATACTCGAGGGCAAAACGCCACAGGCATGGCACAGAAGTGTGGTGGTGCTTTTCTTAAAGAAGGGCGACAAAACCCTTTTGAAGAACTACAGACCCATCTCACTTCTGAGTCACGTCTATATGTTGTTTTCTAGGGTCATCACGAATCGTCTCGAGAGCATGCTCGACGACTTCCAGCCTCCCGAACAAGCCGGATTCCGTAAAGGCTATAGTACCATAGACCACATACATATATATGCTGCGGCAGGTTATACAGAAGTCCGAGGAGTATAACCAGCCTCTATGCTTGGCGTTTGTGGACTATCAGAAAGCCTTTGATTCGATCGAAACCTGTTCAGTTCTGCAGTCTCTCCAACGGTGCCAAATTGACTATCGAAATGTCGAAGTGCTGAAGTGTTTGTACCAAAACGCCACCATGTCAGTCCGCCGCCAGGACCAGGGGGCCAATTCTCCTATTTTTATATGACATTGATATTATATTTTGAATGGATTCAGAAGCGGTATTCTGATAAACTAATGTCATTATCGTATAATTTGAAATAAACAGTTCGTCGTTGACACATATTTTGACAATTGTTTCAATTCACGATCTCGTTACAACTTCGTTCAATTATCAGATAACTTAGAAGAATACGCTTTTTGTGACGTATATATGACACTGACATGATATCGAAACTATATTTATTTAGTAGAATTGGGCCCCAGAGCTCAAAACCTATTCGGCTACAGCGAGGGGTGAGGCAGGGAGATGTTATATCTCCGAAACTCTTCACCGCTGCGCTGGAAGACGTTTTCAAGCTTCTGGACAGAGAAGGACTCGGCATCAACATCAACGGCGAGTACATCACTCATCTTCGATTTGTTGATGATATCGTAGTCATGGCTGAAACCATGGAATACCTCAGCACAATACTCAATGGCCTCTGTAGAGTCTCCCAACAAGTAGGTCTTAAGATGAACATGGACAAGACGAAAATGATGTCTAACGTCCATGTCGTACCTACTCCTATCCAGGTTGGGAACTCCGCACTCGAAGTTGTCGTCAAGTACGTCTACCTGGGACAAATGATCCAATTGGGTAGGTCCAAACTTAGAGAAAGAGGTCATTCGTCGAATCCATTTCGGTTAGGCGGCATTCGGGAAGTTACGTCATATCCCTTCCCCCCGGACCGCCAGAGCGTCAAGACGTGTGCACTGTGTCAAATTATTTTACAAATTTAATTCAAAAATCAATTGTTTAAAATTCCGCCCGAGTACTAGGCGCTGAGAACTTCGAGGAGTCGTGCAGCAGTCGCGTGGCGCTGTGCTACACAACACTGCAGTACACAACTACATGTTTACGCCGCCGCTGCGTGAGTACACATCTCCTTACTCACACAAACAAGACTAGCTCCGCCCTCTGCGTGACGCCCCGCGCGCTGTGTCGTACCGCGTTGCACGTGGGTGTCGCCGCGTCGCTGCTCTGTCGTACCGTTCGCGCTCCGCTCTGTGTGCTTGTGTGCGTTACTGCACGGCTTGCGTGCGGCTCGTGTGTGTCGTGGTGTAGCGCGGCGAGTGCGTGTGCGAATCTACATTAACACCTTTATAGCTCTTGCTCTTTGCTAACCGCCTGGTACAATGCCCCGCTTGCCGACCAAAAACACCTTGGAAACAGAAAACCCTCAGAATGAGGAAGCGCGTTCTCCATCTCCTACTTCTGTCGCTAAACGTCAACAACGTCGTAGCAAAGGTGTAACACAGGACGATCTAGATAGCTTCAAAGATGAAATAAGGCAGATGTTCGCCGCCCTTCAAAGTAAAATGGATACCTCTTTTTCTAATTTCGAACGGAGTTTTGAAGCAATATCGCATCAACATGATGAATTCTGTTCCAAAATAAAGAAGTTAGAACAGGACTCCCGAGAAAACCAAAAACTTATATTAACTCTACAGGAAAAGCTGGAAGAGTTACAGCGTGTATCAAAACTCACTACTGTTGAACTACGAAATATTCCGCAGAAAGACAAGGAAAATAAACAAGACCAGTTAAAACTGTTTGTAAATATAGCAAAATCGTTACATATTAACCTGCAAACTGTAGATGTCATTGATATTTATCGCTTACCTGTGCGAAAGGGCTTTAAGAAAGACGTGAATAAACCGATAATTATACAATTATCGAACTTATATGTCAAGAATACACTACTTTCTGCCGTTAAGGATTTGAACAAATCTAACACTAATAAACTTAATATGACTCACGCAGGTTTCGAAGGCAATACAAGTCCAATTTATCTCACAGAGCACCTCACTCCACATGCGAGAAGACTTTTCTATTTGGCGCGTCAGCTTAAGATTGACAATAAGCTTAAATATTGCTGGATTAGTGATGGCAAAGTTCTGGTCAGAAAGGCGGAGGGCACCCCTGCAATTTTTATAAAAAATGAAGCACAAATAGAAACTTTATCTAAAGAAATCTGACTATATAACGTTTTTCATAGCATGTTTTTAGATTATATAGCTTTTATTACTTGCTTATTTAATTTTGTTTACGTATTATGTTATTCAGTTTGTTTTTTGTACTCAAGAACCATCACTACACATATTCCACACACACAATCACCGCAATCACACCATACACATTGTTACATTTTAACTAAAGAGTCAATGCCCCATAGACATACTCGTTCACTTATTTTCAAGAGGAAAAATAATGTAATGCATTTGTTAAACCACTGTTACGTATTCTCAGTAATGGCATATAATAAACTTTGCGCTCCCGAAAATCCCATAGCATTACCGATATACTGCGTGCCTAAAGTTGCCTTGAATATGCCTATATTTATACGACTAAATATTTGTAATCACAATGGTGGATAGCGTTACTGAGATCAACGATTATATCGACGAACTCTCCGTCTCTAGTACACTAAATTGTAAGCCGGAGGAATGCTCTAAGTATATAAGTCAATACTCTAAACAGTTTAAAATAATCACTCAAAATATACGCTCCATTAACGCTAACATTGACTCTTTCCTCACACTACTTTATCAGATCAATCTAGAATGTGATGTAATCGTCTTGACAGAATGCTGGTTAAAAAGTAATTATGCAATCCCTACTATTGAGTCGTATTCTCACTACCAAACTTCGCGGCTTACGAACCAAAATGATGGAGTTGTATTATATGTTAAAAACATTGTCAATTATTCGGTTTATGAACCAGATTTTAAAGATGCAAGTTGTCTTGTATTAAAAGTCGGCTTAGATAAAGCATTTGTATGTGTATACCGGTCACCTTCCTTCTCTGATATAAATAACTTTCTACAATCCCTGAACAATCTTTTAATAAATCTATCTTCGTACAGGAACGTTGCTATTATTGGGGACGTAAATATCAATATAAACGGTTCCACGGGCTCCAACCACGCGGCTGAGTATCTGGACCTTACGGCTTTTCACGGCTTTCTTCCAGCGTATACAACACCCACTCGCGAACTTGCCTGTTTAGATCATGTCATGCTCAAGTCAAACTTATCGGCCCTTACAATGGTACTGGATTCTTCTGTGACAGATCATAACTCTGTACTGCTTTGTCTAGAAACGAAAAAATATAATAAATTACCATTAAAAACTGTATCAAAAATTAATTACGAAGCACTGGATGTCGAAATAAGTAGACTTAACTTTTTGCCTATATACGAAAGCACCGACGCAAATGTAGCTACGAAATTTCTTATAGACTCTCTTGTTAGAGCCATAAACGCACACACGGTGATCCTTAAAGTCCCTAGTCGCATACGTCTACTCAAACCATGGATGACAACTGGTATGCTACGTTGCATACGCAATAGGGATGCTATGCATAAAAGACTACATGAATCCCCGGATAATTTCATCTTGAGAACTACGTACAAGAGATACCGGAATTTCTGTACGAAAATTCTTAAGAAGTTAAAAAGAGAGTATGAGAGAGCTGAATTAAGGGAGGCCGGCAGCGATAGTCGAAAGATCTGGCAGGTAATAAAACGAGTCACACACACGGAAAAGCCTAAAACGTCGAATAACGAACTGCTGTCAACATCTATCTCCCCCCAACATTCTGTAAACTTAGTAAATGACTCTTTTACTAAAATAGGAGAGAATCTCGCAGGTAAATTTTCACACTACCTTGGTCAACAGAAACCATCTTCTGGTCGTCGATCTACGTCCTCGACATTGCAGTCTTTTGTTTTGCTGGACACTGATGAGGTGGAGGTTGGGTCTGTTCTTATGGCATTAAAATCGAACTCTGCTGTCGGCTGGGACAATATTTCTACAAAGATACTAAAACGCTACTCTCACTTGCTTGTCCCACCCCTCACTTACATTTTTAATACATGCTTCAGAACAGGTACATTCCCAGTGTATTTAAAGAGGGCCATTGTACACCCCATACACAAGAACGGAGAAAAAAATTGTATAGATAATTACCGTCCTATTGCTGTCCTGCCATCAGTGTCAAAGATCTTAGAACGCATTATTAATAAAAGACTCATTACATACCTAGAATCTAAGATGCTTTTATCTACAAATCAATACGGCTTTAGGCGTAACATGTCTACAAACAGTGCAGTACTAGAACTAACAAACTTTATTGTCGAACATATGGATAATGGTAAGAAAGTACTTTCTGTTTTCTTAGACTTAAAGAAAGCTTTCGATACGGTTTCTATTCCAAACCTTCTCGTAAAACTTGAAGAGCTGGGCATACGTGATTTTCCTTTGAATTTACTTACAGATTACCTACAAAATAGAACTCAGTGCGTTAAAATAGAAAACCACATTAGTACCGAACTTCCTGTCACTTTTGGCGTCCCTCAAGGGAGCGTGATTGGGCCTACACTCTTCCTAATCTATGTCAACCAACTCTGTGAACTACCCCTACGTAATGGCAAAATCACGACATTTGCTGACGACACCGTACTTACCTTCTCAGGTGATTCCTGGCATGATGCGTTCCTTGCGGCGCAGGAGGGACTAAATAAAGTTGTTTCGTGGTTAAAGGAGCACCTACTTACCTTAAATACACAGAAGACCAAAGTGCTTGCCTTTTCTTTACGTGACTCCTCCCGTCCTCCAGACTCCTTTTCTCTAGTTGTTCACTCATGTTCTTCACTGGATGACAAACTTTGTTCATGTCCCAAACTCGAACGAACAAGTTCTATTAAATATCTCGGAGTGATTCTCGATGATGGTCTGAACTTTGAGATGCACATTGAGACATTGACATCTAGAATTAGGAAACTAATCTTTGTCTTTAAGTCTCTACGACATGTTGCCGAGCCTCAATTGGTAAAGAGAGTCTACCTTGCACTCTGCCAGTCACTCTTGTCATACTGCATTTGCGTGTGGGGTGGCGCTCCTAAATCACACATAATTAAACTTGAAAGAGCTCAGAGAGCTATACTCAAGGTGAGCACCTTCCAGCCAATTCTCTTCTCCACTGAGGAATTGTACAAATATTGCGGTGTTCTCACTGTCAGACAACTTTTTATTCTAAATACAGTCGTCCTCCAACATCAACGCACACCATTTTTGGAACTCACTAAAAGGCGCAAGGACTTAGCATGCCACCCACGTAGGTGCAGTTTCTCATGGACTAAAAGATTCTTTTGTTACCAGGGTCCTCACCTACACAATAAATTGAACAAAATATTGGACATTTATCCAAAATCTCAAGGCGCTGTTAAAACCATGTTAACAGAATGGTTAAAGAAGTATAACTATCTAGATACTGAGGCTCTTATTCTATCAGAGCACTAAATTCACACATACACATACACACACAAACATACACACACCCACACACACACAACTACTCTCACGTTATGGTTCTAGTTCCTGTATTCCAAACTATAATTATAATTTAAGTTTTGTTTCTAATATATATATTTTTTTTTTATTGATATTTTATTTAAAGCAAGATGTTATTAGACACTACCACGATAATGTAACCTATATATCGTAAGAGTTAAACGCTTCCTAGGGTCTGGCACTAACACTTGTAATACAAGTTGCCACAGCAACTTAGCAAGAGTGTTAGTTCGACTTATTGATATCTTTTATGTGTAATTTTATTGTAACTCTCATTATACAATGTAAACCAGAATGTCAATGTATGTGTCAACTGCTTTATATGCAAATAAATATTATTATTATTATTATTATTATTATTATCTTCACGACCGATACCCCGTAGTGTCTCAAGACGAAAGTCTTTGACCAGTGTGTGTTGCCAGTGATGATCTACGGCGCTGACACGTGGTCGCTAACTATGGGCTTCATCCAAAAACTCAGGGTCACTCAGAGGGCGATGGAGAGAGCTATGCTCGGAGTTTCCCTGCGAGATTGAATCAGAAATGAGGAGATCCGCAGGAGAACCAAAGTCACCGACATAGCTCTCCGAATAGCCAGGCTGAAGTGGCAATGGGCAGGGCACCTAGCGCAAAGAACCGATGGCCGTTGGGGCAGGCGGGTTCTGGAGTGGCGACCACGTACCGGACGACGCAGCAGGGGTAGGCCTCCCACAAGGTGGACCGATGATCTGGTTAAGATCCGGGCGGCTTGCCCGGAGCGGTTGGATGCGGGCGGCTCAAAATCAGTCTGTGTGGAGAACCTTGGGGGAGGCCTATGTCCAACAGTGGACGTCTCTAGGCTGGCAAGATGAGGTAAATTCAGAAGGCATGTCTATCATGAAATGAAATAAAACTATATAACAAAAAGTACTAGTTACGGATCAATATCGGTAGATAATTACTGGTAAAATAGTAGCGACGAATACTCGCAATAATATATTTGGCGCGCTAGACGCATTCACCGCAACACGTATTATTATTTATTGTTCTTAATACATGAAATAACGGTAATAGCGCGCTTCGAATGATTGATTTTGAAGAAGTAATATAAATGAAATTCATTGGTAATGACCATTTGAAGCAATGTCGTAAATATCGAAAATCCCGGTTTTCACTAATCTAATATCAATATTTTCTGGCACAATATTTTGTCCGATATTCCGATATTTTCGATATTCGATATTCCGATATTCATGCCCTATTCATAACAGATAAATGAAAATGAATTTTGTCTCCCTCAAAGTAGATACTTTATTTAACGCCATGAATTTCCAATTCGTTAAGACATTTCGTGAATATACTTAGCATTGCTGAGAATAAGGCCTTTAAATGACGCAGAATGAACTAAACGCAGCTCGTTTTACGAATTGCGTTTCATTACTGCAATGGACCCAAAACGTCTGGCTTGAAGTCGTAATTCAGTCTGGGAATGTCACAAAATGCGACATTTTCTAAGCACAGCATCTTATACAATCTTATGCGAGTACGGTTGTATAAAATGACGTTCTGAATTTTAAATAAATTCGTCGTTGACTGTTTCATATATTTATTATTTTATGTCAGAAAATATAATTTTGAGATATGAGACTGCCTCCGATCAGTAGTCCCATACGCTAACCACTGGACCACAGGGTCCAGTGGTTAGCGTATGGGACTACTGATCGGAGGTCTCGGGTTCGTTTCCCGGGTCGGGCAAAATTGATACTGGGTTTTTCCGAATTCTCAGTAGCAGGCCGGAGTCTGGTGAAGTGCCCGGTTACGGCTATAGGCACGCCTCGTTTGACGTGGGACCCAAAAATGTATGGCGAAATATGGGTGTAATATTTACACCTCTGCCTAACCTTTCCGGAATACAGGCGTGAGACAATAAATAAATTAAAAAAATATTTAACTGCGGATGGCTCGGTAGTTTAACTAGTTATCGTGGCTTTGATTACCAGACGAGACAATACTGCCATCTTCAACAAATAAAATGTATTAAGATTCTAGGTGCTTGGTGTTAAGATTCAGGCACTCCCACAATTTTAATGGAGCAGGGGAAAGAACAATGGCCACTTCTCATACATTGAATGACCTGATAATGAATTATTGTGTATATAGATAAAATGTACAAAAACAAGTAGCTCTATGATCAAGAAATTATACTGTAAAGACAGTTTTTCTTATAATGGTCTAGGAATTACTTATTACACCGAAATTAGTTCGTATTAATTTGACAGATTCACCCATGTCCAATGTCACCAGCGGCCTCTTTACGTTAAAAACGTTCCGTTGCATCTTTATTCAATGTTTTCAACGGCAGAAATACATTTATATTTATCTTTTTATATCTTTTAACATAAAAAATACATTCATTTATGATCAGCTTTTAACAACTTGATTCAATTTATATACAAAATTAAGTTTTCTCGAGGTTTTGACAAAACCAGTTGTTAAAGATGTGGTATAAGTGAAATGGAATGTAGCTAAACAAGGAAGTATTATCGGGCACAGATAATATAACAGTGCAGCGAATAAAAAATATTTTGATAAGGATGCGTTCACGAGTTCTAGAACATCTTTACAACCCAAAAGTTTTCTTTTTACCTAGACTTCTATAAAATATAATTGTTAGTGAAATCATTACACTAAAAAATAACCTTAATTTTGAAATAAGTTTCATCTCTATACATGCTTAGGTCAAAAATGGCCATTGTTCTTTAAACACAATTGTTGCGATTAACACACTTCCACTTTATTTCTCCGTACACTGTTATTACACTTTACAAGACTTCACTACTTTACACATCAACGGTTAGAACTCAACTGTCCTGAGCGCTCATGCCACTTTCCACCATATGTATTTTATACTGACGAATATAGCCGGAAGTGACCGCTCTTAAAATATGTATAATACTGGCAACGGTTACAATTATTATCTACCCTATTTTATTTTTATATTATTATTAACAATTTAGTATCAGATGTTTTACATTATTAATATAAACAGCACACGAAGTAGAATATAATCATAAGATAATATAATATATGTGTACATCATACAAGTTATTAGTTAGTTTCTAATGATAAATTATACTGGATTCATTAGTCATGTAGTAGTTGCCTGTAAATAAGAAATAAAAATATGTCTAAAAAGTGATAGAAATAGGACCAAAACTAAATAGCAAGCATTGCGCATAAAAATTAAGTCATCAGAAAAATGTTGGTTAGAAGGTATCCCTAAAAAATTAAATCTCTGTAATTAAGAGACTGAAAGCTTTTTTATTCAATAACAATTCTCAATAGCCCATGTTACATTATTATGAATCCTATTGTTCGTCAATTATCATTATCGCTATTTATTTAACAGTAAGACCTCCTCTATTTTACAGCAAAGTTCCCGATATCGAGGTCGTAATGCATTGTTGTGCATTTGCTTTAACGCAGACTCCTTCGTGATCAACTCAACTTACCGATTTCAGAATTTTATCGTAAAATCTTCTTTGTCGAACTAAATATTTTAATCGTAAGTAGCTTGAACATAACTTTGCTGCAAGGATAAACAAAGCAGATAAAATATGTATGATTTAAAACATAAAATAAATCCTACATTGAAGCGATGACTAAAAATTTAAATATTTTTTATTATTTCTTGAACATCGGATAGGATTTGGAAATAAAACAAACGAATTTAAACGCTATTCTTGTTCAATAAAAGTTTAAAGTCTTCTCGGTTTTTAGGTCTAAGGGCTCTTACATAAAAGTTGACCGTGAAAAAAATTGAGTTAAAGTGACTTTTCTGTCCATGTTACTTAGCAGTACCAAAATACGATAAAACAAGGACACTATATGTACATTCAGACAAAGACAAATATCTATCGACTGGCATAGTTACCACAAAGTAAGATCTAATGGTGGCCTTTGAGGCATCTGCCTTTGATGACTAAGACCATAATGAGATTATTCTTAACGTAGTAAAAGCTTGCTTGCTTTGACCGCTTCTGATACGTTTCATGTTCCATTCACTAATATTTAAGCTTACACGCTATAATAATGGCAGATTATGGGGATATGTATAAGGATATCACAGGGAGCAATATTTGGCCCAGTATATATCAGAGTAGAAAATGCACAACCAATGGTTTAAAAAGGTGGTATCCAAAGGTGGAGAATGTTCGACTTCTGCGAAAATTCTATATCGTAACAAGAATCTCTAAGCTTACTATATTTTCTTCAAGCTGTCTTGTCAACCAAAGCTCGCTTTAACGATGAAAAATACATAGTGATTATGCTGTCAATATTCTCAAAGACGTTTGTAGAATCTACAAAAGCAAACCTAAGTGGTCTACAACGTTTGCATAGTTTATTAGTTAAGTGAAACAATTTAAGAACCAAGCTGAGTAAATTAGACACTATAAATTATTATACAAAACCAAGTTTGCTTTCAGTCTATGCAAAGACGATAGTCTAAATATTTAAAGACTGGATATACAATACGATGACAAGCAAATTACCTCATCTATCCCTATCAATTTTAATAAGTATTCTTCAGCAATTGCCAACTCTGGTAGAGGGAGTTTATAAGCTATTAGGAGGCCTACGATGCTGACCAGAAGCATTGACTTTTTGTGCCATGCAAAACACAGTAGTACTATTTATTTATTTATTGGCTCTCCAACAAAGAATACACATTACATGATAAATGAGGTTTATCACAATCTTGTTACCTTGTGTTTCCTCATTTACAGGAGAACACAGCAGACATTTATGTTATAAACAGGTTGTTACTATGATTTAAATGGCAGAACAAACAGTCACTCGTCCAAGTTGCGCGAACGTTGCTTAGCTTTGAAAATCTTAGTACCAGCGGCAAATCACGCTATTATTTAGCTAGCATTTACTTTTGAAGTGAATCCATTCCAAAATACAATATTTATTTTAGCTGTGTTAAAATTTTGTCTTTATTTATAACCCAAATTGCAATTAATTAAAAATATCACAGTAAGTGCTTATTTAAATGTCACATTTTTTCTATCAGTTACGTCTTGGATTTTCTTAATCATGACTTTTGAAGGTGTCCAATGAAATTCTGAATACCAATTTTAAATTGATACTGGGCGTTTTCTTCAAAAGTAGGTGAACCATAAGTACGCAGATATTCAATCGAACACAGAAACTTGTCAATATATATGATAATTGATAACTCTATATTTCCCCAGATAGGTATTGCTTCTTTCCAATAGCTATTCTGCGTTGAACATGTCAATTTCGTTTATTATACTGTATAAATCGCTTTATTTTATTTGACTTATTTGTTCTCCTCACTCAAGGACAATTTTATTTAGTGCTTGTTTTCGTTAACATTTTTCAATGTCAATGTTGAGCCGATATTACTCCATATTATTAGAGTCAGATTATTCGAATTGCTCCTAATTCATGTCGTTGCGATTATCTTTGCATGCAATTGTTAGGTTCTCTGTCACGAGTATACCCATCGGTGGTTCTTCTTTAGATTTTTCTGTTAGGCAATTTTTTGTAGGTACGTAAATGATAGTAGATGGAGTCCACCAAGAAAATATCTGACCAAGTATACATAAGTATAACTAAATGACATTAATTGTCATCACGCTTGAAAATTTGTCGAGAATATAATCATGTCTATATATCACTGACGTCTCGACTCGAACGTCTGACAGACATGAGTAATTACATCCAGCTTTATTTAAGTGTTACTAACCGGCATCTTACAGTTGTTGATGGCTCCCTGGTTCAAACATTATTAACAAGATAAACCTTCAACGTCCTTTCGTTTCAACCATAACAATAAAGAAGCTTAGTCGCGGCTTTTGTAGCCATTCTAATAAACCGTTCTCAGTGTAAAATATATATTTTTTATTTCACCAAGCCCCCAGGCGAAGTGTTAAATGTCACATTTAAAAATAAGCTTTTTAAAGTTAGCACTTTACCCACTGTGTTGTTTTCTAGTGACGAGCTAAACCTAAATGTAGATTTAGCATCGATGTAAGATTTAGGTCAGATTCATCATAAAAACATATGGATTTTATCAACAGAAATAAGGCCTGTCGTGTTAACAGCGTTAATTATATATCTCCTTTGGGAAACACAAATAGTGTTTAATAATAATGACAATTTTAAGAAGAATAACAATTTTGTTAGAAAATTTACAAATTTATGTTTTTTTAAACAACGCCCACCTTCATCAGTTGTGGGATCACTGTATCAAGTACTGTGTGATATTTTAAAGACAATATTACACTTTCTATTCCTTAAAATCTACGCCGGATTTTACCATTTTCTTTTAGTCAATTTGTGTATTCGACATTTATTCCAGTTGACGAAGGTAGAAAAAGGTGTGATATATTTTTGGACGACTAGTATCCTGAAGAAAAAGCTTAAGAAAAAGCACCCTTCTATGTGCTAAAAATGATTGCGTCATTGTACCAAAATTGGTGAGGTAATTTGAGAGGATAAAAACGCTGGGCTTTTTCTGCATTTCCTTTTTACCAAAATCATCCAATTCCCCGCAGTTTCGAGTCAGTTATTATGGTATATTATGGCATATAGAGCGATCAAAAATATCTTCCAAATTTTCCTCAAGCAACAATGCAATATGCTGAAATCGGTTGTATAACTA
The DNA here is from genome assembly GCA_944739405.2 of Euclidia mi. NCBI lineage: Eukaryota > Metazoa > Arthropoda > Insecta > Lepidoptera > Erebidae > Euclidia > Euclidia mi. The sequence goes on along the minus strand of OX123192.2, from coordinate 10,278,681 downwards.
TTAATATTTTATCTATCTACCAAATCGTAACATAATTATACCGTTTTAGAGGAAATATTCTTTAACATAAAACAATAATTACAATTACGTTATTATCAATAATGTTGCAATTATCATTTTATTTAAGCCAAAAAGTCTACATGCTGGTCACAGACTTTAACAATCATCAACAATATATCCGGCTTATTGCGGCAAGTTCTTAGTGATATGATAACGAATAAGTCGGTTTCAACTTTAGACTACGAGATTGTGCGATATCCAGAGAGTTTTAATTTTGTTTTTTGCGACGACGATAAAAATGTAGTTACTTACTCATCATCATAATCGGCACTTGCTTGTGTAAGAGAGAATGACTGTTCCCTTGGCAAGGGACAACCAAGTTTCGAAGTCTTATGGAGAGCATCATCCATCATCATCCTACGCACTTTATTTAATATCAATATAATTCACTATCGTAGACAAAACTCTTGGGCGAATAATGCGAAGCCAAGACCCACGTCTCCTGTTTCCGTGCAGAATTCATTACTTAATTCACAATAGTGACTGTTCCCGGTGTCATAGTGTGGGTGAGCCTCTTTTATGACCTCAAGACGAAAGTGGGACTGATCTTTATTAAGTACGGTCTTAGAGGGCGTTGGACGTCTTGTGTCCGCCTACGTGATTCTTGTTGATGAGTTCAGAAAGTGGTCAGATTTTGAAAACTTGCCCTGTAAATTATAGCTGCCGCGAATTTCGGAGGAAACTTTTTCGAAATATAATGTTGTACGAATTAATATATTACAATTGGTTCTTTCAATTTTATGATGAAAACATTATTTACTTATCATCATCATCATCATACCATATGCCTACCATAGTCCACTGCCGGTTATAGGCCGCTCCAATGGCAATGATTACTTGTCTACTTGTTGACCTATAATTAAAACAATAATTAATGATCTGCCAACCCAAACATGACCTAAACCTAATCATAGTAAGGAGCTCATCAATATGACTAGTGTTGCCCAAATGCAAGAACAAGACGAGACTTAGCCAGTCTTGGTCTTGGTCTTGCGCCAATACACCTGGTCTTGGTCTTGGTATTGCGCTCCCAGTCTTGGTCTTGGTCTTGCAGCAAGAGTCTTGCAAGTCTTGCAATTACCTATCAGTCTATTACTATTTATTAAAGTTTTTAAATCTTAGAAAAACGTATTAGAATTGGAACATTGTGAGCTTGAATTAACACAGCCATAGTAAAGATCAAGCAGATTAATAAATAACTGAAGATTTGATAAGAAATTCGAAAAATCAACTGACCTATATGTCGTTTTCCATGGAAGTAACTGTTTCTTAATAAACATTTATGATTTATAAGCTTACATTTGCTAAAACATGTAAAAAAAAACAAATTCATTACAATAACTTGACTGTATTTTAAAGAACAATATATGTCTAGAAAGAGATTGAACCCTCAACTTATATGAAATTTAATAAAAGAGTTTTACGATTTATCATTTATTTCAATAAAAAATAAAATACAACACAAATCAAACATAACAGTACACAACAGCTTTATCATTAGGTTATGTTACTTTATATCAATTCTTTTGACCAAGAATTAATACAAAGTAATGCGCATAGGTCCAGTTTTTCATATTCTTTGATACAGTTTTTTGCGTCTCATAGAATTCCTAAGCGTACCTATACACCGAACTGTTACACCTAACTACTCCGTGAAATAGCGCTAAGTCCTAGCTGCAAGACGCAACAGTCTTGCAGGCTTAGTCTTGTTCTTGCTCAAGTCTTGCACGATCAGTCTTGGTCTTGGTCTTGCTAAAAATACGCGGTCTTGTTCTTGGTCTTGGTCTTGCAAAAACGCAAGAACAAGACCAAGACTGCAAGACCAAGACTGAATTTGGGCAACACTAAATATGACAGTTAAATATACAAGGCTGATGTGTTGATTTGTTTCATAAAACACAATCATGATCCTACAGGTATGGATATATTATACATGCATATTTGTATCCTATAATGAACGCTGTCGTACCATAATTAGGGTCCGAGTATCTTGCATAATCAAATAATGCCTACGAATGCTACGGACTTAACCTCAATGTGTAACAATGACAGCACAAGCTCCTATTTTCGCGGTGCCTATGATTAATGTATTTGGAGCTTATGTCCCTATTATCTGTGGTCAGACTCGTTTTGTATTCAACACACGACGCTCTGACGTGTAGAAAAATATGAGAGGGTTCCTCCAACCCTTCCTTTTCTTGTTTATAAGATAGGAGATATTGTTGCGGTCCGTCCTCGTGGTATATCAATTTCTATTTTATATTTATATTTTCTTCTCTCTATATTAGTAGATATGACATGTAAACTAATTAATTATTTATAGAACTAGTTAAAAGTTAGATGTGTCTCATTAGAAGGATTTTTGGAAAAGTTAACTTTTGACCGCCAATCCTTTAAGTGTCTTCATGGTTGTTCTGTGCTTCAACATCATCAATCACAAACACACATTTCACATTCATTAAATTTTATTGAGTAATTAAATAATTATTATTGGATAATCTATACTATAATAAAACTGTAGAGATGAAAAAGTCTGTACATTAAAGATATTTTGACGAAAATTAGCTAAAAAATCTAGGAAAATGCTAAAAAGCAATACTTGATAATTTTTAGAATTTATGTCTGTCTGTCTGTCTGTCCGACGTCTTTCCCTATATTGCTAAAGATCTCTAAAATGGCGAAATTGATTTCAATAAAACTTACACTCATGTACAAAGGATACTTAAACCTATAAAATAGTATATGTTACATCACAATCGGTTGAGTGGTTTTCGTTGTACAGCTTGACCTCTTCTTTGTACGTAGTCCCAAACAAAACAGGGATCATCCAAAACTGGTTATTTAATTATGTGGTGCCATCTATGATCATTATAAGTTTGTTAGTAAGAGTAAAGTTAATCCAAATAGGAACCTTCAAAGTGTTTTATGACTATTTACCGACCAATAGATAGATGTCACTATTTTCAAATTATTTTCTAGCAAAATTAATGTTTCTTGCAAAAAAGACAATAATTATGTGTCGGGTATCTTTCTGTTATTAAAAAAATAATAGAGTATAATATTCGGCATTTTCATAAACAAAAAGTCTCTGTGTCAAAATTTATAACATCTATCTATCTATCTATACTATAATAAAACTGTAGAGATGAAAAAGTCTGTACATTAAAGATATTTTGACGAAAATTAGCTAAAAAATCTAGGAAAATGCTAAAAAGCAATACTTGATAATTTTTAGAATTTATGTCTGTCTGTCTGTCTGTCTGTCCGACGTCTTTCCCTATATTGCTAAAGATCTCTAAAATGGCGAAATTGATTTCAATAAAACTTACACTCATGTACAAAGGATACTCAAACCTACAAAATAGTATATGTTACATCACAATCGGTTGAGTGGTTTTCGTTGTACAGCTTGACCTCTTCTTTGTACGTAGTCCCAAACAAAACAGGGATCATCCAAAACTGGTTATTTAATTATGTGGTGCCATCTATGATCATTATAAGTTTGTTAGTAAGAGTAAAGTTAGTCCAAATAGGAACCTTCAAAGTGTTTTATGGCTATTTACCGACCAATAGATAGATGTCACTATTTTCAAATTATTTTCTAGCAAAATTAATGTTTCTTGCAAAAAAGACAATAATTATGTGTCGGGTATCTTTCTGTTATTAAAAAAATAATAGAGTATAATATTCGGCATTTTCATAAACAAAAAGTCTCTGTGTCAAAATGTATAACAACTATCTATCTATACTATAATAAAACTGTAGAGATGAAAAAGTCTGTACATTAAAGATATTTTGACGAAAATTAGCTAAAAAATCTAGGAAAATGCTAAAAAGCAATACTTGATAATTTTTAGAATTTATGTCTGTCTGTCTGTCTGTCCGACGTCTTTCCCTATATTGCTAAAGATCTCTAAAATGGCGAAATTGATTTCAATAAAACTTACACTCATGTACAAAGGATACTCAAACCTATAAAATAGTATATGTTACATCACAATCGGTTGAGTGGTTTTCGTTGTACAGCTTGACCTCTTCTTTGTACGTAGTCCCAAACAAAACAGGGATCATCCAAAACTGGTTATTTAATTATGTGGTGCCATCTATGATCATTATAAGTTTGTTAGTAAGAGTAAAGTTAGTCCAAATAGGAACCTTCAAAGTGTTTTATGGCTATTTACCGACCAATAGATAGATGTCACTATTTTCAAATTATTTTCTAGCAAAATTAATGTTTCTTGCAAAAAAGACAATAATTATGTGTCGGGTATCTTTCTGTTATTAAAAAAATAATAGAGTATAATATTCGGCATTTTCATAAACAAAAAGTCTCTGTGTCAAAATTTATAACAACTATCTATACTATAATAAAACTGTAGAGGTGAAAAAGTCTGTAGGTACATTAAAGATATTTTGACGAAAATTAGCTCAAAAATCTTAGGAAAATGCTAAAAAGCAATACTTGATAATTTTTAGAATTTATGTCTGTCTGTCTGTTTGTTTCGTTTGATCGTGTTCTGTACTTATACAGGTGACATTATACCCAAATTCCCACACCTCACGTACGTGGGAATCCGTGGGTGGGAGACTGAGGCCTGAATTCAGATACCTCTTGAGTAACTCAACGGGGCTATCTTACTTTCGGCAGGGCTGGATATTCGTAGCCCTGTGTGTATTTTCTAAATAAATCGCAGGGACAGACTTGAAACAGCTGGAATCGACTCCCGAATATGTTGTTTTTCACATGGTCAGTTATATGTGGCATGTTCACAAGTAAGCGGTAAAAATAATTTACATGTTCTATGTGAAGGTGGTAAAACAGATAATGTTGTGTATAAAGAAATTAGGCAATAGGCTCGCCCCCTATTACGTGGGACCCAAAAATTGAAGGCGAAATGTGGGTGTAATACTGCACCTCTGCCTACCCCTTCAGGGATACAGGCGTGAGTCTATAAAAAAAATAAGAAATTCTCTAATGATATGTATTATATAATCTATACATATATATAAAAGAAAGTCGTGTTAGTTACACTATTTATAACTCAAGAACGGCATAACCGATTTGGCTGAAAATTGGTGGGGAGGTAGCTCAGAACCAGGAAAAACACATAGGATACAATTAGCTGCAAAAAATAATCTAGGAGGGATTTTAGAGAGGGTCGAAGTTTGTAGGGACAAACCTACTACCTTTGACAGTAAGAACGCTTGAGCTATGTGGGCTATCGTATATCTGTCAGTACTGTCACATTATACATTGTCCTATGGTGCACTGTCATTACTTCATTCGCTTACATATATAAACTAATAATTATTGTAACAGCTTTGGCTAATCCCTACTAATATCAGGTATAAATGCGAAAATGTGTACCTATGTATGTATCTACCGATTTCACGTTAAAGCGGCTGAACTTATATTCTCTACTCATAAATGCGAAAGTGTGTCTAGAGATATAGCAGACCATGGCTTTGACATTTGACTGTATGCAAAGTGATGATGTCGAGCACCTTTTGGTAGATAATGTCATGAATTCTGACCAAGTTACTTCAAGGTACCCTATAGAGTTTCTGAACTCTCAGGAGTACCTTCATGCAACTTGAGACCGAACGTTGGTGTTCCAGTCCTATCAATGCGGAATCTTAATGCACTAAAGCTTTGTAATGGCAAACGGCTACAAGTAACACCAAGGATGAAACATTATAAAAGCTATTCGCTATTGCGAGTCAGACTTGCTCATGAAGGGTTCCGTAGTGCAGGTATCCACTTACCATAGCCATTATCTTCGACTAACTATTATAGCAGTATTATACTGTCTAAACGACAAAGCTATATTTGCAGTTTTTAAGATGTGCTTTATTTCAAAAACTGCTGACTACATATCGTTCAAATCAATTTTCGTTGGAAGTTTTTAGAACGATCTACAGGATATATTAATATTTTTTATAGATTTGTCACTCTCTTACTATTAAAGTTAGAGGGATCCTCACACCCATTTTACCACTTTGGAACCGTATATCTTTCAAATGATTGACTTTGAGAAACAATGGTTTTAGGAACCTCAAAGTAATTATTAACGACACATTTTCCACATCAGTTCCATGTATGAAGAAATTATCTTATATATCCTTAATACTTATTCAATATTTTTTGGTTTTGGTGGTTCACAGAATACGTCTACCTACCAATTTTCAAATGTGTAAACTAAATAGTTTCGGCACTTTCGGCATAAAGTGGCTGTGAGATACGGACTGACGGACATAGCGCGTCTATAAAGATTCCGTGTTACAGAACTCTAAAAACACTGTTTACAAAAATGTTTTAAATACTTCTTGCGGTTATATTTCTTATCAGTCCCTATGACCAGAATTAAAACGAAAATTACTATCGGACGATGAAGGAGTTATGTGTTATCCCGAATTTAACGTGAGCGAAGCCGCGGGCAAAAGCTAGTTATTATAATATAGATCTAAATAAATATAATCTATTGCTTTGTCTGATTAATCAACGCCGAGCTTGACCCATTTTTGCTACAAACTTGAAACTTTAGCAGTTACACCTTTTATATTCTAAGCCACTTTTAAATAAAGATGACTTAGAAAAAGCAACCCTAAAGGATTAAATAAAGCGATGTCCGATATTTTCCAAACAAAAACCTCGATATTCCATTTATACATTATTCAGCTAAGATAAAAATGTACACGTATTGTTATTAACGGATTTTTTAAAAGGTTTGAAATTAGGGGTTGAAAGTTTAATGACAATTTATCATTTCTTAAGCAGGAAACATGAAATTCAATTAAAAAGCTTCTTATATAAAGTTTTTGCTGTACCTATATCTACGATTTGGATTGCTCCATATTTTCGTTGTGCAGCTTAGTATAGGTACAAAAGCGTTTTCGCGTTAAACCACTAGCACAATATCATCATCATAAAAACTAACGGAAAAACTAACGGAAAAACCCAATAACACTTTGCCCGACCCGGGAATCGAACCCGAGACCTCTCAATCCCACGATACCGTCGATATATTATCTCAATAAATGTATCTATAATTTTCTGTTTTAGTTTATACTGTGGAACCAAACATTTGCTTTCGGCATAACGCTTTGCACAGCGTGGTTCATCCATAAACCCGAACAAAAGTACTCGAGTTTATAATATCGAACACAATCCGGCGCCAAATTGCTGAAAGCAGCCGATTCCGTTATCGATTTCGTTCAGAAACAGACGGGACAATTCTTCATTTTAACAGTACAACCTCCACTTGTTGTGAGATCCTTTAAAAATAATGCCATAGCCCGGCATTTTGTTTATGAATAACTTAAATGTTTTCGCTAAGGGTTGGAAAAACATTTTGGGGTATGGACTTTATAAGCATCTGACTTGATTGTAGCCAGTTACAGTGGTCTGAAAATACATAGTGGCTCACCAAAGAGCGTGGTGATTCATCATCCTGTTCCACTGCCGGTCATAAGCCAACGCAAGGGTACGCCGTAAAACCTGATCTCTCATTTTACCTGCACCTACCCTCCTCGAGTCGTCTGCTTAATTGGTCGTAGGGCGTCCAACAATAAGATTTTGGCAATCCAAGTGTTGGACGCCATGGCGACGAAGAGGTAGACAGAGGTGTATTTCTACACCCACTTTTCGCCAGATATACTTTAGTCCCACGTAATAAGGGGCAAGCCTATTGCCGTACCGGGCACATTTCCAGACTCCGTGCGGCTACTGAGAATTTCGTGACAGAAAAACCCAATAACACTGCCCGCCCAGGAATCGAACCCGGGACCTCCCGATCCCACGCGCACATTTATGCCGCGAGACCAACGAGGCAGTCGTATAGGGTTTGATGTCGAGTTTTCCGTCTCTACGCAAAGATGGTATTTGCATCGTGTTATCCCTTAGTCGGCTCTTACGACACCCACGGGAAGATAGGGGGTGGTGACACTTGTATTCTATGCCGTCAACCACACGGCAAATCTACTGATATATGTCCTGAATTTTGGCACTGATGCAAGTGCATATGTATACGCACACAGCTACGTCGCGCATTCATCCCGCAAGACAATTTAAAATAAACAAATCCATCAGTTGAAGACATGCAAAGTAGTTGAGGTCGTTGAACTGTTCGTAAGTACAACCAACTAGGGGAAAGAAAATATTATTGTTTTCCCCAGAGAGTCTGGATAGCAGAATATGAATTCAAAACACAAACATTAGAATATGCTGTCTAAATAAATATCGCGTGCGGTGTTCCACGGTAAATTATTAGGGTATACGTCGACTGATGTGTACCGGAACACTTAATAGCACCATTTAGTTGTTAGATTATGGGTTATTAATCTTAGACACTTTTTATTATATGCCGTATATACTTTATATTATTATTTTTATATAAGATTTTTATATAAAAGTATATAGAATTTCTAAAAAGTTAATATTATAAAGCTGTCTACATATTATGTAGGTGCCGTAATTCTTTAAGTGGTATCTACGCCGCCTATGCTCCGAGTATAGCGAATTCGAACCCCATACGGGACAGTATTTTGTCCAATCCACAACCTGTCGTTTCTGATCTGTGTGCTGCTTATATCCGTGGGTTTAATGTTTGTGAACTCCCATGCAATACAAGATTTATTTATACTGCACTAGTTATATTAAAAAAGTTATTTGAAATAAGCTGTTATTTTTTACAACGTTGAACAACTCGGTGCTTGAAAGTAGGATGCAGGTGAAGTGACCGATTTAATTAATCTCTCTTTGAATTAATTTAGTAAACTTTAACATGAAAACACAGTAAATTAACATACTATGTAGGTATTCCTTGTTTCATTATTTTATTTTTAATAACATTTAATTTGGAGATACATTTTAACGAGAGAACAACGGAAGACATCATGCGAGTATAATCATATCATCAGCGTTTTAGCGATATCGAGGTTACGATTTTCGTCTTGGTATTCGAATTCCGCTTTTGATCTGACAATATTTGGCAGAATCTTAATATATAAAAACCTTGCGTTACTGACTGACTGACAGACACGCTACAGCCGAAACTACTGGTCGTAAGAAGATGAAATTTAGCATGTATGTTCCTTTGGCACCGTAGGGGTGCACTAAGACGGGATTTCCCGAAATTCCCACGGGATCGGGCAAAACGGGAAATTCGAAAATATGTGTGTGCGAAGCCGCTGGCGTCGACTAGTATTTAATATTAATGAACATTTGATACAGTGAATGCAATCTTTAACCCACAGGAATAGTGATAATGTATTTTCCTGAATGGTAGAATAGAAGGATACTTGGTTTTACTGGGTTACTGGGTACTGGCAGAGTGACGAGGTACTTGTTCAGACTGACGACGTGACGAGTATAATAAAACTATTCTTGAAGTTCGGTATCGGTAAGTGGTAATAATTTATTTATAAATAGTGGCAAGCTATATTCAAAAATTTACGTTCAGAGAGGTTACTGGTGGCGATGAGCACAATATCGATATTGACCAATAAAAGGAGACTTACAACTAACGGTTCTTACATGACTACATATTATAACTAGCTATAAACAAAATTTGATTTACATCGGTCAACTCACTCTAACGAGCGCTCTGTCCTTCACGCACACTTTATAATAAAGTGGCACACTGAACAAAACTCGGTGGCCGCGATGTTCGTCGCCAGTCAGATGTAATGCGTTGGCGAGGCAGGTGGACGGCGCGCTCGCGTATGCGACGCGACGAAGCGTTATCAGCTCTTATCAGTTATCAGTTATCACACTTATCTGTTGATTACGCTGCGTAGGGCTGTGCGTACTATGCAAGTAGGTATGTGCACGTAGTACGCCACAGTATTACTGAATCCCGTTACACAATATAACAGCCTAGCTTAACGTGCGGCAAGGTGCAAGCGATATTTAATGATTTAAGCGTATACATACAGGAACAAAGAGACTGCTTACTTCCAACTCGAGGAACATATAGCGGAGTCTGTACGCAATTGTTTCTACCGGTTAAAGATCCTGTATAGAATGAGACCATACTTATCTGAGGAACTTCGAGTGCAGCTGGTTGAATCACTAGTTCTTTCAAAACTAAATTATGCTGACACCGTCTATGGACCTCGTCTCTTAGCTAGAACAAATCGACTTATTCAACGCGTTCAAAATGCCTGCACCCGTTTTTGCTTCTCTATTCCACCCAGAAGTCATGTCACGCCATTTTTAAACCAGCATTTAATTTTAAAAATGAAATCACGCCGCAAACTTCACTTGGCAAGCCTTCTTTTCGGTGTCATCAAATACAAGGAACCTACATACCTGTATACCAAGCTTAATTGGGTCACGAGCCAGAGACAATGTACAGGTAGGAGGTGCGCACAGCAGCTGTCGATATACAGTCACAATACTGCTACGTTCAGGGGTAGTTTTCGTTACTCAGCTTCAAAAATATGGAATAACTTACCGCCCCCGATAAGACAAATAAAGAGTACAGTCACATTTAAGAAGCAACTTAGAAAATATCTCTTGGAATCACAGTGTAAGCTGGGTAACGTAAATACTGACATGTCTTTTATTTGATTGTTTTATTCCCATGCAATTTTATGTTATCACTAATTTTAGCTATTGAATTGAATTTTAAATTTATATTTCATTAATTTTATTATCAATATTTTAATTAATTTTATGTTATTTTAATATTATTATTATTATTTTATAACATCACCCACTGATTAATTTATAATACATGGATAATATGTATTTTGTTTAGTTTTCGACACACTTTACCACTACCTACTCATAACACACTAACACATACTTAGATACAATACATGATAAGCGTTGAGTGCAGCCGGGGTTTGTACATCCGTGTTGTCACAAAGGTGCCGGATGAAAATCAGTCGCCTAGGAATGCTCTAGCTTTACTGGGCTAAATGCTGATCTGGCAACCTGTTCGGTCAGCCTTGGGACACCTACCTCATAACAGCTATAAAATTAAATCATATTATTTTAATATTACCTAAGTGTTGTTTTAAGTTTTATTTTAATTTGTTTTTGTTTGGGTCCTGTGTGCTGTCTGAATAAATTTTATCTTTTTTTCTTTCTTTCTTTCTTTCAAATGTAATAAATATGCTTGTAAATAACTTCTTTACGAAAATCCACTTTGTTTAATCATTTTATTTTTGTATGTTTTCATTCATAAATATTTTATGAGCGAACCTTTTACTTAGAGCTCTTCTTGTTGCCGTTTACTCGATTTAGTAAATTAAGTAAAGCTTTTTATGGTACACTGTATACAGTAATTAATTCAATGTGCCCTCTTAACGATCAATTTACCTTAAAAGCGTTCGCAGAAAATGTCACCACTGAAGTTAATTTTATCACTTGTGAAGTTGCAAAGTTCTTTAAAGCTTTTATTTATCTGAAGTAAATAATCTTTTGTCAGCAAGATAGTAGGTATTTTTAGAACAGTATCCATCAGAAAAGTTAAGGCTCAATCTCACTAGGACACTACGATGACGCCACTACACTGCCCGCCGTGCGACCACTTAGGGCCTGGTCACGAGATCGGTCTAAGCGGTGAGCGGCGCGGCAGGGTCGATGTACATGGCGCGTTTACTGTGAGGCGGCCGCGCGCCGCGTCACAGTAATCGCGCTATATACATTGAAAACGCTCGCCGCTGCCCCCCGCCGCTGTAGATCGTGACCGGGCCCTTATTCACCTAAATCTTCCTCAGGAAACGCACTATCTATTGGTGAAAACCTTAGAAAAAGCCGTTCAGTAGTTATTGAGTTTATCCCGTTCATACAGCTACGACACTGCCCGGCAGTGTTATAAGATGGATGGACTTCATGTTATTAGATGTATAGATCCAATACTTCATCATCATCATCATCAGCCTTTAACAGTCCACTGCTGGACTAGGCCTCTCATTTGAAAGGAAGAATTGGCCTACTATACCACGCTGGCCAAACGGGTTGGTATAGGGTTTGTATCAAGTTTTCCTGCTCTTACAGTGCTGTTCTCTGCATAATATACTCCCTCTGTCGGCTCATACGACACCCATGGGATGATTTGGGGTGGTGACATTCCTTATTCTTAATCCGTCACCACACTGACAATGATCTAATACTTATCCAATCTAAATCTTTCTTTAAGCGTGTTCTCACACAATAGTATGTTCGTCGTTTATTCGCTCGAGTGGTTACACACCCTCAAGCTTGCACCCTCACGTGTCCACCAGTGGCAGGCCTCGGTAAAAATGTTGTGTAAGAATAATAAGACAATCACATTAAAATTAAAGCAAATGTGCCTACAGAGCCGCTCGAGTCTCCAGTGTCATGAGGGTAACATTGTTTGTCACTAACTGATTTATCGATCGGTGTTGAAAAAGTGTCCATTGTGTACCTTGGTAACCACGAAAAGTCACATATTTCGAACATACAACAGCCGCTACGGGATACAGTAGGTACACTTAAAAATACTGACGTCTATAACCACCCTACGGGCGTTCTTTAGGTTGCAAAGATCAGACGATAGTCGCTCCGTGGAGTAGTTAATAATCTGTCAAATCTGTTTAGAGTAGATAGTGGCCCCTGAGCTTCGAGGTAACGGTAATAACACTATGTTAATGAATGGAATAATCAACAGTATAGAAACAGTTGAATCAACGCAAAAGTTAGGATCACTGGGAATTTTCCGAAGTTCAACAAGGGTGCATAGGGTTCCCACCAAGAACTTAGGGTCCCAAGCCAACCTCACCTGCAAGTGGTGCACCTGCCGATCAACGGACGAGGCTCTGGCAAACAAAATGTCCCAATAAGCGGCAATAGGCTCGCCACCTATTACGTGGGATCAAAACACTGGCGAAAAGTGGGCGTTTAATATGCCTCTGCCTACCCCTTCGGGGAAACAGGCGTGAGTCTATGTATATATGTATGCTACAAGTTCCGGAACCTCCCGCAAAGACGACGTGCAAGCGGGTTGTTTAGAGAGTGCAGTCCCACATAACCTTCATTTAATTATGTCCACATCGATGGCATATGCATTAACCATAATTCCTGCGTTAAAAAAGCAAAAGCACCCTTGACGGCAAGGTAAAATTTGATCAAATACAATTAGTATTAAATCATATTTTCGTTTGTCAAAAAAGTCCCTATGCTATCAGTGGTCACAAACCTTTGCGTTTAATTAGGGCATGATATTGACTGATGTTGTTGCCTGACCATCCCTAGGGGCTTGGTGGTGTTTCATTCGCCTACTCGCAATGTATCATTCTAAGTACATTAAATTATATAGGGTGTAAATTACGTGTGTGTTGTGCAGACAATAGTTGTGTATTTACTAGTTAAGCACGCGGCTTTGTTTTTAGGCTGATTTTGATTACTCGAGAGACTACTGAAATACTATGAGTGAAATAATAAAATATCTAACTAGCTTTCGCCCTTAGTTTTACATCTACTTCTACCGTCACAAAGACAAATTATCGCATATTTTATAGTATTAGGAAGACTAGATCTCCCGTCGGGGGGTAGCGAGGAATGCTTCAGCGATACCCGACCCTCCGACACACGGGTACGTGAGGAACACGGGTTGGTTTTTAGTCAGTAAGAGTCTGACAGTCCCCTTCGCTCTTCCCCCGGGGCGGAGGGACTCCATGAGGATTTTCCAACCCGACACCAAAAAAAAAAAAAAAGGAAGACTAGAACTGCGAAAATATTTTTCACCACAGCAGCTCAAACATACCGATTTTGCTGCGAGACAACAGTGAACAAAACGCGATTTTGATTCGAGCGTGAGGCAAAGTAGCTTTTTAAATTTTCAATCATCAGTGCCACGAATTGACATTGTTCAGCCATAAATTTTAAACATCCGAATTTTACTGTGCTCTGTCTCTTTCACATGCATATAAAAAAGCGAGTGAAAAAAACAAACTCCTTCGAAATTCGATTTTGGAATTCGACCTCAAAGAAAACACGTTCGGAAACGTTATACCCTAAAATTTAAAGATATTTGTAATAAAGAAATTACGTTGTTTTTTAAATGTTATTGTTTATATGCTTAATATATTATTGGCTTTTAATAAAATAAGTCTCATTAATAGTATAAAATTGGTATTTAACCAATATTTTTTTATTTGGAATTTCAACAATGATACATTTGAAAAATAAACATCAGGGACGCGGTTTCAAAACGCGATTTAAAAAAATAGCGGGAATAAAGTAAACATTTCGCTGATGCTGGTAGCGTATAGCGTAACATGTTATATAAAATACTTAATCTAAAAAGATGAGTGAAACTAGCGATGATGACTGTACTTTAACACCAGAAGAGTTAAAACAACAAGTGTTAAAGCAGAATTTTGTTTTCAATTTATTCCTGTAAATTTTTATGTCTCCTAAGTAATATGTGTTCTCACTGCTGAGGTGAAAAGTTATGTGTGCTACACGAGAGCAAAGTTTTTTGCATCTAGTGCTGTTGAGTCCCTCACTACGCTCAGGATTCTAGCTTTGATTCACTCGCTACGCTCGTGAATCAATCATAGAATCCTTCGCTTGCTCGGGACTCAAAATCAGCACTCGAAACAAAAAACAACTTTGCTCTCTTGTTGCACAAATAACTATTCCCCCCTCACAGTATTTACCCTATATCACTGAATATGTATTACGAGTGTACATATGCTCATACATTTAGAAGACCTTGACCTCTAACGGATTATATTATGTTCATTTGTTTTGATTTGAATATTCTATTGTGTAGAGACGAGCTGTTCACTTTTCTATATTTTTTGTGTCTTGTGTACTTTAAGGGCTGTTTGAATAAAATCTCAGTACTTTCAACTATTTCAAGGCAAAATTTACCAAAATCAGTGCCATTTTATTTAGCGGTTTAGCTGTTTGTACGCAACTGCCTGCGGCTCCTCACATGAAGATGTCGATAACTACGACAAAAAGTATACTATCGTTACCTTGATGGTATTTATGGGCACTCTGGATTATAATATTGCAAAGTTGTATCAAAATCCGTGCAGTAAATTTGGCGTGGAAGATAAACAATGGATGGCGTCCCAAAACTGGCTCGTTCGTAGCTCACTAGGCTCTTAAAGCACTTCTGACACTGGTCAAACCAATTGCATTAGTCCAAGCTTCTCTCACCATGGTCCCTAGTCCACAAACCTTTAAAGCACCAATGCGCCGCAGTTGGCGGGCACAATTAACGAAATGTTTGGACCAGGCACCGCAAATTGATCCACTGCGCTCTACAACTTACCACCGCTTTCGTTGTGAAAATATCGACTTAGAAATTACATTGATATTTTGGAAATATTCTAGGGGCGAAAAAGCTCGCTAAATGTTTCTGGTTAATAGCTGTTCCGTGTGTTGTGGCCTCTTACAAGCGACTGTTAGAGTTATTGTTTCATGCCTAGGTGGGCAATGCCTTCTTTGATCATATTGGGACAATGCCCTTTTTGAAATGCTTGTTTATCGTAAACTAGACGTCACCAGTGGTTTCGCCCGCGTCAGTTTACATATAAACATACATACATAACATCACGCCTTTTATCCCCGAAGGGGTAGGCAGAGGTGTATTTCTACACCCACTTTTCGCCAGATATACTTTAGTCCCACGTAATAAGGGGCGAGCCTATTGCCGTACATATAAACCTTCCTCTTTAATCATTCTATCTATAAAAAAAAAACGCATCAAAATTCTGGATTTATAGCCAGTGTTTCGACTTAAATTAAGCTTTTTACTGAAATAACTTTATAAAAATAACATTTTTTAACCTTGTCCATCAACCTACGTGTATGATAATCCTGTATCAGTGCAGGAAATATGTCCGACAAATAACAAGGACGTTGGACATTATCTTCATAATAATTATGTAAGCATGCATGTGTTGAAATGTGTCAAAGTGTCGAATATTGCACGTGGTGGTTGGTGGCGTTCATCATAATGAACGCCACAAACCACCACGTGCATAAAGTATTTTTTTTTTATCTGCCGAACAAATTAACTCCACGCTGCCTGATGTTAAGCAGTCAGTGAAGTCCTATAGTAATGGCCATCATCCCAGCAGCCAGCATGGCATTATGGCATGATGGTCCTCACCTTGACGGCCTTGAGAAAAGCTTTTTCACGCCCCGCTTAAAGGACCCAGGATCATAAGTGGAGGGAAATACGTGGGCTGGTAAAGAGTTCCACATCTTAATGGTACGGCAGAGATAAGAGGCACCGAACTTTTTGGTGCGTGACGGTATCTGTTCTACCGTGTAAGGGTGGCACCTCAACCCAGCACGTGTCGTGCGGGATAGGAAAGGAGAGGGTGGGATTAGTTGAAAGAGCTCTGCGGAGCACTCACCGTGATAGATGCGATAGAAGACAGCCATTGAGGCCACGTCTCTGCGTAATTGCAGTGACTCAAGAGTCTTAGTGGCCTCTTGATCCCCAATGATACGGACAGCACGCTTCTGCAACCTATCGAGGGCGTCCAATAAGTACTGAGCGGAGCCATTCCAAAGGTGAGAGCAGTATTCCACGCAGGAGCGAACCTGGGTCTTGTATAACAGACACAACTGCTCCGGCGTGTATATATATTATTGTTATGTACCTTCTCCTACCTAAATAAATGGCAATTCGACACAAAAATTACCTAAATATTAAAGTGCCTACTTATTTTTTTACTTTTAGGTGCAATTTGTATTCGTTTTCACCGTCTCCAAATTGTTCTATGCCTTTTTTCATGGCATTTCTAATACACTCAGAGTACAAATATAGAGGAGTTTTCAATTAGTATCATGCAGCGAGGTTTCACCCGCCTCCAACACATTTGTCGCCCACATTCAACATCAACATTAGGTACATGTCACAGCGATTTTCGTTCGTACACAATAATTATCTCTGTGAATTCAGGCAGCTTTAAAATGTAAATGGACTGAGAAAATTACGATTATATGTTTCGTTAGGACCCGAATATTATCACGGGTACATTGATAAGAAAGGAAGCAAACTGTCAACATGACGGTCATGGTACACTGTATCGTCACCATAACGGAACAGCTGTAGTATGGCGCTGTTTCTAAAGTTCTTAGATACCAGCAAGCGTACTGCCTCATGGCAGCCTCGACTGTTATATCATGAGGCACCGCGCTTTGTGGATCTTTGACTGTCGGTACTTCATAAAGCCTCTCAAATTCTTCAGTCGGTGCCCTTGAATATGCTGTCACTGGTCAGGACTATGGTTTATAGTCCTTTCAGGTAGCATCAGTCGAATAAAGCTTGATTGGATGGCCCAAATATAAATTAACATTTCGAGACATTAACAAATAGGTATTTAAAAAAAACAAGGTATAAAATTCAGCCAACATTTACGAATGTTACTAAGAAAATGACAAGACAAACTATGTTCTTTAAACTTAAACAAAAGATGATTGTATTCATTTCTATATATATTTATTGATCTTTAAAGTAAACCGCTTCAATTCATAACACTAGCGTGAAGAATTTAATAGAAGAATTCTGTTTTAAAATTACTTTTTTGACCATGACCTCTAGAAGGACAAATCTATTAATGTGAAAGCATTTGTCGCCTACAACCATAATACAGCAACTATTACTTTAATCTTATTAACATTTTAACAACAGAGTTTTACTTTTAAAATGTGTACGGTTAAAAAGGTTAAACACCTTCACCTTTAAGCGCTCGTTTTGCTTTGGGATTATTTTGCGGGTAGAATTATACGGGCTGCAGCCAAGGTAGACAGTTTGAAAGCAAGCACGTAATATAGATTATGGATATGTGTGACACAAAACATCTAGAATACTAAATAGGGTCAAAAACTAAGCTTTCTTTGGTATAAATTACAGTTTAAATAAATAGTTGTGATTTGCTGCTATTCTATAAAGTATAATTATTGCACAACATGGGGTATACTAATAACAATAATAATCTTAATATATAAAATCCTTGCGTTACTGACTGACTGACAGACACGCTACAGCCGAAACTACTGGTCGTAAGAAGATGAAATTTAGCATGTATATTCCTTGGGCACCGTAGGAGTGCACTAAGACGGGATTTCCCGAAATTCCCACGGGATCGGGCAAAACGGGAAATTCGAAAAAATGTGCGTGTGAAGCCGCTGGCGTCGTCTAGTTCCTTATATATTTGTATACAGGTAGTATCCATTCAATATTTGTATGCCAATCGTTGACTTTATTAAACACATCTTGAAAACGGGCAAGTCCGACGCACCCGAAACCGGCGAGCATGGTGAAAATATAGGGGAAGCGCGTGAGGTTTGTAAGGATAGAAGCAAAAAGAGTTCAGTTGACACTGCCTACTCCGACGAAAAAGCTCGTGAATGTAATATAATATGTATAAATCCATTCAAAAGTTTTAAATTGAAAACGTGCTTTACAATTTCTTGCCTTGTTTGCTGTATAGGTTTAAAATGTAGGTATATACACTAAGCGGAAGGGTTCAACGATATGGGTCGTCGAACCCGTGAATTATTTTCGTATGTACCACTCTTCCTTTCATCATAATTGAGGCTGACATTTATTTTCGTTTATGTATCAGATGCTGGCTTTCCACAAATGGTTGTTTTATTTGCAGGTATCTACATAATTTATACAGATTCTGCTTTATTGAAGCAGTATTTCGTCATTTTGGTCTTATCGCCTTGCTTGATATTAGTTTTATGTAAAGCTTATTCTAAATTCAGTGCCGTCGTGCAAAGCAGTTTAGCAGCAGATTCTTCCAGTCAAACATTTGCATCCTAATAGGTATTTATAGACTAGTCATATTTGAAGTTTCTTAAAAACATGATTTTTGTGTACGGTATACTTTACATACATACATACATAGACTCAGGCCTGTTTCCCGGAGGGGTAGGCAGAGACTACGGAACGACATTTGCAACGATCCTGACATATCTCTCTTGCTTCATTCACTCCATCAAATTTCTCATGCATGGTCACGGTATACTTTAAAACGAACGAAACGATCACTAATCCTACTGGTTGTAAAAGTCAGAGGGCCGTAAAGCTAATATTTTGACAAATCTAGTTAGACCAGCAAGCGGTTGCCAGCTTCAAATGCAAAAGGACTTGTTACTTTCATGTACAAATACCTACTTCACAATTAGGTACACCTACATTTTACTTCAGAGGTTCAAATCTTCATTATACCATGCTACCATGATGTATTATACCTATATTTGCGCTACAAAAGTTAGACTTCTACCTTTTCCCTGTCTAGGTATTGCGTAATCAGCGGAAAAGCTCCAAGGAAGGGTGTGTCGTGCCGCCAATGCTAAGCTTTCAAAAACTCATAACTTCGCCGGATAGTGAACCACCTTGAGTACAATTTACTGAAAGATATTACTTTGTAATATTGCTATTTGTGTTATTGAAAGAGGTACCTAATGATCAAACCGAACTATATTTTATGATTATTGCCGTGTGGTTGACGGCATAGAATACAAGTGTCACCACCCCCTATCTTCCCTGGGTGTCGTAAGAGGCGACTAAGGGATAACACGATGCAAATACCATCTTTGCGTAGAGACGGAAAACTCGACATCAGACCCTATACGACTGCCTCGTTGGTCTCGCGACATAAATGTGCGCGTGGAATCGGGAGGTCCCGGGTTCGATTCCTGGGTCGGGCAGTGTTATTGGGATTATCTGTCACGAAATTCTCAGTAGCAGCACGGAGTCTGGAAATGTGCCCGGTACGGCAATAGGCTCGCCCCTTATTACGTGGGACTAAAGTATATATGGCGAAAAGTCGGTGTAGAAATACACTTCTGCCTACCCCTTCGGGGATAAAAGGCGTGACGTTATGTATGTATGTATGTATGTATTAGACTTTATTCCTGCATTACAAACAATTAGATGAATGTTGTGTTTGTTACCTAAATGGTACATTAACTGTTACGTTCGACATTTCGCTAATAAATTACATTATTTTAAAATCGATCGAAAAAACTACGTTCACAAGAGAACTTACGTTTGAGTTCTTTTACATTCTTTAAAACAAGTCACTCATTCATATATAACAACTTACAGAATATTTTTGATTCAACTCTTCGCTGCTGAAAACATCTTTCCGATCATAGATGAGAGAATTAGTCAGATGGAACGCACGGCACAGTTGCGTGCGGCCACTAAAGCAAATACAAAATTGAAAAGCGAATAGAAACTCGTCTCAGTGCGCTACGACGCATCGTACAGTTCACGCGTCACGATCACTTCAACTTTTAAATTCTCAAAATGCCGTCTTGCGTTCTTAAACACTGTAAAAGTTGTTCCTAAAAACAAAAACAGGAAAATGGAATATCTTTTCACAGGTAACTATTGATAATTTAACTGTTTCCTAATTTAATTTCGATAAAATTCGTATTTGTGCAAGAAATATGTAAGTGTTGCCAGTTTTTGTCGACGCCGTTCTGCCTGAATTAGGGAAAATGCACTTGTCAATTGATTATGTGATAATGATTGTCATGTTAATGAAAAATACATTACCGTATTATAAAAGTATATTGTAGATATATCTTCTTTCTCATAAATATAGTAATAGAATTTCAATTTCCATTAGTATATACCTTACATAATATTGTTTTGATTTCGATCCCCAAACGATCCAAATATTCGTTTACACCCTGCTACTCGTCAAGCTTATACACTTTGACCTTTGCACCGTTCTTATGGCGTAAAGAATAAGTATCAAAATCGTACAGCAAATGTTTAGCTTGACTTGGCGCCGTGTGTACATACATACTTATGGCGTAGGGAATAAGTATCAAAATCGTACAGCAACTGTTTAGCTTGACTTGGCGCCCTGTATACATACATACTAATGGCGTAGGGAATAAGTATCAAAATCGTACAGCAACTGTGTAGCTTGACTTGGCGCCGTGTGTACATACATACTTATGGCGTAGGGAATAAGTATCAAAATCGTACAGCAACTGTTTAGCTTGACTTGGCGCCGTGTGTACATACATACTTATGGCGTAGGGAATAAGTATCAAAATCGTACAGCAACTGTTTAGCTTGACTTGGCGCCGTGTGTACATACATACTTATGGCGTAGGGAATAAGTATCAAAATCGTACAACAACTGTTTAGCTTGACTTGGTGCCGTGTGTACATACATACTATTTATTTCTCAACTAATCGACGCCAGCGGCTTCGCACGCACATATTTTCGTATTTCTCGTTTTGCCCGATCCCGTGGGAATTTCGAGAAATCCCGTCTTAGTGCACCCCTACGGTTCCCAAGAAACATACATGCTAAATTTCAGCTTCATGCGCCGAGTAGTTTCGGCTGTAGCTTATCTGTCAGTCAGTCAGTAACGCAAGGATTTTATACATATATACAGATTTAAGATTTACGAAGTAGTTAAAACTTAACTCGGCACCTACATTTAAGAAATGTATTTATAAAAGCATTAATTAAATCCATGGTAAATTCTTCAAAACCGCAAATGAATATAAGAATATTACATAACTATATGCAAAATAACTGGGAGATTATTCATAATCTGGCAACTTTACACTAACATAGACGCGCGTGTCCGTACAGTGCCAGTCGCCAAAGGTCACGCACACATAGCTGTCAACGTGCCACGCTTAGTTGGACGAATGCGCTCTATCTGAGACTAATTCTCTCATAATTCTCTCATCTATGTTTCCGATATTTTCATTCAAGCGTAATACTTATACCTAAGCCATACGAGACAGGCAATTATCTACGAATTATATTTGGCTAGGGCTTATTTTATAAGGTCTGTTTGCGTAAGCATTAATAACTTTTATAAAAGTCTACTAATTAAATGAAATCTAGCTATCTAGTTTTATCAAGCAACGTACGACCAATTTTGACTTTATAAAGCCACTTTGATTATCAGGGATAGCGACATATTTTACTCACTTATATGTAATACCTTTAACATTAGCTTTTACATGAAAGGGAAAATTTCTCGACAAGAGAACTTGAGTTATTTACGGCCTTAGAGAATTACTAAGAAGTAAATGTCCCAAAATATCCCGAAGCTAAGTGAACTATATTGACGTAAGAGCAAATAATCACTGGAACGACTGTTGCGACGAAACCCACACGCCAATTAGGCGTAATTTTCTATTATTTGCTTCACTGCTTGACGGTACACGATACAAATATCCATCTATATGTAACATAGCCAGAATTACTTGATGCATGCTTCCTTAGAACTGTCAACCAATAACAGTTCAATTTATACTAGAAGCCATGCGGTATATCCAGCCGCATCGGCCAGTAATAACTGAGCTATCGTTTTTAGACTTGCCGTACTAAGAACAGATCAACTAATATCAGACATTATCCAGTCAATCGTCCAGCATAAACCGAGCTATCGTTTTCTAAGCTTACCGTACTAGGAAGAGATCAAGTTATACTAGACACTTCATCTGTGTACATATGTATAGGTATGTCTTACATGTCGCTCCCGATAGGCACTACTCCGTGACGGGTGCCGGTGACATCAGAACACTGGTTGACATTAATTCAGTGCAATTAGGTCGCCACGCAAAGATAATTGATTATGTAAGTAATACAGGTTACGACCTATTCTTGTACGGTTTGATCTACATAATATGTACCATTTGTTTTTTTTTTTTTTTGCTTCAGTTGGATTTTATTTCTTTATTTTATTTTCTTAGACAAAACTGCATTAGGAAAAGATTCTGTATAGAAGGGGCGGAGGATGCGCCGAAGAAATTTTGGTTTACGCATTGAATTCTGTTGCAATAAGTCAAATATTAAAATAGATTATCTATACTCCGTGGTCGAGTGGATAGCGTATGCGACTGCTGATCGGAGGTCCTGGGTTCGATTTCCGGGTCGGGCAAAAAGTGATACTGGGTTCCGAATACTCAGTAGCAGCCCGGAGTCTGGTAATGTGCCCGGTAACGGCAATAGGCTCGCCCCCTATTACGTGGGACCTAAAAATTCATGGCGAAATGTGGGTGTAATATTTACACCTCTGCCTACCCCTTCGGGAATACAGGCGTGAGACTATAAATAAATAAATAAATAAAATTATCTATACTATGGAGTTGCTTCAACCTAGACCCTTTGCCCGTAGTCTATGAAGAGGCATTCGAACCGTACATTGGAATCTAATGTGCCATATACAAAACCAAAACCCAATAACACAAAATCAGATTCGAAAATCATGTGACTAATTTTACGAAAACCCAAAATCTCAGAGACAAAAATCATGTGCAGTTGTTGCAATTTCGATCAAAGCTCCAAAATCTCTAAAGCCTTAGTACCTATTCTTATAACAATACTAATTTTATTTGACCGTGGCACTGAATTAGCTAACATGCGTAAATTGCGACGCAATCCTTTGTTACAATTGGAATATTTCCAACAGGATTTTGATTTCAGTCTCGGAACTCGAATAAAGTGAATATTCACAGTTCACTGAAGCATTAATGTTTATTCTACTTTGTTTTGCTTGTTCAGACTATGCCCTTGACTATAAATATTGAAGCTTATACCTTCTTAAATACATACACCATAAAGTTAAATACAACAGTTTCGGAAAATCAAGTCGCGATATTTAATTTTCTGCTCTCTTTGATATTTTTTTTTTTTTATGGAATAGGGGGCAAACGAGCAGACGGATCGCCTGATGTTAAGCGATTACCGCCGCCCATGGACACCCACAACACCAGAGGAGTCACAAGTGCGTTGCCGGCCTTTTTAAAACTTAAACTTTTATTTACTTAGATATTTTCAAAAAGTCTGGATATTTCAACAAATATAAATTAGCGCTATAATAACAAGTTTTACGTACAAATGGCTTTTATAAGTATTGCCCTGAATTTGATTATAAGGATCTAAGAAGGTATATACTTATTCATACGTAAAGAAAATATTTTCTTAAAGTACGTTTTCGGTGCATCGGTTACACGACACGGTATGATATTTGTGGCATAGTTAAATGTTACCTACAATTTATATTTTAATATATAATTTCATTGATCTTTATACTTTTTTATATGTTCGCGTTTTTATATCAATGTGAGTCTACATTGCCCGAGAGAACAATCTCTCTGGCCAAGTGCGGTATAGCAGACTTCATATTTACATAGTAAGTAGTGTCCATGGTCATGTCTTTCGAGAACATCATGGAGAACTCTCAGACATACACTTTTCTCTACGATATTTTCAGTCACCGGTTAGTCTGTTAACCAAATAAGTATCAGTTACAACCAAACAAAAAAGAATTTAATTATGATTCCGCTTGGTTTTAAACGATTCAATTTGAGTAAAAACAATTTCTGGAATGGTTTCCTTTCGTTTCAATATTGGATTTAAATGACTACCAACATTTTGAATTAACTTTTACGCTATTGGACCGACAAGGCAATTTCTGAAAATAGCTCAATACTACTACAGCTTTCGGGAAACAATATAATCTAAATATACATTTATCTATTATACAACTGCCTTAAATCTATAAATATCTTAGATTTATCTAGACTTTTTAACTGTCTTGATTTGACTAAGTTATGTCCTTTACTTTACCGGCGTATGTTATTAAAATTGTATCTCATTAAATGTTATTAAAATTGTATCAAATTAAAAGCATATTATTTAGGTATATAATCCAACTTAACAATCTTAAAGTACTCTTACTTTTATAAAAACGCTGATCCTCTTTTTACCTGTTTAAAGGGCAAATTCCTAAGAATCCTCTTCTTCTGAATCCTCACTTAGTGGTCGACTATATTCCCTTTCATACATGCCGAATTTCAGCCATTGGCTTTCTCTGCTATATGCGGAAGAATACATAAGTACTTTTTGAGTAGAAAGCCTAAATAAGGTTAATGTGTGTGTGTAATAAAACTAACTTATAAACTAATAATAACAAAAGTTTATCAAAAATGTGTCTGCGTGAAGACGGAAAGTATGAAAATGGATTTAGCAGATATATAGCATTACGGGATATACCTATACCACGTACCTTTGTTTGGAGTAACCGATATTTCGGCACTGTTTCAAGCGCCATGTTCACGGATGTACTGAGGGTATTGCGGGTGGATGAATGTAACGAGCAGGTACCTATAACGATCTACCCGCTTTCTTACTCGTTTTTTCGCGTACGTATACGCCACTTTCATTGTTATCGCTATAGCACTGGATATTATCTATATGACTGTACCCAATCACGACATACTACACTCACTTTAAATGGCCACGAAAGTTTAAATTCCTGTATATAACATTACTTAGGTACTCTTATAAGTAATTAATTTTTATATAAAAAAACTTATAGAAGATAGTTTCAAAATGAGGGAGTCATAAAAATAATATCTGTATGATCTTTATAGCGACGAATAATATAATGCTTGCAGCCAATCTTATAGGTTTAATATAAGAGTTTATTTGTCCTTGACTTATTTGGCGTCTGCTCAAGGTCACGTCAACTGATATAAGTTACAGTCTACTTTACATATATGAATTGTTTTGTATTTGATATAAAATATTGCACTTATTTGTCGCGTTAAATATACCAGAGTCAAGGTGAGAAAACTTGTGGTCATCTATTTTGTCTGCTGAAATTATATGAAATTCAAAACCCCTACGTAATTTAAATTTTCGACCAATGAAATTGCTCGTCGCTCGTTTGAATGTGTGTGAAACGCGAATTATCGGCGTTTTCCGGTATAAGTAAACAACTGATAGCTGTGTTATTGTAGAGTTATCACAGCCAATTTTGTGGATGATTTTAAACTAAAACATTATATAAGCTAACCTAACTTAACCTTCAAATTATGTCTGTAGCTTTCTGATACATCTTGTACATACCTACTGTTAACCTTAAGGCGCTTATAGAGGGATGTGTGTGCCCGCATGCTAGTCTAGAACAATCTGTAGTGTACGCAAGTGAGGCATGCATGCGGGCTCAAACCCTTACAGCATGAAAAGTATATAATAATAAGTACCGTAAATAATATCCTATTTCATACCAGAGCAATACAACACGAATTTCTCAAAACCAATCGAATTATAATATCCTATCTAAAACCAGAGCAATACAACACGAATTTCTCAATACCAATCGAATTTCAAACGTCTTACCAATTAGTTCCTAAGAATAGACAATAAACGGTAAACAAAGTGATGGGCAGAGATAAAACCATAGACAGTAGAGGATAGATGTGCACAATATGGCGGCGGCGGATAGCGAAAGCCTTCCTCGATTGTATGCTGATGAAGAAACTTAAAACCGCCGTGAGGAAGTGGCGGAGGATGCGCCTCTTCCGGAAGAGAGAAGGTAAGAACGTCATCGTCCTCGTAGCGTTATCCCAGTTGCAAGCCGGGGTCTGCTTACTAGTCTGAATTTAACTGAATATTAGCTTTTCCACAGAGCGACTGCCAGTCTGATCTCCGCAACCCAAAAGGATAGCGATATTCCATGGTTTGGTTTAGTATCAGTTTATTTAGAGGTACTGACGCCACATAACGACTGACAAAGATCTTTATGACAGGCGGCACCGACGGCTTAACGTGCTTGCTGAGACACGGCGATAATTAGCAACTCAAGGTAAAAAATCGATGGTTCAATAAAAGTAAATTTTAGGCAAAGCAAGTGCCATCTAAATACTTGTTCGAAGATGGCGCAACTAAGACTAGGTACCAGAGATTTTAATCGCTCGCTTAGTACTGCGCTCGTTTTTTCAAAGGAACTTAAACGTGGACAGCAAGGTACATCTAAGGATTAAAGTAAATCTCTGATGGGTAAGTAATTTTATATTATTGTCTATAAAGTCGTTGTCTGATTGACAATTCATGTGAAAAACTCTGCCTTGCTATGATATGATATAATGCACAATATTCAATTGTATACTATAGCAATGATTTACCAAAGCGATGTAAGCATAGATCAATTTCACTACGGTTAAGAATAGAAAAGATGATACCTACCAAAGAAATAAATTACAACAACACAAAAGTTACGACTTTAGAAATTATAGTCTTGCCAGCATCTATAAGCAACAAAGACCCAGCCTCACCAACGGGCAAGCAAATCTTACTAGGTTTCTAAATTATGTTTTTTGTTTAAGAGTTCGATCCCCACACATAACATTTTGTGTGATTCATTAATTGTTGTTTCGAGTCTGGGTGTTCATTGTGTCCGTTATTGTATGTTTGTAAAGTCCCCGGTGATACAGGATTTAATCCTAGTGCAGCGGTTTATTTGATAAGAAAGAAAATTAGTGGTAGTAAGTAGGTAGTAGTTATAAAAGAGATCAACTACACTCCTTGAAAAATTATATGTACTAAAAATACCAAAACAAAGGAAAAATTAAGATTCCTTCCCTGAATAGAAAATCAATTAAAAGTTTGTCGGATTTGGTCCTAACGATCCGGGCAAATACGAAAAGGAAGCACCTCTTCGTTGCCCAAAAGTGTACCTAGTATTCCTAAAACGCAGTCTCGTAAACTGAATTATCTAGTCATGGAATGGCCTGTTATCTTAACGTTAGTATGTCGGCTGGAGGTCGTGATTTATAACAAATTTTGTGTGATGAGCACAATTTTATTCTACGCGTTGTACATCCACGTGAAGTTTTTGTATTTGTGAATATTTATATATGTTTATGAAATGATAGTTGTCTGATTATCATAGTACAGGCTCTGTCTAGTTTGAGTATGGCCAATGAATACAGGTTTACATAGAAGCGCAGTTCTTAAGGATTTCGTGCCGATTCCAAGTGGGGACTGTCTCCAGTTTAGTTTGTAGTTGGCGCGGTTGGCGGCGCTGGCGTCGTTCTCCGTCTATATTGCTCTCGTACGTACGTACACAGGAGGAACGTTCGTCTCTCTTGCTCTCGTAGAAACAGCTGTGACAGCGCGACCCACCAAGCGGCAATTTGGGTCACAGTTAAGTTTGTCTTCAGAGCGCCCATAGGAAATGCGCCTCTATGTAAATATCTGAGCTCTTTGGTATGGCTGAGTGCCAGTTGCGGATTTAGCTTTTTTTTGGTAACGCAATGTTAACTCTTCCGTCATCCAAGTTGGGTCTGGCGGAGAGACTTTACGTTTAAGAGGTATCGCATCTACTCACTAAAACCGCGGTATTCTCAATACCCTGTATAGTAGGTATATCCGTACGTGTATCACGGTTAGCATACTTCACGCCCTCAACCCCTGCCACCTATAGATAGTTTCAGAACAAAACTAATGATGGCCCTTTCTCGTTGTCCTCAGATTCTGTGTCGCGTCAGGTGTCGACTGATCCAGCGCCATCTACCTCGGGCACGCCCGCGCACTACCCGCGGCCGCCGCCTGCTGAATTATTACAACTGGTAAGTTTTGTATTTAAGGATTTTTTTTCTAGACTCACGCCACGTATCCCCGAAGGGTAGGCAGAGATGTAATATTAAGTACATCAAGCAAATTATGGGAGGCATTGTCCAGCAGTAGACTGCCAACGGCTGTATGATATAATTAGTTAGAATCTGAGTAGTTGGCATGGTTAGAGAGAAACCAAAAAGATAAAAACTTTTTGTGCAAACGCTACGTGTCGTCGATAAAGCTAAGCACCAACTACAAATAATGTATTTCTATCAACTAGTTAGATTCGAAGCCATTCGCATCAAACTAAAGATTTCTCAGTCAGTGGTTTGTAATTTAAAAACCAAATGAAGTAGCCAATAGGCATTAGATCAAAATATAAATTTGTTAGATACTATCCCTGAATATCCATATATCCTAGGGTAGCCTACGTAAAATCGAAACTAATTAATGAAAACGCTGTGTTTGAGGTCTGGTACTAATTGGAATTCAATTAGCCAGGCCCAATTTTTTGAAATTAGGCTATAAAGAAATTTTAGTAGGTACTGTTAGCGATAACCTCATGAACGAGCCCGTCCATCGCTACTTCGTTAAAAGCGTCCTTTTAGGTAATATTGAACCGTGGATGTTATGCACACCCATGTTTAAACTAGCTTTAAAAGCGAACTATCGCATTTCATATTCCATCCCCATATACCATAACTACAAGAATGCTTGGACAATATGTAACCTCCTCACAAAGTGCGGATGTAAATCACTAAATTCCTCTACAGCTGGCTAGATAATTATTGTAAAAAAAAAGTAACCGACTTCATTACGTACCCACCCACTGAAAAGTAGAAAATTATATTTTTAATTATAACAATTTTTGAGGTCGGTCCAGCCAGGAGCCCCGGAACACGCACTCACACATTTTAATTAATTATTTTCATTTCTAATTATTCAACTGCCACGAACAGGGAAAAAATACATTTTGCCAACCAGCTCGCAATTTTATCCTGCTACTTAAAAACTTGTCAAAAATATTAGGACTTGGGATTGAACATGAAACCAAAAAGCAGACAAAGAGCAAAAAGCTGACTTTTACGAGAATATATTCATCATCATCAGGCCTTTATACTGTCCCACTGCTGGGCACGGGCCTCTTCTCACTATGAGAAGGAGAAGGCCGTAGTCCACCACGCTGGCCAAGTGCGGGTTGGCAGACTTCACATGTCTTTCGAGAACATTATGGAGAACTCTCAGACAAGGAAGTTTTTCTCACGATGTTTTCCTTCACCTATTAGCAAGCGATAATTAACAATTTAATACGCACTTTACTCCGAAAAGTCATTGGTGCGCGCTGTGGATTCGAACCTGAGACCCTCTGCGTAGCAGTCTGTCGGTCTCTCCACTCAGCTATCGCAGCTTTTTATGCGAGAATATATAAGCGTCATTTAATTCACTTCAAAAAGATCCTTGCGCGAACTAAATTACGAACGCCATGAGTTAGCAAATTGTTTAGTGCCCAGTATTCAGACCGCCATAAAGTTCATTTTCCACTGAATTTAGGGGCAACGTAAATAGGCGACGAGCGAGCAACTAATTCTATAGCTATTTGAACTTAGTTTGAATTACTTTTGATTACGACTCCAAAATTTACTCTAAAAGTATCTCTCGTCCGGTAGATCTCGCTTTGTTGCGGGTGAAAGCATAATATCGCGACATCTAGTGAATTTTTGTGGCAAAATATTTGTGGTTATTTTAAAAAGGATTGGCAATGATGAGTAACCAAATTAAAAGGAAATAATTTTATTTTAGGATAATAGGATTTGTGTTGCTGGCAGTTGAAGTTAATGATCTTTCAGAATAAATGGCAATACGAGAATGCTAGTGTATAAGCTGTTTCGTATTGCCTTGCTGAACTCCTACTACATTTTGACGGTATATAACAGAGGGTCTAGTATGAGTTTTGCACTCGATCGTCACGGTGACGATAGACTAGTCGACGGTAACAATTTCCATACATTTTCTAAAAGCGCCCCTAAGGGCGCTTGTACGCAGTAAGAAAATTTACCGTGTCTGCGGCAGACAAGACAAATTCTTCGTGTACACGACAAGAATTTTCGTGTCTTCCGCAGACAAGACCAATCGGAACGTGTACACGACACGATTTTTTTCGTGCAGTCGTCAGACTCGTCAGTCGGGCGTAGGGCGCGCAAGCAATAACAAGTCTGATAATCATTTTCGTTTATTTATAAAAATGTTAACTACAAAGCAAAAAAGAATGATAATTGCATATTATTATTATAACAAAATGAAAAAGGAAACGAAAACAAGAGACTTTACTAGGTTCATCTAATTATACAAGAGAAAAATATGGCTGAACCCTACTACTCCGCCCGCCATCACTCGGCAACAACGTTCGCCACGTCGTGTCTTGCGTAGACAAGATTTTTTTCGTGCACCGCTACGATCAGTGTACACGGTTATTTTCTAGTTACGACACGAATTCTTGCGTAGGCCCGGCGTATTTTCTTACCGTGTACAAGCGCCTTAACGGAGACTAGCGATCGATAGAGACCGCTAGGAAAATGCATTTAGGAAATTTATGAAAATTGTTCCCGTCGACTAGTCTATCGTCACTGTGTAAAACTGGTATGTACTAGACCCTCGTTAGGCATATTTTATGTTGTATGATATAAGAGTTTTCTCATTTCGAGATCTGAAATGATGGCTTTGAAATTGTACGCCACATTCCGGTAGAATTGAGACGTAAGCTAGATAAAGTTATAGGTACTACCTCAGCTCTCAGGAGAATGAAAAACTCCATTATACCATTCCCTTGCGAAGTCAATATACTTAGTCGTTTAATAAGTTAGCTTCCTTCACCAGCTATCTTTTAATTAGAACAATCTAGGCAAATTTTAATGCAAATTATTATAATTTTATAGCATAGGAAATTGCTTTAGAAGCTTCTATACTGACTAGGTACACATGTATTTTCAGCTGAAAAGATTTGAAGTAATATATTTTTTATCCTGAACAATGAAAGCTAAGTGAACTTTCATATTTACTTATCATTATCACATAATAATCTAGCAGCCGAAAGGACAAAAATCGTATGCATTTGTTTGCATATTGCTTATAGGTTTTAATTGACATACTTTACCAATGGTTCCTATTTTCTTAAGTCAGTCCATAATAGACATCATAGATAGATTTGTGAATTAAGTTTTTTTTTTTTTTTAACGCTTGAAACATATATCAAAGTGCAAAGCAAAGAAAAATTGACATCTTGTCTACCTACACTTATCATCATCATCATCAACCCCTTACAGTCCACTGCTGGACTAGGCCTCTCCTTTGAAAGGAGGAATTGGCCTACTATACCACGCTGGCCAAACGGGTTGGTATAGGGTTTGTATCAAGTTTTCCTTCTCTTGCAGTGCTGTTCTCTGCATAGTATGGTCCCTCTGTCGGCTCTTACGACACCCATGGGATGATATGGGGTGGCGACATTGCGTATTCTTAATCCGTCACCACACGGACTTATACAGAATAGTAAATTTTCTAAAGGCAAGCAATCTTTTATAATATGTCAATGAGATTGGCTGGTATTGCCTCTTGTAATACCAAAAATATCACCCAAGCATTGAAAACCCTAAAAAAATCGAGAATGCTTGTGTGTAAGGTCCACATAACATTTCATCAACATCCATCGCTCAGCACAGCAGCAGACCGAATAACATAGACCCTCGAACAATAACACTTACTAAGTGAACAGTAAATACACTCGAAACACTCGTCTAGATGCAATTAAACAACTATGTCGTAAGGGCAAACAACTATTCTTCATTTTGATGCAAATTCCTTAGAATATGTACGTCGTTCCGTGGTAATTTATTCCGAACGAGTTCGCCTGATAGGAATTTGATAGCAACGCAAAACTCCGCGATAGCGCCTGCAGATAATTTAATGGCAATATTTAATTTAGTTCGGGATTTAATAATCAAACTTTCGCTTAAAATTAGTACCTACTAGTACGTAGTGACTTGCCTTTAATTTAACCCTGGAGTCGTCGCGTGGATTACATTACATATGTAATCCACGCGACGACTCTAGTGTTCCACCTATATAGAATCGATAATTTCTCAAAATCGATTAGCACCAGCTAAATAAGCCGCTAGATACTTTCAAATGAATATTTGGACAACTCGCTCGTGCAATATCAGCGCAGTTCACGCCCCGTGGTCCTTCATAGGAGCTCAGAAAAAGGGCGTGGGCTACAATTGTAATCCGCGCGACTGATTACGTAAGTATTTTTTCCTCCTTTACTGTTATAAAATTTTGTATATTTTTATCTATAATTGAGTTAATTGGTATAATTAGACTGTATTTATTCACATTTGTTGTTATAACATAAGTTTACTTATATTTTAGTATCAATTTGGAGGATAATCGCCGATACAGATAGAAGCATGGATTGATGGTTTTTGTAGCGCAAACGAAAAATGGATCGATTTAACTCGGATGAAGCCACTGGCTCATAAGAGAATCGAATAAAATCATTACTAACCATCCTAATCAAATCAAGATAAAAGACATTTTTGGCATTGTGTATCATGAAACTCAAGCAACTTCCTCGATATCGAGCAAGGTAGTGCGTCATTTCCGTGACTGTGAAGAAGCCGCAGTATAAGCACCAGAAAAATGTGTACCGAGTGCAACAAGTTTACATGTGGGCAGCATTTTAAGAAAATGTGTCTACGAGTATCCATATAAAAATTGTGAGTGATCTCAATTTGAGTAAATAATGTCATATTTATGCTTATTTAGAGACGATTTTTGTTTTGGTTAATTATTTTGAAATTTAGGGGTTATGACTAGGTTTTACTAATAAAATGTTTAAAAACAACCACTAGGTACTGATAGTATTTTATAAAAATAATAAAGAGTTTTCTGCAAATATTATTTTAAGATCAATTTTAAAATGGACTACGTATGTAATCCGCGCGACGACTTCCGTTACTTCTAGATGCGCGACTACTGCAGGGTTAAGTTGATACGTACTTGGTTATACATACACTTATTATTTTGTAATTATTTACCGATAAATTTTGTTACAATTATATTATTAATGTTAAATGGTGCCCAAGACATAAGCATAGCCTAGTTTGGCACCATCAAGAAAGCAATTTTGCAATTAATTAATTGGAAATAAATAGTTAATTATTTACTTTCGTAATGGGTTGAGGCAAAGCGTGCATAGGTTCCACTGACCGCGGGTTGCATTTAGATGACAGTAGCAGAGTTCCGTGTTACGGAAGGCACGTTCATCTGTCGGAACCTTTTCTTGTCTTAGGACTAAAATCGTTAAACCATGTCGGAGTTCCCAGGGTGGTCTAAGAACTCCGACATCACAGTTCTGTTGGCCACACACTCACAAGATGAGCACTAGAATAGCCTTATCTTATTATAATCTTGTATCTTTCTGGCTGTACTTTCATCAGCCATTGTCTTTATTCAAGGATTTTTTTTATATTCTTACGTATTTCTTTGTTTTCGTCCCGTCCGTACGTCCTTAAAAAAACACTTGCAATATATCTTGAAAGAAGACCTCATCACTTATTCGTTACCAGGTGGAACTCAAGTCGCTATATCTCCAAGCTGTGATATATTACACCAAGGTATCGTTTAAGGGTACATAATATATTAAGCTATTTATTTCTGTGATATTAAGTATATACTTGACAGCGATACCCTAGTGGAGATACTATCGAAAAGCTTATGCAACGGTTATTGGGTCAAACCCCGGCAGGCAACACTGTCTGTCTGTCTGTCCGTCAAAATTGACAATTATATGAAACCAAGGATAGATTGGTTATTAATCCTGTCATGGATGCAATCGGGATAATGCTGGGACGAAAATGATAACACCATTAATTTGGCACCATGCGAGGCCCAAATTACTAGTAATCTTTTAAACACAAACATGAATTTTTCCTAGAGCTTTTCTATGTTTAAATATTTTATGTAGGCGCTTATTTACAATACATACACTTCGCGGAAAATGGAAATTGATTTTAAATTAACATTTCTTTTGAAACCATCTTCTTTGCCGAAATTCATTTTATTTATGAGTCAGTTCACCGAAACTACTACAGCTATTTAATATTATAGATTCAATTATAGAGAGTAAAAGACTATGCTTCCGTCGAAATGGAAAACCAAAATCTCAGCCTATAATACACATAAAGAGGTTTTATTTACTACTGCTTAAGAACTTTGTACTTTTGGTAGCAAAATCATTTTCGATCTACAATAAAATTCAAAAGTCCAAAAAACTTTTACTTTAGTTTGAGTAGAGCGTTACTAATAAATTAACTATGTAGTTTATTTATTAATTCTGTTTGTCAGTTTGTCCAGTGATGATTGTGGTTTTGTTTACGGTCGCGAGTAGCGTTCTAGTTACGATTCCTGGATCTACAAAGACAACTATAATAATATCTACTGAAAAAATTCTGTTACGTGCAGACCACAAATATTTGGCCTCAAAACATGATAAGGCAATGAAGAGGAGAACTAGAGTGGTCATAGAATTCGTGTTATAACTATTCACCTTGCCGATTGATATTAATCATCATTATGTACTTAATATAAAATCACTTTTCCTGATTCATTCATACAGCCTTTTCTAAGAAGGACATTCACATACCTACGTCTCTCCTAATTCATCATCATCATCATCATATCAGCCAAACGACGTCCACTGCTGGACATAGGCCTCCCCCAAGGTTCTCCACACAGACCGGTCTTGGGTCGCCCGCATCCAACCGCCTTCCGCGATCTTGACCAGGCGCCCAATTCTGCTAAATATATATAGTCTCGATATCATGTCAGTGTAATACTTACGTCACAAAAAGCGTATTCTTCTAAATTATCTAATATTTGAATGAAATTGTAACGAGATCGTATATGTCAACGACGAACTGTTTATTTTAAATTATACGATTATGACATTAGGTTATCAGAATACCGCTTTTAAATCCATTCAAAATATAATATCAATGTCATATAAAAATAGCAGAATTGGCCCCGAGGTCGTCGGTCCACCTTGCGGGGGGCCTACCTCTGCTGCGTCGTCCGGTACGTGGCTGCCACTCCAGAACCTTTCTGCCCCAATGGCCATCGGTTCTTCGATCTATGTGCCCTGCCCACTGCCACTTCAGCTTGGCTATCCGGAGAGCTATGTCGGCGACTTTGGTTCTACTGCGGATCTCCTCATTTCTGATTCGATCTCGCAGGGAAACTCCAAGCATAGCTCTCTCCATCGCCCTCTGAGTGACCTTGAGCCTTCTGATAAGGCCCATAGTGAGCGACCACGTCTCTGATCCGTAAGTCATCACTGGCAACACACACTGGTCAAAGACTTTCGTCTTGAGACACTGCGGGATATCGGACGAGAAGAGATGTCGTAGCTTCCCGAACGCTGCCCAACCGAGTTGGATTCGACGATTGACCTCCTCCTCGAAGTTGGACCTACCTAATTGGACTACTTGTCCCAGGTAGATATACTTGTCGACAACTTCGAGCTTAGAGTTCCCAACCTGAATAGGAGCAGGTACAACATGGACGTTCGACATGATTTTCTACTTGTCCATGTTCATCTTAAGACCTACTTGTTGGGAGACTCTACAGAGGCCATCGAGCATTGTGCCTAGGTCTTCCATGGTCTCAGCCATGACTACGATATCGTCTGCGAATCGAAGG
The DNA here is from genome assembly GCA_944739405.2 of Euclidia mi. Classification (NCBI taxonomy): domain Eukaryota; kingdom Metazoa; phylum Arthropoda; class Insecta; order Lepidoptera; family Erebidae; genus Euclidia; species Euclidia mi. The sequence goes on along the minus strand of OX123192.2, from coordinate 10,242,510 downwards.
TGAGTGATGTACTCGCCGATGATGTTGATGCCGAGTCCACTCCAGTCCAAAAGCTTGAAAACATCCTCCAGCGCAGTGGTAAACAGTTTCGGGGATATGACATCCCCCTGTCTCACCCCTCGCTGGAGTTGAATAGGTTTTGAACTCTGGTCTTGGAGGCGGACTGACATAGTGGCGTTTTCATACAAACACTTCAGCACTTCGATATATCGGTAGTCAATCCGGCACCGTTGGAGTGACTGTAGCATCGCCCAGGTTTCGATCGAATCGAAGGCTTTCTCATAGTCCACAAACGCCAAGCATAGGGGCTGGTTATACTCCTCGGACTTCTGTATAACCTGCCGCAGCGTATGTACTCGTATGTGGTCTATGGTACTATAGCCTTTACGGAAACCGGCTTGTTCGGGAGGCTGGAATTCGTCTAGCTTGCTCTCGAGACGATTCGTGATGACCCTCGAAAACAGCTTGTAGACGTGGCTCAGAAGTGTGATGGGTCTGTAGTTCTTTAAGAGGGTTTTATCCCCTTTCTGAAAGAAAAGCACCACCACACCTCTGTGCCACGTCTGTGGCGTTTTACCCTCGAGAATGACGGAATTAAATAGCTTCCGAAGGGCTTCTCTAGCGGGTGTACCGTCAGCCTTCAGTAATTCCGTCATGACCCGGCGCCTTGTTGTTTTTAAGCTGTTTGAGAGCCACACTAATCTCGTGCATGCTGACGTCCGGGATATCTTCGGTATAGTGTCGGGTCAATCCAGCTCTAGGGTCTGACGCTGGAGTACTTGCGGGTTGTGCGTTGTCGTGTATAGCTGTCGATAGAACCTTTCGATCTCCTCCAAGAGCTCAGGCTTGTACGATACGATTCTGCCATCCTCCGTCTTCAGCTTTGTGAGCTGACTCTGCCCAACAGACATATCCCTCCTAATTCATGAAACAATATTACAATATATCTTGATTGATTTTATGTATATATTGTATGTTAAATGTTTAATATAGATAAACGATTTGGTTGTTTAGACTGTAAGCTTATTTCTTTATGAATAATCTAGAGGGTGCCAGCAGCTACGCCTGCATTTTTTTTTAATTTACCCGTTTTGGCCGATCCCGTGGGAATTTCGGGAAATCCCTTGTTAGTGCACCCCTACGGTTCCCAAGGAACATACATGCCAAATTTCAGCTTCCTGCGCCCAATAGTTTCGGCTGTAGCGGGTCTGTCAGTCAGTCAGTAACGCAAGGATTTTATATATTAAGATGATTTAAATAGCATTTTGAGTAGAGGATTTGGCCTACTATACCTAGTTACTACGCTGGCCAAACACCGAATGTTGAATTTCCGTTTCTTCGCACAGTTACTATACTAGTATACTAGTTTGTGCATTTTTCATAGTCACCTCTTATGACTGTCATAGAAAAAAATGTGTTAGAGTCACTTTATATTCTGAATCCGTCACCACAATGGAATTTTTCCGTATTCCATTATCTCAGAGACAAGAGCGAAAAACTTGATGCTATAAAGTGTTTTTCTTTTGGAATATGGTACATTTTGTGACGTGGGAAGTTTTGGTCATTAATGTATAAGCAGTATAAGCATTTATAAGCAATAATCTGAATGTAATTGATATTTTTTTAATACTCTTTAAAAAGGTAAAATATTAATCACTGGCCTTGTGTATAATATTCGTGATATGATAACATTACACAGGCTGTAAAACTTTAATATTCAAGTAAGTTAAATATCAAGAGAAATACGCAAGTCAGCAACATTTTATGCGACAGACCTCTTGTAGAAGATACCTAATGCTCGAGCGAATCTCGATGTTTTATTAAATTTTGAGTTTGTTAGCAAATTGCCCACCAATAAACACAATATTGCACACGTTTTCCAGTTTTCACATAGTTTTAACAATGTGTAACAGCAATGACGCAATAACACGTCGACTCACGCCGTAGAGACAGATTCGAAACAGAACAATCGAATCACCAATTTGTTGAACACACAAAATATTGAACACTTTTAAACTTTTGCGACTTGTACTTGTACATGAACTGGTTGCTTTTTAGCCAATGTTCAGTGATGCAAAATATATCATCAGCGTTAGGTACAGTTCATAAACAATTCCATTTCTAAATCTTTATTAATCATACTTCTAATATTCTGATGTACTAATTTAATCAAATTTTTGTTATTATGTTTAAGTGTATTAGTCAATGAGTTACGAGTAATCTTATTATAGCTAGAGGTGTTCTCTATTGTCTCAGAATTTAATTTAAATTATTATTATTATGAATGTCAATAATGGAATTGTCATATACTATGTCAGGTTCAATAAAATGTACTCTAACAGTACATGGGTCACTGTATAAATTAAAAGCTAATAATTTAGCAAGTTGTCGTTAAAAAGAGCGAGAAAGATACATAATATATTTTAACTTTTTATGTTTTAAGGAGTTCGGTATTATCAGCCTTTTTCTATTGCAATAGTTGGGGTGGTCAATCCGAGGGTGCGTGGTGGGTTCCTCTTTCCTTCCATTAGGTTACAATGCAGTTCGGTTAGGTTTATTATATTACAATGGAGTACGTTTTAATATTAAAGATTTTTCACAATTTTATGCATACCTATAACTTGTGTAATCTATATTCAAGATTTTCTTGTAACTATACTTATTTTTTAAATGAAATAAAAAATATTATGTCTTTGAATAATAGGTATATACGAATATGTTAATATTTGTAAAACAAATTGAACTGCCTTATATGTATTTGTACGAGATGATTGATATCCTGCAGTGCCTTCTCCGAGCTACCAACACGCGGTGTAGTATTTAATTAAACAGCGAGACAGTTATAGGTGCCTCGTTGGTCTCGCGGCATAATGTGCGCGTGGGATTAGGAGGTCTCGGGTTCGATTCCCGGGTCGGGCAAAGTGTTACTGGGTTTTTCCGTAAGGAAATTCTCAGTAGCAGCACGCAGTCTGGTAATGTGCCCGGTACGGCAATAGGCTCGCCCCCTATTACGTGGGACCTAAAAATTCATGGCGAAATGTGGGTGTAATATTACACCTCTGCCCACCCCTTCGGGGATACAGGCGTGAGTCTATAAATAAAAAAAAACAGTTTTAGGTCACATCGCCACTATGCTATATTCTAGCTATTCATGCAGTCAACTTACTGTTTCTATCCTCTTTGTTTTCAGGAGCCCGACGAAGGTCAAAGATTAAGAGAGCAGCATTTAAGACAATTTGCGTTCTTTCAATTACGAGTTCATTTGAAGAGAGGACAGAATTTAGTAGCTATGGACAAAAACGGTAAGTTATCGACTAACATTCACCCGAATGTAAAACGACTTAGTACATGTTAGACAGATGAAATTGCTCGAGTTAGTTTCAAAATAATATTACGTAGGTTTGTCTCATATTATATGGCTTTAAATTGCCCGCGAATAAGTGCAGGCTCTTCTGTACCGATCACAGGACTTATGACATTATTATTTATTTTATGAAAAATAATAAAAATGCAGCCGACCAGGGTGCTCAGTGCGAGCTGTTCTAGTTTCGGCACCATTTGCATTCGAGTTCGTCCATGGGGACAATTTCCATACATTTTCTAAAAACGCCTCCGGCAGCCACTACAAGTAGAATGAGAACCATTAGTCTGCGAAGTTGCGCTAGGCCGCCTGTAATAATAATGCAAAGTTTTTAATATAAATAAGACATTCATAATAATTAACGTTCCAGTTTCAAGTCGAATCGCAAAATAAATTAGTATATCAACAAGTGGCATTGGCAGCAAATCAATAAATTGGTATTTTGGCTTTAAATTATACGAGCGTGCCTTATTCGCTGGTAGTGATTAATTAATACTTAGTCGTCGAGCAATTTAATCGGTTTAACGTACTAAGTCGAACTTTATTTTATCAACACAAATACCACTCAGCAACTCAATTTTTTTCATAATAAAGTTCACAAAAATTACAATAAGGCTGAGCACAGCAGAACACGAATAAATAATCTTAATCTTTTTTTCAATAGAGCAATTAATTTTGACATTATTTCAGTAATAATTATCTCACATGCTTTACCAACTTATTTAAATATTAATTTAGGTAATAAAAGCAAGGATAACACAGTTTATGGTACTTTTATAAGCACTTCAAAAATGCACTTACTTATAGTAAGAAAAATATATAATATCATATACAAAAACCGTGACTGTAATTTTATCAAGTATCTTATACAAAAATCGTCTATGAAATTTTGCTAATGATTTGGAAATTATTAATGATGCACGAAATAACAGCCTTAGAAATAGTAATTTAGGGATCATCAAATCCAATAATTCTTTAAGTTCCTTTGGTTATAAAAACATGGATAAAAAGGCCAAACATGTTTTTACCACAAAGACATTAATCAATATGCAATGGCTTAAGCCCAGCGTCATCCGAAATCCGCTTCATAGAAAGGTTTGTTTTAATATTAACAGATTTGCTGTGAGTAAGTTTAAAATTTGATATTATAGTAATATAGTTTATTAAAGTTTAATCAACCAAAAATCAATTGACAAATCAAGCAAATCTGTCCACTTCTAAGTTCTACCTCATGTCAATTTATTAAATTGTTTCGTACCACACAATCTATCAATGATATCGTGTATGGAAACCATTACGCACTAAAAGTTATTCAATTATTTCGCTATATAGCCAGCAATCACATACACGCACACAACACTCTACACTGACACCAATATTATTGTTATTTTGCATGTTTTCTTCTGTTATTTTTGCAAAAACTGCTTCTGCTTTCGTATTATAGTTCACCTGTAGTTTACCTTTAGTAACTAATGATATTAATTCTTATAATTTTATATCTAAGAATTCAACTAAACATATTGTCTCTGTTGATGATACAAAGTACAAACGAATCTTCGGGGGCAGAGACGATGAAAGCATGAATGTGCTGAATGACTATGACAATACAGAAAAAGTAATTTAAGATACCAACGAAGCTTATGGCAAAAACTAAGGACAATAATTTAGAAATTTACTGTACCGTTTAGTTAAAGGTTGGATAGTAAATAGGCAGTAACATAGGTGGGAAAGCCTAAAAAGCAAATGCGCACTAAAATAACACAAGATATTATTTGATAAAAGACATTAAGATTGTCTCTGGTATTTAAGTCGAGATAGATAATTATTTTGATGTCGTTCTATAAGTAAAAGTCCAGACAACAACCAATTAACTGAATACGACATCATTTTTCGACAACATCATCTTTATATGTCCAACTTTAGCAATAGCAATCCAAAAGCAGTTCTTATCCGAAAATACGTCTCGCTAATCCTCTGTTCGGCAAAAGTTTGTAAAGAAACAAACAATGCTCGCTATATAAAATCTTTCTTTTCCTTTTCGATATTACTATCCAATATTTTTTACATTATTATTCTTCAAAAGAAACTTTTTAAGCTCATCCAATAGACGAAAGTGAGAGCATAACCTCGAGGTTTGTTTTTTAATTGAAAATTTCGAAATTTTCAATGACAAAAGTTCGTTACTTTCAAACTATTAAGGTATTCCATTTTATGACGTAGGGTACCCGTGAAAACTTAGTCTGCCCTGTGACGTAGTTTGACCCGTAGCTTACATTTTCTTCGTTTATTTTTGCTTTTTCCTCTTCTAACTGTAGTGTTTTGTGGGGTCCAAAACCAGGCTTGTTGTCAGGCACGAGCGATCCCTACGTGAAGTTCAAGGCTGGTGGAAGATTGCTGCATAAGTCGAGGATAGTGTATAGAGACCTGAATCCAGTTTGGGACGAGTGTTTTACCGTTCCAATCGAAGATCCCTTTCAGCCGGTACAAATAAAGGTGAGTTTAATGTTTTACTTACTATTCGTTTGTATGGGTACTGAGATATGTTCAGACACTATTATGATTGTGTTTGCCAGGTAGACGGCAATTGGTTCGACATTTACATAGGGCTTGGAACGGAAGGGAACACGAAGATTCTTATCATGTCTTTTCATTGATACAACGGCCTAAACTTCGTCTGTAATTCTAGAATAAATTAAATATTAGAAGTTGAACTTTGATTGCCGAATTCTATAATAAATAAGTATTTGTGATTACAATTTTAGTGGTTCTTGGTGTTGATGACACGCAAGCATGTCTGGACACCGAACCTGACATTGTATCTAGAAGGATGAGACAGTGACATTTTCATGTAAAAATAAATAATATTGTCTACTCTAGACTTCTAAACGCTCCGGGTTTACTGGCCAATAAATTCATCGAATCAATCCCTACCAAGTCGTTTCACTTAAGTAATATTAATATTGCGCTATAAAATAAAATAATGTCACTTATTTTGCTACTTAGATAAAAAAGTACTTACAGAAGCCATGAAAGCCTTTTAGAAAAAAATCTATGAATACACAACAACTATTTACGTTTGTCTAACTTCAAGCATAGCTCGATTACAACGTGACAAGACTATAAGAGCCCATTGTAAGTTTCATCTTACCTTCAGCTCAGATAAGTTTTAAATAAGTAAAACTTAGCAGAAATAGAAAAGTCAAGAGTACTCTCTATACATCTCTGCTTCAGATTGCACGGATAGCACATTGGTTTACTGGTCGGTTAGCTACTGTCAGTGCGTCGCAGTTTGATTTTCACATAAGACAATAGTGTGACACGGATATTAAAGTAACGGAGAAGTTGACTTCAGTGAAAAATATTTACAGAATAAAAACCGTATGCATTCATTTAGGTTACAGAGTGTCACTTATGAACGTCAAAAAAAATGTTCAAAGCCAAAATTGCAATTAATTTTTTCGAGCATCAAGCCCCATGCCAGCCCCATTTTTTAACAAAAAAGGATACCTGAATAGCATACAAACTCGCTCGACCTAATTTGAGATTAAACCCACGTATATACAACCGGTAAATCCTTCATAAATAAGTTATAATCCCGATATACCGAGCCGTCCTTGTGCCCAGCGTGAATTTTTTATTCGTACAAATTTACTTCCAGTAAACCTATACAAAACTGAAGTTGTTTGTTTGTACGCGTAATGAATCCACACCGCAGTAACTTGTTGTTGAGTAACATTTCAGAATTTCAAAGCCTGACATTTTATAACAAAGCAGACACATTGTTGTTGCTCTTGTCCTTATGGTGACGGATTAAGAATACGGTATGTCACCACCCCTGTGTGTTATTTGACCTCAGTTGCGGACATCTATTTTTTTAATGTTTTGAAGAGATAATAGCCCAACATAATGCCGAGTAAAACTCCCACAACGTTATCTTACATAGTTTTAGAGAAATTTAAAAAATCGAGAAATGTCCATAGAAACCATAGAAACGTTTTATCTCCATAATAAACCAATTTTTCCATTGGATGTGTTTTGATTATGATTCAGATGTATTTAAGGCACCAATTTATTATGAAAAATCAAAAAAATGTCGTCTGTTTCGAGCGAAATATTTTTTTTTTATAATTTGGTTTTTATTTTTTTTCTAATGCATCTCGCCACGGTCGCATTTTTTTTTAATGCCACATTGTTACCTGGGTTGACTATTACTACCACAAAAAAAACTAGATGCTCCAAGCACAGGACTTCAGAGATATTCAATTTTTTAATTTTGTGTTAGGGTTGTCACTCAAGTCTGTGGTTTTACTTCAGTCTTAATCATCTTATATTTTTTAATCTTTATTTGTGATAATTATTGTTGCAGAGATAATCGTTTGCTGCTATCATTATTTTTAACCGACTTCCAAAAAAAGGAGGAGGTTATGTATTCGATATTTATATATTTTTTATGTATGTTCATTGATATCTCTGTCATTTTTGAACCGAATCGCAAAGTTATTTTTTGTCCGACAGAACTGACTCACGAGGTGGTCCCATAAAAATTTGATTCAGTTTGAATACGTCATTTTTGAATTATGAGAATTTTACGTGTGATATTAGAAGATGTAGTGACAAGCATCGAGAAAGGTATGCTAAGATGGTTTGGGCATGTGGAGAGGATGGATGACGAAAGACTGACCAAACAGATATATAAGGCAAGTGTGGAAGGGACAGGATGAAGGGGAAGACCTAGGTGGATGTTCTTTGATCAGATTGGAGACATCCTGAAAAAAGGACAGGTCAGAAGTACCCTTAACAGAAGAGCATGCATGAGAAACTTGATGGGAGTGAATGAAGCAAGAGAGGTATGTGAGGATCGTTGCAAATGGCGTTCCGTAGTCTCTGCCTACCCCTACGGGAAACAGGCGTGAGTCTATGTATGTATGTTTGTGTATTTAGTTGTTACGTACATAAAGACACCAAAAATACTACCAAAAATACTAATAACATAAGCGGGGAGTACCTCCACGTGGTGAAGGCGCGAACAGTATTTACTGGCTAAAACTCCCAAAAATATGTCATTATATGACTAGTGTACTTTTGTATGTTCAAATGCCTTCGGGCTTACGTTGTTTTCATTATAGATTTGCGAGAATTAGTTTGGCGGCACGGTAGCCTACCCGGTAACGCGGGGGAGCAGCCGCCATCTAACAGATTGCGTATATTAACTGGAATTACTTGTATTCATGGAGCCTGACAAGCATTACGATTAACTTCAGCAGAACCTGACCTGCTCTGATGGGGGATATCCTTCTGGACCCCGACCAGAGAGTTTAATGATGCGACGGGGGTATGAATGTGCCAACCTTCATACTGGTCAGCGAGTGGCAGCTCGTATTAACGACCCAGGCATGAATATGGACCCAATCCAACACACAAAACGAGAAATATATGATATTTTAGTTACACAGGCACGCTTACATGGACCTAAAAAGAGACCATTAGACCTTGACAGTGAAGAACGCGCAAGAATAGTTTTAGAGACGCTATTTCCAAACCTAATAGCTCTTTATTTGGATTACAAAATAAAGCTTATGTAGAGGCAGTTACAAAATTTGTTAGTAAGTGCGAAACGCTATACAAGCAGAGCAAACGCAAGTTGGACCGGAAAACGACGATAACAGATCTATTTCACCGTGGACTGGAACCATCCGATCCCTATTTATCTCTTTTGTCCCACAGTAAACGTCATAAACCGAAAAGTCCTTTGCCCGCGAAAGTTCTTGCTCTCTTAGAAGTAACAACAGAGAACGTGTATTATTACCCTTCGGAGACCAATATGGAATGCGAGGAAGTGGAGTTGACCACCAACGGAATTCTTTTAGAAGACGACCCTTACTGTTACTCTGGAAATGGGAACCAAGGTTTACTAGCTGACGAAAGCCATATATTAACACATAAAAGAAAGATTTATCCAATTTAGTTCAGTCGTTTGGAAATTATGCGCGTATAAACATTTCAGTAATTCATTTTTATTTATATACTTACCAGCTTTTGCGCGCTACTTCGATCCCGTAAAAGGTAAAATGCAAAAACTTCCGTTTTTTTGTAACATTTTTCATTCCTGCGCCGCTCCAATTTGTCTTAGCGTGATGTTTATAGCCTATAGCCTTCCTCAATGAATGGGCTATCTATCACTGAAATATTTTATCCAGTCGGACCAGTAGTTCCGGAGATTAGCGCGTTCAACCAAACAAATAACTTTAGCTTTATATATTAGTAAACTCAAACTCAAACTCAAAATCCTTTATTCATTTAGATCACAAAGTGACACTTATGAACGTCAAATTTAAACATTATTACTGTATGCTTCTACATTTACATTTACTGCCACGTTCGCAATGCAATAGGTAGAACCATGAGAAAGAACGGGCAATAAAACTCACGGTCACTCTTTTTCAACGCCAGGTTTTTAATAATACATAACAATTAAACTTTTGTAAGGTGCTGCAACTGTTATACCTTCTATGTTACTTGTATATATTTACTTTACATGATACTCAAGCATAAACAAGTTAAATTTTGATGTTCATTTAGTTAGCCTCCTGAACATAGACATGGTGAAACAGGAGCATCCACTTACATTATGCACCTAACAATGCAGGCAATCCGCGCAAATGTTCAGAACCATGATGGAAATGATGAAGTTAAATATAAATAAAAAATTATACCAGCCCATAAGACCGCCATCGACCAGTCATCGCAAGTAGCACCCGTTCACGAGTATGACGCATGTGCCAGCCATCATCCCTCTCGCCATATCAGAGGGACAGGGATGACCCGACAAACGACGCCACCACAAGAAATGACATTTTAGTGAGCATGACGACAACGGTATACGAACCGGCAGTAATAAAATTAACAATCTGTTGGTATACTGACCATGAACGCGAATTACCTCCATTTTCCAGATCATTAATTATAGCATAAATTTGTGAAAACGTGTGAAGAAATGCAAATGTAGTACCCATATTTAATTGACGTGATACCTTTTGAAATACAACCACCGATCCAACTGATTGAGTACAAGACAATAAAATTAAACATAATAAATAAATAGTATCTAACGACATGAAAGACATCTAATGATGTGGTAGCGATTCCAAAAAACATCATTTACTTATATAATTTTATTGAGAATAGAATCATATTTAATTACATGTCATGAAAATTTTAATATTATCTACCTACTTACCCAATAATTATGTGAATACTAAAACAGATTATTGCCAAGCGCATTTGTCATTAAGGTAATCATTTAAATTGTAATAAGCCTTTTGCATTAGGTTATTTTTAATCGTTGTCTTAAATGCGCTAAACGGCAAGTCTAAAATACATATCGGTATCTTGTTGTAGATGCGTAAACTTTGTCCTATAAAAGAATTATGAGTTTTACACAAACGGAAATACGGAACACATAATTTATGTCTATTTCTTGTATTAATAGAGTGAATATCACTATTCTTTGAATATGAATTTATATTCCTACGCACATGCAAAACACTGGCATAAATATACTGAGACGCTACAGTTAAAATACCGATGTCCTTAAATCTTTCCTTGAGCGAAACTCTTGTTCGTAATTGGTAATAGATAGATAGCATATTGTCATGGTAACGATTATTTTTACGATGTTTTCATTACTGCTAGATGTTTCAATAACATACACAAATAACACAGACCCTATAAGTCTAGTAAACCATAACTATAATAAACTATAACTCAGTAAGTATATGTCATCTCATGATACTTTTTTTTGACAACCCTATTTCCATAGAAATTCTAGAAAACCTTAGAAACGTTATATCTCTGAAGTCCTGCATGATATATACAAGATTTTTTGTGAGTAGGAAGTTACACGACAGGGGTGTATTATGTTGTTAAAAAAAAATGCGACCGTCGTATAGAACATAAGATATATATTTTTTTCTGAAATTTATAAAATATTTTTTATCTCGGCTTCAAGAGCATATAAAGGCTTGTAATTCGTACAAATGATTATGTATATGTTCTTCAATTCATTTGTAATTTTAACTTAGACAATTGTTAGTTATTTTGTGAAATATCTGCAAAAAACATTTTGAGTAAGTTCATTGACCTTACAATAAATTCACTATAATTTCAAAACTATAAAATATATTTACGCTGGTGTTTCATATAAAGTTGTATTACGATTATATCTATCTAATTCAACAATAAAAGAAGCATGTCCGCTTTTGAAGGCATATAACACACTGTGGCATGGGTGTCGTAAGACAAAGGGAGCATATTATGCAGAGAACAGCACTGTAAGAAAAGGAAAACTTGCCACAAACCCTATACCAACCCGTTTGGCCAGTGTGGTATAGTAGGCCAATTCCTCCTTTCAAAGGAGAGGCCTAGTCCAGCAATGGAGTGTTAAAAGCTGATGATGATCACATTGTTGTTAAATGTTATTGAATGTCATCAAATGTTTCCAAGTTTCTCAAGTGTTGTGCAACAAAACATATTATAGTGGAATTATCAGTCGGATATATAAAGTATCAGTACAAATTAAAATCGTCGACGGACAATCATCGCGGAGGCGAAAAACATAGGCAAGACCTGGAGCGAAATAAAGCGAGAAGCTCAATGAATGGCGGAGCACTGTGGATGCCCTCTGCCCCATCTAGGGGACATAGGCTCTTAAGTCAAGTCACAAATTAAAATAAAATGTAAAAAATAGTCACATACGTCACATTCATAAGGAATACGATCCTTAAGCGATGAACAAAAAGAAAAATAGCTCAGGTGAGGGAAGCGATAAAACAGTTTGATGCTAGTCTAGTAAGGATGTATGTATGGATGTCTGTTACTCTTTCACGGAAAAACTACTAGACGGATTTCGTTGAAATTTTGCAGTAATATAGCTTATACATTAGACTATCACATGGGTTTAATTTTGTCCCGATAAATGTCCCCCATGCGGGCAGAACCGCAGGCAAAAGCTAGCCTATAATATATTATGTACCCTTAAACGATACCTTGGTGTAATATATATCATAACTTGGAGATATTGCGACTTGAGTTCCACCTTCTTACGAATAAGTGATGGCAATTTCTTTCAAGACATATTGCAAGTGTTTTTTATGAAGGGCGGGATGAAAAAGGAATATGTTTTGTAGAATAATAAATTTTTCGCTAAATAAAAACAATGGCTGATGAAATGACTGAACAGGGGATATATAAGTCGCCTCGCTGTGAAATACTGTGTGATCCATAAATTGTTGATGAAATTCGTAACTAACATGTCTAACATCTTATTCTAACTTTTTTTTATTTTTTTTTATTTATAGACTCACGCCTGTATCTCCGAAGGGCTAGGCAGAGGTGAAATATTACACCCACATTTCGCCATGAATTTTTAGGTCCCACGTAATAGGGGGCGAGCCTATTGCCGTACCGGGCACATTACCAGACTCCGTGCTGCTACTGAGAATTTCCTAACGGAAAAACCAAATAACACTTTGCCCGACCCGGGAATCGAACACGAGACCTTAGGCCCACGCGCACATTTTATGCCGCGAGACCAACGAGGCAGTCTGATTAAATAAATAACATAATATTATACATACAAACATAGACTCACGCCTGTTTCCCGGAGCGGTAGGCAGAGACTACGGGGTCGCGGTAGTAATGCTAACGTAGATCCCGTGACCCCGCCATTCAATGGGATCGGATAGAGGAACACCATGGTGGTTTTAGTGGGCAGTCCCGGCGCTTCTCGTCGGGGTGTCACCACACTCTCCCTAGACTGAGCCCCTTTAGGGGCCCAGCCTGGGGAGTCAGCCCGTAAATTGTTTAGTTTCCACCATGAGTTAAAAGCAGTGACTACGGAACCATTTGCAATGAGCCTGACATATCTCTCTTGCTACATAATTCATACATTTTATTTTTCCGACTTAAAAAGTCGGGAAAATAAAATGTAATGTAATAAAATGTACCCAAACCTGCAAACATTGCCTTTAACATTATACTTAATATACAACAATCCAACTAATTAATACCGAAGCTCTGTAAACTATCTAAATTCCTTTCTAAAATACAAAACGACGAAATATGAAGACTTTCATAAAATATGAAGCCGAGATTAATAAACTGAAAGACTAAGTCCTGATTAATAAACTGTAAGATAAAACTATACAGAGCTTCGTAAACTGAAAAGTTTCTTGATGATTTCTTGAATCTCTAATGACTTAGAGCGAACACGTTGTTATCTTATTATGCAAGCTTTCTTGCAGAAAATCAATTACGCGAAAGGCATTCTCTGGGACGCGAGCTATTGTTGTGTTTGTGCTGTATTTTTCTTTTTTTAATGTGTCTTATAACCTATGTATTGTCCTTGGAAAGCCGAACAGAGCTATGAAATCCCAGATAGAGCCTGTAGCTACTATATCGACCAGAGAATTGCATCTCTCATCTTTGGAAGAAATGCCAATACACGTAGAACATTCAAAAGCTCAGAACCAATTGCCGTCTAATAAATGACTACATTATGTGCTGCCTCTAAAAAATCAGAAACCTCAAAAAAGGCTTTTTGATAGAAATGCGATAAAAAAGATTTAAAATATGTTTTATTTATTTAACTATGACCGACGCAATGTTTTACACATACCAGTTGGTAACGACATGAATGAGGTTTCTTGACAAGGATTTACAGAAAAACGTCTTTACTTCAAGCGTTATTCTTTCCTTCCCTACGATACATCTTTGTACTTGGAAAAAAGTATCTAAGTTTGCCATTTAAGTAACAGTAACAGAAAACATTTTCTTAAAATATCCTTCTTCTCCCACTTTATAAATAACCCAATAATCCCACATTACAGGTGTTCGACTATGACTGGGGTCTGCAAGACGACTTCATGGGGTCCTGCCACCTCGACCTGACGGCGCTGGAGCTAGGCCGGAGCCAGGACCTCGTGCTGTGTCTCCGAGACCCCAGCAAGCCGACCCAGGACATGGGAGAGATTGTGCTCAATGTTACGCTGTGGCCAAAGTCGCAAGAAGATAAGGAACAGGTAAGAGATTTTGTAGAGTTATAAGTTTTCATGTTGCCTTCCTATTTTGATCTTGGTTTCTTTAAGTAAGGCATAAGGATGTGTCTTCTCGGTCATCAAGGTGGAGGCCATCATGTCTTATTGTCATGTAATTGGCATGACACTTCACTATATAACGAAAACAATTTTTTTAAACAGCTATGCCAAAAAAAATTTTCAAAAATATTTAAGTGCAGTTTACTGTAGGTAATTTCTGAGATTGATACACACTTCAGAAAAGCTTCACATTTGGGTTAAAGAGGCTTACCTCTAAATGTGATATTAACTCACTTAGAAGATAAGTTGGCGTCACAGTGTGAAGCTTAGAATCCTGTTACAGTATCTACAAGCGGGAAAACAGATATTCAGTACACATAAAAAAACCTTGCGGTTAAAATAAGTTCATATTTAAAACTTTCGCGAATTTTCGACATATGCGGACTTAGGATTTTAAAAAGAACCGCTAAGTTCCTTTTAGTACTTAAAACTGGTACGTCACCACATTTTCAGTGTAGAGTTCAGAAGCAATGTGAACTCTTTTGGAGGATTTTGTTAAATCCACAAAAGGTAGCTTGGTACGAAAAGCCAGCTTTGCCAGAGTTCTGCGAAACGTTTGAAATTTTAGTAGTCTTTGAACCTACTTACTATAGTTCTTTCCAATAGTGATGGGTCGTCGACGCTTTTTTCGTTAACGAAACTAGACCGTCCATTCCCGTTCGTCAACGCGTCGATGGACTAGTAGAATTCGTGGACTGGTCTACGTCATCTACGTGTAAACTTCATTACATAGATGGTCTATATAAACATCACGTCTATTTGACGCCATCTAGTTCATATTTAAAGAAATATCAACTTATAGCTCCACATTTTAAAGTTCAAATTTGTTTGTATGAACGATGGACGTAGCAACGTGTATTACTCGTCTATGTTCTAGTCCATATTCAAAGAAATTTAATATCAACTTATAGCTGCACCTTTAAAGTTTAAATTTGTTTGTATCAACGATGGAAGTATCAACGTGTATTACTCGTCTATGTTCTAGTCCATATTCAAAGCAATCTAATATCAACTTATAGCTACATTTTTAAAGTTCAAATTTGTTTGTGTGAACGATGGACGTATCAACGTGTATTACCCGTCTATGTTCAAGCGTCGAGCGTCGTCTTTGCTTTGTCAGTACTAAAGCACGTTTAATTATTTTCAACTTAATCGTCTACGGATTCAACTAGTCCATCGCTCGATGGTGAACCGTCGATTCGTTCATCGTATGTCGACGGTCGAATAAAGCCATGTATTCACTAGGGGACAAAGTCGCTCGACTTATCGCAAACAGTCGCAGGACATTTACGTGCGACTGTCCCGCGACAATGTCGACCGACATTTCGCTCGTCCACATACCGGCATTGTGATCGAGATGTCGCCTAAGTGTTAATACAGTTTCGTTGGTAGTGTGGACCAACGAAGTGTGCTATATTCGCGGGTAGTCGCGGAACAAATAGCTACACACGTCCTCATGAGTCAAATGCCGTCGGCAACTGACGAGGGACACGAAGTCGCGCAAGGTCGACGCTATCGGAGCGTCGACAAGCGACTTGTTCCCCGACACGTAGATGTCGCCTGCGATGTCGGGCGATGTCCCCCGCGACGTCGCTCAACACGTAGAATTCGTGTCGGGCGACAAGGTCGCGGGACAAATGTCCCCTAATGAATACGAGGCTTTAACTAGTTCGTTCATTGAACGCCCATCGCTACTTTCCAATAATAAGTTGTGTATATTAACTAGAATTGTATTATTGTAACAATATGCATGATAGTCACTATAAAAATAATACAATTATAGACGGTAATTATGTTATTACTATTACAAATGCGAAAGCTTGTGAGGATGGATGTCTGGTACTCTTTCTTGTTCAAATAACAGAACAGATCTTTAAACTTTGCTGTACCTAATCTAATCCAATACTAATACATAAAGCTGAAGAGTTGGTTTCTTTGTTTGGTTGAACCATGGTTGAACACGCTAATCTCAGGCACTACTGGTCCGATTTGAAAAATTATTTCAGTGTTAGATAGCCCATTTATCGAGGAAGGCTATATAACATCACGCTATGAGTCACAGGAGCGGAATAGTAGCCTTAAATAACGCGGGTGTTACCGCGGGCTCATCTAGTTTAACTCATATACCAAAACGGATAGGCTATACTTTTGAAGTGAAAAGTAACACCCACGGGGACGTACCCTCAGATGAAGTTATGTTTCCAGTAAATCTCGGAGACCGAACCGAGGCGCAAATCTCGTAAATAAATTTTATCAAAATGCAGTTTCGATCAAATTTTATTGTCATACTTATGTCAAAGATGATATTCTCCTAAATTGACTGATACTATAATGATGTCGCGACTAGATCGTAAATCGAACGATGTTGCAACATCGGCTTCGTACCATACATGTCAAATTAGACGATGATGACATTAAGGCCGACCTCACATTGGGCGACAGTGTTCCTCCAGCGTACACTCGGCGTGCGCTCGGTAGTAGTACGAAGTGAACGCCGGGCGCACGCCGAACGGACGCCGAGCGTACGTACGCTCATGCACAATGTGAGGGAGGCCTAAGTGTAGCAGAACAATTTTATTGAGAGTCAATTGAACATCTTATCACATTTCGTTCAAAATACCTACAGTGTTGATGTTGGATGAAACACGAGAATAGGCCTCTATATTAAAAAAATGCCACCTCCCTGTTATATGTGAGAGTAAATATAGGATAGATACGTCTCGTTGCTTTTTTGTTCAAGTACTAAGACATAAGAATAAAAGGGCTTGATATGCCGAAACCCTTTCTTATATGAAGATGTTACTGAAAACATCTGGGTCATTTTCAGGTCTACTGAAGCTTGAAAATATTTTCTTTCCTATATGATGGTAACGGCATGTAAACAGATGTTACTTATTTCGCTTTTTGGGGCATAAAATAGGTTTGATCCTTTTCGGACTGATGCTTCTAAACCTATAGGAGTGTAGGAGTAGGTATAAGCAGCCACCATTTTTTTAAAGCTACTCCCGCACAAGATTTATTTCTAGAATAAATCCTGTGTCACGGGGTCTATACAAACATGCAACCAGCGGACACCATAAACTCCCAGACTAGAAACAACAATTTATGGATCACACAAATTGTTGTCTCGTGTGGGAATCGAACCCACAATACCTGGTCGACGCAGTGTCAAGCGGTGAGGCGGCCGGTTACACCTATACGCCAACCGCGCAAGTTCGATGGTTAGTCCCATTAGTCCCCATGATGACCGAATCCTTTTGGCGACGGATTAAGAATACAAAATGTCACTCCATCATTCCATTCCCTAGCTGTCGTAAGAAGTGAGTAAGTACACGAAGCAAAAAGATTTTTTGCGAAGTAAAGTAAATCTTCTTTTTATTAAACTCGGCATCAAACCCTGTACCAGCATCAAAGCCAGCGTGGTATGGTAAACTACCTTTTCCTATTAACTCACAGTGCTACTTAACTGTGCAGCAAAATAGAAGAGGCTTAAGTCCTGGAGTACACTGGGAAAATATGTAAAAGAATGGAGCGAACCGATTTCAATGGATAGTGAACATATAATAAAACAAATACTCAATTCTTGTAGTTAGCTACAATACAACCTATCCTAAGTCGTAAGCGTGCCTTAAATCCCACTAGCGGCCATTTTCAATATTCGAACTATAGATAGATCTGTAGATTTTAGAATCTTGTTTGACATACTTTGTATGGAGCTTATGTCAAAAACTGTCAAAAACCAATCTAAAATCTACAGATCTATCTATGTTTCGAATATTGAATTCCGTAGTAAATGAATAATTAATTTCATCGTCAATTTCAACGAAATTAATTTATTTCCAATATACAAAGAGTCGGTTATGAATTACGATACATTATCATCATCCACAGTCCGACTGTATCCACTGCTGAAAATAGGCCTCTCTATGTTATTGCCATTTCCCAAGATTTTGTGCTAATCTAATCCAGGTTCGTTTTCGGTTATGGCACAGCAGCAGTAAAAACAAAACATTAATTAGTTATTTCTGATCCATCAGACTTCTACACTCAATGAAGATAGAATACTTTACTTAACATTTATTTTGTGCCTAATACAAATATCGCAAAAAGAAACCAAAATCGTATATTATTAGGTTAGCTTAGTATGTTACGCGCCGCGTCTCGCGTAAAGCTTCTCAAAGAAGGTCGTAATTCAGATAAGAGCCATAATACTGAAGAAGACAAAGTAAGTACTTATTGAGAACAAAATAAATAGGTTACGGCCGCACATATATTAGAGTACCTATTAGTAGGTAATTACTTAGAGATATTTTTTATCCATTAATTCAATAGGTGGTGGTTAACATTGTGTCATGGTATCCTAACCATGACACAATGTTAACCACCTGAACTTCGACTTTTACATTTAGTATAATCAATACCTATTGATTATACTAAATTGGAAGTTGAAGTTCATGAATGCCACAATGTGACTTGACTAAATGATTTTGATTTTAACTTTAACTTCAATTTTGATTCATCTAGGGCATTCTAGGGTGTCTTAAAGTGTTTATTATCATGGACTAGGTGCTTGTAATATTTAAACCATCTTATGGAGACTGTGGCGACGCATTGTTATATTATTTTGCTGAGTGAGCTTATTCGGAGCTCGCTTCACCAACCACTCCGTCACGGTAATAATATCTAACAGTATTGTAACTCCATACAAACGCACGAAACTCAAGTTATACCTACGCGCCTCGAGCAAAGTACCTATTAGACTGTGCGAACTGTGCCTAAAGTACCCACAGCCACGATCGTGCCGCAGCTCGCATACGGCGCGTCTGGGAGGTATATAACTCACGAAGACGGCCGAGTTACAATACTGTTAGATTATATTACCATGACTCCGTTTAGTAAAGTTAGTCGCTACCAGTAGGGCACAGAGACCCGCCCGCGTTTGTATTTGTACGCGTATAAGTTAAGTTTAATCAATAAACAAGTTTTTTACTGGTGTTAAATTGGACTTATTATTTTCACTCTTTTTGACTATTGATAATAGCAACTACTACACGAAATTCAGTGACAAAACAGTTAGTTAAATTATCTAGTTAGCTAAAGTGGTGACCCCGACGGGATTTGAACACGCAACAAGACCTTAGACAGACCTTAGTGGAGAGATTGACACAATGCTTCGCAGAGGGACACGGATTCGAATGCAGGGATCGCACCAATGATCTTTCGAAGTGAAGTGATGATTATACAGGATGTCATAAGACCCATCACCAAGCCGAAATGTACTCGTTGTGGACACTATGCCGAGTCATAATAACGAAAAAGAATACCTGGGAAACGATATTTTTTTAAGTTTTCTCCTTTTTTAAACCGCAATTAAAAGCGCGCGCGTGCAATGCTCGAAATACCTCCTTATCCATGGAGTCATAGGGCATCTAAATAACATATTGGCGGGGTAAATGCATCGATTTTGTACCTAATTAGAAAAATTCCATACTAACTTTGAGCCTCGATATCTCCTGAACCAGTAATTTCCCAGGCATGGTGCAGAGGTAAAAAATGTTCGTAGTGATTGGTACAACATGGGATTTCAATTTTCGTTACAGGTCTTTTTACACCCTGTATATCACCTGCTCAACGGTGAATGAAATCATCATGAGGAAACCAGCATGTTTGAGAGGTCTGCATTACGGTCCTGAAAGACATGTGAAGTCTGCTTATCCGCACTTGGTTAGCGTGATATAATGATTAATCATAACATGTTTTATCATTCAATTTCTTTACTTTTCAGAGATGATTTAAGTGCTCTTTAGAAGTTTGAAAATCTACAGCAAAGAGAGACAGCTTACACACTTACTTGCTTTGTATCTTTCTATAAACTCGCATCATAACGAGTTTACTTCCTTGTTCCTTGATGCTGCTATAATGCTACCTGTATACAAAATTAACTAGCCATGCAAGAAGCTATCAAAGGATCATGGGCATTTTTGTATGAGAGCTGGGCGTAAAACCAACAGAAATAAAATGTGTTGTAATTTACTTTATTGTACTTCTATATACCCCCTAAATACTTGTTAACCTCAATATCGACCGGGTATCACTGCAAAAAAAACCCAAAGATTGGTTAAATAAAACATACATATTTGTTAAAAACGACTATATATTGATACCTTTTATTTAAATATCAATGGTTATCATCCATCAACTCTAACATCTAATAAATATTCTGTGGGTGCAATGAAAGGATTGTGCCGTCCTAACCCCAAAAACCACAAACTGAAACTATGTGGGCACAACTTCCTACTGTTCTTCTGCCTGTTAAGCAGGTGCAGTAATGCTCAACTATCGCATTTTTAACGATTTGGTCTCTATCGATCAAAATGTAAGTATTATATGTGCGCTATCTGACATGCCACGACTGTATTTTAATTCGAAGCAACCACACATTAGTTTGCAGATTATTACATCTGTTTAAATCATCTAATGACTCCTCTCTATATAATTCAATTAAATAAATACCATCGCGGACCATTGCACTTAACGAAAACAGCAGAACGCAAGTTGCGAAAAGTTCAGTTATATAATAACAGTCCAATCAGAAAGCGATAACAGGCCAAGAAAATGATGGCAAGGGTCCATGTCCAGAATAAAGACTGGCGCGCATTGCCATGCGCACCAGTCTTTATTCATATTTTGTTTGCTATTCATATTTGCCCGCAGGCTTGCTTTTTGGTCGGCGCCTGAGTAAGAGAGAAGTTAAAAAGGGATGGAATGTAGTAACTCCGTTAGGTTACCAACCAATAGATTGGTTTCTTTGGCCTAGCTCTGCGATATACGTTTGAACATCACTGAATATCTCTGCTCTCCGGTTGTTTGGGTGATTGCCGTCATAGTATAAAATTAAGTAATGGTCATAAGCTTTCACATAAAATATATTTTAAAGCTGTTGGTTTTATGCCCATTTTGACCGTGATCCTTTGGCAGGCATGTTCCTTGGGAACCGTAGGGGTCGCAGTGGTGCACTAAGAAGGGATTTTCCGAAATTGCCACGAGATCGGGCAGTCACGATTATATTAAAATAAAATGTGCAGTGAAGATGCTCGTGGCTACACTTTTATGTAATTTACCTGTTTTGCCCGATCCCGTGGGAATTTTGGGAAATCCCTTAGTGAACCCTACGGTCGCTAAGGACCATAAATGCCAAATTACACCCTCTTGCGCCCAGAAGTTTGGGCTGTAGCTTGTCGTCAGTCAGTCAGTAACGCAAGGATTTTTAATATACCTACAGGTATATAATATAATACAGATTATATGCATTTTTAGTGAGGACATATCCTGTATACAATTACATACCATGACGAGATATAAATCATAATTTTCGCGCAGTGTGACGTCATACGACATGCTTCGTGCATATTGCATTATTGCGCTGCGATGTCAACACAAACAAAGTCCTCTGTCACGGTACATACTCTCACGCGTTATCTGTCCTAGCCTCACATCACATAAATCTTATACTCTTATACTAATATATAAAGCTGAAGAGTTTGTTTGTTTGTTTGGTTGAACGCGCTAATCTCAGGATCTACTGGATCGATTTCAAAAATTATTTCAGTGTTAGATAGCCCATTTATCGAGGAAGGCTATAGACTATATAACATCACGCTATGAGCCACGGGAGCCGAGCAGTTGCCTTAAATAACGCGGGTGTAACCGCGGGCTCATCTAGTAAGGAATATGTGGTCAGGTAGATGGTCTAAATTAAGGAATATCGGCAATCGTACTTTTTGAAAACTAGAGAAGAATAGCCGATCTTCTCTTTTTCCAGTAGGTAGGTAAGTAGCCATAACCATTCCATAACAAAAGTGATGATTTTATATGTAATCATTACTCCGAGCCACATTGTATCGGTTACATTGACGTTACTTCTGTAAGTATAAAATGACAATTATATTCAGTAGGGCCTATTGTTTATCAGCTAGATTCATTCGTAGCTTCTGTCCATTGTGTTAATGCGGTGTGGTCGTATAACATGACACCCACCACAAGAATTTCGCTACATGGCCTTTCAGTGATTGCCACAAGCACAACGCGACGGCGACGGCGACGCCAACGTAGCGACGATAAGGCTTTCATGACACCCACAACAAGAATTTCGCTACATGGCCTTTCTGTGATTGCCACAACGCGACGTAGCAACGAGAGGGCTTTCACAAGAGCCGTAGAGCGATTCCACGGTGGATGTCTTTCATTGGCTACAACGCGTTATGAGTTGTTTCTACGCTCAATTAGAGTTTTCGGTACTTCATCATCATCATCATCAGCCTGCCGCAGTCCACTGCTGCATATAGGCGTCTCCAATGGCACGCCACTGCCAGCCACTTTGCATATATCGTCACTCCACCTAGCCGGAGGGCGTCCTACACTACGTTTGCCAAGGCGCGGTCTCCACTCTAGAACACGACTACTCCATCGGTTATCGGTTCTGCGACAGATGTGACCAGCCCACTGCCACTTCAACGTGCTAATTCTCTGAGCTATATCGATTACCTTGGTTCTCTGTCGGATTACTTCACTACGAATTCGATCCTTCAGAGAAACTCCGAGCATAGCCCTCTCCATAGCTCGCTGAGCGACCTTAAATTGGTGGACTAGTCGCACCGTCAGTGTCCACGTCTCAGCACCGTAAGTCATAACGGGTAGGACGCACTCGTTGAAGACTTTTGTCTTAAGGCTTTGCGGTAGGGATGACGAAAAGACTCTACGGAGTTTCCTATATGCAAGCCTCCCTCTCGACGTTGTTTCTACCCAGCTGTAAGGTTTGCCCAAGGTAGACGTACTCCTGAACAACTTTGAGAGGGACCCCATTTAGGATAATCGGTTCCGGAGAGACATGTTCATTGAACATTATCTTGGTTTTATCCAAGTTCATCCGGAGACCGATGCGAGCAGAAGAATCAGCCAGGCTGCTCAGCATATACTGCAAGTCTAGCACGGTTTCAGCCACGATAACGATATCGTCTGCAAATCTTAAGTGTGAGAGGTACTCGCCGTTTTATGTTAATACCGCGTCCTTTCCAGTGCAGCGTCTTGAACATATCCTCCATTGCATTTGTGAACAATTTGGGGGAGATAACATCCCCTTGTCTCACGCCTCGATGCAGGTGGATAGGTTCAGACTGCTGGTTCTGTACTTGGGCGGTCATAGTGGCGGCGTCATACAGACCTCTCAGCACTTGGACGTACCGCCAATCGATTTAGCACCGTTGCAAAGACTCCAGAACAGAACAGGTTTCGATGAAGTCAAAGGCCTTCTCATAGTCCACAAACGCTAAGAACAGGGGCTGATTATACTCCTCTGTCTTCTGTATAATCTGCCGCACTGTGTGGGTGTGGTCTATGGTGCTATATCCTCCTCGAAAACCGGCCCGTTAGGGCGGCTGAAACTCGTCGAGTGTACGCGCGAGACGGTTCGTGATGATCCTGGGAAACAGCTTATAGACGTGGCTCAAGAGCGAGATCGGTCGATAGTTCTTCAAAAGAGTTTTGTCTCCCTTTTTGAAGAACAAAACGACTATGCTCTTACTCCACGCCCTTGGAGTTCTCCCCGAGAACATAACCGAATTAAATATGCGTTGAAGCTGCACCAGTATAGGTTTTCCACCTGCCTTTAGCAGCTCCGTCGTAATTCCATCTTCCCCGGAGGCTTTTCCATTTTTAAGCTGCCTCAGGGCCACCACGATTTCATCTTGGCTGACGTCTAGCAACTCTTCCGTGAAGTGGCGGGTTAAAGTGGCTCTTGGATCCTCAGAGTCGGGTTGGGGACGGTACGTTTTCGAGGTGTAGAGGTTGCCGTAGAAGCTCTGAACCTCCGCAAGAATCTCCGGCCCAGAAGTGGCGACTTTCCCGTCTGACGTGGTCAGCTTCGTCAGATGACTTCGACCTAGATGCTGAGTAAAAACTTTCGACCCCCGATTTCGCTCGATCGCATCTAGTATAGAGCGTGTATTGGAGCTACGCAGGTCACGTCTTACCAGCTTGAAGATCTTTTTATTTAGATCTGACGAAGTGCCTGCCGGGTTTTGTCGTCGCGTCTCTATTAGCTGCAGAGATTCTCGCGAAAGTTGAAATCTCCTGCCGGTGTGCTGCGTCTTAAAGAGTTTCGTCCCCTCATCCCGAAGGATTTCCACCACTTTATCGAGTTCCTGGTCCGTATCAGCGTCTATTGCGGTTTCCAAGGCAGCGAACCGGTTTTCCAGTTTTAGCTGGAATGTTTCAGATCCAACCACGGATTGGAGGAAATTTGGCCGGAGCGTAGACTTCATAAGGCGAACGCGTTCAAGCTTATAATCGATATTCAGAGTGCCTCGTACAAGTCGGTGATCACTTCCGGTGTTGAACCTAGTGATCACGGAGACATCCCTAAATATTCGCCTTTTGTCCGCCATAATGAAGTCTATCTAATTTTTTGTCATAGTGTCGGGGCTTCGCCACGTCCACTTTCTTTGAGGCTGCTTCTTAAGAACAGTCCTTCCTTCTCTAAGAAGTTGACGAGCATCTGCCCCCTATGATTTCTCCTACCAAATCCGTGTGGTCCTACTACCGATTCGCTGCAAGTATGTACTCCCACTTTGGCGTTGAAGTCCCCCATGACAAAATTAAAGTGGGCCTTTTGGGTGTTGTGTAAGGCCCTGGAAATGTCTTCGTACATTTCTTCTACTTCATCATCCGAGTATGCCGAAGTCGGTGCATACACTTGGATAACCTTGAGAGTATATCTCTTGGTGAGTCTGATCACAAGGTATGCTACCCTTGTCGACACACTGGAGATTTCGAAAATGTTGTCAGAGAGGACCTTATGGACCAGGAACCCAACCCCGCCCTGGGATGGCTGGTCTCCCCCCCCCTGAAGTACATAAGATGGCCTGAATCTAGGGTAACGGTATCCTCTCCCTCTCTCTGGACCTCGCATAATCCCAAATCATGCCACCTCATGTACTTCAGTTCGGTTTCGGTACTTGATTACTACAAACAGAAAATGACTTGTTAGCTTATCTGAGGCGATGTTTTGGATTGCATGTTATAATCTAACCTTTAGAAATGAAAGCCTAATATTCTGTACACACTCCATCACATTTATTACCTACCCTGTAGAACCGCGAGCTATTAGCGATAATGGAAATGATATTGCAAGATAAACAATACTTTTACTGTTTACGTCAATAATATAAATGCTTACGTCATTATAGCAGTAGTAAACGGAGAAAATCGTTGTGAGTAAAGAATATCGACTTATCTATTATTTCGTTTTCGCTGCAGTTCTTGTTAATTTTTTAGAATGGAATAGAAGAGAATAGATTTATTTTGTTGAATTGATGTTAATTTCTTGGATTTTATTATGGTGTAATTATACCTCTCTTTGTTGATGCCATTTCCCTCTATCTTGTGTTTGTGCCCGCGATCGCAACAATATCGTCGGCCCAACATTGTCATCGCAACAACAACTTAACAAAGAGAGACCAGTCTATGTTCACCAGTGGACAAAGTCGGGCTGTGGATTTCATTTATTTCATTTCATTTCATTTATTTCAGAAACAATTTACATTGTATGCGAATGTTTTACAGTTACAAATTACAATTCCTAATTATATTCTAAGAACAATTGTATAAACTTATAATAAATTTGAATTTCAATTACAATAAACATTGATGACACCACAATTAGAACATAAAAAAGAGATAAAAAGTCAATTAATTCTATTAATAATGTGTTTAAAATATTAAAATCAATAAAATGTCAAACATCAAAAAAAAAAAAAAAAAATACTTAAAATGTCGAGTGCAAATTTAAAACAATAAAAATCGTGAAATGTCAATAAATTAACTAATAAATAATAAAAAAGAAACTTAAACAAGCCAAAAAAAAAAATATAAATTGAATATAAAAAAATGTCAATGTGGTTCACATGTCATCAATTGAATAATAGCATTTTTCTAACAGGAATCGCTTAAGTTTGCTTAAAAAATCCTTTTTGCAGAATATTTCTTTAATTTCTAGAGGCAATTTATTAAATATTTTAACGGATCTGTAAAATGCACTTTGTTTTACAACATCTAGGTGTGGTATACATTGGGTATGTAGATCCTTTCTCCTCGTGCTCTCCCTTATCTGTTTCTCATCTTCATTTTCGTACTCATGAACATGTTTAGATAAGTGAGAGAGTAGTACTAATATATATAAACTAGGAACAGTTAATATCCCCAGTTCTTTGAAATGTGGTCTGCATGAATTTGGTATTTGAATTCTTACAATCGTTCGAATGGCTCTTTTCTGTGCAACAAATGCCTTATTTATATTATATTCAAAGCTTCCTCCCCAAAACAGGATGCTATATCTCAGCTTTGACTCGACTAACGCAAAGTATACCATTCTTAGGTGCTCAATACTAACTTCGTTCCTAAGACTCCTGAGTACATAGCAGGCCGAACTAATTGAGTTTTCCAGATGCTTTAACTCTGCTTTCCAGTTTAGTTTGTCGTCGATGTGAACTCCTAGAAATTTTACCACCGAGGTTTGACTTATGCGTTCACCGTTTATTTTACTATCTAATGTATCCGTATTTTTTGATGATGATGATGATGGATGATGATGATGATGGGGAATATCATACCCATTCAATATAAATTGTATATAGTTATTACTTAATTAACCAAATCATAACGTTGAAAAATATCATATTATGAAGGATAATAATAACAAAAATATTTGCGAGGAAAATTATTGCAGGAAATAACGAATTTTGATGCCAAAACACCGTTAATTATGGATTCCATTATTACACGAAACCTACTACCCACTAAAATAATATAAGTTATTATTTACATAGATATAAGTAATATAAGAATAATAAGCTGTTACGTATTTAATTTCTATTTCCCTACCAGTTATAAAATTTAAAAATGTGTATGTTAAATTTGCAGGCCGAGACGGCTAAACCGAAGTACCTAGTCGATTTTAATGTACATACCCTCGGACATTTCGTCTCTACCATCAAACAAAAGCTAGCTAAAACCAGCATAATTTGAACGTGGTGGCTTCTATTATTTTTGTTTTTCGTGCCGTTGATAAAGTTGTCTAGTTGCACGAGATGTGGAATTGCTGACAAAATGTAGGCGACTTATTTATGTCGGCGGATTCGGCTTCGGTGTATAGACTGCATTACGGATACAATTTTTTTTTATTGGTTTGAAGATTGATTCTATAAACTTTTCAAGCATCGTAATAGGGTTTCCATCACGGGACCTACAAAAAACTATGCGTTAGGTAACTACCTACCTACAAAACTATGATGTGACGGTTCTGCCATCTGCCATGTGGGTAGTAGGTTCCCTAACGTAAGCTCTCACTAACCAAGGATGTTTCGATATTCCAACGCCATGGGAGATTCAGCCACCAAACAAACTAGATACCTAGTTTGTTTGAATAGCCGCTAATTTTAAAGCATTTAGCTTCAAAATTAGCGGGCAACCTGCTAGATAAAATCTATCTGTATTTACGTATAAAATCTTGTGTTACCGACCGACTGATAGGCAACGCACAGTCGTAACTCATCATCATGGGTTTAACAGTCCACTGCTGGACTAGGCCTCTCCTTTGAAAGGAGGAATTGGCCTACTATACCACGCTGGCCAAACGGGTTGGTATAGGGTTTGTATCAAGTTTTCCTTCTGTTACAGTGATGTTCTCTGCATAATACGCTCCCTGTGTCGGCTCTTACGACACCCATGGGATAATATGGGGAGGTGACATGCTGTATTCTTAATCCGTCACCACACGGACATACATACACACAGTCGTAACTACTGGGCGTAAGAAAGTCGTAACTACTGAAATTTGGCATGTATGTTTTTTAGGGATCATAGGGGTGCACTAGGAAGAGATTTCCCGGAATGCCCACAGGATTGGGTGGAAATGGTTAATTAAAAAAGCATGTGTGCTGCGGGCTTCATCTAATGAAATAATAATGTGGTTTGAAATATATCTTTATTCTATATACTTAATTATCACAAAAAAAAGCGGCGATAGCCCAGTGTTGTACGTAACGGACTGCCGAGACGATGGTCTCGGGTTTGATCCCCAGGTACCTCGGGCACACACCTCTGACTTTTCGAAGTGTGTGTATTAAAAATGTTAATTATCACTCGCTTAATAGTGTGCCCAGTAGAGGGCAATAGGCTCTCGCCCCTTTAACCGAAATGTGGGTGTGTAATACACCTCTGCCTACCCCTTCAGGGATAAAAGGCGTGAAGTTATGATGTTATGTTATGTCACACATTTTCTAGATAACTGTTCTATGATTGGCACACGTCCGCACGGAATACGGCATTTCAACCTTGGTGATATAGCTATGGGTTTATCACCAAGGTTGAAACTACCATACCAACAGAAACACATGAGAAAACTAGTAAAGATAAATATAGGTACTCAGACAGAATATCCCTAAACATCTTATACTAATATATAAAAGAGCTGAAGAGTTTGTTTGTTTGTTTGGTTGAACGTGCTAATCTCAGGAACTACTGGTCGGATTAGAAAAATTATTTCAGTGTTACATAGCCAATTTATCGAGGAAGGCTATAGGCTATATAACATTTCACTATGAGTGACGGGAGCGGAGCAGTATCCTTAAATAACGCGGGTGTAACCGCGGTCATCCTCTAGTCAGATATTTTTTTGGTAAACTTTTCGAGATCGTGCTCAGTGGCGTGCTATTCGAGAGGCCTACAACCAGTAGGCTGCATCAAGTGATGATGATGATGATAGAATAAAATATAATAGACCTACTATGCATTTATTTGGATTAGATGTAGGTAAAAATCAGTTGCTGTCGGTATTCAAAATATAATAATGATCAAAATGTTAATAATAAATTATACGTCATCAGCTGATGATGATTCCTACTTATCATATATTGGCAAATATATCGCCGCCAAAACACCCAGCGGCCGCAAAGGATAGGGAGGACGGCAACGCAACACCGCATCTCCTCTTTCTCTGCGGCCCCACCGCGACGCATCGAATGGTGCGCCCCCATTTGGTTGCGGGAGATAGGGCGCGCGGCAACGCAACACCGACACGCCTCTCCTCCCGCGACCGCACCCGACTGCGAGGGACAGAAGAACTGTCCCTCGCACCCGCCCTTTGGACGCATCCTGCGCAGGCCTCCGTCAAGCCCACGCGGAGCGTCCCCTCCTGGATCCCTCTTAGCTTCACCGCGGGTGACCAATTCACAGTTACTAAGCCCCCCCACCACGACAAGGTGGAGATCCCACGGGGGGGAGACTATAGATGCTGGCGGGAAAAATTCCGAATCATTCCCGTCGAATACTTCGGAAGTATTCCGAAATATTCCGAAACTTTGGGAATATTTCAACTGTCAAAAAAAACCAGCAAAATCGACCTTACTAACTATTTCGCGCTTGGAAGTTGTAAATTATATTTTCTTTGTTTGCTTGCAAGGTTTACCTTTATTTGTTTTTATTGACTGGGCTATTACACGCGTTAGGTAGGTAGGTAATGATTAATAGCTACCTATGCGACTCGCGAATACTCGCGATGCGTACAGAACTACATACAAACTAACCAGAAACATAGGTAGGTAACCCTTTTTCAAAAAACAAATCAAATATGCTAGGCCTAGTTTTTTATTCCACAACTAACATTTATAAAAATAGCATTCGATTTCGAAATAGGCAGGTACCTACCTAAACACAAAAGTATAAAAATCCTGTTAATCGCAGGCTAACATATCTACCTATAAAAACATCAACATATACTTATTCAATCCCATTTATAATAAAAACCCACCACACCACACATAAACACGTTTATTCCCATTGAATTATTCGGGCGAAATATTCGGCGGAAACATTCGATTGCGGGGTACGAATCTTTGTCGCGGGGGGAGGGAAAACTTCTCCGGGGAGCATCTCCCCTCTTACCGCACCCCGCACCGCCATCGCCTGCACGCACGACTCGTGGCAGTCAGGCAGGCGCGCGCGGCGGCACCGGCCGGTGCACAAAGGGTGCGGCGGCGATCGACGATCGATGCAAAATACGATTTTTCAGCAAAATAAAATAAAAATATTAATTAAATTCGTTTTGAATAATTCTGATTTAAAGAAACTTTCCCAGAAGTATTCCGGAATTATTCCGAATTTTTCAGAAGTTTTGCAACTATAGGGGAGACAGAATATCCCTAAACATCAGATATATTAGGCTGCATAAATCTGATGATGATGAAGATAAACTAAAATATAATAGACCTATTATGCATTTATTTGAAAAAATCAGGTGCTTTCGGTATGCAAATTATGATAATGATCAAAATGTTAATAATATACTTTGTCAAATCATATATTAATCTCTTTAAAACAGCAAAGGATAGACCTATATTTCCTAGAAATACAAGAGATCCAGACAGAATTGTCTTATCAAGGGTACCAAAAACAACATTGTATCAGAAAAATTGTTATGCTATGTGTGGGCGCATCTTTAATCGCGTACCAAATGATATTAGATAGCTTCCTGATGGTAGATTTGAGAGAAAAATTGAATGTTGGTTACTTGATAAATGCTTCTACTCAGTGTCTGAATTATTTAATTAAAATAATAGTTCTTTAGGTATGATTTCTTATTTAATGTATGTACAACACAATATTTAGTAATGTACCTAAATATTGCATGTGTAGTTTACTGTTTAATCGCATGCCTATTGAATTGAATTTAATTAATGTGTGTATCTGTTGTTATCTATTATCAATTTGACATTACGAGAAGCAATATTCTAATTATGTCCTGGATTTGCACGTCGCTAGGTGACAAAATGTATGTTATTAAATTTAACAACTTATGTAATATGTAACCTACATTTTATGCAAATGAAACATTATGATTATGAATAAATTATACGTCATCGGATGATGAGTCCTACTTATCATATTTTGGCAAATATATCGGTAAGGTACGCAAATAAGTATATCACAAAAGGTACCTACTTAATATTATCTTTCATTTGTTCTAAAGTACTTAACTGGTATATTATACATATCAACAAAAAATATGGTATTCCATCCTACCTGCCGTAAAACTGTTAATAATAATTATAGTTTGTAACAAAGTAGTTCAATGTTTTACTGCAATACTAATGGCCATTTTAATAGAGGTAGCACACATTACAACTGTCCTTCAGACCATATATTTTAATGAAACAAGTCTTGTACCTATTTACTGGCTGAAGATCTCAGTCATAGGAAAATGTAATAATGCAAAACATTTTTCATGATTCATAATTATCTTCTCGGGTACCTATATTTAATGCAGACTAGACGTGTACCTAATTAAAATATATTATTATGCAAATATCAGAATATGTTCTAAGAAAATAATTTAGAGCGTTTACACCTTACGGCTTTTCATACAAACTTTCAAGTCCTTATATTTGGAATTAATGAACCGATTTTAATGAAACTTCATACACATAAGCAGGGGGTCTAGTACGAGTTTGCACTCGATCGTCACGGTGGACGGGGTGCCTAGTCGACGGGAACAATTTCCATACAATTTCTAAATGCGCCCCTTAGCGGACTATATCGATCGCCGTACCCGTCGACTAGGCTATCGTCCACCGTGACGATCGAGTGCAAACTCGTACTAGACCCTCTGGATACACAATTGAAAATATTTTCGAAAAAAAAGTGTTTGTGTGTTTGGCCGATTTTAAATTTTCCATACAAACAGATATTTCCAATTATCTTTTTTTTAAATAAGATATTTCGAAAATATTTTCAATTAACATACATACATGCATACATAGTCTCACGCCGCCTGTTTCCCCGAAGGGGTAGGCAGAGGCATATTAAACGCCCACTTTTCGCCAGTGTTTTGATCCCACGTAATAGGTGGCGAGCCTATTGCCGCTTACCGGGATATTTTGTTTGCCAGAGCCTCGTCCGTTGATCGGCAGGTGCATCACATGCAGGTGAGGTTGGCTTGGGACCCTAAGTTCTTGGTGGGAACCCTATGCAGCCAAATTTCAATTAACTTTTTAGACCTATGTATCCTGCTTATGTGTAAAAGTTTCATTAAAATCGGTTCATTAATTCCAAATATATATTTTTTCCAAATATATTGTAATGTAAACAATAATGGTCATGTTAACGTCAGTTTTTTAAATGCTTACGTCATTACAACAGTAAGTAAAGAAGGAAATTCTTATTGATAAATTCTTGTCTAACATTAGAATGGGATAGAAGAAAATGGATTTTTTTTCAATTATTTCTTGGATTTTATTTAGGTTTAAATTCGTACCTTTTGAAAGAATAATTTACATATACCTATGTAAATTATTTTTTAATGTACTTAATTAACCACATCATATTATTATCTTAAATAAATATTGTTGTATGAAGGATAATATTATCGAAAATACTGAATTTTAGAGGAAAATTATTGTGCATCATAACCAATTTTATGACCAAAACACCGTTAATCATGTATATCATAATAATTATTAAATTAATACCTAGTACCAATTAAAATAATATAAGTTATTGTTTACATGGATATAAGTAATGTAAGAGTAATAACCGTTTATTTATTTATTTTATTTTATTCGGGAAACAAACAGATACAATATAGATAAAATTACTTACAACTAAACCATACACAATCCAATAACAGTTTCCACATATTGGCATAACATAAGCGCCAAGCGACATACATATTATTCGTGCATTACTTATATCTCAGTAAATACGTATTTCATTTCTTTTTCACTACCAGATAATATTTAAAATGTAAAAATGTGTAAGTATGTTAAATTTATCGGTCAACACGGCTAAACTAGTTGATTTTAGCCTACATAGCCCTTGGACATCTTGTCTCTACCATCAAACATAACCGAGGATGTTTCAATATTCCAACGCTATGGGAGATTGAACCACCAATCAAACTAGAGATACCTAGTTTGTTTGAATAGCCACTAATTTTGAAGCATTTAGCTTTAAAATTAGCGGGCAACCTGCTAGATAGAATCTATCTGTAGGTATTTACGTATAAAATCTTGTGTTACCAACTGACTGATAGACAACGCACAGTCGTAACTCATCATCATCAGCCTTTAACAGTCCACTGCTGGACTAGGGCTCTCCTTTGAAAAGAGGAATTGGCCTACTATACCACGCTGGCCAAACGGGTTGGTATAGGGTTTGTATCAAGTTTTCCTTCTCTTACAGCGATGTTCTCTGCATAATATGCTCCCTCTGTCGGCTCTTACGACACCCATGGGATAATATGGGGTGGTGACATGCTGTATTCTTAATCCGTCACCACACCGACATACATACATACATACATACATACAGTCGTAACTACTAGGCGTAAGAAAGTCGTAACTACTGAAATTTGGCATGGATGTTTTTTTAGGGATCATATGGGTGCATTAGGAAGAGATTTCCCGGAATTCCCACGGGATTGGATGGAAATGGTTAATTAAAAAAGCATGTGTAGCTGCGGGCTTCCTCTAGTGAAATAATAATGAAGTTTGATATATATCTTTATTCTAATACTTTAATATCACAAAAAAGCGGCGATAGCCCAGTGTTGTACGTAACGGACTGCCGAGACGATGGTCTCGGGTTTGATCCCCAGGTACCCCGGGTACTTACACAGCTCTGACTTTTCGAAGTTATGTGTGTATTAAAAATGTTAATTATCGCTCGCTTAACAATGTACGCAGTACAGGGCAATAGGCTCGCCCCTATTACATTGGGACCTAAACATAACTGGCGAAATGTGGGTGTGTACACCTCTGCCTACCCCTTCGGGGATAAAAGGCGTGAAGTTATGATGTTATGTTAATTATCACACATTTACAGATAACTGTTCTATGATTGGCACACGTCCGCACGGAATATGGCATTTCAACCTTGGTGATATAGCTATGGGCTTATCACCAAGGTTGAAACTACCATACCAACAGAAACACGAGAAAACTAGTAAAGATAAATATAGGTACTCAGACAGAATATCCCTAAACATCTTATATAAAAGATATTAATATAAAAGAGCTGAAGAGTTTGTTTGTTTGGTTGGTTGAACGTGCTAATCTCAGGAACTACTGGTCCGATTTGAAGATAGAAAGAGAGACTCTGAGATATGCAGGTTTCCTTACGATTTCCTTCACCGTTTCACCCTATCACTATTTTATACCATTGCCATAAATCAGGTGCTTATCGTTAGAAACAATTACATTAAGCTTAAGCTTATCTGAAATGAATATGTAAAAGAATAAATGTAAATAATTGTGGTAAAGCCATTAAAGATAAATAAAATAAATAAATCTGTGGGTACCTAGTCCCCCGGCCGGCCGCTCGCGCTCGTGAGAAACTCCTATTTCTTTACATCATTCCGTCTCCATATGCGTCACTTTGATGCACTCCATCCGAAACTTGAAATTTCGTGAATTAAACAACACATGTCCTTGGAAATTGTAAGGTATGGAACCGGTATGTTGTTAGTTGTTACTGACATAATGTGTTAAGGCTGCGTTCACATAGTACGGCTGACTTGCGTTTTTAAGTCTGAGTGTCTGACCATTCAATTCTGGATTTTAAACATGCAGTTCTCAATTATTATTCCTTATTAGTTATTACATACCTATCCATAAAATTTAATCTTAAAGGTTAAATTTAATCTTACGTTCCATATATAAGTTATTGTATCTTTATTAAAATAAAAGTTAAATCTTAAAAGTACGTTTAATTATTATCATAATTAAACGTACTTTTAAGTCTGCCGTGCGTTTTTAAATCGCGCGTTTAACGTTAGAAACTTAATTAAAACGTAATTTACATAGCCTTTTGATTGTAATAATAATTAATTAAACAAGCAATTCCCGATATTTATTTATTAGAATCATAATTACCTTAAAAAATGAAAAGTTTTCTTGTGTCGTTAAAAATGAAAAAAATACTTTTTTTCTCACTTAAAACTAACAACACATTTATGTCCATAGTTTTATTTATTTCAAGAGCATCGAATGTTTAATTTATTGCTTAATTCAGAATAATATCTAATAAGTGTAACTCGTACTTCAAAATGGCGCATATTTTTGTATTGTAAACGTGCCTTAAAATTCATACATACATTTTGCATCTACTTGTACCGTGCACGCGTTATATTCTGGTAATACCACTTTTACAACGACACTTAAACCCCACGTCATTGCTTACAGTTAAAAGCGTGCTTACGAAGGCAATCAAATGGACCCATTAAATTGATTAATACTTACGTCACGAGTTCTCCTTTGCTTCGTTTTACAATCTAGTTACAGAATCCGAAATTATCAATTTCGACCTATTTATACGAACGCCACGTCCGTGGCGTGGTGTATGTTAGGTAACGGTCGTCATCAAAAAGCAATAAATGTGTTGTTGTATGATGAATGGTCGATTTTACGGACTGGTTTGTCCAAACTATTATTATACACTCGAGGATGCCCGAAACTACGCTAGTAGATTATGATTTTAATTAAACCGTTTATTGCCCACCCCATGGGGTATACCAGATAATCATCATCACTCATCTTAGTGCACTCCTAGGCTCGCCAAGGAACATAAATGCCAAATTTAAGCTTTTTGCGCCCTTGCGTTGGCTGTCAGTCAGTCAGTATTGCAAGAATGTTATAATATGTACAAATTGGTTTTATCTTTCATCTTTCATCGCTAGCTCGAAAGTTCTTCAATCGTATTTAAGACCTAGCTAAATATTTAAAACTCAGAATAACGAAAAGCTACTAACACGCTGAGGAGGATCAAACCGCTAGATCAAATTCGAAGGATTTTTGTAAAATACGACAGAAAAGTCGGCAAGTATAAAGTGTAGGTAAGTACGGTGTACGTATATCAGCGTTCACGTAAAGCTTAGGTTTAACAATGATCATTATTAAAATAATATGAATAAGAGAAAATCTTTGAACATCTAACCCGCGATTAAAAATCGCACATCAAATATTTGTCATGTAAACGTAGCCTTACGCGCTTCGTACATGCGCCAACGGCTAACCTCAATTCAGTTTGTCAGTTGACTTGAACGCGCACGCGCGTATTTGAAGCATAAAGTAAACAAAATAGTACGCGAGTGGTAAAACTTTACATTTTTAGCTTTAAGCTAAACAATGTGAAATATATTTGTTCAAAAACTGTGCTGTGCTTTTTGAGTTTCAAGTTGTAAAGTTGGTGAGGTGAAATTTTGAAGTTCTGTGATAAATGTGTCGGTTTCGCTAAGTTTTTGCGCGCCGTTGTTTATAGCCAGTAGCCAGGTTTGCTTTTAGTACAAGTGTTTACACTGGAACACGCGTTTATTAGGTATATTGATGTATTGGTATTTTTGATTATAAACGAACAGTTTCAGGTGAAAATAATTCCGGCCTAAAATTAAATGTTGTCATCATTCTTCTTGGTGGCCATTAAAATGTTTTGTTTTGCCAACGTCTGCTGGTCTGCGATCTAAGTTATTTACATTTGGCAGAATAATTTATTTTTAAATTGCAAATAAGTTACAGTTTAATAGAATCTGTAAAGCTTGGTGATTTGATGTTGTTGGGTACTTAAGTATGTATTAAGTAAAATGACTACAACGATATACTTTAAAATATTTGAATTTTGTACTGTCTGGCTGCCAAATTAATATTGAATGCACAATATAATACTAAGCTACCTAAATTACAAACTATTTAACGACTTCAATATTTTGTATCGGTTTCATTTGAAACATCTGTGTTTGACAGCGCGTCATTCTTACATTCATTCAGGTTTAAAGAACAGGTATAATATACCTGGGTCTCTAAGTATTATTTATCAAAGACTAGATTCCGCCCGTGGCTTCACCCGCATGGTTGTCGGTTCATCATCATCGTCCTAGTGTTTTTCCGGTTGCATCCAAGACTTACACGCCTTGGAGCCCGAGATCCGCTTACCAACTGGTCTAACCAGATAGGTATGACTGAATATCAACTTTTCCACAGAGCGGCTGCCGTCTGACCTCCGCAACCCAAAGGGATAGCGATATTCCATTGTTTAGACCAGTATCAGTTTATTTGAGGGTACCGACTCCCCGTAACGACTGCCAAAGATCTTCATGACTGCTGGGACCGACGGAGCCACGGAGCAAGCGTTATTTAACAATTTAATACGCACATAACTTCGAAAAGTCATTGGTGCGCGCCGCGGATTCGAAGCCGATACCCTTCTGCATGGCAGTCCATTGGTATCTCTAATAGGCTATCGATGCCCGCTGGTTGTCGGTTGTCGCGTCATAATGTAGCCTACAGTGTTTTCCGACAACGGCAAAGTTGCATCTTAATCGGTTCAGTAGTTTTGTGCGGGACAGTGTAACAAACATGCATCCATCGGATCGATCCTCATAAACCTTCGTGTTTATAACGGTTGTAGGATATCTACCTCAGTCCTCAATGCTGCACCCAAATAACCAACTTACATAATTTTCTCTTAGGTATACCTACAATAGTAATCTGTGGAAAATGTCGCAGTTATTACGATAAGTAACTCAAGAAAATGTACTAAGTACTTTAAGCATATATAATATTGTAATATCGATTAAAATACATTGAATATAGCATGCTTATTTCCATCTTCAACTAAATTATCATTAATTTTAATCTCGTAATTTTGTGTAATTTAACGAAGGACACGTAGGTATGCGTTACCCGTCCTTCATTAAATTACACAAAATTATCAACCATTGCGACTGACAGAAATTACCGCCACCGGATGGCCACCGGTATTATTTCCTGATTGTGCAAAAAAGAGACTTAGGTATGTTTGACGAATGTATGTATGTCTTTGATGCCTATTCTAGAATGCAGCTCGGTAGCTGCATTCTAGAATAGGCATCAAAGACGTGGGAAGAAAGGCTGCCAGTCTCAAATGGAACTGGGCGGGCCACGTCAGCCGTAGCTCGAGGGTCGTTGGGCAAAAATGTCAACATTGTGGGTACCAGAAGATAGAAGACGTCGCCGAGGCCGGCCCTGAAAGAGGTGGCGAGATGACCTAAACTCATACCACAAGAAAGCCTGGAAAGATTAAGTCGAGGCCTTTACCCAGCAGTGGGATAGCGTAGGCTATTTAAAAAGAACTTAGATATTAATGGTCTCAGTCATCCTACTATTTTACCTGTAATACACACATCAACAAAGTCTAGGGATATCTTAATCCTAAATTATTTACGAGTTAATAGTTTAGAACCTTGTTAGTTTCCACAAAAAGTTTATATACAGATTAAAACCTCTTTTATTCTATTTTCAAAATTTGAACATGGAAAGAAAAAAAACAAAATAATAAACAAAATATGGCGGCAAATTTGCTAGTAATTCGTTACATTAAAGAAAGTTAAAACTGTTTTATTATAATTATTAATGAAAAGGGTTTTTATTTGTTTTTCTTTTTTAATTTAACGTGACGTACGAACTACGAGCCGTGGGCATGTTAGAAAATGGTGCAATTCAACGCGTCGTTGCTGAGGCCCTACATACCAGTCAAAATGTGATATCAAGGTTGTGGTCACGTTATCGCAGTACTGGAGATGTGGCCGAACAGCACACAGGTAGATATCGTGTTACTACGCAGAGACAGGATCGATTTCTCCAAATGACCGCCAGAAGACAACCCAATATCACAGCGCTGCAACTAGTGCAAAGGCTCCAGGAGGACCACCAGCTGCTGGTAAGCGACCAAACCGTGCGAAGAAGGTTACATGAAGTTGATCTTCATGCTCGAAGACCATTGCGTGTTCCAGCATTGCGACGTGGCAATCGCGGTCGGCGGCTTTCGTGGGCTCGGGAGCATTTACCATGGAGTGACGAACAATGGTCTTTGGTGCTGTTCACCGATGAGTCCCGGTTTGGGTTTCACCCGGATTCACGAAGAACACGCGTTTGGAGAGCTCCAGGGAGAGTTAGCCGTCTACGGCACCCTCAGGAGGTCCACCCATACCAAGGCGGGACAATCATGGTGTGGGCAGGAATTCGTCTTGGCGGACGAACCCAACTCGTTTGGATCCAAGGCAGCATGACTGCACAAAAATACCACGAGGAGGTAGTAGAGCCCGTTATTGTCCCACACAGAACTCAAATAGGCCATGAATTTCTACTCATGCACGATAATGCTCCTTGCCATACGGCGCGGCTGGTATCGACCGCTCTCCGAGAGCACGATATTCAAGTTTTGGATTGGCCTGCACAGTCGCCCGACTTAAATCCTATCGAGCATGCCTGGGACATGTTACAACGAAAAGCTTTGAGAGATTTTCCACCAAATTTGACGACTGAACAACAACTTTACGAACACTTGCAAAGGACATGGGACCTCATACCGCAGCAAGACATTGACAATTTAATTTTAAGTATTAACAATCGATGTCGATGTGTAATCAATGTAAGAGGTGGCAACACTGATTATTAATTATTAGATTTTACAAGATTTTTTCCATTTTTATTAAAATTAATAGTTTTTTAAGAAGAAATGTTTGTTGTTATCATACTAATTTTCCATGATGATTAAAAAAATTTTTTTTTTATTTAAAACAAAAAAAAACACGAAATGTTTTTTATTTTTATTAAAGACCTTAAAATAATCTATGATTCTTCTATTTACTGTATCAGAAAATTCTTCATAGATTTTTAGATATTTGATGAAATATAAAATATCCCTAGACTTTGTTGATGTGTGTATGTTCCTAGGTAGGTATATTAATTAAGCATATTTAAGCGATCGAAGTTTGACCATTTCCATAATTAAATTGCAACGGTCAAAGATAGTATTCAAACTCAGCGACCAATGCAAAAAGTTGCTGCAAAACTGGTTACAAAGTTTCCTACGACGAGACGTCGAGACCACACCCTTAGAGCGCGTTCCCACTATGTTGCGACGATTAATTCATCGTTGAACCACTGCCGTGTCTAGATGTGCCCAACATATATCGCAGCTGTCTTCACTGTAAAGAAAATGTAGTGGACGACAGGTAATCGTGTCGTAACTATATGTGAACACCTATAGTGGCTATAGTCTGTTCAAGATATGAAAATATAAAATGTAAACAAACCAAAAAAAGGTTCTATTAATGTCGCCTTCGCAATAAAAGTAGATATTAGCTAAATATTCCTAGCGAAACACTGAAATAGTCTTTTAAAAATACGCCTGTCCCTTAAATTAATAAATGGTACTTAGGTACAGCATATTTACTATTTTTTTCTGTTTCATTCATAATTATAATAACGAATGTTAAACCTAAAAAGCCAATGATTCTAAAATGTCAATGTATTTGTTATCCTATCAACTTCAGTAATACTCCCAAAGTAACCATTTGGCATGACAGAGAGCCATTTTTAATTAGATCGGGTTATCAGTAATCTTGCTATCTTATTAAGTTTGAAAATCGTTGGTTTCTTTGTTTACCTTTTATTTTTTCGTAATGTGAATATAGTATATAGAGATCGAAATCGTTAGATCGTGTCCTACGCTTCCAAAAACTGTCTACTGTTTCCAAATACTATCCACGTTTTAGTCAATGCGCGCGTGGTGCTTGGTTGCAAGCTACTACGACGGGAAGAATGAGCTCACTGCTTCCAACGATGACACGTTTTTGTGCGCCTTAGGTATGCTACGGGCACTTCTTCCTATATCTCTGTAAACAACTCCATTTAAATACACAAGCCACCACGCTCTAACGGCCCGGTCACGGCCTACAGCGCCGGGCGGCAGCGGCGAGCGTTTTCGATGTAAGGTAAACGGCCCAATAGCCGTGAAATTCTAAACTACGCTGACTTTGCAGGTCTGCTATGTTAAGGTTAAAAGACTAACAAAAATGAAATTTACGGCAGTTTATAGACAATTTATTCTTGTTTTCGTATAATTTTATAGTTTTTGATATATATGACTGTAAGAATACTTTAATTTAAATTAAGTATGAAAAGACCCATTTGTACCAGTATCCGGTAGATTTGTCCTAGTAAACGGTAGATTGTCCCAGATACCGGCAAATTTTTACTGCGAATTTGAACCCTATTTGCTTAATGTTAAAGTTTATAATATTTGAACTTTTTATTAATAAATATTGTGTTATGTAATTGTTATGTATTTA
Source organism: Euclidia mi (assembly GCA_944739405.2). Classification (NCBI taxonomy): domain Eukaryota; kingdom Metazoa; phylum Arthropoda; class Insecta; order Lepidoptera; family Erebidae; genus Euclidia; species Euclidia mi. The sequence continues at coordinate 10,200,782 of OX123192.2, read as the reverse complement.
AAGGGGTCAAAGAAAATACCTATATTTATTTTTATTGAAATGTATTTCAAAGGATATCACAAGCCGGAATTAAAATTGTCGTAATACTAAATTTATATCTTGTAAACTTTTCTCTAAAATAAACTAAAACAAACAAAAGTATACCTACGTCACATTATTTTTGAACGTTTAAAATTACTGTAAGAAGTGACTTCTTACAGTAATTTTCATTGGATTAAAGTTAAACAACAAAATTGTTTTTTAGGTTTCTAAGCACATATCAAATCCTACTGTATAAATCAATTTAACAACAGGTACTTACAAGAAAATATCGCATGCGATTGGTTTAATTGCAATTTACGTACAATTTATAGCTTCGCAAGGCCCTTTCTTTAATAGAACAACTCACGCACTAGGTATAAATCCTGTGTCGCGGGAGTCTTTATCAACATACAGCAAACGGACACGATGAATACCCAGTATTGAACCCACAACACTAGGCAAGTGCAAAGCGGCGAGGTGGCCTCCTAAACCACGACGCCAACCGTGCAGTGAGCTCAACAACCACTCTTTATTTGCCGAAACGTGGTCTCTTCCCTAAGACTTGTATGCTCCATCGATCGTCGGTCTTTCGGCAGACGTGGCCAGCTCATTGCCACTTCAGACTGCTTATACGGCGAGCTATGTCGGTGAATCCAGTTCTCTTCCTGATGACCTCGTTGCGAATTCTATCCTTTAGAGAGACTCCGAGTATAGCTCGATCCATAGCACGCTGAGTTATTTTAAATCTATGGACCAGCACTACCGTGAGTGTCCAGATTTCGGCACCGTATATCTTTACTGGTAGAACTGGTGGTCCAAGACTTCTGTCTTGAGGCTTTGCGGGATAGGCGACGAGAAGATCCGACGTAGCTTACCGAATGCTGCCCATACCAACTGAATCCATTTATCGATTTCCTTCTCAAAGCTGTGTCGACCCAACTGTATTATTTTCCCCAGGTAAACATTCTGTTGCACAACTTCGAGCAAGGAACCGTCATTGCAGATCGGTCTCAACACGACTTGTTCATTGATCACACACCTTCCTGTCTCGTCTCTGCTATTAGGACGATGTCGTCAGCAAATTGAAGGGGTGAGATGTACTCGCCGTTTATATTCGTTGAGCCCACTACAATGTCTTGAAGACATCCAAGTGCGTTGGTAAACAGCTTGGAAGATATTACATCCCCTTGCCGGACTCCCCTACGCAACTCTATGGTGTATGTCCTTCTGTCTTGGATCTGAACGGTCATGGTCGCCAGTCGGTTTTATACAAATATCTTAACACCTTGATATCGCCAGCTAATGCGTCATCGTTGCAGGCTGTCAAGAACTGCCCAGGTTTCGATAGAGTCGAAGGCTCTTTCGTGGTCCATGAATGCCATACACAGCGGCTGGTTGTACTCATGGGTCTTCAGTATGGATGTGCTCCACAGCGATGAAGCCTTTTCGAAACTTGCACTGATGGCTGGAAGTCGTCGAGTTGTTTTTTACAAGCCTCGAGAACAAGATTTTGTAGATAGCTAAGGAGTGAAATGGGTCTGCAATTCTTCAATAAAGTTTTGTCGCCTTTTTTGAAGAAAAGAGCCACCACACTCCCGCTCCATGCCCGTAGTTTTGAACCTTCATGGATGACGGTATTGAAAAGACTTGCTAGCTCTCTCAAGGTAGTGTCCCCACCTGCTCTGAGGAGTTCTGGAGAGATGCCATCATCACCAGGTGCTTTGTTTTTCCTAAGTTGCTTAAAGGCCATCCGTACCTCGCTCTGTTCGGTATCCGGGATAGGTAACTTTGGTGAAGTGGCTCGTAGTCGAGGGCTCTGTGGTCGCCCAGTAGGTCCGTCACGTTGAACTCATGTTTCAGTGGAACTCATCTGTCAACTTTGACCACGCATCATCAAAATCTGGTTGCCATATAGGATCAGAGTACTCGTCAATACGATTGAAACGAGCCCAAACTCGATGGGCTTGTGTTGTTTTATTGCGGAGTTCCTATGACCACTTTCCAGCTCCATCATGCGATTACGAATTAAGAAATGGGAGCAGGGCACCGTTCTCTTATTTTTCATTATAAATAAGTATTTATGCCTCGTAATAAAATACTGTTACGAGCTGGGGTTCGGTGATAAATTATATACACTACTGCCAGAAAAAAAAACTGTACTTTATTCACTAACACAATAACACTAGATACACACACTTAATTTTCACTCCACTAATAAAACACACTATTCACACCACTAGAACAACACTAAACACTTCCTCTTATTTCCCTTCGCTTCTTGTTTATCGCTCCGATATTCAATTGTGACTGTCTCCGGTCCGTTCACTCGCGCACCATTTATACTGGCCGGATAACATCACTAGCGCATTCTAGATGCTTCTACAAAACTGTCGAAATGATCGCGAACAGTCGATACTCGATACAGCAACGCCATCTAGTACAGAGTAGCTGAATTACCTTTAAACCACCGATACATTCAATCTCTTCTAGTACCCCCATTCACCGATAGATGGCGTAACAATACGTTTTGAAATATACACATCAAGCCCTTTCATATGATAGGGTTTAGAATCGTGAAAAGTGGTAGTGTACGTCCCAGCATCAGGCAGAATATATTGTTATAATACTCTACTACTACAGTTTCAAAGGATAATGATACTTATTGCAAGGTATTAAGGTGCAGTAACGGGCTCCGGTGCAACGGGTAGTACGAAGTTAACTTGTGTACCGGTATCCGGTAAAAAAGGGTATAATATTGCCGGGTACTGGGTCATGGAGGGGTTTCTGAGTCCCAGTAAATGTAATATGCCAAAATACTCACTATTTCATAAAATTCATCGCAGCTTATGGACTATATCGCTAGATAATTAACTCAAATATTTAAGCAAATAAACACTCTCACTGGGCCGCTATCCGCAGCAATATGATAAGCAAACCAATACAATGTGGTAGCTTCGTAGTTTAGTGACAGAACCTTGAAATTCCACAAAATTATCGCACAACACTTTTGCCACCTTTACAAATATTGACCAGCGTTAATGTTATAATTATACGAAATAATATCAAGTATGTATTGCAATTCTCAAACTTTAATTATTTTTTGGTAGAAACCTAAAAAAATATAAAAACCGACTAGTTATCGGGTACCGGGACACTGCCGGAATTACGTACGTTTACCTTACATGGCGCGTTTACAGTGACGCGGCGCGCGGCACCCTCAGAGGAAACGCGCCATGTACATCGCCCCTGCCGCGCCGCTCGCCGCTTAGACCGATCTCATGATCAGGCCCTAATACGTCACGATAATCTACCGTCACATGTCACGTCATAGTGGCCACGCCGCCTTAAAATTTTCATTAATCTCGATTTGGAGTATGAGCCTTTAATATGTAAGTCAATTATGGCAAAGCTAGAGCTAAGTAAGATTATGCGATAAACTTGCGTATAAGTGCATGGATGTCATTATTTTTAACAAAATGCCTTACTCAAAATAATAGGCTTGTGTCCACTAAGAATAAATCGGTTTGATTGTAGTATCTATAGATTCATTATGATTTTAAGATGCCAATAAAGTTTATTATCTCGACCTATATATAAAATCCTCGTTACTGACTGACTGACAGACAAGCTACGGCCAAAACTATTGGGCGCACGAAGCTGAAATTTGGCATGTATGTTCCTTGGGGACCGTAGGGGTGCACTAAGAAGGGATTTCCCGAAATTCCCACGGGATCGGGAAAACGAGTAAATTAAAATTAAATGTGCAGGCGTAGCTGCGAGCATCCTCTAGTTTATTATAAAAAGTAAGATTAATGTTATTTTAGGATTCTAAAACTAAAAATAATGTATTTAGTCTTGTGGCAGTGAACACCAATCAGAGAGCATTACGTCAAACAGTACGTCCGCTATTCATGTTGTTGACGTTTTAGTAGTAAATAGGTACAACTAAAACGTAAAAGTTTCTACCTGTCAAATCGAATAAAACAAAATAAAAGTGGGTACATCAGACCAGACTTCATTCACGGTTTGTTTTGTTTTGTACTTTGTGATATCACTCAACCGCCATGATTGTTTACAGCGTTTTCGTGTCAAATTTAAAAAGGGTTTTTAAAAACGCCGTAATTAGTAATGTTGCTGATCGTTTTTTGAAGAAAAATCAGGTATTTCAGTTTAACATCTAATAAAGGAACGAATCAATCGCTAATTAGGTACGTTTTAGGACACAAGCCTTTTATGCCTTTTTATATATATTTGTATATACTGGTTAATAAGACACGCAATCGCAGATAGAAGACATTGCGTGTTGTTGGTACAGAGAAATAAGATATACCTACTTAAAATATAATTATATATAAATAATATTTTAATACACTAAGTACGTTGAATTTATTTCCCTATTATAGGTGGTACGCAAGCATGTGGCCGAAATATAAGTATTTTTTACTGCTGTCAAATATTGGTTAAACATACCGTAAACGCATATTCCTCGAAGCGTATTTGAAACAAATGTCCTAAATATGGCTTGTGGCCACTTGTGGCAGGAAATAAGCGATAGCAGACCAACGTTATGAATAACATCCACACCTTATTCGATACTATAACTAACTCTGCCGTTAAAGTTATCAGATTTCTTATTATTATTCTTTATTTAAGTTAGAACATTAAAGTAACATAATTTTATAAGCGAAGCTTAATCTAATCTAATACAAAAACCATAAAATCAAACATGGTTTAGGCGTAGTAAAATGTGAACGTGCTCAGAAGACTGGCAGCATTGCCACGCTGGATGGCAATGCTGACTCTTTGAGCAAAGAATAAACCAGCCTTCTAGTTACGTGAGACGTCGATTAACCGTTTAGAAATTTCCCGGAAAAGAGAACGAGCGCTCGGATCCCAAGAGCCTAGCGTTTCCACCCCAAACGGCTCAAACACGTAATTACTTACTAAACTACTGTATTTGCGCCGTTTGAGGGTTTTCGCATTGTAGCAGCAGCGCCATCATGGCCTCCCGTGCTTGGAACATGTGATGGCGCGAGGGTGTCTACGCAGGTTGCGTCCCACACCAAAGGTATACCCATTTTCCAAGGCAACAATGACATACCATCAGGTCTCTTACCGTCGTCGCGTACCAAACCATTTGGTTCAAGTACAGCTGGTACGCCAGACGCGACAAGAGCACGATGGATTATGTCATTTAGATGGGCATGACGAAGAATTCTACCAGCGCTTCTGCTGAGATAGCCCGTGGTGTCCGAGGCTATCGACGTCTTCTCCACAATGACATCGATGCGGAGAAACACACGGAGCACCTAAACGAAGACAGCGATTTAATTTCTTATTATTATTAGCTGTCATTTTATAAATAACAAGACTTTGTCCACGGCTCGACCTGTGTAGGACTATTCAACTATTCACTCCCATACGTCGGGAATTTACAAAAATCTTTTCATATAGTGCTCCCCTACTCCCTCCAAGGAACAAACAGATCAAATTTCGAAGTCTAACCTTCTTGCGCTTCAGTCGTTTCGGCTGTGCGTTTTCTGTCAGTCTGTAACAGATGAATTTTATACATATAATACTCACGCCTGTTTTTGAATTGTTAATTATCGCTTGTCTCGTGCCTCGGAGAGCACGTTAAGCCGTCGGTCCCGGTTGTCATGAAGATCTTTGACATTCGTTACAGGGCGTCAGTTCCTTCTCAATAAACTGACACTAGTCTAAACCATGGAATATCGCTATCCCTTCGGGTTGCGGAGGTCAGACAGGCAGTCGCTCCTTGGAAAAGCTATTCAGCCAAATCCGGTTAGAATAGTAAGCGGACCCCAGATTGAAACTGGGATAACGCTAAGAGGATGACTCACGCCTGTTTCCCGGAGGGGTAGGCAGAGACTACGGAACGCCATTTGCAACGATCCTGACATACCTCTCTTGCTTCAATCAATCCCATCAAGTTTCTCATGCATGCTCTTCTGTTTAGGATACTTCTGACCTGTCCTTTTTTTAGGATGTCTGAATGGATGAATTGTATACAGGTACTCATGTTGGTTTTAATTTCCATCGCCCAACCATTTACCATAAACCAACATAACACTTCCATCACATAATTTATGTAAATATAACTCTATGATTGCGTTCATCAGTGTTAAATGGTAAGAGCCAACATAAAACATTGTCACTTAGTATAATGATGCTATTAAATTTCATGGCAGTACTGCATCATACATTTGTATGAGTGACTGCCGCGTCGTCACTCGCCAATCATGTAATGTATGTGTTTTTATAATGGCGACTTTAATAACAGAATTGTATGTGATTAAAATAATGATTTCGCGGATGGGGAAGGGTTTTAATTGTTTTTGCCACGAGGGAAATGCAAGAACAGACATCAACAAAAGTCGCTATACACAATATAGTGTTTGGCGAGTCATTTATACATGACTGCACGGTTGGCGTAGTGGTTTTAGCGGCCGCCTCGACGCTTGACACTGTGCCGGGTGTTGTGGGTTCGATTCCCACACGAGGCAACACTTTGTGTAATTCACAAATTGTTGTGTTGTGTTGTGTGTCCGTTAGTTGTATGTTTGTAAAGTCCCACGCGACACAGGATTTAGTCCTAATGCGAGAGTTGTCTATTTAGAAATAAAAAAAATATGAATTAAAACTCCTCGATTATAATTCTTAATATAAATTACTAGGAGGATGCCCGCAGCTACGCCCGCGCTTTTTTATTTACTCCGTTTGTTCGAAATCAGCGGCACTTCAAAAATTCCCTCATCATCATCATCATCAGCCTTTAACAGTCCACTGCTGGACTAGGCCTCTCCTTTGAAAGGTGGAATTGGCCTACTATACCACGCTGGCCAAACGGGTTGGTATAGGGTTTGTATCAAGTTTTCCTTCTCTTACAATGCTGTTCTCTGCATAATATGCTCCCTCAGTCGGCTCTTACGACACCCATGGGATGATATGGGGTGGTGACAATCCGTATTCTTAATCCGTCACCACACGGACATTTTAAAAAAATCCCTCAATTTTAAGTAATAGATTTTTTTAAGGGAATATAAGAATATTACCCTAAAAACTATTAAGTAAAACTGCGCAAAATTCAAGTTCAAAATATCTATCCTCAGTGGATATTTAAATACCTTCTTATTTAATTACGTGACTATGGAGATCCGTAACAGAAATATGCTCTTATTAGTATTTATAAGGATAAAATATTTGTCAAATTACATAGTTTCCTAATATAAGCCCTTGTTCAACATATCCCTATAATATTTACCTCAATCGAGCAAATAAACAAGATAATTTATTAAATACATTGAGAATTTCCATTCACGCTGGTTTTCTTTGATTAATTACTTAACTATTAAGTCACGAGTATTAAATTATAATGATTATTATTTATACTTACATTTGCGCATTAATATTAAATAAAAGGAATATAATTATTTATATTCTGCGTGCCTTGCCTTGGCTTGAAACTTATTTGTCTCTGTTGTAACCTGTCACATGGTCGCAGAACCGATAACTGTTGGAGTAGTCGTGTTATATGCTCAGTACTGACACACGGTTTTACTCGAAAACGAGTAAAAATCAACGTGTGGATTGCAAAACTCACAGCTCGATGGCATCAAATACACTGTAATTTTACTCTAAACGAGCCTTCGAGTCTGGCTCGATCGAGTAAAACTGTGTGTGAGTAAGGAGCTAGTAGACCGCGCCGCACGCCAGCGTAGCGTAGGACGCACTTCGGCTAGATGGAGTGACGATATACGAAAACTGACTGCTGCAGCTGGACACGAAGAGCCGAATCGAAAATTGGGCTCAGTGGCGTGCCATTGGAGAGGCCTATATCCAGCAGTGGACTCTTGCAGGCTGATGGTGATGATGATGATGTCACGTGCCGTTGTTAGGAATACTACCTGTTGATCTAGTGTAGGGCTGCCATCCGTCCGGATTTCCCTGGATTTGTCCTAGTTTGAAGGGCGTCCGGGTGCCGTTCGGCCGGGGTTTTTGGAAGTGTCCGGCTGTAACCCAGACACTTTTGTTGTCAGGGGAAATCCATTTTTTTATAATAGAACAGTGATAAATAAATAGAACTTTTTCAGAGGTGTCCGGCGTAAAAACCATATTTCACCCGAATGACCGGGATTTTTACCGTGTTTATCCGGCGTCGGCAATTTAGGTGATGGCAGCCCTGGTCTATTGACAGTATTGACTGTAGTGTATACGTGAATTCTTAGGTTCGATTTAATAACCAATTTGACTTGAAAAAAAGACTCACTTTGTTTCGTTCTTTTCGACTAAGTTTTAGCCGGGAATTACATATCATAAGATTCATAAGACGAGAGGTGCGAGCACGTCCCCTTTTTGCATTACCAACCTGCAGAACTAATGCTGGTGTTCGCGCACCTCTACGTCGCATTCGTAGGAACTACAACGAATATTTTGCTGATCTTGACATTTTTGCAATGCCTGTTAACAAGTTCAGAAATTCCCTAATGCAAATTTTCAACGAAATTAAATGACAAAGTCATTAGTTTTGAGGGTATAATCGGCCTTTTTTATGTTTTATATGTATTTTATCAAAAGATCAAAGTTGTCATTACAAAGTGTATATTTTGTGAATAACGTTGTGAGTGCACATATACCTCATGCTTTTTTGTGGAATGTTGTTTAAGTATATTATTGTGACACTGTTTGTTATTCCTAATCAATAAATAAATAAATTACACAAAGCCATGTCCCATGCGGGAATCGATCCTATAACAATATCGAGAAAGCCACTACTTACGCCATACGTGCTCCAAAATCTTTGATCTCTGTATGATTCGAGATGTGCAAAAAAAATCCATTCCGGACCTGCAATTTCTAAGATAAGCGTGTACAAATAAACAAACTATTCAGCTACATAATTATCTAGTCAATAGTTTTAATATGTAATTAATTAAAACTATTGAACTAAATAATTGATATAATTGATCGTCGAGTTTAAAGTTCATATTATGATGCACATTATTTATCGATAGCAGACTGACCATCGGCTAAGCAAATATGGATGCCATTAATCATTGTTTATAAAGATATCGTGGACGTCACTAATCTGGGGCCCAATTACGCTAAATAAATATAGTCGCAATATCATGTCAGTGCCATACTTACGTCACAAAAAGCGTATTCTTCTAAATTATATGATATTTGAATGAAATTGTAACGAGATCGTATGTGTCAACGACGAACTGTTTATTTTAAATTATACGATAATGACATTAGGTTGTCAGAATACCGCTTTTAAATCCATTCAAAATATGATATCAATGTCATATAAAAATAGCAGAATTGGACCCCTGATTAGTGTTGGTAATGTGTTGTCATTGGCAAAAATGCAGCTGTATTCAGGGAGGCGTTTGAAGGTGTCTGCAATAAGAAGTGCGAGTTGGCAGACTTCACATGTCTTTCGAGATTATTGAGAACTCTCAGGCATGTAGGGTCCCTCACGACGTTTGCCTTCTTGTTAACCAGTCGTTAACCTAGTTAATTATTGTTACCTCGCTGGAATAGCTGGGACGATGAAGGAATGATTCCAGCTAGTCAAATCAGGCATTTTTAATAAAATGTCCAAAACAATATCTTTCTACGGATTTTCGATGCTACTTTTAGTGAGTTCATAACATTTTGTGGTCAAGTAGAGTGGGTAATAATTATCCATAAATTAATAATTATACGATACAAAATGTAAAATGGAGTTTGATATTACTTGATTAAGGAAACGCGATTATTTTGGTATGTTTAACTATATTAAGGGGTAAAAGAAGATATAGTGACAAGCATCGAGAAAGGTATGCTAAGATGTTTTGGGCACGTGGAGAGTATGGATGACGAAAGACTGACCAAGCAGATATATAAGGCAAGTGTGGAAGGGACAGGATGAAGGGGAAGACCTAGGCTGACGTTCTCTGACCAGATTGGAGACAGCCTAAAAACAGGACAGGTGAGAAGTACCCTGAACTGAAGAGCATGCATGAGGAATATGATGGGAGTGAATGAAGCAAGAGAGATATGTCAAGATCGTTGCAAATGGCGTTCCGTAGTCTCTGCCTACCCCTCCGGGAAACAGGCGTGAGTCTATGTATGTATGTATTAAAGAAATTCCATGATTTATTTTAACAACATAACATAACTTCACGCCTTTTCTCCCCGACGGGGTAGGCAGAGGTGTATTACACACCCACATCACGATTTATTTGACTTGCAGGACACAGATTTAACAAACAAGTTGCAGGAATTATCCCTATTACACGCACTTCATTTCGAAAACTCAAGGGGGTCGAGTAGGTACTTTATTTTGAACACACTCTCTGTAACACTCAGTTAACTTCTCCACTAGGCTATCGCTAAACTCATTTACTTATCTAATAAGCAGTAAATCTTATCTTTAGGAAAAGGTCATTATAGTAGTTTTACTGTACTATCTTTAGTACTAGTTTTCCACAGCCATTTATCCAGTTTTACACCCGTGCCGCTCAAGCGCGTCACATCGATAAGCTTGTACCGCTTATAAATGAACCGTAAAGCCGTACGCTATAGATATGTCGACACTTAATGTATACCCTCGGCTGAGTCTGACCGAGAGGAATACGGCAAAACCGAAAGGCTACAAAAACAAAACGCGAGACATCAAGTAAGAAATTTAACTTTGATAAGGGTTCGAGCATAGACATATGTACACAATCCACTTTGCTGGCCAAGTACGGTAGCATACTTTACATGTATTTTGCATATTTTATTTAGAAGTCCGACATGTAGGTTTCCTCGCGATATTTGCCATCATAGTAAGCAAGCGATAATTATCAATTATATTCCAAAAGTCAGTGATGCAACCCGTTGGTTGGAAACTAAGATCCCCTGTGTAGATAACAGACATCTCCACTAGCCTATCGCTGCCGAACTATACTTAGGTACTTTTTACGTAATTGCGTAATAGCATATTCATTCTACTTCTTCGTGTCAATGGTTTCAACTATATGAGACCTGCAATTGCGTTAGGAGTGGCCTCCCAGAGCTCAGACACAGTGCAGGTGCTCGGGCAAGAAGGACATATAAGTAAGTGATCCATTGGCTGCTCCAGCTCACCACATTCACACTGGACACGGCCGGGGTCCCTGAACTCCCATCTACACAAGTTTGCTCTGCAGCGGCCAACCTGTGTGTGTGCGCAGTCTATTTAGGGACTGCCATACGGGCCAGGGCAGGTTGTGTCCAGGTGGTAGGGATTTTTGTGGTTTATGATTAGAGGGTGGAGGTTGCTTTTCGGCCTATAGCCTGCGTCTTGCAGTCGCCGGGGCTTAGCTCAAGGACTCAGTATGGCGTTCAAAATTAGTTGAAGATTGTAGCGCATTGCAATGACTTTACTTCTCGTTCCTGTTAGATCGTCAAAGTCAAGCAAAGTTTGCACAGGTCACCATGATTGGATGTCCACTTGTTCATTAGAGCGCTACTGTGGTTGGGGGTAAAGTGCACTCAGACGTCGGTTCATCTTTATACCTTGTCTGATACCTGTCTATAAACCCAAACACCAGAGTTTGCCATACTCACGAAAAGCTAGATAGCATCGAAAGTCAATATTTGTCAGTCATTATAATGAATATTGACAAAGTATACTATTCTTTTGTATACAAAATTTGTTACAAAGAAATATATTCAATACGCAACAAGCGATCACTGACGGTCTATGAATAAACCTAGTGGCAAAAAACACTAATGACATAATACATGAATTTTGAACTTTATTTCATAGAGTTTAAGGTGCGATTTTATAAACACGATAATATTAGATACTGCCAGACTGATCTGAATACAATTGAATAAAAATTGTTAGCACTCAGCTATGGACGTGTGGCCTTAATAACCGCTCTTTAATATTTTTAGCTCCAGTAGCTTCGATTTAGTAGTAGAGCCTTGCTGATTTCAGCATGAATGGGCCGGCTCGACCGGGGAAGTACTACCATCTCACAGAAAATCGACGTAAAGTAACAGTACCTAAACTGTTGCGTTTCGTTCGGTGAGTGAGAGTGCCGGAGGCCCTATCCCCTATTCCTTCTCCCTCATCCCACTCCTCATCCTATCTCTTTTCCCAACCCAAAGGGGCGGCAACACACTTGTGACTCCTGTGGTGTTGCTTGTGTCCATGGGCGGCGGTAATTGCTTACCATCAGGGAATCCGTCTGCGCGTTTACCGCCTATTACCATAAAAAAAATTTATCCAAACATGACAGTAGTTGACTTTGAAAGAAGTAAAAAAATTGGGTGAGAAGTTACTTTGTCACGCTGGCAGAAGAAAAGGGTTCCACAGACATAGACAAAAAATTACGCACAGCCAAAACTATTTTGCGTAGCTAGGTGGAAATTGGCATGGATGTTTTTTGGAGACCGTAGGGATGCATTAAGGGATTATTCGAAATTCCCACGGGATCTGCAAGAAACATCATCATCATCCTCCTAGCGTTATCCCAGTTTCAACCCAGGGTCCGCTTTCTAGTCTAACCGGATTTGGCTGAATATTAGCTTTTCCACGGAGCGACTGCCTGTCTGACCTCCGCAACAATGGTTTAGACTAGGTTCTGATGTACTGACGCCCTATAAGGACTGTAAAAGATCTTCGTGACAGCCGGGACCTACGGCTTAGCGTGCTCTCCGAGGCACGGGCACAAGCGCTAATTAACAATTCAATACGCACATAACTCCGAAAAGTAAGTGCCGTGGATTCGAACCCGATACCCTCTGCATGGCAGTTCTTTGGTATCTCCACTAGGCTATCGCTGCCTTGGAATCTGAAAGAAACAGTAAAATTAAAAATAAAGATATGCGGGCGTAGTTGCGGGTATCCTCTAGCTATCTGTCTATAGTCACGCCTGTCTCCCATTGGGGTAGGGAGAGACTATGGAACGCCAAATGCTCCAGTTCAAACACACCTCTTTCGCTTCCTCGACATTCATGAACCTCATCATACATGTTCGCCGGCTATGGGTACTTTTAATTTGGCCCTTTTTTAGTACGTCACCTATTTGGTCGGGCGTACGTCCGTCTTGGGCGTCCCTTATCTCCATTCATTCTTACACGATACACTTCTTTCGTATTTCTTCTTTCATCCATCCGTTCCAAATGTCCAAACCATCGCAACATTCCGTTTTCAATCTTTGTCACTACATCTTCTTTTGGATCACACTTCTCTCGTATCATCCTCTAGATAATGTTTTAATAATACTTAATACAAAATAATTTCGTTATCAATCAATCAATAATCGCGTTAATTTAACGTATTTAAGGTATACTTAATACCTATTTGTTTCCGACGTTTCGCTAGTCCAGCACCGAGCGTGGTCGCAGAGAGACTGATGAGAGCTCAGCGCCGTCTTGTGGTAGTGCGGGTTTCGGCACCTACCCTCACTTGGTCTTTATTTAAGTTCGCAATATCGGTACTTCGACACACTACACTAATGACGTCTACACACTGTTAAGATTTATCACTGCGGCGGTGTTTACATTTGCTGATGACTGGATTCCAAGTAGCCGATAATCTATATCCATCCTCCTGGTTGAAATTTAAGCGATTAAGACCCGCTAAATGATTTTGTATGATGTATACAAATCGCGAAAGTTTAAAATCGATTAATAATACTTTACGAAAGGCAGATTTTTGGTTAACATCGTTCTCACATTCTGATACAATTAACGATTGAAGTATAACAACGATATTTTTAACGTATGTCTAATAAATGATGATTGGCTGCGATATTTCGAAGGTCAAGATTATTAACGACTACACGTAAGAGTAATAATAAATAACGAGTAGCGTTCTGTCAAGAGTTCAATCCCCTTTTTATCAAATTGTATCAATTTTCTTTTTTAATAAAACATCCTCTTCACTTTTAAAACGGCATTGAAGTGATGGACATAAATAAGCACTAATATCTAAGCGCATTCTTTTATGTTCATATTTGTTGTAACGTCACGCCTAACCGCTTTGGGGTGGGCAGAGAATATGCGCGCATTCTTAACTGGAAAATTAATATTATACACAAAAGTTAATTAAGCCGGGCCGCTGACTATATTTACTAGGTACTCAAATCTACGTTTTATTTGAATCCTTAATCTCAGGAATGTCCATAGGCAATTCAGAGACTCCGATTTTATCCAGTTATGACTTGACAAGTTGAAAAAGTTTATGTAATTTAAGATATTAGGTGGCTTATGAACAATCAACAGTATATTTATATATTAATTGACAATACGCGTTCGACAAAAATCGAATAATTTACGTTAAATTTAAATATATTACATAATGATAGACATTGTCAGTGAAATTAAAATTTCTTAGGATCAGTTTCATACATACATAGACTCACGCCTGTTTCCCGGAGGGGTAGGCAGAGACTACGGAACGCCATTTGCAACGATCCTGACAGTTTCAGCGCTGTGTGATCAGCCCCCTTTGCCAACTGGCATTCGATTAACGATATCGCTAGTCGCTAAATGCAAAAATGTGTGGAAATGACATAAGCCTTCGTAATATCACGTGGTCAACAACGAAGAAATTTCTTATGTTGCCATGGCAACCAAGCGTTAGCGAAAGTAGATATCAGAGCTAATGCCGTTTGGCTAGGGCGGCAGCTCCGTTTAAATTATTTGGTCAGTATTATCATCATACAAGTTTCGTTCTAATTTTCAATTCTTCTAGAAGATAACGGCTATCCTGAGGAGCTTTAACCTTAATACAAGAAATTACGCTCCCACAGTCAATACCTAAGAAGGCTGTAGATCTGGGGGCCAATTCTCCTATTTTTATATGACATTGATATTATATTTTGAATGGACCCAGAAGCGGTATTCTAATAACCTAATGACATTATATACCAAAAGAAAAAATTAAGGGATCAAAAAATCATTCAAAAATTTTGGGCAATTTTCAACAGGCCGTAACTTCGAGAGTAATGGTCATACAGGAAATAAAAAAAAGGAAATTGTAGCTGCGTCTTGTTTTTGGATTAGAACTTTAAAATTTTGTTACCTCCGCGGTTTTTGAGTAATCGTAGATAAACCAGCAACAAACAAATTTTCAATTTTGTTAAGTTTTTATTTTTGGTCTACTGGCGTGGAAATGTTTTTTTTAGATTAACCACTATAAGGATCGGATATTTTGTTCATTAAGCTTTGATTTGTTTTTTTATACAGCATGATACATCCACTTTTCGCCGAGATATCGGTCTTCAAATGGGAAAGAATCGTTTTGTCTTTGATTATCGATATCTCAGCAACCAATGATCGCACAGAAAGTTGAAGGTGGGTTTCAGGAATTTGAATGAATTTTCCCTAACGACTAGCCATTGCTTTTCCGAAAAAGATTTTTTTCTTTTTGTCACATGAATTTGAAAATACAACAAAAAAAGGACATTTGGTGTTTTTTGGAAAATCAAGCGCTAGATCGAAAATATTTAGGAAACCACTAATTTAAGTGTGCCTTTTACAGTTCAATATGTCCACAAAAACCCTAAAAGAAACCAAATTAATCCAGCCAGCTGTTTTATTGTTTCAATCGATCGAATTTTTGAAAAAAATTAAAGGATCACGTTTTTTCTCTGAAAAGCTCATAAATAAAAAAAAATAGAAAAAAGGTTTTTCCGAGCTTTTTCCACATTTTTGCTTCAGAAAGTGCTTAAATTTAAAACCAAAAACAATTAAAAAAAAATGAATTGATGAGAATAATTACCGCCGGCATTAGCGTTATCCAAAGCGTACCACGTGTGTGTGTGGTTAAGCTAAAAAAAAATTTCCGCGCCCGTAGACCAAAAATAAAAACTTAACAAAATTGAAAATTTGTTTGTTGCTGGTTTATCTACGATTACTCAAAAACCACGGAGGTCACAAAATTTTAAAGTCCTAATCCAAAAACTAGACACTTGGAGCTACAATTTCCTTTTTTTTGATTTCCTGTACGACTATTTCTCTCGAAGTTACGGCCTGTTGAAAATTGCCCAAAAACTTGGTTGTTTTTTTTTGATCCCTTAATTTTTTCCAGTAGTGTAGTATAATTTGAAATAAACAATTCATCGTTGACACATATTTTGACACTTGTTTCAATTTACGATCTCGTTACAACTTCGTTTAATTATCAGATAATTTAGATGAATACGCTTATTGTGACGTAAGTACGACACTGACATGATATCAAAACTATAGTTATTTAGCAGAATTGAGCCCCTGTATAAAAAAATCATGTTCATAAAGTAGCTGTCGAAAAAGTATATTTAAAAAATCTTCTGACTTTAAGATTTCTCTCGTTCTGTTTAAGAGTCACTTTTGACCTGTGCTACGCCCAGCGACAACCCAGCCTACTAGACACCTAATGTATTCATAATCGATTTTAAACTTTCGCGATTTGTATACATCATACAAAATAAATTAGCGGGTCTTAATCGCGTACAATTAATTTATTTAAGGTATAAATACCTATTTGTTGTAACAAATAGGTATTTATACTTTAAATAAATTAATTGTACGCGATTACGACCCGCTAATTTATTTTGTATAATGTATTCATTTCTACAAACAAACAATTCTGTCAAAGCGGTGAGGTATGCGGGGCGCATGGTCATAATTCATAACTAGTGTTGGGATTGGTCTTATCTTATATCTTAAGACGTATAAATAAAAAATATCCGTGTGGTGATGGATTAAGAATACGGATTGTCACCACCCCATATCATCCCATGGGTGTCGTAAGAGCCGACAGAGGGAGCATAATATTATACATAAAACAGCATTGTAAGAGAAGGAAAACTTGATACAAACCCTATACCAACCCGTTTGGCCAGCGTGGTATAGTAGGCCAATTCCTCCTTTCAAAGGAGAGGCCTAGTCCAGCAGTGGACTGTTAAAGGCTGATGATGAATGAATGATGAAGACGTATAAGTCTACCGTGTTGTCAGAAAGTGTTCGCCTTACGTCTGCCGTCTAGTAGGCTGGGTTGTCGTTGGCTACGCCCCTTACTTTATCATTAAGACGCATCCACACCGCAGCTACTTTTTGTTGACCAACATTTCAGAATGTTAGAGCACAATGTTCTAAAACAAAGCACTCGCAGTAACTCCATAGATTGTTGCTGAAAGTTATTGAATGTTGCCGTGTTTATAATGCAGTTACCCAATGACAGTAAAATGCGGTTTGGATACAACTTTAAGGTGCAAGTCCGAGGTGGGTTTCAGACCGAAAACTACAACCGCAGACTGCAAGCCACACTACTTACTAGTTTCTATGAATCTCTCATCTTATCTATGAAATTGATGCCCTATGACACGAAGTCGAACAGCCGTGTCGAGGAATAAGGTGTCGTGTTCCTCCAACTAGAGGGAGGATCTCCTAACCAGGCTGGGTGACCACCTAGCCTAGCCGCAATGTCGCCAGCGGCAGCGGTTGCTGTCTGCAGCCCAAAACGGACTTGTACCTTTAAGCATTGATTAGGTATTAGGTACTGTTTGCTTGAAAAGAATTGCTTACATAATAGTCAAAACACATTTTTCCTAGACGATTTAATCTCAAATACAAAGAAATTTCTGTTAAACCACAGAATAGATAGTACTTACGTACAGAAGCATCACTTCGCAAACCAATATAAAGAAATTGCGACTCTTGCTGCTAAGCAACAAAGTGCAATTCAGTTCGCATAAGCACTCAGTGCCTATCGCAATATTCACCTAACCGTTCCCGCTCTTTTCTAACACATAACGCTGTCGGTGTCTAGCGCGGAGTGACGCACTAGCTGTCGCGCTAGGGTTGTCGACTTGCCGCTGCTACTATATGCTGTCTATCTACCTACTTGACCACCTAATAATAAATAATTATCCTATGTTTAATGCGTATGGTTACACGGTAAATTTTAGTAAATTAAAAAAAAACCTAGATATATCCTTGTTTAATGGTTAGTGATATTTTTGATAACTTACTTCAAGTTGGCTTGACGAATTCTTAGGAACTATTTTTCATCTTTTCGGTAGAACAAAAACCACAAAAATTCTGGTCGTTTACATTTTCACTACACTAATTCTTAGTTATTCCCTACTATTTCCTTATATTCCTATTTTTGGTAACGTCATAATATTATACCCGTTTGATATAATAAGTGTAACTTTACAAGAAATCATCATTGCCCAATCAATACAAAATTCATATTCTTATTAGAGTATAATATTGTACAGACCCAGTATAGCCTTTACCATATACGGCAGGCATGTCGATTCACTTGAAAAAAAATCGATCTCCGATTTGATTCGAATCGAACATACTAGAATCGATTCTCGATTAAATCAAGCATTAGGAGATCGATTTTCGATTAATCGATTCCAAACATGAATTAATGAAGTTCGATTTTAATAGAGAGCGAGTCTATTGCGATGCACCGGGCATGAATCCAGACACCGTGCTAGTACTTTGCCCGACTCACTTCACTTACAGGATAGATAAAGGCGTGAAGTTATGCATGTGAAAAAATAAAAAAAATATTAAGTTGTGAGTTTGTCGCACATTTTATGAACTTCGTAGCTAATCTATGAACTATAGTGCTTGTTCTTGAATCGGGACGATTCGAGGGGTTTAGGAATCGATTCATCGAATCGATGCTGGATTCCAAATCGATCTAAATAATCGATTATTTTACTCAAAATAATCGATTTTTCGATTAATCGATTTAAGATCGACATGCCTAATATACGGCAAAAAGATATTATACATTTTTAGCATCTGTTTTATTTATTCAATACAATTCTATATTCGAATTAAATGGATCACACTCAATACGGAACATTCTGTATATAACCACGTAAACAACAACTTCATGGAAGGGACACCCAGTGCGGTTGACGTGAGCTCAACGCTCGTCGAGAACAGTTTGCAACTACCTTACATTTATGACATTATGTGCGATACAGAATGCCGTCGATCATATTATTAGGATGCACGGTAAAACTCGAATTAGTTTGTGTTTGCATCACAAGTATAAGTGAATTGTGTATTGTTATTATGTTGTTGTAAATAAATTAAAATTTAAAAAAAAACGCGTGGACGGATTAACATGATTCAAACCGATAAAATGGTTTTTGAACTAGATCTTTAATTTGACACCATAATCGTTGGGATATATCAACAAACAAAAAAAAAACAAATTTTCTATTTGCTCTCGTAATTATCTAATAATCTAATACTTATATGTAACTAGGAAGTATATACCACGTAACAATTCTTTTAAACACTATTTTTTCGTACATCAAACCATAAAACTAGGATACTGTACGATTGTCAACATCATTAAATCAGAAACAATCAACACCTATTAAGTACGCAATTTGGTATTAATTAGATTAGCTTACCTTTCCGCATCTGTAGGTAATGTAAAAAATTACACACTTTTATCTCCCTATTTCGACACACATCCGTGAAATGAGCAATACTTTGCACCAGACTTGTGATGAGACATTTTTGTTGTTCACTATTAAAATTCACGTTATTAGCAAATTTAATAGCAAAAATCGCTCTGCGCGCTAGCGGTGACAACCATAACAGCCGACTAACGACGCGGGGTTGGAAGCCGCGCGAAAGTGTAGGCACTTATCGCTGTAGGTCTGTACGGCCGAGTGAAGGAGGCCTGGTTAAACTTGTTTATATAAATAAAGTCTAACAAATTCTTTACCTGTGTACTGAAAATATCTGCTATTACCGCGACCAACTTATTTTGCAGTCCGGAGTGGCGGCTCTACGTGGATTGCATGTATTATATTCCCAGTACGTTCTAGTTCTTTATTTCACCAACTGCACTTATAAGTTGGTAAATAACTTGTATAGTGTGTATGTGTTTCTTTGAAATGAGTTCAGCATGCAAATGTTATTGTTTGTTTATGTTTCGTTTAGTTTACTTGCGTTAGCTACGGTAAATAACTATGTTTTAGTTAAAATAAAGATGTTATTTCATGGTATAGGTCGTCACAGACAATACATACAATATAATTATATACCTATTGGTAAATAAATAAATACATATTCCTGCCTGGATATTATCCTTAAAGGTATGTAAATACGATCAATTTACTCCTATCTGTCGCATTTCGCAGTCCACTGCTGGAAACCATCTCCTGATTTTCTATACAATAGCACTATGCGTGAATAGGACGATCAGGTTTGCTATACTACGACCTGACATATTTGTACAAGGCTTGATGTCGGGTTTTTCATCTCTTTGCAAATATTTTTTTCAGTCGCCTCTTACAACATTCACAGAATGAAATGAGATTGTAGGATTTTGTATTGTTATTTCCTTACCACAAGGACATTTTAAGAAATACTCCCATGGACCTCGAAGCAGAGTTTGCTAGCGGTCCAAACTGACGCAGCTTCCAATATCGATTTTCTTGAGTGTCTACACGAGTGTAATACCAATTCTTCTTTTTCATCTCATTATCAGCCTGTCACAGTCCACTGCTGGATATAGGCTTCTCCAGATGTACTTGATATCCATGAATAGATTGAATGTTGAAACCAGTTGTTAGTGTCTACAGAGCTTTCTTTTTTTTAAGGACAAGTCGAATGTAAAACCAGTCGAGCAAAATTTTCACTTTTGCGCATGTCCTTGTATGATTGCGTGTTTACATGTATGTCATACGTGTTTCGCGATGAGTGAACCACATTGATACACAAAACACGTTAGCCTATTGAATTATGGACATACATACAAAGGCTTATGCCAGTTTATACCCAAAGGGATAAATTCTATAGCTATATTACATAATGTTTGATTATATTAAAATACATTGCACCAGCAACGTGTTTTAAACCTCGTAATATCGAAAACGCAATCAACGAGGGCGAATATCTGACGCTGGATTGCCAAGAATTCTGCCATCATCGTCAATCAGCCTTTTGCAATCCACTGCTCGACAGAAGTGTGCATCACAATAGCATCATTGTGAGTTAATATTATAATGTCCTCTAGACCGCATTTTCGGCCACGGCGGCGGCCAGTCTCATATGAAAAGAAAAAACCTTACGCTACCTCAGGACCACAGAGGCAGTGCATCTATGCTACGCTGCCCTCATGCGTTGGTAATAGCATTTGGTAATAGGCATAAATAGAAATACCCAGTACTTCGTTTTTTCGGATAGGAAACCAATGACATCGCTCACACTCAACAACCAGACTGGGGGGCTAATCGTGCTTCTCTTCTCTCAGAAGTTGAAATTTGGGTCCAGTTGTTGTTTGCTTAATTCCAAGTCATTACTCATGTCGCACACTATATTAGTGCGATTATTGAATTTATTTCCCCGTTCAATTCCCTATTATTGGCCAGTAACACTATAAATACACTCGTCACACAACCACGAGACGACGACTTGCGGTAAAGCTGCGTCTACACTTAGCTAGAGGAGCCGAGCAGCTGTTATGGGCGTGTGTAGTTTGCGGCGTCAATTCTGGACTAAAGGAGGGTTACTGACTGGTGATAAGAGGCATTATGCAACACAGTGAGCGTCTGTGCAGTCACTACGAACTTGTCAGGACGCTTGCCGTGTAAAACATTACATTAATACATAATTTTTTGGACAATTTTGCACCCTTGCCCAAATATTGTGATTGAGACATACGAGGCGTTTGTGTTCGACATTCGTTCCGTGGAGCACAGTCGAATTCGAATCAAATGTTCGAAACGTGCCTGTTTAAAGATCGTTGGTCTGTCCAAACTTCACGATTCTGAGCTCTGCTCGTTCTTGACTTGTCTAATGTGGACGGAGCTTAATGTTATGTGTTGCAAACCCGTTAAGCGCTTTACTGCCGATATAGTGGTTTTGAAATAGTGTTCTCACTCCGTTATATGCGCCGCATGTGGCGTATGTTGGTGTTGTGACGAATATTCGCGTTTGTTTCGCGAATAGGAGTATTCGGCTGCATGGAGTGCGAAGCGAAGTGCTTTAAATAGCTGCTTCGCCGGTAGACGGTAGACACTGAGCTGGGAATTATGGGTTCGATAGTCGATCGTCATGGGAATGCACTACGTTTGATCAACAAACTGGTCTGAGTCTGGGTGTTATTTATGTTCGTTGTTTGTATGTTTGTAAAGTTGCGCACGAGGCCACGATACTATAATGGTTCCAAGTCATAGAGAGCTTCTGAAAACGGAAATAAATAGATATTAAAATCAACACGTACTTTTTGTCTCATTTGTGACAGCCAGTTTAGCATTCGCGTTCATGAAATATACAAGTATATACATACCTATAATGGAAAACACAGTAAAAAATTACCAAATGTTTTAAAAATGTTAAAATCTTTGATGACAAGAGCGTAACCGATAACTTATTTTACAATTGTTGTTTATTTAGTCTTTGTAATCTGAAAATAAATAAGTTCAATCTCGTTTACATATTTTGGGTAACGCATGTGTATAAAGTCCGTGTGGTGACGGATTAAGAATATGGAATGTCACCACCCCATATCATCCCATGGGTGTCGTAAGAGCCGACAAAGGGAGCATATTATGCAGAGAACAGCACTGTAAGAGAAGGAAAACTTGATACAAACCCTATACCAACCCGTTTGGCCAGCGTACTATAGTAGGCCAAATCCTCCTTTCCAAGGAGAGGCCTGGTCCAGCAGTGGACTGTTACAGGTTGATGATGATGTGTATAAATTAGTTTCTTTTTTGTCCAAACAACATCGATTACTTTATAAACTAAACTTGAATGCATGTGCACAAATCGAAATCTCAGCTCAAAAACTTACTCGATATTTTTTAATGAAAATAAATCTTTTGAGAAAGTTTATGAGATGACTAGAGAACGCCAGCAGCTACGCCTGCATTTTTTTTAAATTTTCCCGTTTTGGCCGATCCCGTGGGTATTTCGAGAAATCCTTTCTTAGTGCAACCCTACGGTCCCCGAGGAACATACATGCCAAATTTCAGCTTCCTGCGCCTAATAGTTTCGGCTGTAGCTTGTCTGTCAGTCAGTCAGTAACGCAAGGATTTTATATATTAAGATTGTTGCCAATTTACAGTGCGTTGTGTTCATTGTTCAGTAGTGCTGGTATTTAAGGCATAAACATGACCTAAAAGCAAGATGAAGATAAATATTATACGAAACTGGACGCATTTTTTTAGCGCTATGATAATATTTTATAAGAAAAGCCAAATAAGTATTTTATGAAGGAAAAAAATTGGTATTGCTTCGTTGGCTCGTTATTCTAAAAGAATGTGGAATGAAATAAAATAAATGCTATAGAGCTACCATGTCCTGGGCAAAGTACTACTGGCTTATATTATAAAATGCACTTTACTGGCTAACCAAATTTCAAGTCATAAAACTTCAGGAAATGTTAATATTTGACATTTCGTGACCTAGTAGTTGCTTATCTAACCCCCAAAAAATATATATACATACATAGACTCACGCCTGTTTCCGGGAAGGGTAGGCAGAGACTACGGAACGCCATTTGCAACGATCCTGAGATACCTCTCTTGCTTCATTCACTCCCATCAAGTTTCTCATGCATGCTCTTCTGTTAAGGATAAGTAATTTTTTTTTATTATAAGTATCCATAAATGTACTTATAGCCCTGTAGTTTTCGGCGCCAACTATCCTACTGCTGGCCATGGGTTCCTACTTTCCTTAGAAAAGGTAAGGCCATAACATATCTTTCGAGAACATTATGGACAACTCTCAGACATGCAGGTATCCTCACAATATTTTCCTTATGCGCACTTAAGAGGATCTTTGGTTCAAATATACTACGCGTAGTGTATTTTCACCAAAGATCCTCTTCGGAATGGTTAGTCCCTCCACTAAGCTAACACAGCTACTGAGAAAACGAACCACAAACCTCGAATACACGGTCTGTTTTCCTAAATAACTTATCCAGGGGCATTGAGAATTCATTGGACATGAACGTCGCCATTTCTCTAAGGTATTACCGAAACTTGAGGTTTCCTTCCAGAACATTCTTAACAAATTGAGTAGTTCTTTTCATGCATACATGGCCACGTGTGTTCCCTAAGGAGTGCGGTGCCTACGAATTTCCACTTTGCATGCGTTTTGTCACGAGTTTTTTGTCACATTCTTTATGCATGTCCTTCTAGCAAATGAATTTTAAACCTACCTGTATGTCGTTTCTTGTGTCTATGAATATCATTGGGTCTGACTGCTAGTCTTGCCGTTGCCTAACTTTAGTATAATATTGTGATGGCTATATTTCCCTGATGGCTTTTTATCTTTAATTTAAGTTTTCTAACCTAACCTAACCTAGCTGTACTTTCTCCGTATGGCGACAGATTTACAGTATAAAGTGTCGCTACCCATTTCATTCTTGTATGTCTACTTTCATGTCTTACGAGGGTAGTCCCAAAAGTACCCGACCTGACAAGGAAAACAAAAGAAAATCAAATTATTTTTTTTATTATTTTTCTACATAATCTCCTTTTAGTTCTATGCACTTGGCCCAGCGATGTTCGATAGCTTCAACACCTTGTTTGTAATGAGATTTGTCGAGCTCGTGAAAATACTCATCAACCGCTGCCTCCACTTCATCATTGCTGGCAAATCTTTTACCAGCAAGCCATTTTTTTAAATTTGGAAACAAAAAATAATCCGAAGGGGCCAAGTCGGGCGAATAGGGTGCATGAGGAAGTAGTTCGAACTTCAACTCGCGGATTTTGGTCATGGCCTTGGCACACGTGTGTACTGGTGCATTGTCTTGGTGAAACAAAATTTTTTTTTTCGCCAGGTGCGGTCGTTTTTGACGGATTTGTTCACTTAATTGATGCAACGGGTTAGCATAATACTCGCCATTGATAGTCCGTCCTTTCTGAAGATAATCTATAAAGATTATCCCACGACAATCCCAAAAAACGGAGGCCATGACCTTTCCCGCTGATGGAACGGTTTTCGCCTTCTTTGGGGCTGGTTCTCCTCTACGAGTCCATTGCTTCGACTGTTCTTTAGTCTCTGGTGTGAAATAATGCACCCACGTTTCATCCATAGTAATAAAACGCCTCAAAAACTCCGCTTTATTATTGTTAAATTTTGCCAAACACTCGGTCGAAATATCTTCGCGACGTCGTTTTTGGTCCTCTGTGAGCAATCGCGGCACCCACCTTGCGCACATCATTTTCATATCCAAATTTTCGGTTAATATGCGATGTACAGCACTTTTTGAAATCCCTGCCATGTCTGCTAACTCGCGTACTTTCAATCGCCGGTCATCTAATACCATTTTGTGGATTTTTCTATGGTTTCCGGTATTGTCACTTCATTTGGTCGACCACATCGATGTTCATCTTCGCAGCTCAAGCGACCTCGTTTAAACTCTGCCACCCAATATTTTACTGTTGTAAACGATGGAGTAGACTCCCCCAAAGTAGAATCTAGCTCCGCTTTAATATCAGTTGGACTAAAACCTTTCAAATGAAAGTATTGTATCACATAACGATGGCCAATTTTCTCCATGTCTGAAAATTTGTTCACAGCGTCAACTATTGATGGCTACTAAACAAAAGACAAACGACGCTACGTGTTCCAATTTCAAATTTAAACTTTATGATGTATATTATTTTTTAAAAGAGTATTTATTTGAGATAAAAACCTCTTTAAGTGTGTCAGGTCGGATACTTCTGGGACTGCCCTGGTATTGTATCGTGCCGTACCTATTGAAGGAAATGCAATGATTCTATTTGGAAAATAAATTTAGCAAACTAGCGCTCTAAGTCCCAGCTAATAATTATTAACATTTATTATTAGAGGTATTTATGCCTTTAAATAAGTTAATTATCACGACTAAGACCCGCTAAATAATATTGTATGATGTCTACAAATCGCGAAAGTTTAAAATCGATTTATTTCACCGATTAATTTCTTACTATACCTATACTTAGTATATAGCAGACTAGCAGGGGTAGGCCTACCGCAAGGTGGACTGACGACCAGAGGGTGGATGCGGTTCACTCATGATCGCTCCGTGTGGAAAGCCTTGGAGGTGACCTATGTCCAGCAGTGGACGTCATTCGGCTGATATGATGAAATAGTATACTTATAAAGATACTTTTATAACTATGTCAGCAGAGCATCAACATAATTCATAGGTACACACATACATACCTACATTACAGTGACTCCATGAACATTATACTTCCAGCAAGGTCGAGCGATTAGCAAATAACGGCTAACAAGCGGTTTATCTGTACCACCTAGTAAATAAAACCACAAGTACTACAGTTAAGTGACGACATGAGGATGAGGATGACGCCATTTTTAATGAGTTGTTGGACATAATACATGGCCAATATGCGTAAAAAGAAACAAAGTAGGTAGGCATTTGGATGGCTATTGCGCTTTCCGTTTTTTGGTGGTCCAGTGGATAGCGTATGCATCTGCTGTTCGGTGCCCGACCCAGGCAAAAGTGTTACTGGGTTTTTCCGAATTCTCAGTAGCAGCAAGGAGTCTGGTGATGAGCCCGGGTACAGCAATAGGCTCGCCCCCTACGTGCGACCTATTCATAAGGCGAAATGTGGGTGTAATATTACATCTCTACCTGCCTCTTCGGGACAGATAACATACAGGCGTGAAGATATTTAAAAAATGACAACTCTCGCACTAGGACTATATCATGTATTCTGAGATTCTTGGGTGACTTTACAAACATTTAATCAACGGATACAAGAACACACAGACTTGAAACAATTTGTTAGTCATGTAAAATGTTGTCCCGTGTGGGTAGTTCGCAATACTCGGCGCATTATTATGTGGCAAGACGATTGTCTTGCCTTGTGATTACAAAGAAAAATATCACATGATGATAGAATTTGCGTATTTTTTTATTTGTTAGCATGAAAGGTTTTACATCAATTGCATGAATGAACTCTCGGCTCTCGGTGCGCAAATCTGACTTGCACTTACTAGATTAACGGTTTCTTTTTTAAATTTCCGTTATTTATCCATGTATGATATTGTAAACTGTGATCAGACTGTAAACGAACATTAAAATTTAACTGTTGTTTTCATATAAAGTTATAAACCCGTGAAAAAGCAATCATGCGCCTATTTTCGTTGGTTTACAAACTCAGCATCTCCAGCAATTCCAGCATCCATACTCGTATTCGAATCGATATTTTGCGTATGACAACATGAAGTGTGTGTTGATTATTTGAAGGTTCACAATACAGAATGTGAGAATCTTGTTTATATTTCTATGGTGAGAATCTACCTACAGCAATGCAACTTTTGAATACAGACTAATTCTTAAAGTTGATAGTATGGTTTTAAAAATTTGAACATTTGAAGTTAATGTTGTTGCGTCATGGAATGTAAATGATGAAATAGAACTCAATTAATAATTCAGATTATTTCCTTATTTCGCGCGTTGAGGCGAAATGTTATTGGCAGAACTACAGAGGGATAGAGAAACCAATAGAATTTCGAACGGACAGTAAAGTCAAATTAAGCTATAATACAAAGAAACGCCACGTTAATGTACACCAATGTTATTTGAAAGAAATATAAATATAATTATCATTATTACTCTGAAGAAACATCAAACTTACACAACAAACAACACGTTTTACACTCTAGTAATCAACAATTTCATACCGTCCGTCTGTTGTTACACAAGAAAGATGTCGTATAATGACCCATGAGTCACCGCCTTTTCCCCGTAAAGTAAAAAAACCTTTACACTCTCGTTCATAGGGAGCAATTTCCCTTGGTCATATAGCTGCCAGCTATATGACCAAGATTTGGTCACAGACCGTTTTGAACATGCATTTTTTGTCCAGTTGACCTTCAAACGTGTTACGATTTTTATGGTGATGACAATATTACGTTATATGGGTATTATTTTTGTTATACATACTTGCCCCAGCTTCGAAAAGTTAGCTTTGCAGTGCAGGATCCCGCTGTTTTAACCAATTTAAGTAAAAGAAGGTGCTCTCAATGCCGTTGTAATTTTTTTGGTTTTGTCAAAAGAACTCCGTAATTTGTCAACCGATGCAGAAAAAAATAACACTATGGCTTTTGCAATCACTTGTTGATTCTGTTATTTTGCATCCATGCCACCAATAGCATAAACAAGCAAACACACAATGGAAACTTTCAAGAAAATAAAAATGATAAGTAAATTCATAGCATTTGAAAATCTGTTCGTAATATTTTGCGCAAAATAAATAAATATGATGCTGAAATTCTTTACCCCAAAATATACTGCGAATCATTATTCTAAGAACAATGTAGTAGGTAGCAATAAAACTCAGCATACACATTTATCTTCTTCAATAAATTAGATTGATTACTAATATTTTACGTCTCGAAACCTACTTTGAACAGATCAATAATTTCAATATTTTTCTTTGATGCGCTTTCTATAAGAAACACCAATCAATGTGAAAAATAAATTATGGGCCCCAATCGATCTAAATTTCTTAGAGAATAAACATGTTCCCAATTTGAATTCATAGAAAAATACATGTTTTTTTTTTAAGTTTCTGAACGTTATTATAAAGGTTGGGTTATTCTTGCGTCATGGGTTTATTATTCTAATGCTATTAAAAATCCTTACCACGATATAATATTTGACGCTTGTTTTGTATTGCACAGCACTATGCTTTGTATTGTTCAATTTTCTTATTATCTTTCTGTTTTAAAACTATTTCATTACAAAATACAATGTTATTATGTGACGTAAACTCCTACTACTATTATCAAAGCGAAAGTTTAATACCAATGGATGGATGCTTGTTACTCCACCACGCAAAACTCCTGACCTAATTTAGATGAAACTTTGCAGGAATGTAGCTTGTACATCAGAATAACACATAGGCTACCTTTTGTCGCGATAACAGAAACACACGCAGGTGGAGCCGCGGGCACAATCTAGTATGTACTTAATAAAGTGAAGTGAATGAATACTTACTTAGATAATATTCATCAGTGAATGTAAATTTGATGGTATTTATTGAATAATTTATTTCATTTGACAAATGCCGCATTTGGACACTTCAAAATTAACATTACCTAATGAATCTATGGACATAAATAACATTCACTGAGAACGCTCAGACAAAAATATTCAAATCACAAAAATACGTAATTTTCTAGTTTTAATGAAACCCAAAGTTGTTTAATTTATTGCTTGTTGTAGCAATTACAACCAAATGCATTACACGTTCAGTCAATAAATTTGAAGTGTAGGTTTTAAAAAGTTTATAATAAAATCAAAAATAAAAAGTAAACTATTAGTCGTTCCATACAAAACATATTATTTCAAAGAGTGGTGTAATGCTTGTATAAGAATGGTTTTAAAATGAACCATTACATAAGTCTTTGTGATCAATATAAACAAACCGACATCATATGAAAAGAACCACGCGCCTCTGCCAATAAATTTAATGCTAAACATTACTCTAGTGTGAGTAAAGATACAGATGTCAGATGGTTTGTTCGGCCTACTTATCCATTTATCTATATGTACAATATCAATTGCAGTGTCTGTCTGTAATTAGACAATTATAAAGTTCGCAAGCCGTTAATTATTTATTGTTATTAGAGCCCACATAGGTAAACTTACACTGTTTAAATATTTTTGTTTATCTGACTGTTTGTTTGCCTGGGGACTGACGTCTGTCTTTCTGTTTGTCTGGGTACTGACGTCTGTCTTTCTGTTTGGCTTTAGAAATCTGCGGAATGATATAACTGATTTTCATTAGACTTACCGGCAGATAGCGCAGTTTGAAGACCTACATGATAGCTATATTTATCTCAGAAAGATTTAGGGTTCCAGCACGATAAGCTAAGATACTTTAATTTTTACGTGAGATTCCAATTTGTGTATTTAAACCGATGACGGTACAATACAAAATAACACAGGTGAGATCACGGGGATTAGCTAGTTCAAAGTAACAATGTAAAAAATTCCGTTTATAAGCATGTTTAAAACATGGCGATAAAAATATGTTTATAATATCTTAAGAGCCCTGTCGTAAGCTCTGTATTGTTAACAGATAATTAAACTACTCACTACACACACCATCTGCTGTTTTACATCCAAAAATATATTCTTAAACTGTATTGTATATTGTTTTTCGCCTAAACGCGAGTGTTCCAGTGTAGCGCTTGATTTCAAACGAACTTCGTGTCTTTTATAAAATTTACAACGAAACAGTTTCTCTAGAATTTAATCGAAACTATCTGCCCGAAAATATATTTTAGCGGCAAACGATTCTCGCGAGTGCATTTATTAATAGACTTGTTTAAGTTTACCTGAGTTTTCGAAGCAGTAATGGCCTAACAGTTCAGTGATTTATACGCATTCAAGATGACGGAAAACAAGATAGAACGATTGAAATCACGTTACAAAAGGATACAAGAAAAACTACAAGACCGCATGGATGAAATCCAGGACCAAGTGCAGAACAAAATAGAAAAGTCAAAGTTTTCCAGGTTCATATCACATTTATCTGATGAAAGAAGTTCATTTGACGATAATTCCGAAGGAGGCGATAGGAATTCTAGTGAAGGAGATAATGCCAGCATACCTTCGTTCGTAATTGATGAGCCGATCGAAGAAGATTCTAGAAATATCTGCAAGCAGTTTATAAGTATTGAACAAGGCAATGTGCTTTATAAAAAGAGTCTGTCTGCTTGTAACCTTGCGTACCAGGACAATTCGCATTACAGTTCCAGCGAATCCTGCTTTTCTTGTTTGTCATCGAGCGATGAAAGAATTGAAAGGTAATTTTACAAAGCTCTCTGCAACATGTCTGTTTTCTCAAAACATTTATTGTTATCAAAGCTTTGTTGACTATACGTTTTATAGTTTTGCTCGTTCATCTCAAAGTTTATGTCTTTGCTTTTAACGCTCCCAGATTACTTTTTATTGCTTTAATCAATGTCTACAACTCTCTCAAGACATTTTGTCTTTTGATCTATAATACCAAAAACCTTTGTTATTTAACTGTTTTACTTTTAATTTATGTTTTATATTTTCTATTGTTTACTATTTCTTTGGAGACATCTTTTGTTTTGATCTATCCGTAGTTTTGCATCATTTACATTTTAAAAGTTTTAATTTAAATGTTTTCTTTATATTTTATTGCTTATGATTTTTAACTAAGTACCAAAATATATTTCAGTTTTAATGGTTGTTTTATGTTTACTATTTACTTTTATTATCGCAGAGAAAGATCGCAAGAATACCGACCGAGGGCGGGCAGTCTGCCTCCTGAATCATCAGGATCTCAGTTGGAGCAACCATCAGCTATTGTAGCGTGTTCAGAACTGATTGAGAAAATTGGCAACCGTTTTCCAAGACTGAAAAGTCAGGGAGATCGATTCCATAGGGTAGATATTTCTGTATATTTTGTGTTGATGTTTTGTTTCATAACGCTTTCACTCACATTAATGCCTTTGCATAATCCTTCAATGATTTGGAGGGGTAAGCAATAGGGAGGGTTTAATGCATATGTTAGTATTTTATGCCTAATACTACTTAAAGAGGTTTTAAGTTTACTGAAAATAATTTCACTGCTGCTGAGAATATGTAGACTGAAAAACATCGCATTAAATAAGTGCTTTTGAATTTTAAGTAATATTACTATGTCGAATATAAGTATTGTTACGCCATCTATCGGTGAATCCCCCATTCACCGATAGATGGCGTAACAATACTAGGGGTACTAGAGGAGATTGAATGTATGAGTGGTTTAAAGGTGATTCATCTACTCTGACATACTAGATGGCGTTGCTGTATCGAGATCGACTGTTCGCGATTATTTCGACAATTTTGTGGAAGCATCTAGAATGTTCGGGAATATGCTAGAAAGAACTCGTTGCCTGTCCGGCCGGTATAAATACCCGGCGGGCGAGCGAGTTCAGACAGTAACAATTGAATATCGAAGCGATAAACAAGAAGCGAAGGGAAGTAATTCGGAAGTGTTTAGTGGTGTTTTTATTAGTGTTGAGAATTAAGTGTGAAATAAGTGTGTAATAAGTGTGTTTTTACTAGTTGTGTTAATAAGTGTGTATAGTGTTTGTGTATAAATAAAGTTCAGTTTAAGTGGCATAGTGAGTTATAATTTATCGTCGAACCCCAGCTCGTAACAAATTGGTGTCAGAAGAAAGGGATAAATTATGCCGGTTATGCCGAAGGAAGAAACTAAAGGGATGCGTACCAGGAACCAGCGCCAGCAAGACCTGGACCAGAGACGCTTTGGAGACGTTCCTTCTCCATCGTCTGGTGGACCAGGCGACTCCGCGGCTGCAGTGGAACCTGCAACCGCCTCACACTCCGGAACGGTGCCTGACATCGCGGCTCTGATGGCGTTCATGCAGGAGCAGGTCCGCCGTCAGGAGGAGCAGGCTCACCGTCAAGAGGAGCACGCGCGCCGCCTGGAGGATCAGCTACAGCGCAACAAGGAGAAGTGGGCTCGCCGTCAAGAGAAGCAGGCCCGCCGTAAGGAAGAGCAGGCTCGCCGCCTGGCAGAACAGCTACAGCGCGACAAGGAGGAGCAGGACCACCGTCAACAGGAGCAGACTCGCCGTCAAGAGGAGCATGCGTGCCGCCTAAAGGAGCAGCTGCCGCGCGACAAGGAGGAGCACCCCCGCCGTCTGGAGGAACAGCTGGTGCTCATGAAGGACCTCAGCGCCGCAGTGGGGAAGGACTTGAAGGCGGTCAAGGAAGAACTCCAGCAGCACGAGGCCCGTATCAGCGACATTGAGAAGCGTGTACACGACCAGCTCGAGACCCGTATTGCCAGATTGGAGAAGAAATTGCGTGGGCTTGAGACCAACCACGTTACACCTGCAGCTGTGGCGCCCTCGCCTCGTTGGTTTAAGGTTCCACCCTTTGATGGCTCGTCATCGTGGGTTGCATACAAGGTTCAGTTTGAGGCCGTAATGCGAGCGAATGGGTGGGACAAAGAACAGGCCTTCACCGCCCTAACCTTGGGCCTTCGTGATCAGGCCTTGACGGTGTTGGAGGCACTCGGGCAAGACGTGACCTACGAGAAGCTTCTGGAGGCGTTGGAGGCGAGGTACGGAGACGCGCACCTCGAACATGTGTATCGTGCTCAGCTGAAGGACAGGACACTACGCACCGAAGAAACTCTGCAGCAGTGGGCTTTAGAGGTGGTAAAGCTGGTCAGGAAGGCATACCAGTCGTCGCCTGCGCTTATTGATGGGAACCTCGTACAGGCGTTTACGGATGGGATCCGGGACCTGGAAGTTAGAGCAGCGGTAAGACTTGGGCACTTCAAGTCCCTGAAAGAAGCCTTAGCCTACGCTCTGGAGGTGGAAGCAGCGCGTCACGAGGATCGAACTTACCGTATCAGGGAAGTTGTTTCTTCACCACGGTGCTACAACTGCGGGGAAAGAGGCCATATCCGCTTGAGCTGCCCAAAGCGTAAGCGGCACGTTGGTACCCTCTCTCCACCGACGGGATCACCTGACGTACCTTTCTGGCGGCAAGAGCAACGTAGCGCAGATGCTCTGACGTGTAGGCCTTACCCCGACCAACGCAAACACTGTGCAAGACAGGAAGCGAAGCCGGCAGCGCTAGTGAGAATGTTGAAGACGGATCTGAGCGACGGATGGAAAGAAGCTTTGCAGACTGCTCAGCAAGAAGACAAGGACGTACAACCGATTCTGGAATGGAAGAAATCAGACGCTCCTAGGCCCAAATGGAGTGATATCGCAGCAATGAGCCCCATCACCAAGAGTTATTGGGCACAGTGGGAAAGCTTGGTTGTCCAGGATGGAGTTCTGTGCCGCAAATGGGAAAACGCTCGCGGTAACCAGTGCCATTTGCAAATGGTAGTGCCCAAAACTAAGGTGCCGGAAGTCTTGCAGCTCTATCACAATGGTGCTTCGGGAGGTCACATGGGAGTTAAGAAGACCCTTACTAAGATCCGGGAGCGGTTCTATTGGCTCCACTGTCGGGATGACGTCGAGAATTGGTGCCGCAAATGCACAAGTTGTGCGGCTGTCAAGAGGCCACACACTCGTAGCAGAGGTGCATTGAAGGTGTACAATGTAGGAGCTCCAGGGGAGTCAGGACAACAGATTTCTGAGAAGATGAAGACTCGCTACGACCGGAAGGCGAACAACAAAGGCTTCGATGAGGGATCATTGGTGTGGCTTCATAACCCAGTACGAAGCAACGATAAATTGCCTAAGTTACAAGCCAGGTGGGACGGGCCATATCGAATAATTACCAGGATTAACGACGTCACCTATCGAATCCAGAAGGGGTCGCGAGGTGCACCGAAGATAGTTCATGTGGACCGGTTGGCTCGTTACTATGGGTCCAACGATGTTCGAGACGAACACGTTTAAGAGGGGGGCGGTGTTACGCCATCTATCGGTGAATGGGGGCATACTAGAGGAGATTGAATGTATGAGTGGTTTAAAGGTGATTCATCAACTCTGTACTAGATGGCGTTGCTGTATTGAGATCGACTGTTCACGATTATTTCGACAGTTTTGTGGAAGCATCTAGAATGTTCGGAAATATGCTAGAAAGAACTCGTTGCATGTCCAGCCGGTATAAATACCCGGCGGGCGAGCGAGTTCAGACAGTAACAATTGAATATCGAAGCGATAAACAAGAAGCGAAGGGAAGTAATTCGGAAGTGTTTAGTGGTGTTTTTATTAGTGTTGAGAATTAAGTGTGAAATAAGTGTGTTTTTACTAGTTGTGTAAATAAGTGTGTATAGTGTTTGTGTATAAATAAAGTTCAGTTTAAGTGGCATAGTGAGTTATAATTTATCGTCGAACCCCAGCTCGTAACAGTATGTTTGTGTATAATGTTTTAAAGGCTAAACTACTTTAAACTCTCTACGACTTTAGACTCTCTCTATGTTTTTTGTGTACCGAAAGAACAAGAGTTATTTATAAAAAAACTGTTGTTTTGAACTATTATAATTGCGACTCGGAAGATTTATGGTATTCTCAAAGAAATGGATACCTGATCGAAATTAAACCGAATCTATCTGTTTGAAAATAAAACTCCTTATAAAGATCTCTGCGTAACTCTTTGAACTAACACAGAATGGATTGATTATCAGTTATCTACTTTGTAAGCACTTTATAAAAAATTTTATGCATTGGTGTATAATGTGTGTAAACGTAATTCACTAACCTAGTTGTGGTTGTTTCTACATGACTTCGGATGAAGGGTTATGTTTTTGAAGTGTAACTTACTAGCTGTCTCGGTGGTCCAGTGGATAGCGTATGCGACTGCTGATCGGAGGTCCCGGGTTCGATTCCCGAGTGTTACTGGGTTTTTCCGAATACTCAGTAGCAGCCTGGAGTCTGGTGATGTGCCCAGTAACGGCAGTAGGCTCGCCCCCCCCCCCCCCCCCCCCCCATATTACGTGGGACATAAAAATTCATGGCGAAATGTGGGTGTGATATTACACCTCTGCCTACCCCTTCGGGGATACAGGCGTGAGACTATAAAAAAACTTACTAACAAAGTTGTTGGTGACGGTCTTTCTGACGGGAGTAGAAGAGCTATGATTTCGATTATTATGATTAAATTATGTATCTATAGTTTCTTTGGCTTAATCTAAAGCTAAACGGCTGGCTTTAAAAACTTCTCTATGTATATCATTTAAATCGTTTTACATGTTGGGTTTAAAATTTACAATGTAAGCTATGAATCTGCAAAGTGCAAATAGCTCTTAAATATTCGGTAGTTTACGTGGTTTTCAATTAGTTATCTTAGCTTTGCCCCGGCTATTCACGATTTAAAACTTACGTACAACGCCGGTATAGATATCATGTTTTTTATATTCAACGTGTGATTTGTTAAAAATAAGAGTAGCTATACTATTTAGTACGTGGCAAGACGGCATGATAAGAAGTAAAGGAAATGAATGAAATAAACGTAAAGTAATTTGTTTGATAACAAGTATTTGTAATGGTTGAATGCGTGGCGCCTGTCAACGCGCGACGCTTCACTGAATTTGTGTTAGCTTCTAGTTATATTCCAACAGTAAACAATATTAATCACCTACTATTATAATTTATTTTTATAGTCTCACGCCTGTATCCCCGAAGGGATAGGCAGAGGTGTAATATTACACCCACATTTCGCCCTCACGTAATAGGGGGCGAGCCTGTTGCCGTACCAGGCACATTATCAGACTACGTGCTGTTACTGAGAATTGCCTAACGGAAAAACCCAATAACACTTTGCCCGACCCGGGAATCGAACCCGAGACCTCCCAATCCCACGCGCACATTTATGCCGCGAGACCAACGAGATAGTCATTATAATAATTATATTTATATAAAACTACTTATCCTGACTGACATAATTATAGTAACAGAGTCGAAGCTACTGAAGTAGTAGGTACACATGAAATACAGACAATTACGGTAACTGGACGAATTGCAATTGAAAACCGTAAAAAAATACACAATTTATGGGCACGCAAATAAATCTTACATAAAATTGTCTTTGACCTCTTATATGTGCTATCACACTGGCCAAGTGGGGGTTGAAATATGTGTCATAAATAAAAAATTATATCTAAAAATAAAATAATAATAATGTTGGATCAAACCTCAGTCACAAACATGTTAATAAAATCAATCTTTCCAATAAGTACTTGTTTCAAGAGGTTGACGCTCTCTGCCAGATATAAACGAATTGAATACAAAAATAATCCCTTTCAATACCTGAATAATGTATTATCGAAGCACTCTCACTTCAAGCGCTGAAACTGAATAAATGCAGACGATTGCTCTCTTGCATTTGTTCAGGCTGTATGGATAAAATGGATTTTTAAAAACGTCCTCTCGGGTATTACTTTTTATTGACTTGTTGAACTTGTGGGTAGTAAATATAAATAAGTAAGTACGAGTAGTGACAAACATCGTTATCTGACACGATCATGACGACAAATTCACGATTTCAGATCAGTCAAAGTTATAATAGGGTTGTTTCCAACTAGTCAAATCAAGCACTTTTAATGAAATGTCAAAAACGACCTTTGCCAAGGGTGTTGTATGAAATATGACGTAGTGACGTCATAGTGTTTTGCTGTCAAGTAGAATACTTATCTTCTTAATATATAAAATCCTTGCGTTACTGACTGACTGACAGATACGCTACAACCGAAACTATTGGGCGCAGGAAGCTAAAATTTGCCATTTATGTTCCTTGGGGACCGTAGGGATGCACTAAGAAGGGATTTCCCGAAATTCCCACGGGATCGGCCAAAACGGGTAAATTTAAAAAAAATGCAGGCATAGCTGCTGGCATCCTCTAGTTATCAATAAATTGACGATAAAAATGTTAAATAAAGTTTTAACATTAATTTATGAATGAAACTACTATTATTTTGACATGTTTCACTGGATAAAAATACTTGTATATTATATTTCACTTGCAGGAAACTTCCCTATTACCAATCAAAATTATCTATCTCAACTTTCCGATTTGCTGGTCGTTCGTTTGTACTTCTCCTTGATTACTATCTTTCTGATCCACTCCATCAGAGTCGAGCACAAAAAAATATTGAAATTGGTCCAGACATTTATGAGTTTTTATGAGACTTACAAAACAATTCCTCATCTCATATTTTGAGAGAAAGCCTGTCACATCCACTTGCCACAAGCCCTTTTATTTTAAATCCAACTAGGACCCACTACTTAGAAATCACAATACAATTTCCACCTACCTTTACACTGTAAAGGTAGGTGGAAATTGTATTGTGAAGTTTACACTCCAAAAAAATATGCCCCGTCTCGGCGTCTCCTGAGATTTCATTCAGTATAATATTTGTCCGTGTGGTGACGGATTAAGAATACGGATTGTCACCACCCCATATCATCCCATGGGTGTCGTAAGAGCCGACAAAGGCAGCACATTATGCAGAGAACAGTACTGTAAGAGAAGGAAAACTTGATACAAACCCTATACCAACCCGTTTGGCCAGCGCGTGGTATAGTAGGCCAGTTCCTCCTTTCAAGGGAGAGGCCTAGTCCAGCAGTGGACTGTTAAAGGCTGATGATGGAATTAATTATTAATAAACACCAACCAACACTGAGTACCTTCTTCAGGAAGTTTTAATTAACGTCGTCTGAAACTACTGCAAACAAATAACTACAACTTTTCATACGTTCGCAAGTTAATTAAGAACTTTGCTGTACAATGATTGATGGATAAACTACCCAAGGCGCGCATTAGCAAGTAGATGTTTTTATAGATTAACTACCTAGATGGTTTATCGTGAGTGCTTTGTTTATAGCCATTTTGTAGGGTTTATGGTCTAGTAAATTGAATCCTCGACCTATTATTAGTTTGACGTGTCAGTCTGTCTGAGTCGTCATCATCATCCTAGCGCTGTTCCTGTCGCGATTCAAAACCTACGCCTTTGAGCCCGGGGTCCGCTTATGTCAGTCGGTCTGACTGAGTATCTGTCTGCAAAAGGCTGTATAATTTCATAATCATCGTCTTCTAGTTGTAGTGAACACTAAGTTTAATAAACCTAAGCAGTAATACAACCATGGAATGCTGTTTTATTAGTTCTTGACTAATAAATTAGGCTGAGTAAGTATTTGATTCTACCGTTAGTTTTAGGTCTAGGTATTGGTTACGAATTACGCTTGTTCGATTTTCGGCGAAGCTGGCTTAAAGTTATATTTGTGTTGTCTAATTTATTCAGCCAGCTATGAGTTGTAAATCAATCAAAGTATCTTTATCTTAATATATATATTTCTTGTGTGCGTGTATATGTCACTGAACTCCTCCTAAACGACTGGACCGATCTTGATGAAATTTTTTGTGTGTGTTCAAGGGGGCTTGAGAATGGTTTAGATTCACAATTTCGTCCACTGGAAAATGTTTTTTTACTTAATTTTTCATTTGTAAGTAGTTGTGGATTTTGGAATGTTTCACATTGGAACCAACGGACTGCGCTGCTATCGCAGTGTCAAATCTTATAAGTATTAATAATTTCGTCAAGGAGTACATCGAAACCTTACACGAATAATAAAACATTAAAAAATAAAGATTTCGAGTCGACAACCATATATCCGCAAAATTTGGATTGTCGAGTATTATGTTAAATTCTAATGGTTTTACCAGACAAATCACAGTCGCCATATTGGCCACTCTAGCGAAACGTCACAGATACGGGATAACATTTTGAGTACTGCCATAGAGCATAGATATGTAAATCCACAGTGTAAATCTGTATTCATTGGTACTCCTAAGTCTTAGTACTAAGTAGTTT
This sequence comes from Euclidia mi, assembly GCA_944739405.2. Taxonomy (NCBI): domain Eukaryota; kingdom Metazoa; phylum Arthropoda; class Insecta; order Lepidoptera; family Erebidae; genus Euclidia; species Euclidia mi. The sequence continues at coordinate 10,161,441 of OX123192.2, read as the reverse complement.
GTATGTGTAAATACTTTTTGCAGTTATATTTCTAAAACAGTTAAAAGGACAATAATTATGGAAGTATCCGCTCAATAAAGGAGATTTGTGTTACCCCGATCATAGGTCCGATATCCCGATCCCGATATATACTATAACTTGAGAACCCCGAATTTACGCGAGCGAAGCCGCGGGCAAAGCTAGTATAATTATATATTTCTTGTGTGCGTATGTCACTGAACTCCTCCTAAACGACTGGACCGATTTTGATGATTTTTATTTGCGTGTGTTCAAGGAAACTTGGGAATGGTTTAGATTCACAAAAAAAAATGCAAATATTAAAACAAAAAATATGGCGGTACGAAGTTCGCCGGGTCAGATAGTAATAATAAAACTCAAACTTAGCTTCATTTAGAGATCGAATCTACAAAATTCGTCGCTATCACACTGACGAGTCTCTTATACCTAAACTACTGCAAGTACTGCAACATCCAACCAAACAAATTAGGACCATGATGGCGAGGTCTTTAAATTGTATACTACTTAACTGCAACATCCACGCAAACCAATAATGATCATTTGACTTTCTTCACTGATTCACACATAAAATCACTCATACTATAGCCATAGGTAGCAAGCTGCAAGGAATACTAAACATTTACCACAGAACAACATTTACAAAGAAATCGTCTAAAAGCCAGAGCCTGTTACTTAATAAATTAGTTCAGGCGTGACATCGTCGTCTTGATGAGGGTCGGAATTGTGGGGATTTTTTAGATAATTACCCACCCTTCTCGCCTTCACTGAACAAAATAGATTACGCTAATTTTAATTATGCCACAGACAAAGGCTTTGTATTCTTAACAGACTTTTGTATTCTTAGGTATTACTTACCCACCAATTTTTATTTTGCGAGCAATAATTATTATACTTATAGGATACTCGTAAATTTTATAGGTACATAAATATGCATGAAATCCCAAAAAATGAATTTAATCATCATCATCATCAGCCTTTGACAGTCCACTGCTGGACTAGGCCTCTCCTTTGAAAGGAGGAATTGGCCTACTATACCACGCTGGCCAAACGTGTTGGTATAGGCCCTATACCAACACGTTTGGCCAGCGTGGTAATATTTGGATACAAACCCTATACTATAGGGTTTGTTTCAAGTTTTCCTTCTCTTACAGTGCTGTTCTCTGCATAATATGCTCCCTCTGTCGGCTCTTACGACACCCATGGGATGATATGGGGTGTTGACATTCCGTATTCTTAATCCGTCACCACACGGAAATTTAATCACTTGATGTTAATTATTCTCGTTGAAATATATACTTATCTATACTTACATTGTATACTGACACCAAGTAGGTGTAAAAGAAATGACGCCTAACTGGCCGGTTAGAACTGGCTGGGAATCTTATACTAATATATAAAGCTAAAGAGTTTGTTTGTTTGCTTGAAAGCGCTAATCCCAGGGACTACTGGTCCGATTTGGAAAAAATCTTTCAGTGTTAGATAGTTCGTTTATCGAGGAAGACTGTAGGCTTTATAACATCACGCTATGAGCCACTGGAGCGGAGCAGTAGCCTTAAAAAACGCTGATGTAACCGCGGGCTCACCTGGTTACAAAATAAAAATTGCCTCCGTGCTGCACCAATTTTATTTTTTACTCTATTTTCACTTCCTCTTACGCAAAGACATTGCTTATCATTATTTGCCCAACAGAAAGTCCTATCAACACCATTTCCTTTCCTAAATATAAGCGTAAACTTAGACTATGAAATCAAATAGACCAACATAAGCTACAAGTAATTGTCGCTACTCTGAAATTGGTTCAAGCATCAGTTGGGGACTTCTGCGGTGAGAAGTTGGATGCACGACCTACATCTAACATATAAAATTCTCGTGTCACAGTTTTCGTTCCCATACTCCTTCGAAACGGCTTGACCGATTTTGATGAAATTTTTTGTGCTTATCCGGTATCTATGAGAATCGGCCAACATCTATTTTTCAAAAAAAAAAAAAGAAAGAAAAAAAAAGAAAAAAATTTGCAAAACAACGTTTGCCGGGTCAGCTAGTCTATATAATAATATTGTATTGTTCTCATTTCGAATCGACTCGCATTCTATTTTCGAGTTTGATTCGCTGTGTTTTATTTTTAAACGTATTGCTCAGACTATTTATAGTATAAAGCCAGTATCATGATTGATATTGAAATAGATATTACATTTTGATTTAAATTTTCCTATAATGTAAATTGCCATAGCATTACATCAAAGCGCTGGTTTTATGTGTGACCGAATTTGTTGGTTTCAACATGAATGGATGTTAACTCATCCAGAGTAGTTTCTACACTACCTACTTATGTGACGCCATTGTTATTTACGAGACCATTCCTAAAGCTAAGTCATAAGGTTAACAAAGCTCTAGAACTCATTCCTTGTCCTGCTTTTTTCCTGTCTCCTTGGATTACTTACACTTGAAAGGTGAAAGTAATAGTCTAGTTTACTAGCATAATTATATTGGCTAAGGTATTGCTTAGCCAGTCAAACCAAATATATGCAATTGACAAACGGCAATTTTAGACAGCATGAGTCAACAATAAAAGAAAACTAAAACAAAACAGTGTACCTAACTAATGTTATTAACAGTAATATCCGTGAAAATGTTTTCTTATTTTTATGTTAAAACGATTAATTACATAATAGTTAGTCCTTTGTTGGACGTACTAAGACCTCATGGTTTTCAACACAAACTGATGTCCACATTCAACCCTTTGAACCGTGAAGTTAGTAAGGTTTTAATTCTCACGTCTCACCTCGATTCGATTGAGGTTCAGCGCGCTGATCGAACGCCGCTCGAATCGAGGTCAGGTGGTTTAAGTAATACTAAGTTCCTTTGTCGCTAGGTTACCTGTTTTTGCTCCGTAAAAACATAAAAATGAGTAAAATCTTTTTGAAATCATACTGAGGTGGCTTAATTAATATTAATTTTCTTACCACCTTGGGTCACCTGGTTTTGCTGGGTAAAAACTATATAAAACGAAAAATTTCTTCTCCATATCTCATGATATTTTTGTTCGCAGTATCTTCTGAAGAACACGAGACTGAGCGACGTGAACAAACGACTGAAGGCACAGATATGGAGTTCAGTCGTCACCATCGTGCTGGTCGAGGCCAAGAATCTTCCTGCTATGGACCTGGATACCAGGTCCAGTGATCCTTATTGTAAGTTTAGGTGGGTATTTTCTATACTTCTTTTTTCTTCTTGAGTTGGGAACTTGGTTGGTCGAGGTCTAGAGTACAGACAGCATCTTAGGAAATACCGCTGAGGCCTTCTGGCTAGGTGAAGTGACGATATACGCTAAGTGGCTGCTAGCAGCTGGATAGGAATAACCGAAAATCGAGCTCAGTGCCGTGCACTCGGAGAGTCCTATATCCAACATTGGACTACGGCTGATGATGATGTTGGTACAAAACCCTTTTGCAGTCCGTACGTTCCGAATTTGGTTTAAGCTTATTGAAAGGCTTTAGGTGAGAGTCCCACGACCCTCGCCTAAAGGGATTCTCTACGACTCGTAGCGCTGGATTATCGCGAATCGCGGTTAGCACTTTGCTGCTCCTGTATTGTCAGCGAAGAAGAAATTAAGAAAAACGGTGTGAATTAAGCGAACAAATTTATAGAGCGCTGAATTTAGCTTCACCCGTAGCTACGTTAGCAGGCTTTGTAGTTTCGTGTGAACCGATGTAAGAAAAGAGGTGTAATGCGATAATGATCGGTCGCCAGATTAGTATCACTTCAAGCACAAACATTCAGGGGAAGGTTGATGGGCTCAAGCCCTACTCAAAAGCCTCCTATGTATCGTGTATTTTAGTGCTTCGCTTGAGAAAATATCCCACCATTAGTATCAAACCTATTCCTAACCAAAGTTCGGAGTGTGCGTTCGCGCAGCGGAATGTTGTTGAATTTAAAGATTTTAATTATGCAGATATTTAGTGTATGACGTCGTATAATTGTGTATGGTAAAAAAAATTTGTGCACGCAGCCATTGTGGAGAAAGTCACCAAAAACTGATTCCGCTGGGCGAACGTTGTCCTGGCGGAACTTTTTTTAATTCATTGACTTTAGAAGAAAAGAGATGTGTCCAAAAATTAGTGTGTATTTGTGTGTAATTGTGTATGTATGAATAAATTAGTGCATGCATAAACTTCGGAGAAATTCAAGTTTCCGCTACGCGAACGTTTGGCCATTAGCTGGTTTTCATATAAAGCGCTTACATAGAGAGCTGTAGATTTTTACATACGTTGTTTTGAATTTGTTTATATTTGTTTAAAAAACAGATTTAGAAAAAATCGTAGGACTTAAAAGATAAAAATATGAACGTAAAATACGCTTATTAGGTCTTAGTTCTTAAAGTATGCACTTTGGGGTCTAGATTTTCACGTTTATACAAACCTTGTAAGTGTCTGCAACATGTTGCCAAGTATCAATGATGTTCCGTTAGTAATTAAAGAGTTATAGGACAATTTACCATGAATAGATCACTGTTTACAAAGCAGTCAAATATCACAACGTTCTAAAGGAATTGCATGGTAAAATGTATGCTAATAATTAGTGTATTCATTCAACTATTCACATGCAAAATTTCATGTCATTAAATTCAGTAATTAAAGAAAAACAATTATAATATTGACGAAGCATCGAAAACCTACATAACCCGACCAAGTTCGGATAGCTACAAAAAAGCGGCCGTGCAATATATTTAGGTAACATCCCAAAATTTACAGTATAATACCGGTATTGAATTGGTATAGGTGATAACACAATAGTTGTTTCGATATAATTTATAGGTCATTTACTTTTGTACACCTACTTTTTTAAATGTATTTGACTATGACAGAAAATAGGTACTATTTACGTAGGTAGGTACTTTATTTAAGTATGCGCTTGAGACTTGAGATATAATCTAGATATATTATTTAAGACATAAAATTCATACAGCTAATTTCTATTGAAGATTTCACGGATCAGGATTCTAACTTATAGATCCCTTAGGGAAATTAAATAATTACCACATGTAAGTACTACTGTTTAGGTAAATATTTATCATATTGTAGCTTATTACACTATTTAACCAATGGACTAGGCATGCACGAGCGTTCCCCTTTGCAACTTTAGTGGATCAAACAATCTAATAACTTAAAAAAAACTACTTCTTGAATCGATTTTTTTATTGATGTATACCGTTGTACTGGTAGTGACTTATGTATGTGAGCGTGTTCCCCCGCACCGCACCAAAATATGCAGAATTATTTTGTTCGAAGCGGTACGCTAGTTCTTTGGTTAAATAGTCTAAGTATTATAGTTATGAATTGGTCAAAAATATTCTAGTGTGAAAAAATAGATAACGCGCTGCGCGCCACGAGCAATAGGCGGCTTCCCGCTCGAAACGGTACTTCCATCCTTGAAGAAAAGAGAGTGCAATATGTTTATTAAACCTATTTTAGTTAAAACACATTTAAGTCCATTGCTGTCGTTGCAAGCGTTTGTTAACGTTATTATAATTACATAATTAAGTATTATATGTAATTATAAATATCCGTGTGCAAAAATATTTTTTGCACACGGATATTTAAATAGAGAAGTACTTGTTAATTGAAGATTTATTTTTATCATAGACAGTGGCGTTATTATTAAAAATATATTTTTCATTCAAGAAATGCAATTGGTTTATTTTTTCCTAACGCTTGTGTACGCAACTGTACCATATTAATAAATACTATATTGGAAGGTTAAGAACGTTTCTTAGATATATGGCACGGCCGTTTTTTTGTAGCCATCCGAACTTGGTCGGGTTATGTAGGTTTTCGATGCTTTGTCAGTATTATAATTGTTTTTCTTTAATTGCTGAATTTAATGACATGAAATTTTGCATGTGAATAGTTGAATGAATACACTAATTATTGGCATACATTTTACCATGCAATTCCTTTAGAACGTCGTGATATTTGACTGCTTTGTAAACAGTGATCTATTCATGGTAAATTGTCCTATAACTCTTTAATTACTAACGGAACATCATTGATACTTGGCAACATGTTGCAGACACTTACAAGGTTTGTATAAACGTGAAAATCTAGACCCCAAAGAGCATACTTTAAGAACTAAGACCTAATAAGCGTATTTTACGTTTATATTTTTATCTTTTAAGTCCTACGACTTTCTAAATCTGTTTTTTAAACAAATATAAACAAATTCAAAACAACGTATGTAAAAATCTACAGCTCTCTATGTAAGCGCTTTATATGAAAACTAGCTAATGGCCAAACGTTCGCGTAGCGGAAACTTGAATTTCTCCGAAGTTTATGCATGCACTAATTTTATTCATACATACACAATTACACACAAATACACACTAATTTTTGGACACATCTCTTTTCTTCTAAAGTCAATGGATTAAAAAAAGTTCCGCCAGGACAACGTTCGCCCAGCGGAATCAGTTTTTGGTGAATTTCTCCACAATGGCTGCGTGCACAAATTTTTTTTACCATACACAATTATACGACGTCATACACTAAATATCTGCATAATTAAAATCTTTAAATTCAACAACATTCCGCTGCGCGAACGCACACAAGTTCGGAATCTCTAGCTGTGAGAATTAAACGAGAAATTCGCGTCACAAAAACGGTTTTACCATTCAATAATATTGCCAAATTGTATGTGCCAAGCCGAGTAACTCAAACCGCTCAAAACGAATCGTGGTTTGAGCAGTCCACCGCACAAAACTACGCCGAACATTTAGCGCCATTGAGGTTGCCATTTCAAAAGCCACATTGAAAATTGTTTACCTAATATCCAGTATATGGGTTTCAAACTATTTGCCGCTAATTTTTATCTGGGAAGCTGAAAATTCTGTCAAAGCTGGTTAGATTCGGGCTCGAAGGCGATATGGTCTTGTATGCGACTGGCATCATAATAAATAAATAATATTATAAAGAGGAAAAAATTGTATTTTTGTTTGTTTGTTTGTAATGGATAAACTCTAAACTACTGGACCGATTTTAAAAATCCTTTAACCATTAGAAAGCTAAATTATCTGCGAGTAACATAGGCTATATTTTATTTTAGAAAAAGTAGGCGTCCGTAAGATATTTGGGTTTTTCGGGTACGCGAAGTAGTTCCCTCAGGACGCGGGTGAAACCGCGGGAAATGACTAGTAATAAATATATTTATTTTATTGAACTTGTGTTTTTCACCAGACCTGTTTCTCCTAACATACTACAATTATATTTGTATATTTCTATGGTTTGGATAGTATTCTATGTGTGGCTAATTCAACGATTGGACCCGATTGGTGGCTGTAGTCGGTGTGCACTGAAATCACGTTGTGTTACCAAATTGATTTGTAGGATAGTCGGAACGACGTCTGCTGTGTCCACTGGTACAATAAAACAGACCATCACATTATTTAGGGTTCCGTACCTCACAAGGTAAAAAAAGGAATCCTTAGAAGATCACTTTCTTGTCCGTCTGTCTGTCTGTGTGTCTGTGTGTCTGTCTGTCTGTCTGTCCGTGTGTCACCACCGATTTTCTCAGGAACGGGTGGACCTAGCAAATTGAAATTTATACCAGATACTGAGGTCTATGGTTCCTATTAGGTGTATAAAAGTCAGGGTCCTGGGTCAACCCGATAAAAAGATATCGTCAAAATTAGATTTTTGCGAAATCTTGTAAGTACCAAAATTAACCTTAATTTTCAACTTTTTTTAATTTTCGGAATTTTTCCTTTACTTGTGCTGCAAGACCTTGGTTTTAACCAAAATTCACAATTCTAGGTCAACCGTAAGTACCCCATAGATTTTGGGTCGAAAACCTATATGGTAGTTTCCGTTGAACTAGAATCACGAAATTTACAGCACAAATAAAGGAAAAATTACAAAAAATAAAAAAGTGGAAAATTCAAGGGTGTCCCCATACATACATAGTAGACTCCATTTAAGATAGTCCTCTAAGTTGTATGGGCGGTCATACAGATTTAGAGGACTAGCGTAATTAGCACCAACCTCAAATAAGGTAAAATGCGTACGAAATCCTTGGTGCGCGGGTCAGACTGGCACTTGCCCGAATTTTTGGTGCTGTAATTTTATAACAATTCGCTATTGGCCCTGCCCACGCGATTTAAGTATACCTACACCTAAACCTTCGTCAGGAATCATCCTATCAATTGGGGAAAACCATTTAACAATGCCTTCAAAAGTTTTTAGTTCATTGCGTTCTCACAGAAAGATAGACAGAAAAATGGACTTCATGTTATAACATGTATAGAAATAATTACCTATAATTCTGCTCTTGATTGATGCATCCTTGCCTTTCCTTTTGCATTTTTTTGTGTCTAACTTATTGTTATTATCTAAACGTTGGAATTTGGAGTGCCACGATACCTCTAAAGCAAAACTCGGGCCGAAATGTAGGAAATTTTTTCGTAGCTCTATTATTAAATTATTTACCTACACACAACTTCCTAACTTACTGAATGAAGTTGGGAAGTTGTGTGTACTTATAGTAACTCCCAATATAAGTTGTTAACATTATTTGGCTCTTTTCAAACAAGGTAGGTGAGGATGTTTTGAGTTCGAATAATGAGGATTGAATGGAAAAAAATGGAATGCCATTTTTTTTATTGTAGTGGATGTTGTTGATTTCACCTAATTGACTAATAAAGCAGTGCCCAAATTAACACAGCCAAGTAGTAATTTTTTATTTTCTGGAAAATCTATGAATTAGACAGAAACTTCTTTATAAGTGCATGCCACGCCTATAGGATGTGCGATCCGAAATAATGAGAAAAGTAAGTTTGCAGTACTTATTTTGTAAAAGCCATTTTAGGCATTATTTGACTATCATGTGGCACCACCGGACGTAATACCTATTTTGGCGAAAAGATAACCAACCGGTCGCATATAATATACCTATTTTCTAATAGGTGGCGCTACTGGTACCTCCATTACCTCATAGATAGCGCCACCCGTCGCATATACTTAGGGCCTTATCATACTAGCGGTTTGGGAGCGGTTGCGGGGCGGAGCAGACGCGCAGCGATTGCGTCTCGAACACGCCGCGGCTGCGCAGCGAGGACGCCGCGGACGCGTGGCGAATACGTTATGTTTTCGTCGCGTGTTTTTAGCAAATTATCGACGTACAGTACATCCAGTAACTAAATGGATTCCGACGAGGAAACAAAGCTGTTGGCTTTATTACTTTAACTCGTTGCATGACGCTTTTTACTCGTCGCGCGACGCTTTTACTCGTTGTGCGTCCGCAACGAATTCGTTGCGCATGCGCGGCGTGTTCGCTGCGAGCCCGTAACGAATTCGTTGCGCTTCCGCTCCGCCCCGCAACCGCTCCCAAACCGCTAGTATGATAAGGCCCTTAATGCTTTTTTATTATTACCTAAAAGGTGGCGCCACCGGCATTCGCACGTCACAGGTTTATTTTATTTTTTGCTAATAGAAAGTGTTGTTTCAGGTTAGGTAACGAGAAATATAAGAGTAAAGTAGTTTGGAAGTCGCTGCATCCATCATGGCTGGAGCAGTTCGACTTGCATTTATACGACGACCAGGAGCAAGTCCTGGAGGTCACCGTGTGGGATAAGGACAAACAAACCAAAGACGATTTTATTGGCAGGTAAGTGGTACCTACAATTAAGTGGAGGCACGAAACTTAAACGCCCAGAAAAACAACTAATAAAAAAAATTACATAGGCCGCCGATCGCAGCAACTGGATATTTACGCATACCTAGCTATATCCCAGTAACCAAATTTAAAAGAAAAGTTAATTTATGTTCTGTTGCAGGTTGTAAATTTGAAAAACCGAGTGAATTAGGAAAGCATTTGAGAAAAGCCATAAGTGAATTGCTATGCAGTAACAAACTGAGATGACATTGAAAGCATCGAGTTGTGAATACGTACTGCGAGTCTAGTCCTAGTTTTGACCAAGTTTCGAGTCGTCGTACGTATCTTCAACTTGATGCTTTAAACGTCAACGCAGTTTGTTACAACTATCATAATGGACAATAAGTCGCATGGAATTTCTTACAAACTCTATCTTGTAGTCTGTTCGGGTTCTCAAATTAAAAATCTGATACACAGTTTAAAGTAACTTTATGATTTCTTTTCGATTTTGAAGCGATATCTTACCCTGGTAGATATTTGATCTATGCATGGATACTTATCGCTACTAGATATTGTATTTATTTGACATAAGCTTCATACAAAATATGTATCTCTATTAGCCAAATCCATGTATAGATAAAATATCGGAACTGGTTGTAAGTCTACAATGGAATTCAAATGTACGATTTATTTCTAACAATTTTACGCATCACTAATTGTAAACTTGCTAATTGACAATGTGTGAGGAAACGCGTGAATATTTGACAAGTTGCCTGTCGTCCAATAATTGGTACATTTGGGACATCCTACGCCACAAATTGAAGTTATCGGATTGGACCAATTAGTAATAATAATATATCATTTATTTCGGAAAAGTTTCCATAATCATGAAATAAAAAATTACAATACAATACAATAACAATTACAGTTTCGATGTCATTTGTAAAATACGAGATTTGGAGTTCTGCCTAATTTAAGTACCTTTCCTCTGCACCGGGACCGCTGCAATGTCTACGGGACCAGTGCATAAGGAATGGACAGTGCGGTTTACCTGCTATATTTAGTAGAATGCTATTGGGGCTTCTACGCATTCTGCTCATCAGGGATGCAGTCCTTTTACGTAAGATCGCTTCGAACTATCTATGTTTGCCTCCGAAAACATGCCTGATGCGCTACAAAACCGCGGAAGCCCCAATAATACCCGGCAGGCATTATTATATTGTACGCGAAGAGCTTTATAGGTTCTCTGCGTATATTTGATCCACAGGCTGCAGGTATAAAAAGTCTGGCAGTATGCCTTGAACAGTGTCATTTTTACTTCTTTTGTACACTTTGCAAACCTGCGGACCAGCATATTGCATCGAACCGACAAAGCCCTTCGTTCCCTCTCTATATCATCATCATCACTTAGTTTCTCATTTAAGACGTGCCCAAGGTATTTAAACTGTGCCACGTTTTTCAGTAAATATTGATTTAGGAGTAGGTAATCTGATTTGAGTGACGTTTAATATTCTATAGGTCGGCTTCAATGGAGTACTTAAATATAGCTATAGCTAGTGTGGTTGTAATGGATGGGCAAATTAAAATTTCCACCCGGCACATTTATGCGCTTATAGATAATTTACACAAAAAATGCCATGGATTGTTTTTTTTTTATTCCTGTTCAGCCCATCCACGTAAAGCCCGTTCAAAGAAACCCTTATACATTATTTCGTGTCGTACTTGCATTACAGTCTTAAAAAATTCTACCTAAATCACGTTTGTTTTTATTAAAACGTCGTGTCAATTTAGTTATTGTACTGTCGTTGTACTTAGCAGTGGAACAATTACTATTGAAATTATGAATATTTTTTTCCAGATGTACAATAGACTTATCAAAATTAGAGAGAGAAAAAACGCACAACATATGGAAGGATCTAGAAGACGGGAATGGTCAAATATTTTTATTACTGACCATCAGCGGTACTACGCAGTCCGAGACGATAACCGATCTCAGCAGTTACAGAGAAAACCCAAGGGATTTAGAGATTATTGAAAGGCGATATGTAAGTACTACAAGCGGTTTTACCAGGGGTGGATTCAGAAGTTTCTAAAGGGCTCAGGTTTCCTCAAAAATAATTTGAGTCCTGCTCATGAAAAATTACTTCTCACCAGTATTAAGCTCGCCCCTACCAAAGCAAAATTCTGAATCCACCACTGTCTTTTATAATTAGAGATTTGAGTGTCAGTATATTCAAGGAATTCCTCATAATGGCTGTCAAAGATCCTCATCTTCTTTTCAGCCGTACCGACGGCTTGACGTGCGCTCCCAGCCACGCGTTTGGGGCGAACGACATTTACCTATTTACCTTTTTTATACTATATGGGTTTAAATTGCACGACGCAAGAAAAACGATGAAGATAATTATGGCCACATAATCATATCCTCATTGTCTGGAGGTCTACTTTCGAAAGATGAATCGCTCTATACGTTTTTATACGTCTTACAATATTTTTCTTGACAATTCTAGGCATGGTACCGAGTGAACGAACAGTCAAGTGGTGTTGGTTGGCTGTGCGTCAAAGTATATGGAGCTAAGGGTCTAGCGGCAGCCGATTTAGGCGGCAAGTCTGATCCCTTCTGTGTACTAGAACTGGGAAACGCGAGGCTACAAACACACACGGAGTATAAGACTTTAACGCCGAATTGGATGAAAATATTTACGTTGTAAGTAAAAAGTCACTTTTTCGGTTTTTATAGACTTTGCTACAGAACTAGGACTAAAAATGACACCAGATCTAGTCTTTCTTCTAGAGCATCTATCAAAAATGGGTCATTATTTGTTTCAAATGGACTTCATCTGCCTGCCCTGTTCTCATATTACTTGGGGTCGGCGCAAAATGTATTTCTCTTCCATTCTCCCCTATCTGATCTCCATTTTATTCATGTCATCCTTCACACAATCCATTCATCTTTTCTTTGGTATCCCTCTAGCATTATGTCACTCAACTCTCATATTTATCACATTTATTCATTTATTAATTTGGCAATATTAAAATTTTATCCGAGAGTAATATTATTAGCGTTTTTTTTAGTTTAATGATATTATATTAACAGAATAATATTCGCTCAGCCACTAAGACTGCAATAACACTTCCCAAGAATGTCTTATACAGGAAGTTTTGCTAAAAGTTGGTCAAAATTGCATATCTTGTTTCTGAGTAATATTTAAAGCGACAGTCACAAACTGGCAAGTAGTGCTTACGACAGTTGTGACATAGTTGGGCGTAGTACTACCAAATTTGAATAGCGGACTGTTCGAAGTTGAATGGCTTTAAGCGATTGATGAAAGTTTTGTAAAGTGCATGAAATATTGTGTTGAATGCTATTGGCTTACCGCCGGGTTCAATATTCGATCAATCCATGAATTTGGAAAGTTTTAGTTGGGTATAGTGAGTACAGACGATTTAAAATTGCAAAAATAAAAGTTAATACCTACTGTATCAACATAATGTCTATAGGTTTTAAATTCATATATCCGATGCGTATTTAAATTATGCTTACAATATTATTTTTACTGAACTGTTGTCTATTAATCCTTCAAAATGTATTGTTGCTACTCCGTGTATTTTTGTATCACTTCTGAAATACAAATCTGCCTATCAATGACAAAAAATCACAAATCGCCAAAGTTAACCGAAATTACGAAACGCGACATTTTGGTTTCCTCCAAACGCTCAATACATTAAATGCTAAAAGTTATCCTTTCTCCATTTCTAGCACAGTAAAGGACATTAGCTCTATACTAGAAATAACTGTATACGACGAGGATCACGATCACAAAGTTGAGTTCCTCGGTAAGCTGGCGATACCATTGCTGAACATTAGGAACGGTGAGAAACGATGGTACGCCTTGAAGGACAAGAAGATGCGAGCCCGAGCGAAAGGGAACTACCCACAGATTCAGTTGGAAATGCTGGTTATTTGGAATCCGGTAAGTTATAGTACTAAACACGAGAGTTTACGAGGTTGGATGAATTGTTGGATATATTATGAATGGACTGCCTCCGTGGTCCAGTGGATAGCGTATGCGACTGCTGATCGGGGGTCCCGGGTTCGATTCCCGGGTCGGGCAAAAGCGACTGGGCTTTTCCAAATTCTCAGTAGCAGCACGGAGTCTGGTGATGTGCCCAGTAACGGCAATAAGCTCGCCGCCTATTAAGTGGGTCCTAATAATTCATGGCGAAATGTGGGTGTAATGTTACACCTCTGCCTACACCTTCGGGCCAGGTGTGAGTCTATAAAAAAAATGAATGGATGTTTGTTACTCTAACACTCAATTTTTTTTTAAATATTATAAGGCAATTCGATGACGACCATACTAGCACAGTATAAACTAGTATAAACTGTCGCCAGCAACTTCCATCCCTCAGATTGATACAATATGTTTTATGATATGAGATTCCATAGCTAAATAAATAACAATTACTTATATGAAAAAATGTTCCCATCTACGAACGACACAAATGCAATCCATTCGTATACAAACTCGAACTTGGCCTCCAACTGTAAATGGTGCTAGTACAGCTGATATAATTATATTGAATGATTCCATTCCAGATCAAAGCAGCAATAAGAGCAGTGAATCCCAAAGAACCTAAGTATATGCATCAAGAGGCGAAGTTCAAGAGACAATTGTTCATAAGAAATGTGATGAGACTGAAGGCTATCATTATGTGGTTTATAGAAGTTGGCAAGATTTTACAGTAAGTCAAATGAATACTTGTTTTTGTTTGGAGGAGTAAGGTGTGGTATTTCTACAACTACGGCAGGTTTTCTTAGGCGTTTATTACCTTGGACCATTTGTAAAATTTTATCCATCATACGGACTACTTACAAAGTGCGTGTGCATCATGGCCGTAGCTAGGGGGGGGGGGCATTGTGGGACAATGCCCTACATTGAAACCACAATGCCCTACCTTAAAAAAGAACAAAAAACTAAGATTAATTATTCTATCATAGTTTTTGGTATCTTTAAAGTAATTGATATACATGGTGATTGATTTAAAAGCCCGTGCTTCGGAGCAGATCGATTTTGATATCTTTTTTACTTCCGCTCTACCTGTAACCAATGCTGCCCCACCTTAATTCGGCTCTAGCTATATCCCTGGTGTGCATGTAATGCGTTAATTTCTTTTTGCTCTTGGTTAGGTACATTAATATAGTGAGTTTTAAGTTTCAAGAAAGATTGTTGTGTTTCTTTTTTACTGATTTGAGCAGTATTTTAGCATCTCTGTGGACCCAAGTACCTCGTCCACGGATTTCTTAGGCTGGCTGTTCACAGGAGAGGAGTGGAGCGGAGCTGGATCTTAAATGTATTACCATCCATAGATCCAAAGTTAAGAGCCCCTGTACTAGAGGGGGAATCATCTAACCAGGCTAGGTTAACACATTGTGTGGACCGCGGTCCAAAGGTAGTTGCTAACTGGCGTACCTATAATATGGTAATTGCGTGAGAAACTGTAATAGCGCGATTCAGGATCTTCGTACTTCGCAGTTCGGGTGTCCGTCGTTAGAGGCCGCCAGTGTTGGTTGACTTCGCCATGTTACGAAAGATGGCACCACATTATCTATTTAATTTTTCTTTTCTTATACATACGTTTTTATCATTTTATTTCTTTTTGTACTATTGTGGAAGGCTGGCCTCCACGACACAGGGAATTCTAGTTGATTTATCTCATAGAAATGTGTATTTTTGTGAACAATAGAGGTTTTTAATATTATATAGCCAGTACCACAGTAAAGCTCATCGCATATGCACTATACTACACAATTATTTTGTATCTTTAAAATATAAATTTAAACACATTTATTTTCCAGAGATTGCTTCGAGTGGGAGTCTAGAATACGATCGTTCTTGGGTCTGCTGGTGTGGTTAGCGTTCTGCTACTACTACGAGATGTGGATGCTGCCCTTCTTGATACTCATGTTCTTTATGAGAAGCTGGCTTATATATAGGCTTACTGGTTAGTACATATGATGAACTAGCAAATCTGATATTTATTTCATACTAGTCATGTTTTAGGCCTCCCTCACATTAGTCTTGAGCGTTCCTCCAGCGTACGCTCGTCCTCCGTTCGGCGTGCGCCCGGCGTTCACTTGTACCTACTACAGAGTGAACGCCGAGCGAACGCTGGGCGTACGCTCGCGCTCGAGGAACGCTGACGCCCAATGTGAGGTTGGCCTTAGTACCTACTTGTCTTATAGAAAGAGTAGTATTAATGCGTAGATAAAAAGAGTTATTGGTTTGCAAGTACGCACTGGTGTTTTGTGACTGTGTTTCAGAACTTTTCTATAGTTGATACGCAGCGAGCATATTAATTTGTTTATGCTGTAACCGCAATGCTAGAAATACGATCACAAAACGCCATGGAAAAACCCTTACTGTTGGTATTCTGGCAGTCATGAGCAGTATTTTCTTTGCTGTTATTTCTTATTTTTCTTACCTTGTAGACCTTATTGTAAAACAAAAACTTAATATAGCACCAGATTTAGTCCTAATTTTACTCTCTTTTAGTCCACCTATCATAGAAACTCGTTATTTATTTAAAAATCAACATTGGTTCAACGTATTTTGAGATAGACGATTCAAAGAAAATTATTCTTTTACATAGTTAAGGCCGAGACTAAACTTGGAACTATGTTTAGTACTTGCTTTTTAATAAGGTTGTTGTTTTTTTTCTTAGTTTATCTTTTTGTTTTCTTTTTTAGTTGAGTACAAACTCTTGGTCACATATTTGTCAAGCGGTCCGTTATCCCGATATTCCGATTTGCTTGACCGTATGTTGCCATCTAGTGCGCCCAGTAAGTTAAAGCGTTTTGTAACACGCTGTATATGGTGTGTAACAGAAAGATGTGGCCATGGCAACAAAATTTCAATTTGGACAAAATAAAACAAAAATTCTTTGTACATTTAGCACTTGTGCTATGTTATTAATAATTGAGTATTCGTTAGAGATCAAATATGATTCAATGGCAGTGAAAATTTTCTATGATTTTGATATTGTAAATACATTGTTAATACAAATTACAGTGAAAATTCATGAATTGGTTGGTCCTTTAGCTCTTCGTTGTATTTTTGTTCTGGACTTGTCCGACTTTGTCCACGACGGACTATGTGGAAAACTATTTAGAGTCAGCCATAGTCACGAATTGTCGTCAGTTGCAATTTTTGTCGGTCGGACAAACTGTCCGCCGCTTGCGCCGTGATTTAATTCATGAAAATACCTTATATTTTGGGCCATAACTTTCTGTTACATGCTGTAGATGTTGTCAGCATGCTTTTTTATATGCATTGCACGTTAATATGGGTAATACAATAGCTTTACATACATTTATTTTAAATAACATTGTTTTCATTAGGTTGGCCATTGTCTTTCCTAAGGCCAGTGGTTTAAAAATCGCAATTAACATCACAACATTGACACATAAGGCTTATAATTGAACTAACATGCAAATAATCGAAAATTTTCAAAAGATCATTTGATTACATTTAATTTTGTGCTCTATTAAGTTTTCCATAGGCCTTGTATTTGCATGTAACATCACGTTCTTTACTTCATTAAGATTCTGTCCAACGTCGGGTACGTGCATGGCAGCTGTATTTGTTTCCATTTCACTGGGAGGGGTCTCTGAGGATCCTATAGGCAATGGCAAGGGCATCGTCGCCAGCCGATGGCCTGGGGCAAGTTGATATGGAAAATGAGAAAAGTATAGATAAAAGAATAAATTGTAGGGATTTTTGAATCTCTAGAGGTAGGCAGCTACCCCCACCGTGCCTCCCCTTGGCGGCACCCATGGGCAATGGTAAAAAAATAATGCGGGTGTAACCGCGGGCTCATCTACTCTATATATATATTATGTATATAAAATCGCTGCGTTACTGACTGACTGACAGACAAGCTACAGCCAAAATTATTGGGCGCAGGATGCTGAAATTTTGCATGTATGTTCCTTGGGGACCGTAGGGGTGCACTAAGACGGGATTTCCTGAAATACTCACGGGATCAGTCAAAACAAATAAATTAAAAAAAATATGCAGGCGTAGCTGCTGGCGTCCTCTAGTGTACTATAAATAGAGAGTATAATGATTATCTTAATTTCAGGTGGCAATCCTTTACTAGTGCCAGTTGATGATGAAGATTTATTAGCTGAGGAAGATGACGAAGATGAAGCTGACAAGGTCTGTTGATAATCGTAATAAAACATTTTAAGTAGTTGCTGTATTTGCTTGTAGGTAGTTAAGGCAGCGATAGCCTAGTGGAGATACCAACAGACTGCCATGCAGAGGGATTTGAGTTCACGCCACGCACCAATGACTTTTCGGAGTTATGTGCGCATTGAAATGCTAACTATCGCTTGGCCGTGCCTCGGCGAGCACGTTAAGCCGTCAGTCCCGGCTGTCATGGAATCTTTGACGGTCCTCATACTAAGTCAGTACCTATGAATAAACTGGCCCTAGTCTTAACCATGGAATATAGCTATCCCTTTGGGTGGGGCAGGTCAGACAGGCAGTCGCTCTGTGGAAAAGCTGATATATTCGGCCAAATCGGATTAGACTAGTAAGCGGACCCTGGGATAACGCTAGGAGGATGATTGCATTTGCTTGTAGTTGTGAAATAGCAATTAAATAGCGCAATTTATTATAAATCTTAGTTTTAGTTCTATTGCTTATATAGTTCATGTAGGTATTTACATATTTATTTATATTCGCATAGCAAGAGCTTTTAGGCGAAGCATACAATTTCATACACATTTATAAAAACTTAAAATGATGGTCTAGCACCTAATCATAACAAATGTGATACGAGATTTCCTGGATGTTAGTTTACGATTCAACACAAGCAGGTTCTTGTCCAAGGATAAGGATCGTTAGGCCATGTCGGAGGCCTTCGGGCGGTCTGAAAACTCCGACACCAGAGTTGGCCACACGCTCACACGAAAAAACAAAACACAAGCAAAGTTTAGTTTGGCCTGGAACGTAGGTCTATTTCAGATCCTGTCTATTTCAGACAGCTACTAATAAAACCTAGAATCTAAAGTTCAATGGATTAGGTACTAGTTGAAACATAAAAATTATAAACTTAAGTATAACTATTACGTAGCCTAATATGTAAAAGGAACTGAGAATTCATTTATCATAGACGAACTGACTAGGGTATTAGCAAAATATAAATAGTATTTGCGGACAATAATAGCGAACGTAAACCATAATATATTGTTCGTCGAACTAAAAGTTCGACAACTTTTTTGCTACTACAAAATAAAATACATACATACTCTATAGACTTACGCCTGTTTCCCCGAAGGGGTAGGCAGAGGCATATTAAACGCCCACGTTTCGCCAGTGTTTTGATCCCACGTAATAGGTGGCGAGCCTATTGCCGCTTATCGGGATATTTTGTTTGCCGTCGCCTCGTCCGTTAATCGGCAGGTGCACCACTTGCAGGTGAGGTTGACTTGGGACCCTAAGTTCTTGATGGGAACCCTATGCACCCTATATACTATATTAAATAAAATAAATATGATTAAAAAATATGTAAAGAAACAAAATGCAAGAAAGCCAAATCAAAAGTACCCATAACCGACGAGCATGCATTACGAGGTTAATGAATATCGAGGAAGCGAAAGAGGTATGTTCAAACCGGAGCATTTGGCGTTCCGTAGTCTCTGCCTACTCCAATGGGAGACAGACGTGACGTTTAGATAGATAGATAGATTTTAGTAAAGAAACAAGTACCATCCAAGCTTATGCTTTGCCGCGTAGAATTAACCCGAACAAGGTAATTTTTATTTGCTTTTAGGAAGAAAAGAAGTCATTAAAGGAGCGATTACAAGCGATTCAAGAAGTGACGCAGACTGTGCAGAACGCGATAGGCTACGTCGCCACGCTGGGGGAAGGAGTTAAAAAGTAAGTCGAAGTCTTTATTAATCTATAAATTGCAGAATTTTCGAATGAATAGAGATGTCGGTAGGGGACGCCCAAGACGGACGTACGCCGATCAAATTGGTGACGTTTCGACTTAAAAATTGGCCAAGTGCGAGTCGGACTCGCGCACGAAGGGTTCCGTACCATCATCTATAAAAGAAAATCACGTTTGTTGTATGTATACTTAAATACTTTTTAAGTTTCTACCTGTTTATTGAGATCGAGTAACAAATTGCTTAAAAATTACGTTTGTTGTATGGTAGCCCCCCTTTATTATTTACTTTTTTTTTAATTTAATTATTTATGTTGAAAGGTAATATACAACTACATATTCTATGAAAATTAAAAGCGTCTACCTGTTACAGTTAGTAATTTTGAGCAAAAATACGAAAAAAAACACGTTTTTTGTATGGGTCCCCCTTAGTATTTGAATATTTTTTTATTTTTAGTATTGTTGTTATAGCGGCAACCAAAATACATAATTTGTGAAAATTTCAGCTTTCTAGCTATCACGGTTTATGAGAAACAGCCTGGTGACAGACAGACAGACGGACAGACAGCGGAGGCTTAGTAATAGGGTTCCGATTTTTACCTTTTAGGTACGGAACCCTAAAAAGGGCCAAATTAAAAGCTCCCATAACGAACGAGCATGAATTATAAAGTTAATTTGGCGTTCCCTATAGAGGCGCATATATATACTTATCTATCGTCATCTATCTATCGACACATATTTTTTTTTTCAATTTTGTTTTGAATATCTTTGTTTGTTATAAGAAGGGTTTATCAATGAAAATGGTCTAAATACCTCTGTTTTGTTTTCAATTAATTCGTAATGAATTTTTCTTACTTTACTAATGTAAAATCGTTTCTGTTTCAGCTTGACGAACTTTACGGTGCCATATCTAAGTTATTTAGCAATCTTAATGTTAGTTGCAGCGATGTTAGTACTGTATGTGATACCTCTAAGATATCTGCTTATGGCGTGGGGTAAGTTGAACTAATAATCTCGTACTTTGTTACGTTTTGTGAGCCTTTGCCCGTATTTTTAAAGCGCTAGCTTCAAAAGCAGCAAATATACATTTCAACCCCTACTTTACCACCTTTAATCCATAAATTACGTACCACAATTTTCATGATGTTTTGACCCCTCCACCGTCCTTGTCACAGTTGCTCTCATACATAACCATCTCATTCATCACACAATTTCACACTTCATCAACCCCCCCTGCCTCCATCCATATGTGTGACGTAATTTATGAATGGCCCCTTAGGAATGGAATATTAGATAATTTCTATAATATTAGTGGATGCTTACGTTATAAAAGGAACCCGGAATCCAAATTTTATGTTTCTAGCTTTAGTAGTAGAAAGTTCTTCAATGACATGTCAGAGGGTCTAGTACGAGTTTGCACTCGATCGTCACGGTGGACGATAGCCTAGTCGACGGGAACAATTTCCATACATTTTCTAAATGCGCCCCCTAGCGGTCTCTATTGATCGCTACTCTCCGTTAGGGGCGCCTTTACAAAATGTATGGAAATTGTTCCCGTCGACTAGGGTATCGTCCACCGTGACGATCGAGTGCACATAAAAATACATGGCACATTTTTATGTGCCTACTTGTTAGAAGACTCGTTAAAATTTCAGTGTTCTTCAATTCTATGCTTGAAGTTTTAATTAACGTGTTCTTCTATTCCAGGCATAAATAAATTTACTAGAAAGATCCTACGGCCACATACGATACCAAATAATGAAGTTCTAGATTTATTATCAAGGGTGCCAGATGATGAAACCTTGGTAAGTAAATAAATATAAATTTTAAAATAAGGCTAAACAAATAGTTTTATTTCATCAGATTACGTCACTCAATTAGTTTTGCAACCCACTGCTTTATTAGTCAATTAAATATGAGTTCCTATTACCTACACGTTTATTAAATACGTCGAATAAAACCATTATTTAGAAAAAAAAAATCCATCTTTTTTTACTTTTTTCACTTTTTTATTGTTCAACTACAGTGGCCCAATTCTCCTAAATAAATATAGTTTTGATATTATGTCAGTGTCATACTTACCTACGTCACAAAAAGCGTGTTCTTCTAAATTATCTGATAACTGAACGAAGTTGTAACGAGATCATAAATTGAAACAAATGTCAAAATAGATGTGTCGACGACGAATAAAAAAATACGATAATGACATTGTGTTATCATAATACCGCTTCTGAGTCAATTCAAAATATAATATCAATGTCATATAAAAATAGGAGAATTGGCCCCCTGGTCTCATGAAAACAACTCACATTTTGTCACAAAATGACTAAGTACTCGTTTCACACTGGAGTGCACAGGGGTCTCAATCTTGAATTAAATGCATGGGTTACTCCAGCCGTAGTCAGCTATGCCATGGCCACAGCAAGTGTAACCTTTTCTGCGAGTTGGGGCAAACAGAATGCATGTCACCTTTATTTTTCAATTAATTACGCTATTAAGAACTTTTTTTTTTATAGACTCACGCCTGTATCCCCGAAGGGGTAGGCAGAGGCACAGACAAGATAATACCCGCAGAGGTGTAATATTACACCCACAAACAGAATGCATGTCACCTTTACTTTTCAATTAATTACGCGATTAAGAACTGTTACTAAAATATTGAAGAGGTGCGCAAAACACGAAACTTTAAAAGTATTTAATAAAATTTTATTTTTCTAGTTGGACTGCAGAGAACTAAAGCCACAGCCGCCCCCGGACCACCGTAGGGACGCGAGAAAAAAGCACAAAGCTTCGTAACAGTCTCCCACAGCGATCCGACACCGGGTCCGGCTGTACGTTCAGAACCTCAGCAATAAGGACAAAGTGTAGTGAAACTTGGCCGGTGCTCTGCCGAGTGCCCGCGCCGTATAGTGAGATAGTTCAAGATCGTGGTGTTATGAGATTATAGAATGTTGTTACTGTAGGAAGACCATAGAAACTAGTGACGGACTCAGGCTTTGAGAAATGAGTTTTGAACCCGGTGAGACATTTTAACACGCTTTGTACAGATTTATGACACCATTTTTTTTGTTTTTATATAACATAGTAGAGAAGACCGTAAAGCTCAGATGACCACAACACAATCATTCATCATCATCAGCTTTCAACAGTCCACTGCTGGACTAGGCCTCTCCTTTGAAATACGGAATTGGCCTACTATACCTTGCTGGCCAAACGGGTTGGTATAGGGTTCGTATCAAGTTTTCCTTCTCTTACAGTGGTGTTCTCTGCATAATATGCTCCCTCTGTCGGCTCTTACGACACCCGTGGGATGATATGGGGTGGTGACATTCCGCATTCTTAATCCGTCACCACACGGACAGGCAATCATTATTTGAAGATATATCCTTAAAGAAATGTACCCAATACCCTTACTGCCAAGTAGGTCACAGGGTTAGAGAAAAGTAAGTAATATTGTTAGAGGTAGAGATGTGATCGATGCTAACTAATACTCCTGGTCTATATCAAAGTTAGTCTATGGTCTTCCTATAGCACTGAAGTAAAGAAATATCCGTATTTAAAAACCAATTATATTTAATATCTGTCCTTTGATAGATACACAGAGCAGGCTTTATTTTGTATGCATTATTTAAAATATTATCTTTGCTGCATATATTTATACAAAATATGTAATCTATATTTCAATATTTAACCGAAAAAATTGGCGGCGTTTTGTAAATTTAAATATATGCGTCGCTGCGAAAATTGTTATTGAAAACCTTTAAATGAATCAAATGCAATTTTATTCTAATTTATAATATTTTTAACGGCAATGGTTAATTATTTATTCAACTGTGGCAGATGACCAATCGGTGGAAATACTTACATAATTTCCCGCCCTAATAAAAGTCAAATTACTTTTAAAAAGAGAAGCTAAGGTGACACATCCTAATCCGCACACAGAAGATGAAAAAAATTTCATTGCCTATTAAATTAATTTAATTTTTTCTCTCAAACGGCTACCTATGTTTAATTGTTATACATATTTTGTAAACTGCTAGGTTTTAGTAATGTTTTGATAAAACATGAACGATATCTCATTTTGTCATTGTCTGTGATTTTGGAGGATCTGTTAATGTAATAAGATCAACGGAGCAAATGCGCTTATGGAAGCTTATGGCTTAAGGAAGAATAAGCTCTATAAATACACATAGGACTTGATAGTAAGAAGGTAAATTCAATAAAATGACACATAGAAATGTTATTTGATTTGAACTTACAGTAAAGTCTAATAATATCTAATAGACTCTTCTTGGGTTTACGCGAATGTTACACATTGAAATAAAACTACAGTTTACGGATTTTATCGCGATGTATTGGTTTCACTAAATTATTACATTAAACTAACTTGACCGTTCTTCCAAACCTAATTAAACATGAGAGAGTAGCGCACTTGACTTCCGGTCGGTTAAACACGATTTCCTTCCGTATTGCCTGACATTTTGACTCCTAGGTACGTCACGTCCTCTTTCCAATGGCGGGGAGCATACTTGTGGTGTGATTTGAACGAAGCACTAGGGATCATTGGCGTTTTGAATTTCGGTCGGAACGGTCGTGAGCTTAATAACTGTTAGCCTCACGAACCTACGAAATATATTAATTCTACATATAAAATACTAATCGATTGGTATTTATTGGCGGCAGTTACAGATTTAATTATTTTAAATAAGTGTATATTCCCTGGTAAGTGTTTCTAAAATTCTCTAACTCTAAACTATTGCCGTGATCAAATCTTTTGCGGCATACCTCCAATTTGAAATTATTTATCAAGTAAATGTTGAGTTTTAAATAAATGGTGTTACCATTCGTTTTTAGTGATTTTTTGACAGTTTAATATGGAAACTACCGCCAATGAGAACGTGTTGCCTGCACAAGCTACAGGAACAGAACGGAAGAGGAAGATCAAAGATGATTCGAGCAGTACGGACTCTGACAGCGCGTCATCGTGCTCTAGCTCAAGTGCTCCCGACATCAAACAGAGGCGCAAGTCAAAGGCTAAAAGGAAACGGCGCAACCGTAAGTTTGATACTTTATTAAAAGAATTTAAAGAAATCAAAAAGCATTTGGCTAGTACTAATCATTCCTGTTACCAAAACCAAAGTGAACAGAGTGACGACACTTATTCTGACTACGTTAACCTTAATGCAAGTAATGAACTGTATGACGAAACGGGTACACCTCCAACGGAGAAACCTGTCGAATTCACTTTAGCTCTAGGCACAAAAGCTCAAGAACCTTCGGTTCCTGCGGCTAGCCTTGAGTACATACAGCAGTTGAAAAACATACAAAGATTTGATATGGAAGAATGGAATAGTGTTCGTTACTCGGAAGTACAGAAACAGTACCTACGCTCGCCGGGCTTCGTTTCTTTACAGGCTAATGACGAAGTGAAGCGTTATGAATCGTCACGGATGGACTATAGTTTGGAAAAAGCTTTCGCTGCCCTTACGTATGCACTGCTCAAACAACGTAACACCTTGCAAAACGACTTCACAAATTTTTTAACGTGGGCTCAAGAACAACAAGGATCATTATCATATAGCACAGTACATGAAAAAATTAACAATATTTTCGCCACCGGTGAATATTGTAAGGTGTACAATGATACGCTTCAAATGGTTTGTGGCCACAGAGCAGAAATCATACAGCGCAGAAGAGAAACTATTCTGGCGTCTGTAAAAGACTCTTATCACAAAAGCACGCTTCGCAAGATACCGCCGTCGAACATCAACCTTTTCGACGCTGACAAATTTAGCAGCGTGCTCGAAAGATCTGGTGGGTTGAAAAATGTGTTTTGGTCTAACCATAAGGATCGTAAATTTCGTCCGCAGAACGAGTCCAACGCTGGCCCATCCACATTGGAACCCTACTGCAAGGACAAAACGAAAATGCCCACTCGACCTCGTCCTACCAGGGGCAACGCCCCGCGAGGTCCATCAAATCGGGGATCATTTCAACCATGTAAACACACCCGAAGCCGACGGGATGAAAGAAGGGCACACTCTCCCGTATCTCAACGAGATCGGAGGGGTCAGCAGCGACGACGCTATTGACAACCCAAGCACATTCTGTGCGGGACGCCTCCTCTCATACTACAAAAAATGGGAACAATTGGGAGCGCCGCCATACATACTAAAAATAATAAGCGGATATCACATACCATTCATTGCCAAACCGCCTCTTTGCCTGCCAGGCAAACTAAGCAGAATAACTCTTCCATCATTGGAAATGGACCAAGTCATACAAGAAATGTTGGAACAGGGAGTTCTGGAAACCGTATCGTTCTCACCGAGCTACATCTCCCCTATATTTTTGAGACCAAAGACGGACGGAACCTGGCGACCAATTTTCAACTTGCAGCACCTGAACAAGTATGTACAGGTCGACAAATTCCGACTGATAAATGTACATCGAGTACAGTGGCGGCTCGTTCAAAGGAGCGCTGGAGCAGTGAACTCCCAAAATTATAAAATATATGTATACAACTCATATAAACTTTTTCTATAAACATGCTCAATATTTTAATACACACCTATTCTCTTTTCTATAATGCATATCTACAAATAAGTATTTGACTACTAAACTGTTTATCATAATTTTGTCAACACTCTTGAAACATACATAGGTATTTTTGTTGAGTGGAGCGCTCATAACAGCGCTCTTCGTTGACGGAAGCTTAGTAAAACGCTTAATACTGAAACGTAATGAGTGCGAAAGAGAGAGCGTTCTATGCGCTGGGCGCGTGAGACAAAAGATTTGTATGAGAAATAAGGCAAATACGGAGCGGCGCTCCTGGCTAGCTTGACGAGGTGCGCATGCGCGAATATATTACCCGACTAAATTATATGACCATTTGTCACGAAGAAAAATTAAAACGTGTGCGCCGTTTTTTTTTAGTAGTGTTTTGCCGGTATCACTTGAATGTAAACAAAAGCAAAACATTTCTCTGCAAACGTTGGTAGGTAATTAGAAAAGGATTGGTGTTTAAAATATTGTTAATTGTATGTGTGATCGTGTATAGGTATATGTTTAAGAAAGACAGTTAAATTGTGTAACTAATATGGAATATAACAGCAGAATATAAAAAAACTGTGAAAAAACTTAAAAAAACGACTAATATGATAAAACGCTTTGGTTATGTGGTTGCGAAAATGCGAAGTAAGTAAGAAGCGGTTTTGTTTCCCATGTAGGTAGGTATTTTGTTTAGTGGCGCCGGAGTTGATACCTACTGCGTGGACGGTTCGGGTAGGTACCTATCGATGATTTAGCACATCTTACTATTAAATTGTAAAAGCATTCACAAAATAAATTGTAAGCAGTTTCATCTTCTTTTTTAGTGAACACCCAATATAATCTTTCACGAGCCGCCTCTGATCGAGTACCAGATTTTGTACAACCCCAGGATTACATGGCAAAGTTGGACATTCACCAAGCTTACTTTCATTTACCTGTAGCGGCAGGTCACAGAAAATTCCTCCGACTGCTGTACAAAGGAAAATTGATGCAAATGACCTGCCTACCATTCGGTCTGAGCTCAGCGCCAAAGACTTTCGCGAGTCTGACAAACTTTGTCGCCGAATACTTACGGAAGCGAGGAGTACGTCTTCTGGTATACCTGGACGACTTTGTTTTAGTGAACCAAAGTCAGCAGCTGCTCATGGATCATATCCAACTCGCTGTCAGTACCCTGAAATGCCTGGGCTGGGTATTGAACCTAAAAAAGTCTGTAACCAAACCAAGCAAGGTTATAGAATTCTTGGGAGTTGTCTGGGACCCCTGGCAAAACGAGAAATACCTTCCTGTAAAATCTGCCAAAAAGCTGAAAGACCAGATCACCAAGACGCTTCAGTCGGGAAAAGCAAACCTAACAGAACTGCAGAGAGTAATCGGTATCCTCAATTTTGCCAGTTTCGTTGTTCAGAGGGGACGCCTGAACTATCGTCATCTTCAAGAACAACTAAACAAGACTCGGCAGGTGGCTCAACAAAAGACGCTACCCCTAACAATTGGTGCTATAAGAGATCTCGAATGGTGGCAGCACAACTATGTAAAACGCAGCAAGATACACATTCATGCTCCTGTACATCATTTAGTAACAGACGCCAGCAACCATGGATGGGGTGCAAAACTGAACAACGACAGTCTTGTTGGGACCTGGTCTCCAAACGAACAACACCTTCATTCCAATATAAAAGAAATGATGGCAATCCGCAATGTCCTCAACGACCAAGGTCAGAACCTGGCCTCAACAGCACTTCACATTCAATGCGACAACCGGACAGTGGTCTCATACATCAGAAACGAAGGAGGTACCCAATCGCAGCCCTTGAGGGAACTAACTCGGGAAATATTCACCTTACTCGATCAGCACAACATACATGTCAATATATACCACATCCCAGGCCAGTACAACTATCAGGCGGACAGACTATCACGAAACCAAAAACCATCAGAATGGCACCTACTACCATCATTCACCGAGGTTGTGTTTGCGAAATGGGGAACACCAGTGATAGATCTTTTCGCCTCGAGTCAAGCCCACGTAGTCGAATCATATGGGACACTGAACAGGAGAGACGGAAAAGCGTGTGTTTACGACGCACTGAGCGTAACCTGGGATTATCCCTTAGCCTGGGTCTTCCCACCCCCACACTTAATACCAAGAGTACTCGGCCACCTGAACCAAGCACAAGGGACTTACCTTGTAGTAGCACCACGGTGGGAGAAGGTATATTGGCGGCCGGATCTAAAGAGCCGCTCCCTGTCAGCACCGTTCACAGTGAAGAACCTCGACCGAGTACTAGTGGACACATCAACAGGTCTCCCTCCACCCAAAGTGTCAACAATGACCCTCGAAGTGTGGCGTTGTGGGGGTGGGAGAGGTACTTAACTGATTGGACTGACGAACAAAAAACCCTACTCACATCTAGCTGGCGAGAGTCAACCCTAAATACTTATCGCCCTGCATGGAAAAGGTGGACCAATTGGGCTCAAAGCAACCACATCAACAGACACGCCCCGTCGGGTGCTGACTTAGCAAGATTTTTAACGGATCTACACCAAAAAGAAAAGTTTGCCCTTAATACAATCTTAGTTCACAAATCGGTAGTTTCTACCTTTTGTGACCCAAACATTCGGTATAAATTGAGCTCACACCCACTTGTCAAGCAGATTTTGAAAGCCATAGCCTTGAGCAAGCCCGTAACTAAAAAGCCACCTATCTGGGATATAAATAAGCTGGTTGACTATCTAGGAACCAAGAACCCCGATACACAAAGTCTTTACGAAGCTTCATGTCAAACAGCAACTATCCTCCTCCTTTGTTCTGGGCGTCGGGTACATGATTTAACCTTACTGAAAATATCCCCGGATCAATTCATCGTAACGGATGAATTTGTAATTCTCAAACCTAGTTATGGTTCAAAAACCGATTGCGCAACATATCAGCAGTCAGGGTGGAAACTGGCAAGAAACCCTGACAAGGTTTTAGATCCAGTATACTGGATTCAGAAGCTTACAAAGCTATCTCAACAGAGAAGACTTGAAGCAAAGGATGACAGTCTCTTCCTTACAACAGCAGGTAAACCTAAGGCCGCATCAAGAGCTGTCATCTCAGGCTGGGTAAAACGCATGCTGAAGGAAGCTAAAATTGATGCATCTCCTGGAAGCTGTCGATCTGCTGTGGCTTCCAAAAATTGGTTTGAAAATGTCCCCCTCACTGAAATCTTATCCAGAGGCAACTGGAAGTCGGCCAATACATTTGCGAAATTTTATCAACGAGATATCGCTGATTCATCCGATATCGAAAGGCCATTGATCACCCGGTACTTCACACCAGCTGATTAAAAACTATCGTGATTATTAATTAATCTATTTATATTTGCCACTTATATGCTTTGTGTAATGTACATATTATGCAAATTTGCTCATGATTCATAGAGGAAAGAAATATACATATTCTCTAAAAGCAAATTTATTTTTATTTGTCACTACACATAATTAATCACATTGACGTCCTCTTTCACCAGGCGAAACCAAACAAATCTCTCATGTTTAATTAGGTTTGGAAGAACGGTCAAGTTAGTTTAATAGGGACGTTTTACCTTACAATAAAACGTTTATTAAACATACTTACCTTCTTCCAAACCTAATAATTCTTAACTCTGCCTGGTGATATTAAACATTCGATCCAATGATCCCTAGTGCTTCGTTCAAATCACAGCACAAGTATGCTCCCCGCCATTGGAAAGAGGACGTGACGTACCTAGGAGTCAAAATGTCAGGCAATACGGAAGGAAATCGTGTTTAACCGACCGGAAGTCAAGTGCGCTACTCTCTCATGTTTAATTAGGTTTGGAAGAAGGTAAGTATGTTTAATAAACGTTTTATTGTAAGGTAAAACGTCCCTATTTGAAACGAATGATCAGTCTGCCGTGAACATGAATCCTGTAAAGAATTCGAAACGTCGGCTAGTAATAAATTAAAAATGTAGTTTCTAGATCATTCGTTTCAAATGTAATAACTTAGTAAAACCGTGCATCGCTAAAAATCCGTAAACTGTAGTTTAATTTCAATAATATAGACTTATTACAAAGTAAGGACTCAGTATAAGAACAGACTTAGTCTATATCTATGAGACCTTTGAAAGACTTTTCGTCGCGCATATACTGTAGGTACTATCGAGTATCTTGAGACGCGAGTGACGAAAAGTTAAGAGCTCAGAAGTGTTAGATACTGTGAACTTCTAGGAAAAAGCCATATAGGTATGTAAAAATTCACTAAAATATGTATAGAGAAATGTCTTTATAAGCGCTATTGCCCCGTTGATCATAAATAACGTTGTTTTGTAAAACGTAACACCAAATATTATAAATTAAGTAAATAAAAATTAGCAATAAAACATTGTACAATGAATGTTGCATATTTATATCAATGTAGGTAAATATTTCTTCCAATGTTTTCCAAATGATATTTAGCTAGAATGTGCTAGTTGAATTAGAAATATATCGGTGTTTGTCTGCAAGATTGCATATTCATGTGGTACTGCCAATGGGGCTTAGTACGACTTAACTATCGGACCTGATACGAACGCCAGTCACTGCACAGTAGTCTATCTATTCAGATAGACTACTTTGTTTCAATGCAGCGCCTGGTGTAAGGCCTTGGTCACGAGATCGGTCTAAACGGCTAGCGGCGCGGCACGGGCGATGTACATGGCGCGTTTACCCACGGCCGCGCGCCGCGTCACAGTAAACGCGCC
Organism: Euclidia mi; assembly: GCA_944739405.2. Lineage (NCBI taxonomy): Eukaryota > Metazoa > Arthropoda > Insecta > Lepidoptera > Erebidae > Euclidia > Euclidia mi. The sequence continues at coordinate 10,130,525 of OX123192.2, read as the reverse complement.
ATGTAAATCCAAAACGCTCGCCGCTGCCGCCCGCCACTGTAGTCCGTGACCGGGCCGTAAAGAGCATCATTTTTTACTCGTGGACGGTGGAGTTAACGCTGCATTCAGTTTCATACTACAGGTCGATTTGAACCAGCAGGCGACGCGAAACGAGTTTTCTCGCGCATTATGTTAAAGAAAAGCCCCTATTGGTGATACAGAAGTGGCGAGCAAAATTTTATTGTTGGATAGCAACTGAAGTTTCGTCCGTATGGTAACCTAACCGGATTTCAGTTGAATATAAATTCAAAATTGTGGTATTCCAAATACGTAACTCACTTCTCAAAAAATACCGCTCATTTGGCCCTGCCGTTTTACCACCAAATGTAGTTTTTCCCATGACCGCTAAGTGCGCTGTTTATTAGTGTTTTACTCGAGACGCTAGCGACTATCGACCTTGTACCGAATGCCGTTCGAAACGTCGAATCGAGACGTACGATTGCTTAAGTCGAACTTTGTTCCCCCGTTTAGTAATTTATAGAAAAGAATATCAGCTTGGCAGTGCTTATGAATCAGCCGTTGACGTATGTAACTGTAGAGATAGTAGGAATGTAGGTACATTTCTCTTGATTGCCTAAACAAATTGGCTACCAGATTGATTTTTGTCTGACATTATGATTTGATTCCTGTCTGATCAGTGATCTCTGATCAGGCAGCAAAGCATATTATGTGATATGTATGTGATGATGAAATTCGCGGACATTTTCGAACAAAAATTACAAACAAAAATAAAATTTTCAGTTTATAGAATCTCGGCATACCTACCTGCCTAGCCTTTAAACTAAATTAAACGTTAGTAATCAGAACTTACAATCTCTTACAAGAAGCAAAGTTGGTTACTGCATCATCGAAAAGAGTAACGTGACAACTCATTCTATGGGTTGGCTAGGTATTATAATGTTATGTAAACAGTTATGTACCTCAACGGCTTATGCAATAAGTTAATGTTGTGTAAATAACAGGAGCTTTCGGTATAAAAATAAAATATATTAACTAAAATAAAACACGGCTCCAATTCCTCAGTAGATGTTGCATTTAAGTCCCAAATTGTATAAAATCCATAGATTATAAAATTAACACGTAGATAGGATTTTTTAATGACGCCATTTTTGTAACAAATGTTATTAAATATTGTGTTAATGTTGATGTTTTAAAATGATTGTTTATACCATCATAGTTCATTCCTATACACCATACGCGATAATATAGAATAAGACTGAGACCAATCTCATTAAACTACTTCAAAAGGATAGCTAGAATATCGTGTTTGTGACTACTTTTGTCCTAGATGACTATTTAACTTTATGATGAAAACTTTCAGCTTTTCTTTAGCTGATTTGTCATTCCAATTTTTAATCTATATCTAGTTTAGTATTATATAATAACTTATAACTGTTTTTCTATAATCAATCTCTATTTTATCCGTGAACCACTATACGTAAACGAAGATTTTTCAATGTTAATATTCTGTCACAACATTCTCGCACAAATTCATGCACAAATGTACCGCACATTATAATCAAAAGATCTGTGATTTCATCTCTTCTGTATAATTGTAATTAAATTTTCATAATCTTGCCAATTTAATTTAAAAAATGAAATTATATCAACACTGTAACGAGCTTAAAGCTTGACATTTAGAAAAAAAACGAGAATTATATCTATAACTGTTGTTTCGCATAATTGTGAAATAATATCATTTACAATAGGTAAGAATAAAAATAAATCGTGTTTAAATGAATATGAAATCTTGATGTGTTCTGTTAATGTTTGCTTTTATCATTTGCCAATCGAATAGTTACCTACCTACGTTATAAGTTCAGTAAGACCATAAAATGAATTAGGCATATAAATTTCTTTAGTGTTGTTTGGTATCCGTTTATAAATTTATGTTCCATTTGAAGTGCCCGTTTCAATCGAAAATAGATACATTTAATCACTAATTACTTTCATTAGCCTGGCGACGAAATATTTGAATACTTGGCCTGCGTCCAAGACAAAATTAAAAAATAAAACTTTATTTACTAGTCATTTGCTTCAATACGTTCCTAATTTAAATCTTAAGATATTTTTTTATGTAGTAAACGCACTGCTGGCACAGATTTCTGATTCAATGCACTTTGCACTATAAAAAGTATATGTACCTATATCTATTTTGTCTATTGTGAAGCTATAAGAATAGTCTTGTTACCTACCGAATTGATGGGCTCCTACTCCTACTATGGGTTTAGTTACGTCACCCCGATTCGATCTACGTACGGCGCATGACTCACATTAGAAACAATTTTTTTTAGAATTTGGACTAAGCCAATCAGTGCGTCCCAGGTCAATGGAATCGGGAGTGAGATGGCTAAACTTATGACCGTTTTCACTACGAACAGAACAGACATGTTAATGAGTCCTTTTACTTCGCTTTATAGAACTGTATTCATTGCAACAATTTTTTAATGGAAACAAATGTAGGTATACAGTTTTCTATTGCGAGGTACAAGAGTCAGTTAAAGGGTCCATTCCGCTAGAAGTGGAAAACGGGCTTTATGTTAAAGTGAATTCTTGTTGATTGCACGTATGGCGGCCGAATTTCTTATTACTGCCAATGCGTTCAAAATGAAACAACACTTTTTCTGAACCACAAATGGGTTGTTTCTAGCTATGTTTCTAGACTGGTGTATGCAATGATATTACAAGAAAATGGTAGATACGTTACCTACGTAGGTAGTAATCAATCCGTGGAAACGGTACACTTACGCACACATCGATAACTCCATATTTTATTTCATTATTTTATTTCGGTTGACAAGATGTGTCAGTGTCAGTTCGACGCCGGCTCACGACGTCACGCACACATAATAAGGCAGACTTGGCAACTGGCTCATGTTTAGCGTCCTGCTTTGATACGCCTATAACACATCTACTTCTTTTTACTTTTGTAATATCATTGGGTGTATGTACCTATCTACTTTGTGGTGTTATTTGAGTTTGTAAAAGCTACTTAGCAATAAAAAACCGTGATTTAGTTTAACGTCTACACTGTGCAATTACCGTCTTTATTTTTATAGACTTAATATTATTGTTACTGCTTGTATCTAAATTAGCTGAACAAAATAATACCTCGAGTCCATTTTCAACGTATCGAACAAATATTATTTTTATGAAGCACAAAGATAATAATGTTAATGCTTTTCATATTTTAAAAGATTAAAAAATAATGAGAAGACTTTGTTTGCGTTTTATTTCCTTTACTTATTGAATGTACTTATATGATGTATTGGGGATACATCCTCATCCTTCATCCATCATCACATCCATCCATCCTAACCTGGACTAGGCCGACCTCAAATTGGGCGTGCGTGCGCGTTTCTCGAGCGAGCGCCCGGCGGCGCGGCGGCGTGGCAAGTGCCTGATAGGCGATAGCGTACTCACGCTGAATGTGAAGGAGGCCATATTACCTGCGATATATCACACATCACGATAGAGTAGTCCAAGCCAGCTAGGAATTACTTTGGAGAGAAGTATCGTGAAAATTCCACATTTGTGAAAAGCTAATTCTTGGTTATCGCATCCCGATAAATATGCTGTGACGGGGGTCTCAGGTAGGTTGTCGGGGTTCGATAGAAACACTGGCTAGACTGAACAGGTTTTTTATTTCGTCTCACTACCGCTTACATACAGTATGACCGACTAGGTGTGAGAACTGGCCAGAAGGCTGGAGTGTAGACTCCTGCTGCTCTCCGACGCTCGCGTGGTAGACTGCTCGTAGGGTCGCCGGTGAGCTGTCCGAAGTGCGCGGTGGTAGGCAGCTCGGTGGTCGAGGTGTAGGCCGAGCGGAGGCTCAGGCGGTGCAGCTGATGTGGGCTGAGCGATTGCCTGAGCCTAGGCATAGGCCGGCGCAGTCAGGCGCCAGTGGCCTGGCTGCAGGAAGCTCGCAGGCAGGAGCTGATGCGTAGGCGGCGGCTGGTAGCAGCACGGCGCCTGCAGCTCGTAGGTCGCAGTTACAGCAACCCGTAGGGAGAATTGTAGCCCGTAGGTAGAATTGTGGCCCGTAGGGAGAACTGGAAACACCATAGAGAATATACAACAACCGGTCAGGAACAGGCTGTCCCTAGATCAGCTGTTATGCTTAGGAGAGACAGACACTACAGACAGAACATATAGGCACACAGGCAACTAGAATATGCTTACCCCCAGCGGGACAGTAGATATACAAGTAGAAGGCGGTACAAAGTAGTGTTCTGGCAGCGTGGCGACGTCTAGGGAAAATGACCGATTTAGATCGCGCACCCATCTTATATAGACATAGACCAATGAGTCACAGACTGCCTGTGGCTCGTTCCATGACCATATAAGGTAATAATTGACCATATAAGCGCTGCTCGGGCTAGGCTGGCTCAACCCACTGCGTTAAGCGCCTGCGAGATATTATAACGCAATACGGAGTATTACGTTACAATGCGTCTTCCCACAATATCAGTGTGAAAAGTCAAAGTTAAGACAAGATGGCCCGATAATCCTGTCGCTGGCAGCTGATGGTTGCGGGTGGCTGTAGATAGGTCTATGTGGGGAGCTTTGGGGGAGGCCTTTGTCTAGCAGTTTATCGGCATTACCACTACGTTGCACACGTTTTTGTGCCGTAGAAGATTCAAGTAAAGTTCATTTCGCAGCAAGATCTGGACATACTTAATTCCGCAAAAAGAGTAAATTACTTTTATCATTGGACTGTCCATTAGCATATATGTGTATTGTTTCTGAAGTACCTAGTATACTTGGAGGCGAAGCAAAATAATTGGACGAATTATTACTGACTCTTTTCAGAGTAGTATTAATAACTACCTAATCATCGTCAAAGTCATCTTAGGTATTGAACGACGATCGCATTGACATCTTTTTCAGGAACTTAGGTCAGGGGTCCGGCAACATTTTGAGTTAGAAGAGCCAAAATTACAGTTTACAACATTTTAAAGAGCCAAAATTTTTTTCTTTTGAGGAGGCCCAATTAGTCGCCTACGAGAGAACGGCGGTTGCTCGAGGGAACTGGGATTATTTCCCGAGCGGGGTTTTAGTCTCCTCTGGATCAGCGTCGTGGTGTCTGGATGGGGGAGAGGAGTAATGTTGACGAGGGGGGTTTTCTGAGCGATTTGCTCGCTCGAAGATTTCCCGGCTAGCCCACTCACAAATCCCTGTTGTCATGTTGAACCAAGACGGCGCCGCGTAGGTATACGTGACGCGCGACCTGATGTAAGTCTCGTAGTCTCGAATGCCAGCTTGGCTCCTAGTGGCAGTCTTGAGGATACCAGCGGGCGAAGCTTCGCCCTTGCTATCTGGGCCTTCGAGGTGGACATCCGTACCTCCATGTTGGGCAATCGTCCAGGTTTCTGTTGATGGTGACGCCCAGGTACTTGACCGTCAGCGACAAAGGGATTTTCTCCCCCATCTGCTTCTGGCAAGGTGGGTGTTGCACCCGCCAAGACACCAAACCCTAGGTCTTGGACACGTTGCACTTGAGCCTACACTTCTTCTGGCAGCCCGGGAACGTTTCAAGTGTCGGGTTCAGCTTCCGTTCAGCGTTTCTGGCATTTCGGGAGTAGGATATTGCACGCGGTGTCTCACAGCGGCAGCTTCACGGCGCCCACTACAAGGATGTCGTCCGTTTAGTCGGCGTACTAAACAGGGCAACTCCCCTATGGGATTCCGACATTGATAGTCCTCTCCTCTGACGGCCACGTGGAAGGTTCTCCGCCGGAGAAATGATGCGATGACCGTAACGAGTTGTGGAGGGATAGTGGACGTCAACAGTTTGTAGATATGAGGCCGTCATGCTATACCCTGTTGACCGTCTTCTCCATATCGAGCGTCACGGTCACTGTGTGGTCTCGTTCGTTCATCCACGTGGCCATATCGCTCAGTATGTGAGTCAGCTGGAGCATAGTGGAGTGGGCTTGGTGTGACATGTGGGGTGATCTTCGCCAGTGGCAGCCGCTAGAACACCTGGTCGTCGAGAGGAGAATTTTAGGTCTGTAGTTTTCCGGCTTCCGGGGTCGTTGCCGGGTTTGGGGAGTACCAGATAACAATGCAAACTTGCCAAACTTGCAGCAAGTTTAAATCAAACTTGCTAGTTTCACTATGACAAACTTGCATGAAGTTGGTTTTTCAAAGGATGTGGATGACGACGAGCACAGGTTGGTGGTCGGTCGACCTCCTAGATACAGCAGGAGGTGCTCGACGACCAGCTGTTGTCGGACCACCAACCTGTGCCTTGTACCTGTGCAACCTTTGCAAAAGCAAACTTCATGCAAGTTTGATGCAAGTTTGTCACAGTGAAACTAGCAAGTTTGATTTAAACTTGCTACAAGTTTGTTGCTATCAATAACCTGGCGTCGCTTCCAGATGGTAGGGAAGTGGCCGGTCCACAGGTTGCCGTTGAACAATTGCGTCGCTGCGACAAGCGGCCTCCGAGTACGCGTCAAGATCGCGAGACCAAGTACCCAATTTCAATTTGCGGGACCTATGTATTAATCACACAATTTTTAATTGGGCTCTTTGAATTGTATTAAAAATTTAGTATAATCATAAACACGGACATATGCACTACTAGGTCTTCAGTGGTGAATTGCCTACCTCTGTGTAGCGGTTTCAGATGGTGCCGCCGAAATCTTGACGTCCTTCCTTCACCTTTGGAAGTACAAATGCCTCATTTCGGGTAGGTACTTATAGTTCACACGAGTATGTGTGAACTATATGAGTATTGGAGACTTGGTCCCGCCATCTTGACGCTCAGGGCCTCCAAGGAAGTAGATGCAGACCAGAAGTTCTTTTCCCGCTGTGACGAAGATCGTCGAGAGGTAGGTCAGGAAGTGCAACGGGCAGGTCGGGTAGGGGTCCGCCGACAACTATCTGCAGAGGCACAACAGCGAGGCTTGGTTTCGCATTCGTCTCCCTGTGCTCTAACAAGGCGGCCTTGAGTGCGTTGGTGACGTGGTTATACCGGGTCTTGTACCGTTAGGTGCCGAGTTCTCATCCAGATCTTCTTGACGTAGCACTTTTTCTCGAGCAGCTTCAGTATCGCGGTGGGTAAGGGTTCCTGTTGCTCGGGCTGCGCCCTGGTACTCGAGGATACTCGATACGCGGTCTGAATTATGCTGGAGAGCCTATTCCGTGCGTCGAATATAAGTGCACTGTAGTGCACTTCTTTTAAAGCTGTCCCCTCTTGGTGCGTTACGTAAATAAGTACATTTCTGGACCTCCAATTCCTCTAACTTGTTTTTCAACTCTAAACATTTTCCACTTTACAAAGCTTTACTTTTTAAATAGATCAATTGCATTTATAGAGATGGATTTACTCTCTATGCTAGAGTGGTTTTATTGGTTATGAACTGCCAATATCTTCAATTCATCTTTATTTTTTTAAATGCCTACTGTGATGCAGTGGTTCGTATTAATAGATGCACTGGTAATTAGATTTCGTAGTTTATTTTGCTGCATAGATAATGCTTGCCTACAGCTCTAAAGAGCCGCAGCGTCATATCCAAAGAGCCGCATGTGGCTCGCGAGTCGCAGACCGTTGCCGACCCCTGATTTAGGTAGGTACTTAACTATAGATATTGAGATGAGGCTCGCCGGCTTAAGTATGCAGCCCCTGACTAGTCCCACACAATAGTTTTAGTTATCCAATCACAAGATAACATCAGATAATAACAGACCCCGTCGAAATTGCTAACAACGTAAATTTCTACATAGCTAAAACGAACGCTTTCAAAAATCTGTCGCCTGACTACCGCAGAAAATTATGGAATCGACACTGTTTATTAAACAGTGTCGATTCCACAATTGTATTATCTCCTTGTTCTGAAAGTTAGACTCAAAGGGCTATCAAAGCTCTAAATGATGCTAGTGCAGTAGGATACGACAATATATTTAAAAAAATCATAAAAAAGAGTAGCATCGAAATTACGCCCATACTTTGCCATCTCATTAATCACTCTTTCTCGCAAGGTATTTTTCTATCGTCAAGCCTTAACACAAAAAAGATGATAAAGACGAATTTAACAATTACAGGCCTATTACACTCATCCTGGTGCTTTCTAAAATATATCAAAAATTAATGTATAGTCGTATACTTAATTAGTTTTCTAAATAAACATAATATACTCGCAATTGAACAAAACCGATTCCAAAAAAATAAATCAACAACTCTAGCTGCCTTCTCACTCGCAAAAACGTAACAGAGTCTTTGGATTACAGAAAGATAGATTCAGCGATATTCTTCGATATATCAAGCGCTTTCGACTTTGTAGATCACCAAATCCTTTTGCGTAAATGAGCTCTATGGAATTAGAGGCAACGCCCTTGATTGGTGGAGCACCTATTTAAATAACCGCAAGCAATGTGTGGAAGTTGCCGGCAAAGATACAACACATACTGTCACATCATCTTTATCAACCTATGAGGTTAACAGATTTGGTGTCCCTCAGGGCAGTGTTCTTGGGCCTTTATTGTTTCTGCTATACGCAAACGATATACCAAAGGTCACAAATTATAAATGTACTCTGTTTGAGGACAATATTTCGGTAGTAAATCCTCAGACTCGAAACATTGATTATCAAATAAACATAAAGGAGACCGACCAAAATGTTTGGAACTTTGGCCTGGGCGTGAACAATTTAAAATTGGAATTACAATATTAATTTTCAATAGCGTAAACCAAGTAGAAAACATTATTCTTTGAAGTTTAGTAGCAAGTTAGTTGAATAATAAAATAAAACACATTGTTAAAAATGATCGATGTAAGTTGTTGAAATGCCAAATACATACCACTTGCGGTGCAATCCATTGAAGTATTCACTTGTCGTACACGTCACTACTTGTACTTCCACGAGATTGAGAATATGCCTTCTCCGCTGTGTAATATTGGTACCACAATTGATGCAATGCATTTATGTTCAAGCACAAGTCATCGTTCGAAGCGGGTACTGGGTCCGCAGGTAGGCCATGGTCGTTATGAGGAGAATATTCGGAGTCCATTTTAGAAAGCACAAGTAGAAAAAGAACAGCTAACACAAATTCAAATTCATAGTACGATCAAACAAAACAAACGCAAAGCTAGCTAATGAGGGTAAACACTAACAGAATTGACAAGTTAGTCAAGTGTTGCTGGAGTATGGAAATAAATACCCAACATACTTTACCATTTTGATATTATTAAAAATAATATCATTATTTTACGTTAATTATGAGTATTATGACTATCGTCTGATAAATATATAAAGTAGAAAAATTATAAAAAATATCCACGTACTTTCAGGTTTCGGCAATCGCTTTAAAATGTGATTTTGTTAAACACTTTTTAACGATATTTTCCACCGATTATTTACAAGGCAACATAAACCAACCATTGAAGTAAGTACCTACACGCTTATAATCAAATGAAAGTATTTTAAAATCCATCATTATTATGTGTTTATTTCCTACTACTGGATAGCGATCAATATTTATAATATATTAAAACAAAAAGTTTGAGTAATTTACTTTTTTTAAGACGATTGTTCACGTTCAAGCCAACTTTGGCCGGTCTCCTTTAACCATTGATGATATTTATTTATATCAAAATGGCTTATTGCAAATAACCTTACGGTAAACTTGTCAAAAATAAATATAATACCTTTTAGAAATTATAATAGTGCGTTACATACCTGGTATTGAAATTAAATATAATGGGCAGGAAATTTCACAAGTAAGTAAATGAAACATTTTAGGTATAGTACTAGACAACCACTGTAATTGGAAAGTCCACATAAAAACTGTATGTGCCCGTATAAACCGGTTTGTTTTTGCCCTCAAAAAATCAAGAGCATAACAAGTAAAAAAACTGCCTTAATTGCTTACCATAGTTATATAGGATCGGTACAAATTTTATTTTATTTATAGTCTCACGCCTGTATCCCTGGAGGGGTAGGCAGAGGCGTAAATATTACACCCACATTTCGCCATGAATTTTTAGGTCCCACGTAATAGGGGGCGAGCCTATTGCCGTTACCGGGCACATCACCAGACTCCGTGCTGCTACTGAGAAATCGGAAAAACCCAGTAACACTTTTGCCCGACCCGGGAATCGAACCCGGGACCTCCGATCAGCAGTCGCATAGGCTATCCACTGGACCCTCCGGGGTCATGTATATAGGATCTAGGATCGGTACTAAGGTATGGACTATTGCTATAGGGAAACTCTACAGACATCTCAAAGGTCTTCATTTGTCAAGTGAAATGCGTCAGAGCAATTACTGGCGCTGCTCCGTTAGATTCCTGCAGACTTCTTTCAAAAAAGCTAAAAATCCTTACTGTAATAGGCCTTTATGTACCTGAAATATGCATTTTCGTAAATAAACACCCACATTTATTTAAAAAGTCAACTGAAAATATCAAAATATGCCGACCACACTATATGAGAGAAATAGTAACTGCATGGTACCTAATTACAAGTATACAATAAAATACCAAAAGCTTTAAGGGATCTGCCAATAGCACGCTTTACGGATGCACTAAAGAAATGGCTTATTGAACAATGTTTTTATTCTATACATAAATTTATAAGTTACAAAGATAAGCAACGAATTTAATTATCATATTCTTGCTTAGCCTATCTATCTGTTCAATTATATTATTTGAATCTCGTTTATAAATGTAATTTTGAACTATTTCTAATTGATTGTGTGGGTAATATATATGTTAACTAATGTAATTAGGGAATGCATTCTCGTCTATAAAAGTTTACTTCATAAAAGTTTATTAAAAATATAGACAGATAGGCACGTCAAACAATGTTTGAAGCATAAAAATCTATTGAAAAATCGTGAAAAATAATGTTTATTTTATAATACTTAAAATGGTTATTATTTTTGTCCTAATTTATTCAAATATTGCGATTATTTAGAAAAAAAGACATTCAAAACTGCCAATCTCGCGAGATCTCGCTTGAGCCCAAATCTCGCGAGATTTGCATTTCCTAAATGTAATATGTTGTGTTAATATGATTATAATATTTATTTATTTATTTATAGACTCACGCCTGTATCCCCGAAGGGGTAGGCAGAGGTGTAATATTACGCACATATTTCGCCATGAATTTTTTAGGTCCCACGTAATAGGAGGCGAGCCTAATTGCCGTTACCATGCACATCACCAGACTACGAGCTGCTACTGAGAATTCGGAAAAAACCCAGTAACACTTTTGCTCGACCCGGGAATCGAACCCGGGATCTCCGATCAGCAGTCGCATACGCTATCCACTGGACCAACGCGAATTGAATTGTGTAAAACCTTGTAAACCTCCCTTTCTGATTTGTCCGGCACCGTCCAGTCCGCCCGTGTTGATAAATTTGTGATATTATATTGAACATTGACATTTTGTGAAATTGCGAGTTTCTCCTACCACGCCACGTGCCTTGAAGGCGTTGCGTTGAAGTCTGGTAAAGTAAAAATATCTCACTCTATTTTGGCCAATTTAGTTGTGGACAGGACTCCACTGAAGATCGAAATCATTAGGTAATTGTACTTTGATTGTAAGCGCTGAGAAACTCAGCCCTCACATATCCCAAATAACAATGTAATCTTGCCAAACTTGCAGCAAGTTTAAATCAAACTTGCTAGTTTCACTACACCGACAACAGCTGATCGTCGAACACCTCCTGGGGGTCTAGTCCGAGTTTGCACTCGATCGTCACGATCGACGATAGACAGTCGACGGGAACAATTTCCATACATTTTCTAAATGCGCCCCCTAGTAGTCTCTATCGATCGCTACTCTCCGTTAGGGGCGCTTTTACAAAATGTATGGAAATTGTTCCCGTCGACTGTCTATCGTCGATCGTGACGATCGAGTGCAAAACTCATACTAGACCCTCTGTTGTATCTAGGAGGTCGACCGACCACCAACCTGGGGCCTTACTCTCCAAAATAATGCCAATCTCAATTTAAAACCAATACAATTCCAATGTCAATTTCATGGTCACGTGGTTTCGTACTCTTGAAATCAATGTTGTCAACATTGGATTGAAATTGGGATCGCCCTGCGATTGGGAGGACTAGTGTTGTTCAAAATGTTACTATAAACCAACATTATGACGTTGAATGTCTGTATTTTATAAATAACAAGGTAAATAAATAAATAGAATGTGGCTAATGGTTTAACTCAATGATTTTATCGTTTATAAGTCGAATGAGCCCGAAAAAACTGCTAATAAGTATCATAAATATGCCATTTTTGGCTGTATGTGGGAGTGTCGTTGCCGCCACAAAAAAGTTAACCAAGCTGCCAAACAAAACATAAACAAACTTATCAAAGTTCTTCAATTTCAAATTACGCTCGAATAAAGTGAAAAAAGTTTTATTTTAAGTTTTCCAGTAAGAATACGACTATAATAATAAATAATTTTAGTTCCGTTGTACATATTTATTGTTACGTTACGAAGTTTATAGAAGCGGTAAGTAAAAACTACCAAGATTACATTATAAACATTATCTCGATCAATGTTTCCTAAACTGCGTGATGTAGTAGGTATATAGGTACTAAAAAACTTATGCATTTTCAGTTATAATGGCTTATCATCCTAGCTATGCCCAGTTAGAAGCTTTGGTGGAGTTTCTTGAAGAAAATCCAGGCATAGCCAAGTGTTTGTTTCGCACCACCCAAGCCTAGCAAGAAACTAAGAGAAATGGGTGAATTTGGCTACCTCTTTAAATGCTCTTGGAGGAGCTAATAAGGATGGTCAAGGAATTCAAGGATGGGCCAAGGTAAGATTTTTTTACAATAAGTAGATACCTATTAATAATTATGTAATTTATTCTGTATGTATAGTTATGTCTTTTATTAAAATAAATTTGTTTTTAGTACTGGGCAGAGAAGAAATGTGGTATAGTAATAGTAAAAAACTTAATAGGTACTTAATCACTTTATTTTTACAGTCTGCACCAGCTGTCTCACCTACAGTAGATTCTGTGCCAGTATTAGCAGAGCTTTTAGACCAAATGGACACATTCTCCATTCCTAGCACCTCTTATTATCAAGCGACTCCTATAGGTAAGTGTTCATTCAAATTGTTTACCACTGATTTTAACGGTTGTAAAAATTAGTTTAGGAAAAAAAATCTCATCACAAATCTTAGTAATTTTATCAAAGGCTATATTTGGTAAGAACACAAATTATATGAATATTATAAGCAGCATTGCAGCCCTAACCCTATGCTAAAGCTCTGGGACTTGTGACCGAGAATTTGTGGATTAAAATCCTACCTATTACATTACTGACCTAAATTATTATTAATCTTGAGAGCACAGGCAATAAACTGAGTTAATAGAAAATAATGAAGGCCTTTAAAAGAAATAATAATTTAAGACTGAAATCCCTGGCATTTTTTTCCTCATAGGGCCCTGAATCTTATCCTTGTATATCTCATTTCAGTGCCACTATCAGCCCCTCTGTCTTCAGTGCCACTGCAAACTACACCATCTTCAGAGCCACTACCAGCCATGCGGTTTTCTGTGCAACCACCAGCTGCGGCACCATATCAGGATATTACACCCAGACAGCGGCGACGTTCTTCAATCATTCAGAGACCAATTAATCCAGAAATGGAGCGGTTTGCAATGATAGACAAATGACATGTAGAAGCAGAGAGAACTACAGCCCAAGCATTGGCTCAATTGTCAAACATATTGAGTTTGCTTGTGGCAATTAAAGAGTGCAGGGTTCAAGCAGAAGAGGCAACAGCTCAAGGCATTGCTGAAATAGCTAGAAATTCTTTATTCTTATGCTATTATTTAAGTTGATTTTAGTTTTATATTTGGATCTCATTCTTAATTATTGTGATATATTATGACCTCAATGTTGATTCTACTGCTATATTGTTGCTTCTGTTATATTTTATCTCATTGTTGATTCTTATATTTTGATAAATAAAAGTATTTATAAGTTTAAAAAGACTTTACTATCATCCATTACATAAAAACTAAACCATTCTGGTAATATAATTGTCTACCTTCTAGTCAACCATAATTGCTGTACTAAAGCAGCTCTTTTTTGAAGGCCCCAACGTAATTTAGCAGCTGCTGTTGTTCTGGCTGTCTCACTTGGTTCTTGTGGAATGGGATCAGGGTTAGTGGTCATCATATTCTATTTCCTCTTCAAGGTCGAGTTCAGGTAAATTAATGCACATGTTGTGCAAGATATAATATGTATTAATTATTTTGGATGCTACGGTGGGATGGTAATGTAGCACCCTGTGCTTCAGTAGGCACATCCATCTATTTTGATGACAGCTATAGTACGCTCCACTACATTGCATACTGAGCAGTGCACTTTGGTTTAATACTACTCTGGAGAAGCTGTAGCAGCATTAATTATAGGTGCCATCTGGTACTCTCTTTGAGCATATCCTGAATCACCTACAAATAAAAAAATATAATTAATTATTTAGAACATTTTACAGAATTACATACATAAACTCACGCCTGTTTCCCCGAAGGGGTCGGCAGAGGCATATAAAACGCCCACTTTAAGCCATTGTTTTGATCCCCACGTAATAGGTGGTGAGCCTATTGCCGTAACCCTATGCACCTATACCAACTTACAGAACCCACAGTTACAGAATTCTTATTTTGAATATGTACAAAATATTACTTGACGAATAAGTATACAAGGTACTTACCTAGGTACCTAAGTGGCAAATTCAACATAGGCTATTTAACATAAGGCTTTATATTTGCATATATTTCCTTAAAAAATCCTTAATGACCCGGTAATTTGCCTTAAATTCGGTTTCATGCATAGAAAAAGGTTTTTCCATGTAGCGCATCATACGACGTTCGTCTCGTCTTCTATTAAACTCTTTTCACTTAGATTTACTTAAGATATCATGCATTAACACTATCCTTGCCATAATAGAAACTTACTCCAATACTTTGAAAACTATACAATGGATAAAAACTTATAAAATAGGAAAACAATTTACAAAAAGTTACTCTTTCGTTATTGGATTTAACTCAATAAACAAACCAATCTTGACGCAATACGCAACTGTCAAAATATGCTCGGGAGTAGCATTTCAATGCCGATCCCGATCCTATTTAGTTCCTCAAGAAAACGCCCAATTTAAATGCAATTTGGCGCTAGTATCGTGTTCAAGAGTAGGAATTGTGACAATTACTGACAATCCCAATGTCGATAGATCGGAATTAAATTCAAGAGTAAGGCCCCTGTGCTCGTCGTCATCCAAATCCTTTGAAAAACCAACTTCATGCAAGTTTGATGCAAGTTTGTCACAGTGAAACTAGGAAGTTTGATTTAAACTTGCTGCAAGTTTTTTGTTATCTGAGCCAGGCTTTAGACAAGTGGATGTAATCCAAGCAGGGCCGTCTTAAGCCGTGCCGGGGCCCTTGGGCACAAAAGAATTGGGGGCCCTCGGGCAAACAAAAATGCCCAATAGAAGTACTTAAAGCAAATGGGGGATGTAAACAGATTTCTACTACGATTTTTTTTTACAATATTCGAAGTAAACAGGTTGAAACAAATGTGATTGTAATTTTTTTTTTTTAAGTTTTGTTGCAAAAATTACTGGCTACATAAGTATTTGATTTGTATGTATAATACGTAGCTGAGCCCGCGGTTACACCCGCATTATTTAGGGTTACCTACTGCTCCGCACCCGTGGCTCCTAGTTTAATGTTATGCCTATAGCCTGCCTCGATAAATGGGCTATCCAACAAAATAATATTATTCAAATTGGAGCAGTATTATAATAGCTTTAATATTTTAGTACAGAGGTATCCTCTAGGCCTTAGCACGTGCCCCGTGTGCTAAAGAAGCAAATACAGTATTGATTGAGATCCTAGGATCAGGGAAAACAAGCGGAAGTTTAACAACGCTTCCGGACTCAGCAAGAAGTCTATTGCATTAGCCAACGCAAAACACATTGCAGAAATGGTGATCGACTTGGAACTACTTGGAAGATATCCCACTGGGAGTCGTGCTTTCTGGTCGCTTGCCAAAGTTGTCCAAGGAAATGTCTGCCAGATTTGTCTTCCGCCACTGCGAAAATCCAATGACAGTCTGGCCCATAATTCAAAAGGTAAGGTTGGTCTTGGTCCAACTGTTTGCCTCGAATTCGACTTTGGATAATTATGGAGACACCACCCCACATTCCATGGTGTTGGAGCCCCCTGCCAAAGACTGTTTCGCAACACATGGTCAGGTACAAGCTAAACCTCTTGGACATCCACAAAAGGGCTGGACGGCACCCCAGAGGGAGTCCTAGAGACACGACAAAGTGCTCACCTGAGTTGTGCCTCATTCTAAGGGTCGTAGCACATGTATCAACTGGAGCGTTCAGTATTATTTCTATAGAACTCCCTACTGCAACGCACACTAATCGGAATTGTAACGTAATCACCTCGCCTCGGGACAAGCTCACGAACGCGGTGCGGTGCGTGGTCGACTTACAGTTCCCGCGCTTACGGTTCTCCGTACCCTAGATTACGGCTCTCCGTAGCCTAGCTTACGTCTCTTCGTCCACGCTCCTCCCGCGCTATGCGTTCGGATTCAAAATGATTGAAGTAGTGCCGCCTAGCCGTCAACCAGCAGTCGGCGAGCCGTGAGCGCGGCGTCGCCTAGCTGTAGCCGAGTCGACGTGCCGGAGTTTCTGATCCGCTTAGGTTACGTGGTTACGTCAGTTTGACGCCTGTTTGACGGCAAGGCGAAAGGCGATACGGTGACGATCCTTTTCCGAGTTGATATGTGTGCTACGACCCTAACGCGCCTGAGTCGTATTTTGTACGCATTCCGAAAGGTTTCGTCTACAATGAAATTAGCCTTTTCACGCGATCTCAAAAACGGGTGACCAGTTCTGGTACTCTTCTTATGTATGTTACGCACGGTACGCACCAGTGGAAGATACCTCGAAGAGCGGATGCGCAAGTCACGCTGATAGCCTCCACATAGGCAAGGTTTTTTTCCGATATGGCCCCTTGTTGATAGAGGACATGCATTGCTATGTGGATGACAGTAGGTACGGGTGATGCGCGGTACACCCGCCACCAGCTTATCACTCAGAGCCAATTAGAAGAAAAACGGTTCAACATCTTCTGGATTCAACATCTTCGGAGACATCTTCTAGATTTACTTGACTCTCTAGGTACAGAAGCGGGTGACTCGAATCGTCGATGATCCCAATCTCTCGGCTAGATTAGAGTCATTGTAGCGGAGACACTTTGGTTCTCTCTGGGTCTCTACAGTTTCCTAAATGGGGTGTGCGCCCAGGAAATATTTGCCACGTATAATCTATACATAGTATGAAATTAAGTCAGTTTTTTGGTCTGTATGAACGCGATACACTCAAAAACTACAGAACAAGAGGTCCTGGCGAAGGCGAAGCGCATTTTTTTATATTCTTAATATTGAAGGAAATACATGAAAATTATTGCAATTTCAGAACATACGACAACTTAATTTAAGTATACATATTTTTCTGAAAGAAAAATTATTATCCCTGACAAAAAATATTTAGAAAAATTTGGTAGAAATTTGCCGGTCCTTCGGAGGCCCCCCTGAGGACGGGGGCCCTGGGCACGGGCCCCGTGTGCCCCTATGGTAAAGACGGTACTGAATCCAAGCTTCCACTGCCACTCTGCAACAATTCCCACTTGCCTAGGGGATAGAATTTCTGAACATAATTATTTTCAGAAAATGCATAGGCTTAATTATTTACTTCTTATAATATTTGTTCTTTACTGTCATGCTAATGCATAAAATGTTTGATATAATTGCTGACTTATAACACATAACATAAGATAACTTCACGCCTTTTATCCCCGAAGGGGTAGGCAGAGTTGTATTACACACCCACACTTCGCCAGTTATGTTTCGGTCCCAATGTAATAGAGGGCGCGCCTATTGCCATCTACCGGGCACATTATTAAGCGAGCGATACTTAACATTTTTAATTTAATACACACATAACTTCGAAAAGTCAGAGGTGTGTGCCCGGGGCACCAGGGGATCAAACCCGAGACCATCGTCTCGGCAGTCCATTACGTACACCACTGGACTATCGCCGCTATTGCTGAATTATGAACTTAAATATGCCTATAACTGGGGCAGATGACACTTATGTCATGTACCCCATTATGTGACATGGTCAGCGCCACCGCGGCACATGCAACTAAATGTGTGTCATGTGCCCTGGTGACGGCGGTGACCGACGATGTCGGCGCCATCGGGGCAGATGCAACCATTTTCCCATGTGCTCCGGTGCCAGACCACCGGGGTGGTTGGGACTCACTCGAAAATGGTAGCCTCGAATCTATATCATATATATCATAGTACAAATTAATGAAATAATAATAAGGCTGTCTCCTTGTACCATGTTTGTCCGTCGATCGGTCTGAGGGTTGGACGATCTTCTAAAGCGTGTGCCTACCTGACCGGCTAGGTCCGCGTGAGTGGATCCAGTCGATAATAACAGCACACGATAAGAAAGAAATAAACTAACAACAATTGTAAGTTTATTTCTTAAAAAGGCCTATTATAATTATTATAATAGGCTTGTGTACTAATATGTAATTATTCGTGATCGATTCGTTCCTTTATTAGATAGATGTTAAACCGAAATACTTACCTAAATTTATCTTCAAAAATCGATCAGCTACAATACTAATTCGGCTTTTTCAAAACCTTTTTGAATTTGACGCGAAAAAGCTGATAACCATCATGGCGGTTGAGTGATGTCACGAAGTGCAAAACAAAACATACCGGGAATGAAGTCTGGTCTTGTCTGACTGGTCTGACTTTTATTTTGTTAAATTCGATTTGATAGGTACAAAGTTTGACGTTTTACTTGTTTAATTATTACCAAAACGTCAACAACATCAATGGCGGACGCACTGTGTGACGTAATGCTCTCTGATTGGTGTTCACTGTTACAAGAATAAATATATTATTATATTTTTAGTTTTAGAATCCTAAAAATAACGTATATTCTTACCTTTTTATAATAAATAATAAACTATTGACTACATGCGAATATTGACATCTACAGAATAATAATGAATCTATAGATACCTAACCGATTTATTCTTGGTGGACACAAGCCTATTAACTAGCATGCAGTATTCCGCATCGCTCAAGAATAAGCGTTTAATCATAGACTCGCATGTGTGATGACAAAAAGCCTTATCATCCCCGAAATCTAAAAATCTAGCCGGCTCGTATAAAAAAACTAGAATGGAACTTTGAAACTGGCAATTATTTTGAATAAATTTTTATGACTAGCAATAACACTTATTCGATTTTGTATTCATTTCACCTTTAAAAGTGGGGAAGATAATTATTACATTGTACGTACAAAGGTAATATACATTTGGCATTCAATTAATTATATTTTATTATGTGTGTATTAAAAATTATCGCTCGCTTAATAATGTGCCCGGTAGATGGCAATAGGCTCGCCCCCTATTACATTGGGACCGAAACATATCTGGCGAAGTGTGGGTGTGTAATACACCTCTGCCTACCCCTTCGGGGATAAAAGGCGTGAAGATATGTTATGTTATGTTATTATGAGAATTTCAGTATGTCATTATAGTTACAGCGCATCTAGGCATTTGGTAAAAAGTTTAATGCGTAGAGGTACACGTGTAAAACTCTGTGTGTTACGTTAACTACATGCTACATGGACCATGCTATATTTAATTAAATTTATTTTTATACTACCTACTTTTATAGCTTTATATAAGTATCCAATATTAACATTTCAACAAGGTTAATACCCTTGTAATACTAGTGAGTCTAACATAAAATTTACCCTTAAAAGGTGATATGTGAAGATGTAAATAAAAAGGAAAATAAACTTGTTTCTTTGTTTGAACGCGCTAATCTCAGGAACCACTGGTTTGATCTAAATAATGATTTCTGTGTTGGATAGCGGTAGCCCATTCGAGTAAGGCTATAATATAATGTCACGCTATGAGCCACCGGTGAAGAGCAGTAACCCTAAGGCGGGTGTAACCGCGGGCGCCGGTAGTAATAAAACAAAATATAGAAAGATAGTGATGTTTCAATTGAATTGAATTGAATGAATCATTTATTTCCCTTAAATTTCTTATAATCTATATACATTGCCCCACAAAACTGCTTACGCAGTTTAACTGTGAGATCGGTGAGCCTCTCTTACAGTTACATAATTAAGGTACATTTATACCTTAATATACACTTTATACCTACATTTACATATTTTCTAGTAAATGTCTTTTAAGCTTACGTGCAAATATTGATTTATTGTTTTCCTGTCTGATGTCAACAGGCAAAGTATTTAATAGATAGGGAACACGTTTTCTTAAGGTTCTATAACCATAGTAATAAAGAAATAAACTTCTATTATTCCTAGATTGCCTAGCTACTTACAAGAAGTACGATATATTTTTTATGCATCGGCGAATTTTGTTCATCATGCTCACGTGTACAGCTGATCAATTGGGTACTTTTAAATTAAACACTGGCAACATTACACAGCACACGTTGAAGTCGCCATTACTATTTTACTGTCAATGACTTGTCAACGGGCAGCCGTCGTAGATTGTCTGCCAAAGTGCCAATTCATATTTTCCAGACTCTTTAATTATTACCGGTTACCACAATGGCTTCCAAATTCCAAGAGTACAAAGACAATTTGGACCGTAGCTTAAGAGACAAAAGCAAGCCATGGGTAAGATATTTCGAGAAGGCAGAACAGAAAACAGGCGTGGATCGCTCGTATCTTTTCATCGGTACGTAGAGTTTTTTATTTCACGTTTATTTATATCTTTAGCAGTGGTTTTGACGTTTATTTTGTGTTGTGCAGGTTTGGTCACGTTCACTGGTTTATATTTAGTATTCGGGTTTGGAGCTGAGTTGATATGCAATTTGATTGGTTTCGTATACCCGGCGTATATGTCTATGAAGGCATTGGAGTCGCCGGCAAAGGACGATGACACTAAATGGCTGACATACTGGGTAGTTTACGCCTGCTTCTCTTGTGTGGAGTACTTCTCAGACTTCATTGTTGGATGGTTCCCTCTATATTGGCTTATAAAGGTGAGTAAACTTTCCATATGTTACGCTCTAGTAAGCGCGAGCATTGTTACGAAATTCTGACGAAACATATTTTTTAGAAAAATTATGCTAATTTATCAGATAAATGCCACATTTTGTACAATAGGTACTTTATTAATTGTCTGCTATTAAACACACAGAATATAGAACTCAATGACATTGACATGTGCTCATAAGTCCTTATCTATACATATTTCATAACTTTTGATAACTGAGAGAAAGTAAACTATTTACAATCAACATTGTGGTTATCTGGAGTCATTTACTAAATGCATTTTTTATCTTTATTGCCGGTCAGTAACATGTTAAAATGTATTTAATTGAATTTAAAAGATTATTACCTTTCCAGTTAGGCTTAATAATTGTATTATTCATTCGCTCAGATTTCTCTGTATATATAAAATTTGTCCGTTACTAATTGACTGACAGACAATCAAACTATTGGGTGCAATAAGCTTCAATTTGGCTTGTATATTCCTTAGGTATCATAGGTGTGCAATCAAGGGATTGCCCAAAATTCCCACAGAATCAGGAATAAATGGTTCTATAAAACTTAAATATCCATGTGTAGCTGAAGACATATTCTAGTAATTTATAAAGCCATCATTTGTGGTTGTGTTCATTCTATTGTTGAGCCCCAGGGTCGGGTGAGTATGTAGAGTAAATAAAATGTTCGGTATCAAGTGAATAATATTGTCTTCTATATTGTCACTTCCACAATTTAGGTTACTAAATACTAGATTATAAAGATGCCACCATCGGCTATCCCATTACCCCATGACTGGCGTTATGGTGCATACGCATTACAGATATAGGTAATATACATATAGATAACATAGGTAAGTATGTGTATACACTGTACTGTGTCCCTACACTATCATCACCACTTCCATTAACTTATCAGTGCCTTTACTGTACAGAAAATTACAAATTGACAAATATATAAATCGTTACACTGGTATATAATTATGAATATGTGTATAGTATGGTATGTATCTATATTCACAGCAGTAAATTAAAAAATAACACACCTATGTACGCAACGCAATGACCATGACTTGTTTAAAACAAATACATTATATACCATAGTAATCTTACAAAAGTTGTTTCCAATTAAATTCCATTCTTTTGATACGAATTCCCACAAGCAACAAATGAGTAGGTATGTAGTTTGTAACATACTTTATAGAATATGTGCCATTCTTATTGTTAAGCTTTTAAAAACTAGTGGATATACCAACAATCTGATGCAGAATGTATTAGGTGCTAACTCACAGCATGCACAACTGATGTTTCACAATAATGCATAAATTATTAATTATGGCTTGGCCTGTGCCTCTCAGAGCATGATTAGCTGTCAGAAGATCTTTGACAGTTGATATGGGGAGTCCAGTAAGTGCTCTTGAATATGCTGACACTGATTTAAGCCATAGATTATCAATAAGCTGTCATGGTTAGACTGGAATGCAAATTCTAGATTCTAAGGCAAAGATCTTAATGGTTATGGTCTTATAATACAAGTGTATTCAGGATATTTTATTCATAACTAGCCGTTTCCGGCGGTTTCACCCGCGTCCTGAGGGAACTACTTCGCATACCCGAAAAACCCAAACATTTTAAGGACCCCTATTTTTTTTCTAAAATAAAATATAGCCTATGTTACACGCAGATAATGTAGCTTTCTAATGGTGAAAGAATTTTAAAGTCAGTCCAGTAGTTTTTGAGTTTATCCATTACAAACAAACTAACAAAAATACAAATTTTTCCTCTTTATAATATTAGTGTAGATAACAATGTTTTCGGTAGTCACCAATGGAACTTTTAAAACCTACTGGATCTACCAACAATCTGATGTAGAATGTATTAGGTTCTAACCCACAGCGTGCACCACTGATGTTTCACAATAATGCATAAATTAATAATTATGGCTTGCCCTGTGCCTCTCAGAGCATGCTTAGCTGTCAGAAGATCTTTGACAGTTGATATGGGGAGTCAGTAAGTGCTCTTGAATATGCTGACACTGATTTAAGCCATAGATTATCAATAAGCTGTCATGGTTAGACTGGAATGCAAATTCTAGATTCTAAAGCAAAGATCTTGATGGTTATGGTCTTGAAATATAAGTGTATTCAGGACATTTTATTCATAACTAGCCGTTTCCCGCGGTTTCATCCGCATCCTGAGGGAACTACTTTGCATACCCGGAAAACCCAAACATCTTACAGACCCCTATTTTTTCTAAAATAAAATATAGCCTATGATACTCGCAGATAATGTAGCTTTCTAATGGTGAAAGAATTTTTAAAATCGGTCCAGTCGTTTTTGAGTTTATCCATTACAAACAAACAAACAAAAATACAAATTTTTCCTCTTTATAATATTAGTGTAGATAACAATATTTTCTGTAGTCACACTTAATGGAACTTATACTGTATATTCAAATATTCGTTTGTGAAGTACATACATACTTACCTTATTTGGGAATTGTTTATCTGGAGTGATAGTACATATCCATGTATTTTTATCAAACAGTTCTGACAAATGATATTTTATCTTCAGACATAATGATAAGATCTATTTTCTTTATCTCGGTGATAAACTTGACTCCTAGCCAAAAATATTTAATGTATTGGTCACAGTGCCACATTCATTGTCATCCCAGCATTGTCTAGTTCAGGGGTTTTTAAACTGTATATTATGCCATTTTAATTAACAAATTAATTAAAATAAACAGATGAAAATATTTGAACCAGGGTTCGAAAATATCCGATATTTATTATAGATATCAAAATATCAGATATTTACGATATATATCGGATATATATCAAGTTTGATATATATCAATTTTGTATGATAGTCATATTATTATTTCATTGTATTATTTATGAATACTATTTGCATGTTTCATAAACATACTAAAAAGACCAAAAAATAAAAAAACTGAAATGTTTTTAATGTTTTAATCATTTGAGTACTTAGTTTTTTGTAACGAATTTTTTCTGACACCACTGACGGATTAACGCCATTAATACCGGCAGAAGTGTTGCCATTTTTAGATTAGAACTTATCATTAGTAAGTATGTTTTAACTCTACTCCCACGCCATCTACATTTGGGAAGGAGAAATACAGTTACAAACGCAAAAATAATATTATTTTTAAACCATTTTTGTATTGCAATATATCACAAAAAACATTTGATATATATCGTCGAATCGAGGTTGATATATATCGGATATATATCTTGATATATATCCATTGATATATATCCTCGAACCCTGATTTGAACACAGAACCATAAATATGCTGATAGCTATCAGGGTACCACAGAACCCAGTTAAATATTTCTACTAGGGTGATAAATAAATTTGCCTCGGTGGTCCAGGTGATAGCATATGCGACTGCTGATTGGAGGTCCCGGGTTCGAATCCCGGGTCGGGCAAAATTGTTACTGGATTTTTACGATTTCTCAGTAGCAGCCCGGAGTCTGGTGATGTGCTTGGTGACGGCAATAGGCTCGCGCCCTATTACGTGGGACCTAAAAATTCATGGCGAAGTGTGGGTGTAATACTACACATCTGCTTACCCCTTCGGGGATACAGGCGTGAGTCTATAAAAAATATTTATATAAAAGAATCTAGGGTGATATGGCAACACCATGCTGGCCAGATGGCTTGATGTCAAGTTTTCTTTCTCTTCCAGAAGCTAGTATTGGTTTCATGTATTTTCCTTGGCTGCCTCTTAGGTTACCCACTAAAGGAATAGTAACAATTTGTAATCTTATTCCATCATCACACAGGGAACAATTGCTAGTCTAGTTGCAATCCAAACCTTTCCATTAAAATCCACATGCCTCTTTTTATTCTAATAACATTTGACAAAATATTACCTTTTCCATTATGCCTAATATACATAAACTCATTAATTTGTTGATGATTGAACTAGTTTTCACTAATGAGGTCAACACACAATGTCAATGTACTTACAGATAATTTGTTAATGTGTTAAAATTAATTACTAATTTTGTTGTACCTACCACTTTTGGTGTGCACTTCTACATAGATCTTTGATTAGTTGGACACACATTTTGGATTTAGATGTAGATATTTGAAACTGCATTATTAATTTATTATTATCATAAATTAATATTAGTAGGTATTAGATAAGATTCAATGTATGGTGTATTAATTAATATTTTCGTATATAAACATATTTCGTAGGTATGCCAGACATTTAACCTGTGTTGATATTTAATTAAATTGTAAATGAGAAATTTCGCAACTCATTCCTTGACCTTCAATTGAGTTGAAATGAAAGTGAAACAAAAGCGAAATCTTGGCTTGTTATTCCGGTAGGCAGTTTTCGAGACGTCATGCTCGTAAAGGGCATACCGCGCTAGGAATAAATCCTTTGTCGCAAGAGTTTATCAAACAATCAATCAACTGACATAAAGTAGGTACATCTATACTCGAAACAACTATATAAGATTTACAGGAAGTGGCATGCAGTGTTTTAAAAAAGCAAGGTGACCGGTAATAGCATTTCGGTTTCCATGCAGACTTGTAAAGTACTTAATGGATTTTAATGGATCTTTCCGTCAGTATTATAGAATTATTCTTGCCATACATACATAGACTCACGCCTGTTTCCCGGAGGGGTCGGCAGAGACTACGGAACGCCATTTGCAACGATCCTGACATACCTCTCTTGCTTCACTCACTCCCATCAAGTTTCTCATGCATGCTCTTCTGTTAAGGGTACTTATGACCTGTCCTTTTTTTCAGGATGTCTCCAATCTGGTCAGAGAACGTCCGCCTAGGTCTTCCCCTTTGTCCTGTCCCATTCACAATTCTTCAGAATTCTTCTTGAATTAGAATAAAATAGGTGAACCTTTTGCTGGGATAACTGACATCTGGGCAGGCAGAATCTAGTAATTCTAGTATCTATGCTATATCTCGCAGAACTTTGTTTCGTCCAAAAAGTTCCCCTAATCTCGTAATACTAGTCACCGAAGTTATCTTTTTGGAAAGTATCAAAAGTTTAAAGATAAATAATCCTACCGCCGCAAAAAATTCGATAGCATTGAATGATTTAGAGATACTGATTTTATATTGTGCAATGGACGCTTATTTCCTTTGTTCAATTGATGAATCAGTCAATGTACGTGTAATTAATTAATGCAGACAAGTTTAATATCAAATTATCACGTGGGAATGTTCGTGCACTGCCATATACGAAACTGCTCAACCGAGTTTAGTTAAATTATGCGAAATACTTTGGCATATTTTGCCGCGAGCCTACCGGGAAATCTGACAGACTAGACGTGCCCATTTAATACATAAGGTCCATGAAAACGTGTCATTATTGGGAAGATTGAGCTCACTCTCTCCGTAGTATTAACTTGAGTAGTTGGATACCGAGTACTGCGCACGCATTGTCAGATGTGATGTGATGTGTACCTAGTAGATATTGCGCGCGCGTTGTCAGATACTGTGAGATGCTTACCTAGTACTGCGCGCGCATTGTCAGATTGACTTAAAACGTGGACAGGTTTTGGAAGTGCCGTGCCTGTAGCATTTGATTAGCGATATTGCTAAACGCTAAGTGCAAAAATGTATGGAACTGACATAGGCTTTCGATATATCACGTGGTCAACGAAGAAGGAATTCCTTGTGTTGCCATGGCAACCAAGCGTTAGCGCAAGTAGAAATGGAAGCGAATGCCAATTAGTTACACCCAGATCACATCTTGATCTAATGATTAAAATCTATGGGTGCTGCAGTATTCCCGCATCTTAGAAAATAAAGTATGGAAACCGTACAGAGAATCTAATATTCAGATACAATCTATATTATTATAATGTTTATTTGTAATAAATAGGGTTACATTTGTAGATCTTGCTAGTCCATTTAGCTGTTGCAAATAGCATGCAAATCATATTCAATATAATACAATATTTCTTATTTTATTTATAGATTACTTTATGTATAGCATGTATTTTATGAATAGATTACTATTGTAACATTGTAAAACAGCAACGTCATTGAAATTATATTGTTTTCTTTCATTTCTTTGCACAATTCTATTATTTTGACTTACAATCTCTGTTTAAAATACTTTGTCTTTTGAGATTTTCACAGAAAGGTACTATTTTTTATGTAATGGGTAGCAATCGCGTAATAATTATTCTAACATTATTATGATTTTTTTTATTTAGTCTTTGTTATAGTTTATATTTAGCAGCGAAAGCCTAGTGGAGAGATCTACGGACTGCTACGCAGAGGGTCTCGGGTTCGAATTCACGGCACGCACCAATGACTTTTCGAAGTTATGTGCGTATTAAATTGTTAATTGTCGCATGCTAATCGGTGAAGGAAAACATCGTGAGGAAACCTGCATGTCTGAGAGTTCTCCACAATGTTCTCGATTATGTGAAATCTGCCAACCCGCACTAGGCCAGCGTGGTGGAATATGGCCTTACCCTTCTCATGGTGAGAAGAGGCCCGTGCCCAGCAGTGGGACAAATTATATACAGGGCCGATAATGATGATGATAATGTTATAGTTTTAGTATTCCAGAATTATGTTTATTATGTAATACTGCAGCAATTGTCCGCAAATAACCCATTTTAAACATACATATATTTTCCCCGTCACTATCAACTCCGTATGCATTACGAGGAAAAATAGGGCTCGAAATACATGTACCTACATGATTTTACGATACTCATGGTTGCCGCTTAGATTGTGTTATGTAGGTGGAGCGATAAGATAATTAATTTTACATAATGTAACTATATGTATACGATAATAATGAGAACTGTTGTCATTGTGACCTTTCTTTATACTCGTATCGACCGAAACTGTTCGAATTTTAATATTTTAGCTGCTTATGAATGAGACCATGTCTGATTTTGAGCACGAGATGACGAAGAAAACTATAAGCAAAAAGGTTTTACAGCGAGTTTGAAACTTCGGTGACCCAGGAGGTGAACTTTGCCGATGCACCTCGAACCAATTTTGCCGACGGTTCTAAGTGAAATTCTTTGTAGACGATACTAAACTTCCGTGCCGTCTTTATAGTTCAACTAGAGGACGCCAGCAGCTACGCCTGCATTTTTTTAATTTACCCGTTTTGGCCGAACCCGTGGGAATTTCGGGAAATCCCTTCTTAGTGCACCCCTACGGTCCCCAAGGAACATACATGTCAAATTTCAGCTTCCTGCGCCCAATAGTTTTGGCTGTAGCGTGTGTCAGTCAGTCAGTAACGCAAGTATTTTATATATTAAGATTATACCTACTACTAGCTTTTGCAGGTATTTTAATTGGTATTCAAACGGACTACAAACCCCTACCTTACTCCCTTTGGAGTAATATTTAAATATCCTTCCTTAGTTGGAACCTGCGTCATAAAACTTCAAATTCAATTCAAACTAAGTAATTGAATCATTTTAGGTTAAATGGTAACACTAATGAACGTCAAAAAAAATCCACTGACCAAATTTTATGCTTCTAGCTTAAATAGTTCAGTCTCTGCGATTATATGGTGGTCAGCACAAAGTGATAATTTGTTTTCATGATGATGAAGTTTCCCATGGGTGTCGTAAGAGCCGACAGAGGGAGCATATTATGCAGAGAACAGCACTGTAAGAGAAGGAAAACTTGATACAAACCCTATACCAACCCGTTTGGCCAGCGTGGTATAGTAGGCCAATTCCTCCTTTCAAAGGAGAGGCCTAGTCCAGCAGTGGACTGTTAAAGGCTGATGATGATGATGAAGTATGCCTCTATCTATGAATAAATCCACCATCTATTATAGAAGCACAAATCTATGCATCTTATTTGACATTTACATCTGGATGTAATTACACTAGCAGTCAACCTGGCTCGCCAGTATCCATTCGCTCCGATACCCCTCGGTGCCTTCAACTAGGGTTGTTACATTATACACACACTGGAGACTTTAATAACAGCAGAATGCGGAACTATTATCGATTTATAATGATACAACCATTAATAGACGATGACGTTTATTAATAAAATTATAAATCAATTAATACGTCGTTAAGAGAACTTATCAGTTTTAGGCTTACGAATGGATTTATACCTACCTTTCAGGTGTTGGTTCATATATGTTTTTCGTCTCGAAAATACTGATTTCAAACTATATGTATGTACTTGTCTTGCCATACAGGCACCAAATTAAAGCCATATTTGGTCTTATTTACACAGTCATTATACACAAGCAGCAGTTGCCTTTACAAGTAACCAAAATTGGAGAATGAATAAATATAGAGATAATTATAGGGTAAGGAAAATAAATCATTATTAACGAATGGTTTGTGGCTACCATCACGAAGTTTTAATATGATTTTGCTTGCCTTTTCCTTTATAATTCTCGCTATAAACATGAGTATATACAGGGTGTTAAAAGACCCTTAACGAAAACTGAAACCCCATATTGTACCAATCATTACGAACATTTTTTGATTCGGCATCATACCTGGGAAATTACTAGTTCAGGAGGTATTGGGGCTCAAAGTTACTATGGATTTTTTGTAATTAGGTACAAAATCGGTGCATTTACCCCGCCAACCTGTTCTATAGATGTCCTTTGCACCCATGGATTAGTAGGTATTTCGAAAATTGCACGCGCGCATTTTTTATAGCGGCTTGAAATAAGTGAATACTTAAAAAAAAGTCGTTTCCCAGGTTTTATTTTTGCTTGGTATGACTTGGCATTATGTCCAAATCGAGTAGACTTCGGCTTGGTGATGGGTCTTGTGACATCCTGTATAGACAATGCTTCTGAAATGGTCTGACGCAGATAAATTCTCTATTGAAATTTCCACGTGGGTCGAGACAAAATCGATCAGGTAGATTTTGTTGTGTATTTTACGTTTCCGCGAACGTTAAAATCAAAACATTGATTTATGTTTTAAACGATATTCATCATGTAATTTACTCTAACATTTTTCGGTGTGTTGATTGTTGCCGTGCACAAATGAACTAAGTGCACATACATATTATGTATGTGCACTTAGTTCATTTGTGCACGGCATTGCGTGTTTGGATGAAGCAATCTGATGAACAAAAACTGTCTTTATGTACCTATTCGTATTTACGTCCAGTATTTCCCCTGTCTCATTAGTGCCGGATTTCTTTTTTTTTTTTTTAGTAGTAGGTAAGTAAATAGTTACATGAATTAGATCAATAAATGCCAATAACAAGCTTCCACAATTAGTTTGCAACATGATGATATCTTTGAACAGCTAAGCACAGTTAGTTATGAGAATGAAAAAGTACTTAACAGATGGTTAACAAGATTAAGCCCACTTAACATCCAAAATTCACAAATTATCAACAAAGCATTTAGTTAGACAAGATCTGGCAGAATGTTTACCAGTAGTAAAAAGATCAAAACGACTGTCGACATTCAACTTGTTAAATTCACTAAATACTCTAGGCAGAAAGCTATTCGCTCTATAATTGGTGTGGCACGAAGGTCTGGATAACAAGAGATTTTTACGTAAGTTTTTTACTGGTATTCTTAATTTTATTTTCGAAAGAAGATCAGGACAGTCGATTTTACCCTGAGCAATATTGAGAAGAAAAGTTATGTCTGAAATGTTTCGTCTAACATGTAACGGTAAAATATGTAATTTAACACAGCGCTGCTCATAGGTAAGGTCGGCTGGGTAGAACAATTTAAATTTAAATTTAGCCAAATTTACAGATAATATCTTACAAGATATGTGCTAATTTAGGATGTGTCTGGAAGATATCGCCTGATTTGTGGTAGTGAAAGTTTGTTATTTTTACCTTTGTAAACTGCCACTGCTACTGCCAGTAAAGAATATGGCGAGAAATTCAGAAGTAGAAGACCTGCTGGCGGATTTGCTTATACGCTAGAAACCTTTTTTGCTTCAGAACTTAAAGATATGATTGACTCTGATTTTCTATAGGGTTGATGTACTTGATTATTCTGAGATAACGATTAAAAGCGGCTGTATTTATATACTATGGTTAATGTATTTTCAGATAATAATCGTTTTAGCTAACTCTAATCTAATCGATAACTCTGTTGATACCGTTTTGCTGCATATATTTTTTCACACAAAACGAAGTTTCGACGTACGTCCGTAAGGACATCGTCACATAATTTTGCGGCTGGATTTCAACAATCCAATTAAAAGCTCACTAAAACGTTGGATGATATCAGTATGATGAAGACAAACAGATCGGCAAAACTTAGAGGAGCCAGAATCCTATCTGAAATCAGTATAAGGACACGTAAATCAGTATAAGGATCAGTGTAAAGACAGTCATATTTGCTGATTTGAGATAGCCCTGATGCGAAAAAAACTTTGATAAGCTTATTCTTAAGCTATTTCTGCAGCGAAACACAGGACAGCGCCAAATGCAGGCTTTACATTGCCGTTAGGCCTTCCTCACATTAGGCATTAGCGTCCCTCAAGTGTGCGCCTGGCGCCCACTTAGTACTACAGGGTGAACGCCGGGCATACGCTAGAGGCCAGACGCTCGAGGAACACATGCCCAATGTAAGATGGGTCATAGATGGGTGCAAATTCATTTTATAAGTACTTCATCATCATCATCATTATCCTCCTGTCATAGTCCACTGCTGGCTATAGGCATCTTCAATCTAAGTCTGATTTTAGATATTCTATCTTAGTCTGATTTTAGATATTCTAAGAACTTCATCATTATCCTCCTAGCGTTATCTCGGTTGCATCCAAGACTTACGCCTTGGAGCCTGGGGTCCGCTTACTAGTCCAGTACCAGATATGACAGAATATTCTATCATATCTGGTTGGACTTCTTTATATTCTAAGTACTTATCCCACTAATATTTCTGTCCACAGTGCATCTTCATCATATGGTGTTATCTTCCCACCGACTACAACGGCTCCCTAGTCATCTACCACCGCATAATTCGTCCTTATTACCAGAAGCACCACGGCCGCATCGATGACATCGCCAACTCTGGTATGTATCAACATGTCGTCTACATAAAAACATTACAGGCAAAAACAAAGTTTCGTTCTACAGACTTCGTTTTTGGATGCGTCTTTGCAAATTTTTAGAACAATGCCTTCCAGTCGTTTGGTTACTTCACAATTTGTTTTACAATGTAAAATTGTGATTAGGCTGATAACTAAAATTCTCGGTTAAATCCTGCTGTAATTTGCTGCTAAGTGTGTGTAGGGTCCAGGAACCATACTTTTGAACGTATTAAGCATTATCTGGAATTACCTACCAGTATGTAGAACATTTTGCTATTGCCAAGTTACCACGGTATCGAATTCAGGTCGAGGTATTAAGGTAGGAGTGAATGTTTTGAAAGGGTCTTGATAATTTGGGTCATGGTAATGAAATTGTAAAGTAATTCGCACTTCACATTTTCTTCAGTCTCGCCTCAGGCGTTTAGTCATTTGTTATTGGAAACTGACTTCTACCAAAATAATGTATGTAATGAGGAAAGGCCTTTCTGAACATGAATTAAACTTTTAAACTTAATTCTTTAAATAAGATTCAATGGCTTACAAAATGTTAGATCAAGGTAGGAAATAAAAACGTACTTACAATAACAGATAAATATAATTACAAATAGTACCATACATTATTGGTGTAACGGTATGCTTAAAATCTGATTCTTAAGCTCTAAACTATATAATATTATGTTTTTATCGCGGAAATTATGAGTTTATGGCGCTGTATCCTCAACTATTAGGCTACTACTGCATCAATTACTGCTGCTTTTCTCGTCCCCGCATCTCCTTCCGTTCTTCATATATCCTCACCTATTCACAATTCCTTTTCTTATCAAAAAACTTACACCCATAGTATGTTCCTCTATATACCTTTGTTCCTCTTCTCACCCGCCTTCTCCTATATTGACAGGCGTATCCTCTGCCACGCCTTCGGCATGTTGTGCAACAGTATCTTAAAAAAGTTCGTAATGTCCATCACCCTCCCTACAGCCATTTGGACTGCCTTCCTGAGGTACGTAAATCTACGGCACTTCATAATTTTTTATAGAAACTCGATCTGTAAACTCTTACTTATCGTAAATTTTCGGACTGTATTCAAAATGATGTTGTATTTCTAAATGCGGATCTTCTTTTGCAATATTTTAGTTTCCATTGATTCAATCTTGATTTGAATATTCATACTTATCTAAAACTTCGGGAATGTATCCAAGAATCTGGTGGCTGGCTCGAAACAATTTTGTATCTCAAATAATTAAAATGAGATTCTCTTCGTAAACCATTCTACAGGGTGTTACATATCCCCCCGTCCGATCAATGAAGGGGTTGTAGAGTAGCGTAAAATGATGAGATATTTGTCATTATTTCACGGAAATTCAACATAAAATTTTCCCATGTAAATTTAATTAATTTTAAATAATATCATATCTGATTACCCATGGCAACACTAAAGACTTATAAATCGTATTAGCTAGGTATCTACCTAAAGTTCATAAAAAATTTACGGCAAAAGCGGCGCCTTTGAGTGCATAGGCCAACCGACCGCCTCCTTTGACAAAAGCCGCCGCCGCGCGTCATCGTCCTTTACACGTGCCAAGTATTATTTTAGGTATAAACAGATTTTATGCACTTGATGCAACAGCTGATCTTTTGCTTCGACGGTTTAGGTAAAACTCCGTAAAACAAAGTACAGTATTAAGGTTTTCTGTTTGTTTCGTGCGAGTGCGTGGCCAACTCTGGTGTCACTGTTTTCAAACTGCTCGAATACCTACGACATGGCCTAACGATTCTTGGATGCGGCTTTACGGGCCGTCGGAAGCCCGGAAGCGCTTTCATGTAATGTCACACGCGGTCACCCATCTAAGAGAAAATCGTCGCGCTATGACTACGGTACTTACATTAATAACTACCTACTTTTTAATTGGTTTAATCTTACGTAACTAGGTACCTACCTTAATTGATAAAAATATCAACTTGCTGTAAGTTGCGACGGTCATTCTCCACATGTCCGCCGCCCACGTCCAGACACTTACGGCACCTTTGCACCATATCCGAACGCACACTTCTTAACACTCCTGGGTTTAAACTTCGGAAAGCAGAAACGATACGCGCACGCATTTCTTCTTCAGTGTCACACGGTTTTTGGTACACTATTTGTTTAACGTGTCCCCACAAGTAAAAGTCTAAAGGCGTTAGGTCCGGTGATCTTGGTGGCCACGAGATAGGCCCGCTTCGTCCAATCCACTTGCCAGGGAACTGTGCGTCAAGATACTCACGCACAGCTCGTAAAAAATGAGGTGGGGCACCGTCGTGCTGGAACCACAAGCTGCGGTGGAAGCTTAACGGCAACGAATCTAACTCGTCACTTAGAACTTCCCTCAAAAATCTTAAATAATTGGTACCGTTCATGGTTTCATTTAAAAAATGCGGACCAATAATACGGTCGCCGAGGATTCCCGCCCACACATTGATGCGCCAACGATGTTGAAAATGGCTTTCTTTCATCGCGTGTGGATTTTCAACAGCCCAGACGTGTTCATTGTGACAGTTGAAAACACCCGTCCGCACAAATGAACATTCGTCGGTAAATAACACGCGCTCCAAGAACGTAGCATCCTCTTCTACTTTGCCAAGTAGCCAGTTGCAGTATTGTCTTCTGTGGGCATAGTCCGACGGCATAAGTGAGTGAACACGTTGGTAGTGGAAAGGATGCTGTCCGTCTTCTTTTAATATCCTCCACACTCGCGCGTTACTGGTGCCCAGTTCACGTGCCGCACTCCTGGTACTCTGCGTGGGATCCTCAGCGAATAATCGTAAGACCTGTTCCACTACACCGTCGCTACTTGGTGGTCTGCCACCATGATTGCGATTCGAATCATCGCGAGCACTGCCCGTGTTGTACACCCGGTGGTGAAGCCGTTGAAACGCGCGCTCCGACGGCACGGGTAGACCTTGTGGTCTGGCATACCGCTCCTCGTACTCCCTACGAGCACCTGCATAATTGCATTCACTCCTACCTAAGCACATCAACATGTTAAAGTATTCAGGGTTTGAATATGACATACCTAACGAATCTACTATTTCACGCGGAAGTCTAAACAAAAGGAAAGCTAGCGAAAGACTGAGTGTTCAAGTAGGCAAATAGTTAATTCGTAAATCAAATAGGTAAATAATTAGAGATGTAACAAATGGTATTCACTGGAGTACTGTTTCTATCGATATTTTATGTTATTGTTTACCTGATAGAATATCGGTAGCTAAACCCCTAAAACGTCAGCTTTGTGTAAATTTATGTTTTTATTTGCTGTTAATAAATAAAAACATTCCATGGTTTAGACTAGAATCAGTTTATTTAAGGGTACTGACTCCGCGTGACGACTGTCAAAGATCTTCATGACTGTTGGTCCGACGGTTTAACGTGCTCTCCGAGACACAGGGATATTAACTATTTATTACGCACGTAACTTGGAAAAGTCTTATTATCTTACTATGTATGTATTATTATTGATGCGCGCCGTGGATTCGAACCCGATACCCTCTGCACGGCAATCCGTTGGTATCATCACTAGGCTATCATTGGCCTAGTAGCCTAGCAGGCTATCATTCTAGTTTTAACATGTCATGTTAAAATTAAATAAATCGATATTATCTCTTGATCGTAAACATCACTAGAGCGGTCCCTTTGTGTACGGCGGCTCGCTTGATGGTAAAATTGCACTATTTTAAAAAGGCGGCATGCCCTTTGACACGGTAAGCGGCGAAAGCCGACAATTTTTAATAAATTTAAAGGCCTATCCACACGACACAACTTTACATCCAACTTGACTAAATCACTTGATTAAATCGTGACGTGTAGACGCCAGTCGTCCAACTCAAGTTCATCGGGTGTGCGGACCACCAGATTTTAACCAATTGGGTGGACGGAATGAAATTCAGTCATTTGATTGTGTCGTGTAGACGGGCAAAGCCAATTCCATTGAAAATTTGAACAGTGGTAAAATTGTGCCGTGTGGATGGGCCTTAAGAATCAGAAAGGATTCCGCTATTGAGGGGAGTGTTGTTAGTTTACAGAATTTTCGCCAATTTCGGGGTAAAATTTCTCGTTAGCACTGAGGTAAGGAAATTTATTCTGATGTTTTATGATGACCTAGATTTTTTTTTATTATTTTTCCTGGTATGCCTGATAAGTCAGTAATATGTCCTTTCGAGATCAGACGGGGGTTTATGAAACACACTGTATAAAGATGAAAACTAATCCTTAAAGTAGGAATTGTGAGAACTTTCAAAGCATCATAAATCCAATAATATATTGCTACTTGTAAAGGCTATGAAAAGTGTTGTCCAAAATTATCTGATAGCAATCTTTCGACACCTAGACATACTACGTTCTCAAATGCTCCTGCCCAATAGATGATGAGAGGGTAATTTCAGAACCTGCCCGGATTGCTTCTCCCGAAGATTTATCGTCTCCAGAAAATAATGAATCAGAATTGGCACCGATCCGATACGCTCAAGTTTGTCCTGCGACCTCTTCGTCCAATTCTTCCAGTAAGACGTCAAGTGCCTCGTCCTAATATCCAAGCTGTTACATATTACATAGAAACCAAGACTGGACGGACTTGGACATAGTTTGTGAATTGAATAAGATTTCTCATATTGAAAAGAGATTAGTGTCTGACAGTAAGACAGATTTTAAAGAGGCCTGACTGTTGTTATGTATATTATATCGTGCAGCATTAGTCGAAGAGTAGATTGAGAGAATGATGCAATGATGCAAAGGCACTATGCCTTGAAGTGCAGACACATTCCGTTTTCTTTAAACGTTCCGGATAAGTAAACTAAGATCGCTTAGTTAGTAGCTGCATAATATGATTAATTAATTTTGTGATAATAGATCTGTATTTATTCCTCAGTGGTTTTATTTAAACGTGTCTAATTCAGTTTTGGGGTTATCTTATAAACTCTGTAACTTAACAGTTTCCCTGTCCCGTGTATCATATATGATTCATAACAATTAATTTTCTATTGTGTCTCGCGCCGGACAGCGAATGGGTTAAAGTTGTGGTGCATAAAAAAAAACTAAGTGTTTTTCATATATTATAGAGTGTATGGATATTGCATTAAAGGTTACAGTCATGATGGTTAAAGCGATCGTACTTGGTACTTCCGAATGAACAGTCTTCGTTTCCATGTCTAGAATAATCGTCGTTTTATTAAAATCAATTGGTTGTAGGCGGGATAATACTATGTTTCAAGTAATATGACCTCAAAGTTTGGACAGGATCTGGTAAAAACATTCAGTTGTTTTTATATTGATCATGCTTACATCCTATGCAATTATTGTATAAATCATATAGTTTATACAGAATGTTTGAGAGTTTATTTCACCTGTTGACTTATAATAATCCAATTTTGTTGCTATATGCGTCTAACAGGGAAAAAACAGTTGATAAAGCC
Organism: Euclidia mi; assembly: GCA_944739405.2. NCBI lineage: Eukaryota > Metazoa > Arthropoda > Insecta > Lepidoptera > Erebidae > Euclidia > Euclidia mi. Next base: position 10,092,890 of record OX123192.2, on the reverse strand, counting down.
GTGATGACATTGCTCATATTTTTAACCCACACACACTTAGCGCAAATTGATCCCAGTTTACAGCAGATACGAATATGAAAACACATATTTTTCGGCAAATTATTCTGAACGGACCGTTCTAAATTCTAGATCCGATAAAGAAGCTTGTGAAGAACGCCAAAAAAAATATGCACGAAACCGTGCAGGCTTTTGAGAAAACCTTCAAAGAGCTTTAAATCCAGGTACTTAAGTGCATAATGGCTAAGCAAGCTTTGCATGGCGGAGGGCATATATGCGCACGTGTATAACAAATACTTTTATGTATATGGGTCGGTATCCACAACAGAGAAGTTTTAACACGTAGGGTCCCCTATCTGGGGTTTGTCTCCGCTTAGCTTCTGTTTGAAGCGGAGACGAGAGGAGATGTATAATTTTCCGTAGGCGCGACGTGGTTGCTAAGGACGTTTGGGACGTCCCACTGGCCGTGTCTACGCGTCGAGTGGACTAACCTGCCCGTTGTGCCGAAAATGGAAACGTGGCGAGGTTTGCTGCAAGAAGGATAACTTCGAGTGTTTGTGTAACAGTTATCTTAAAAAGCCGCGGAGAGGAGATTAGCCGTGTTCGTTATTTTCTGAAGGGGTTTTTGGAGAAATAAAAGCTCTTACAGTACTTTGAAAACAAGTCAATAACTTGTTGGGGATACGAGCAATTTTGATCCCTGCTTCTTGCTGCCTTACTGCAGAGATCTTTGGCGCAGGCACTATATTTAGCCTTGTACTGCGTTTGGATATGAGAACCATATTGTTGTCTCATAAATCTCTTCCCTTTCTCTTTTTTTTCGTTTGGATTCTTTATCGCACTCGCGTGGATACCGGCCCTAAATTTTATTATGTATTCGTCGTTTGTGACGTAACAAGCTATTCTGGGACCTCAAGTCTCTTTTCTCGTTCGGGAGATAAGACTTACTGCTTTCTGTAAGATTTGACATTAACGTGTAGCAAAAGCGATGTGTCTATTTGCGGATGGATAAAATGGCGAAAAATCAAAACCATTCATCACAAAAAGATTTGTGGTGTATTTTTTATTCAATAGCATTCGGTCCCAAAAATTCCTTACTTTTACTGGTTATGCCTTATTACACCGAATAGAGAATCAATTTTATTATTTACGAAAAGTTGCACTTTTGCACATTTTTTCATGTTAATTTCTAGCATCGCATGTCTAGCTCTGCTCACCATGTACATTATCTATGAATTCTCAAAGTATTTCGCCGACGAACTTATTTTATGAATCGTTGGTGTTTTAGTCGTCTGTGTTTTAGACATTTGAACAATAAAGAATAGTTTTATTACATCTTTGAATATTTGCGAAGTATAGCGGGTGAACTTTAAATATTTTCGAAATATGACGGGTGGCCAGTTCGAAATTCAAAATTAGAAAAACTGAGTTAGTGGGTACTACATTGGTAGGTTCCGTTTCGAGTAGCCATTTAAAAAAGTATATGAATTATTTTTTTATTGAAGTAAATAGTTTATCGTTTTTGTACAAACACAGCGAATGTCCAAAGATTGGTGCAAGGCGCTAGCAATAAGATCGATGTCTCAATGAAAAAGTTGACAGAAAGTTAACATGTGTGTACAAGACTTAATATTGCTTTGCAATGCAAAGTACGTGACACATTTTCTTTTTTTTTCAGTAATTTGCTTTTTTCAGTATATTGTTTTTTTTTTCTTTTATGACGGTAGTTAATAGCAATAGCTGTTAATGTTGCTGTAGAAACCTATGACATTTATTTCCGGCTTTAAAATTTTATTTGGTTAAGTTTGAATAACATTTATAATTTAGATGTATATTTTCGATGAACTAAACCATTTTTGTAGTTGTGAGATTAATTGTTCATAGATTTACAAAATGGTTGTAATATAAAATAATGTAAATACGTAGATAATATGATATTCTAATAGTTAGTTTGTTGGGCTACATATTTCATTTTAATATTTGAATTTCAATGAGGACGCAGATGTGGAATGTAAATATTTTATTTCATTATTATTTAAAACCTATTACATTTGTGTCTGTAAGTATTTTGTTATTTGTCCTCATAGCCACAACAGTCTTAAAGACCACCAAAATAATTTCTTTTTATTAACCAACCCCTGAAACTTTAAATCTACCTGATAGACTCTAATGACACTATCTGTCATTAGAGTCTATCTTTGCATATAGAGTATTATTTTCTGTCCTCAAAAGTTGTTCTCCACAATAACTACCCACTACACGATTTTGTAAAGGACATATCCACGTTCAAACATTAGACCTAGTCTAACTAAAAGCTATATAGAAATAGTCTTATTTCCTTTTGTCCGTTTTACCATTTCTTATATTTCCTCACCTAACACACTCAATCGTTTTAGGTAAACAAGAATAAGCTGAAAATACAAAATCAAAATTCGTCACTGGTAAGTCAAATTGTATAAAAAAATAATAGAGCTTTTTATGTGTAGAAAAATATATCAGGCAGGAAATAATTAAACGAAATAACGTGCCAATAAGGCTGACATCTGTCAGTTATATTTGAGTGCTGCCAATTAAAATAATTCTAAGATAGCCTTGCCAGCCAAAAAAAAAATATAGTCTTGTCTTGGCGTTTTTTTAACTACCATTAATAATTGTCTTAATAATCTTATAGCTAAAGTTTCATTTGGCCGCAAATTCTTCAGCTTGAATACTAGGTTTTTTTTGTTACGTGGCCAGTGTTATAAGAATTAAAAATAACGCTACCGCTTTGGGTGTCAACGGAAGCTACGACTGTGTGTTTTAATTCCGAATGCAAATCTTCCATCCTTGTTTATCCTATAAATTACTCTATCTCGTCTTCTCTTCTTTTTTGCTTTATTAACTTTAAAATAACAGTATAATTATTATTGTTTAAAATGTAAGCCATACAACATGTAACTTGCATCTTTCTTGCATTCAAAATGCAAACTAATATTTCTTATAGACTTAACACAATTGTGCACAATAGTTATTGCGCACAGATTTTTGACATTTTAATTAACACGTTTAGACTTAATCGTTCTTTCTATTGAAATATTGTCGAAGCAGCAAGGTGGTAATGTTCTGCTTTTTTCAATAACTTAACATAAGACCTCATGATTTGCATGTTGATGATAATTCTCGGATATATAAGCTACCAGAGTCTTAACTATAAAATACGGTAACTGCATTTTAAAGTCTCTTAAAAAAAATATTAACTCATAGACAAGAACTATTAACAAACATAAAAGCTAAGATGGCACAATTATCTTATCTAAGATTTTAAAAACTTATTTTAGTTGCAAGGCAAATAGTTATGCATTTCTTCTCTTATTCAAATTAGCTAGCGTCAGTGAAAAACTTCTTGGTTATGTAAACTTATGTCGTCTTTTTAAAAAAGAAATAATACATTTAAATTCAGAATTATTTTCTGCCAGATATGTAGAGAGTATCATGTAACTATTACTCAAACGCTAAAGCTTATTCACTTCTAAAATCCTAATAATATCCATATTATCATAACAACCACTATAATATAAACACTATATTTAATTATTTATGTGTATATCCGTAAACTGTAACTAATTATCTATTACGTAACATTAAAATGCTTAATTAATTAGTTCACTTGCTATGTAAACAAATTATGTAATAAATTAATAATTATGTTAATTATTAAGACTAGACATTATATTTAACGGAAATAAACTGCATCAAAGTGCAACAAGATAATTTCAGCAAAGTGATATATTGATCTGTGTTTAAAACAATTTTGCCGCAACTAAGGCTAGAAATAGTTCTAGCCTTAGTTGTGGCAAAATTGTTGTACCAAGGAATATATTTGGACCTTTTTGTTATAAGGGCCAGTCAATACTTTTTCTAGGTAAAAATCTATAATGATTCTACCTACCATACTTTACTCGTATTCTCTTCTGCTTTGAGATGATCTTGATTAATATAAATAACGATTTTTCGTAGAATCTGCCATATGAAACACATGTTGTGGTAACAAACCTGGGATGGTAACTTGTCATCCTTTAAAATAGTCTTTTGAATATTCGGACAATTATACCTTCCTCCACATTTCTATTTCAAGCATTTGCTTATTGACCTGAACCAAGTTTGTATAATTGTAGAACTGTATCCATCGATACGTCAATATTAGGAATATTAAAGTGTATTAGAATAGTAAAGTGTATTAAGATAAAGAAAATGACTAAATCCCCTTCAATCGGTAACTTTATTACAAACTGTAATGCTAAGAAATTAAAAAAACTATAAACGCGTTAAAAAGATTATGATCAAATTCTTCTTTACGCTATTTTCTTTTGATAGTTCCATTTTTCAATCGGTTTTCTTTTTATTATAAACCAGTATTTACTTTTGACATAAAACGCATCTAAGAAGGTTTTTAATTATTATTATGTTTCTGAGTTTGCACTTTGATGAAGTTGATTTGTCCGGCAGTTTATACTGTATATTGGTGTGTCTTAATGGCATGTCGAATGAATTTGCTTATTATGTTTAGCAATGGACAATATCTGGACACTAGTATTGGGAAATTTATCCTGGTTAAAAATACCTTTTAAATTCAGGCATTAATCCGAACTTAAAACAGAGCTGGATGTTGATCCAGCGTTTTTTCAAGTCAGACATGTTAGGCAACCCACTATGATTATATGGGTAGCTAAACCCTACCCCAAATACTACCTTCTAAAAGTCTTCTTCATAATTTTTTTTAATGAATGCTCTCATATCGTGGTTTTCTATCTGCATCTTGGGAGAAATATGTATTTGTGCTTTACGCAAATGAGTGTTCTGGATTTGGTGGTATATGTGTCCGTCGTTTCAATGTTTATAAAATCTTGCTTTATTTTCCGAATACTGGTGCAATGGTATTGGCAATTGCTTTACTTATAAACGCTGCGTATTTGCCAGAGATGTGCAAGTGTCTACAGTGTATGCACTAGTAGGGCCATGGCTGTGTTTATTAAGTTTTTGAGTCGCAGTAAGCCATTCAGTGCTTCATACGCTAATCAAATCGATTTAAGCAAAACATCCATCTGTATTACGCAGGTACTAAGATAGTACGCCCGGTTTTAATTTTCGATCTATCCGTCGATTTGCCTACTACAGATACACATTTGACATAAGCTCTATGCAGAATACGTCATATACAATATCTCTCTCTTCGAATATTGAAACGCGCGTTACTTGTCATTTGGTCAGGTCAACACATCTCTGGACGATACGTAGTCTGCAGATAATAGTAATAAAAACTAAATGACTGATTATTGCCTGGATAATATACTAACGTATTAATTTTTTTTCCACAGCCAGCCGTCTGGTAGCCGATGCTGTTCTTAGTAAGAGCGAATAAACTAACATATGTTGTATTAAAATTTTGTGGGAGCGAAAGTACAAAAATAATTTCTGCACCCGCTTTTTTTCACGAGCTTCGCGGCACCATCACTTTATAAAAAAAAATTACATAAACAAGAAAATATAAGAATCTTGTTCGCCTGTTGACTGTCAATTATCATTTGTGATCAACATTCCTATAACGCATATGCTCAATTTAGAGTAATAAGGGTATAATTATGATGTGGTACATGAATGGGTAGGTTCTATCAATATAATTTTAATGCTGTGACACTAAAATTGGAGAGTGTTGATTATAAATGAAGTGTACCGAAGTTCTATACTGCAAGACACTTCGAATATCTAGTGTTTATTTTTTTGTCAACTTGAGGGTAGTTGTAGACAGTTTTAGCGGCATTTACCCAGCATGATGTCCAAAGACTGTTATTATCACACACAGATGTATTTTTTCTCACATATGCTCAGCATTTCTTTGTATAAAGTGAGCCATGCTTGGCTTACATAGTCTATGATTATCCTGAGTAACACCTGATGTTGAGCAGTTGACAACGACTTCAAACTCATTCGACTATTATTTTTAAATATGTATAAAAATTCCCTCTGACCCGGTAAAGGGCACGATTTAAAAATGATGTAAAAACATTGTATTACTAGTTAAGTTGTTATTAATCGTGACGCATTTTTTTATATTGTTTAGTTATAAAATTATTAGTTGAATCTATCTTTTCCTGGCTTTTATGATCTTGTAGGGATTGTAGTCCTTAGAAGCGTAAGTAAAAAACGTTTTAGTAGTCCTAATTCACCTTTATTTAAGATCTCTTTTGTGGAACAATGAATTTCTTAAAGTTTTCTTTGTATTATTATGTTTATAGATTTTGCCCAAGGAATGTTAGCAATTTGTCATGTTTAAGTTTGTCTTTTTAAGGTTGAATATTATTGTTAGTTTGCAAATGTTGCTAGCTTCAAAATGCTGGATAGTGTTGCCATATTATGAAGATAAAATAACGTTGAACCAAATACCTACATGATGCATGCATAGAAGTATTTTTGTACAATTTGAAGGATTATATTACTAGATATTGTTCAGAAATAAACCCCAAGTTTTTTAAATATAATATAATCATGTTTTGAAGTGTTTCGTGTTTACGCTTGTGATTGAAATCCATGTTATGTGCCTTTGACATTTGGCTGCCATCATTGATGTATTCACTCAAGGAATTGTTATTCTTGTCATTTTTTCACTTAATAAAAGGAATTCATTGTATATTGGTTTTATTTATTTTAAATACTTAGATCAAGTAAAAAGGTAGATAAGGCGCCCTATTTTAAATTGTCTTTCGGGATATATACCACCTACCTTTGTTTGGAATAACCGATATTTCGGCACTGTTGCAAGCGCCATGTTCACGGATGTACTAAAGGTATTGCGGGTGGATGAATGTTACGAGCAAGTATAACGGTCTACCCTCTTTCTTACTCGTTTTTTGCGTACACTCCTTTTAAAAAACTGTCGCAATATATAACAACGGCGAAAGACAGCGTTATTCCATGGTTTAGACCAGTATCAGATTATTAGAGGGCATTGACTCCCCATGGCGACTATTAAAGATCTTTATGACAGCCAGGACTGACGGCTTAACGTGCCCGGCATGGGACATAAGAATACGTATAGACTTGGAAAATTCAGTGGTACGCTCCGAGGATACGCCCGATACGATATCCTTTGCATTTCACGAATTATCGCTACATTTTTAACAGCCCTTTAAAACTTTTAAACTGTACCAGAGATGTTAATAGGCCTCGCTACGACACTGTTTCTTCGTCGTTTTCCTTCTCCGTTGAGCAAGCGATAATTAACAATTGTATAACTACTTCGAAAGCCGTCGGGGCGTCGTAGGTAACCGAATACCCTCTGCGTTGGTCTGTTGGCAGGCTAGCCACTGATTCTTAGTAGAGCAATAAGGGTTGAGCTACACCTATCAGCACCGCATCGCACTTTCCTATGCTTCTATCCTTTTCTGTCACTTAGGACCGTCATTTACTAGAGCGAGAAAGAGAGAGGGAACGCGTCAGCACGCCGCGGAAACGAAAAGGCGATCGGCAACACGGAAAAAATGCGACAGCATGCTGAGAGGCGACGGAACGCTGACGCGCGCTATAGCATGCTATAGCATCTGCCGCGTGCTGGCGCTGTATGGTAGACAGAACAAACAGTGATGCACACCAGACAAAACAGACATTGCTCATAAGTAACCTACCATACAGATGATACAAATCTATGGTCTTAAGCTGGCCTTTCAGTTGGTTCATGTATTTTCCTTAACACCTATGGAATTAAAGGAGAAGTGGCACTTTATATTCTTAATGAATCTGACACCACAGGGAGTGTCTATTCTATTATAGTGATACTTATTTCTACATTGCTATGTATTTATATTTTTAAAGCAAGCAGTATACTTTTAAATAAAAAAGTAAAGCAATTTTAAATAACTGTTATATTAAACACTACAAATAAACTAAAATTACATTTATTATATTATGATGTTGAGGCAGTTTCTTTAGTTTTCTCAGCTTCCTGTTTGGCCAGATTTGCTCTTTCAGTTCGTCTGTTTCTCCAAGCCATCATGTAGGAGCGAGGATGTATTGGGAAGAAGCCCGAAAGCCCTGGAAAATACAGCATAATAATAAGTAAGTATTCAGTCAAGTGTAAATAAGTAAACAGATTAAATGATATTAGGCATACAGCATAGCGTTTTGATTAATCATAAAAGGTAATGGATTTTACCAGGCAGTCCAAGTCAGATTCTGAAAGATTCTAATTAGGTACAAAATCTAGGCATTTACTCTTCTCCCCCCTTAATATGTTCTAAGATGTCCTATGACCATCCATGGGGATAAATAGGTATTTCGAGCATTGCACGCGCGCACTTTAATTGCCGTTTAAAAATGAGTCAACTAAAATGATTTCTAAAACATAGTAGATTTCGACTTGGGATACGATTGGTGACTTGGTCTTGTGACATCCTGTATATTCATCATAATCCTAGCATAATCTCAGTTGCATCAGTCTTTGCTTTGGAGCCTGGGGTCTACATTCTTGCCTAACCATATTCAACAGATTATTAGAAGATACACAGAGTAACTGCTGTCTAACCAGTACCATGGATTAGACCAATGTGACTCCCTATAATAACTGTGAAAGATCTTCATGACAGGTCTCAAATATGTCATCATCAGCCGTTAACAGTCCACTGCTAGACTAAGCCTCTCCTCTGAAAGGAGGAATTGGCCTACCATACCACGCTGGCCAAACAGATTGGAATAGGGTTTGTATCAAGTTTTCCTTCTTTTACATTGCTGTTCTATGCATAATATGCTCCCTCTGTTGGCTCTTACGACACCCATGGGATGATATAGGGTGGTGACAATCCATATTCGTAATCCGTCATCACACGGTCTCAATTATGTACATACAATTTCTTTTGTCAAATTCTTGTGATCAGAATCATTTACGTACGTTTTTCAAGGGGTAAAGGATTATTCTTTGACTTAAAGTAAAATGCTTACCAAGGAGTTCCGCCACAGGTGTAGAAACATGTGCACCTTGTCCGAGCCAGAACTTTATTCTTTCCAAGTTCAAAGCGACTAGCTTCTCATTGTTTACATTGGCCATCGGATCATATGAACCCAACTGTTCTATTACTGGCTGGGTGTTCAGTCTTTTTCTCTGGAAAAAGAAAAATTTTTGATGCTATGTTTAGGGCTAAATAGCAAAGGTATTGTGTGATTTCTGGGCAAGGTTTAGGTGTAGAATTAATAATAAAACAAAAAGGTGTGTTCATGTACATTGTTCCTGTTCAAATGTTTGTAGCTGTTACTTTTATTACATGGTATAAAGTTTCAAATGGACGTAGTTAAGCAGAAAGGACTCAATCCACACAAAGTCACTTTTGAGTTATGGGCGTTTGAAGTTTGAGCTGTAATTTCTCTGACAAAAAGTTATTATTTTTTTTTAAATGGCTCTTATCATCAAAAGAATAGTTTATATTGTATTTGTCCATCAAGTTTGTGATATATTTTGCAATACATTTCGAGATATTAAGATAAATGTGGGTTGAGTCCTTACCATTAAACTTAAGATTGTTAAGACAGATTTCAATTTTTTATTTCTCAAAATGGACTCAAAAGTACCCTTGTACTAGAAAATTATTTATAAAAAAAAACCGAAATAGTAAAAGTACTAAAAAGTTTTACATTAATTGACCTTAAACAAAAAGCTAGTAAAATCACATAAAACACAACCATTAACATTAAAAAAAATAGATAAAACAGGCCAAAAATGAGGTCGCATGTTAATTTCTTACATCCTCCAAGTCATTTCTGTGGCACTGGATGTCCACGTCAAAGGTCTTCTGGTCTCGGTGTAAAACCTTGTAGGGATATAGTATCCGGTTGTTCTCATCTTGCCAATGGTAAATATTTGCATAGACAGAACCAAGTAGCCAGGATTGTCCACCAGCAACTTGCCTTAAAGTACCAACTTGTCGACTCTGAAATACCGTACTACAGGTATGTGCCCGACCCAGTTCTTGAAAATGGTTGTGCTACTCGGTATTGGGATCGGTCTATCGTTACTGACAGAACTATTGTGGCTAACAAGCCGGACATAGTGGTGACAGACCGATTAGAGCGCCAAGAAGACCACTTGAAGCACCGTACACAGGTGTACGGTGCTTCAAGTGGTCTTCTTGCCGGACCCTGACGAACGATGACGTGGGTTGCTGTTGGCAGGTCCTTGGGTAGGTACGTAAAACGTTCTACTGGTACTATTGTGCCATGACGTAGGTAGCTGACGAGTTGCTGACGTGAGCACGTAGTCTAGAAGCCAGAGTTGTAATATCTGTCTCAGCTTCGGAGGCAGGTGAGAGGAATTGTCCAGGTAAACGGAGTGGTTCACCGTAGACAATTTCTGCTGTAGACGATTGTAGGTCTTCCTTCCATGCTGTTCGTATGCCAACCATACCATACCGTAGAACCCTAGGTAGGACTTCAACCCAGTTGGATGATGCATGGCAGGTGATGGCTGACTTAAGTTGTCGATGCAATCTCTCAACAAGGCCATTAACTGCTGGGTGGTACGAGGTGGTAGTGTGATGGTTTGCGCCAATCAGTGCTGCGAGTTCCTTGAATGTGTGCAATAGAAACTGTCGCTGCCGCGGTCGGAATGTATTCTGGACAGCCAAACCGCGAAATCCAACCATTGACAAGGGCGGCAGCGCAGGTTTCAGCAGTCATATCCTGGAGTGGATACACCTCAGGCCAACAAGTGAAGCGGTCGACTATTGTGAGGCAGTATCTGTTGCCAGAACATAAAGGCAATGGTTTCAAGATCCAGCCGTCTAACGAGAGCCTCTTGAGGTGGTGGTCGAGGCTCTTGGCAATAAGACCATTTACGGTCACGACTATTGGTACAATGATCGCCGAGTCAACATCCTTCCTGTCGACAATCTCGTGAGCCAGGTCCAAATACTTAATTTGTTTATATTTTTCGGCTTTCACGGGATTCTCGTCATGGGGTATGATGACGTCGATGATCATTGCAAGGTGCTCTAATCGATCTGTCACCACTATGTCCGGCTTGTTAGCCACAATAGTTCTGTCAGTAATGATAGACCGATCCCAATACAGAGTAGCACGACCATTTTCAAGAACTGGGTCGGGCACATACCTGTAGTACGGTATTTCAGAGTCGACAAATTGGTACTTTAAGGCAAGTTGCTGGTGGACAATCCTGGCTACTTGGTTCTGTCTATGCAAATATTCACCGTTGCCAAGACGAGAACAACCGGATACTATATGTCTAAGCGATTCACCAGGCTGATGACATGCCCGACAAATGTCGACCGTCCCATCCCTCTGAATATACTTCCGGTAGTTGTTCGTCATGACAACTTCGTCCATAATCGCAAAGACAAAACCGTCTGTTTCGGTGAAAAGATCATCAAAACGCAGCTAGGACACCGACGCTGGAAAATCTACGTCGGGCCCATGCAAGGCCCGGTAAAAACGTCCATGCAGCTCTTTACCTTTCCATACTTACCTGCGCTCCTCTAAACCAAGTACGGCAGGTTTGCGCCAGTCCTCTTTGATCAGGCCCAGCGGGGTAAGCCCTCTGTCCACAGCGACCATATCTCGGTGCACACCCGCGTCGGTGTGGAGAAAGTATTCTCTGAGATTGTACACCTCGCGATTGTGGAGGGTTCACACTTGTGCGGGATGTACAATCTCATCACCGACGAACGCTGGTGATGCATCCGTTATGTCGTAAGTAGGCAGCGAACTTTCCTATCCAAGGCGTCCAATTCTGTTTGAGTACATCTTAGTATGCCGAAGGAGTACCTACATTAAGACGGGCATAGCCCAACCGTTACAGGCACGCACCTCATTTTCGCCCGATAAAAAGCTTTTTAAAACTTTCTTCAGGCCTCCAAAGAAACGTACCTGCAACGCCTGTTTCATGCCAACGTCATCAATGCCTTATGCCTGCGACATACCCAGATATTTGTAGGTTGCCGTTGCAGAGAGAGATCTAAGTTGTGTGAAATCTGAGAGCTCTATACCATCAGATTCCACACTCCTGCCTCTCTTTACATGCATGACCGCACATTTATCCACACCTAACTCCATCTTAATTGAATTACTAAAGCTTTCAGTTATCTTTAGTTACTCAATTAATTGGAGGTCAGTAGGGGCACATAGTTTGAGGTCATCCATGAAAAGGAGGTGAGAAATAACCTGACCTCTAGTCTGCAACCGATAGCCTAGCCCTGAACTTTCGTGCAAAGTACTCAGCGGGTTCAGTGCTAGGCAAAACCATAGTGGACTCAAACTGTCGCCTTGGAAAATACACCGTTTGATCTTTATAGGTACGCCATCCCCGCAAGGCGGCGACACCCTAGATAGCGAAGCACCGTACTCCACTGCCCCATACATGCCTTCAAGAGGGCGCATAGTGTTGCATCTACTTTGTACAACTCCAGCACTCTCAAAAGCCACGTATGTGGCACAGAGTCATAGGCCTTTTTATAGTCTATCAGGCATATCGCCAGATTCTTTCGACTACGGCGCACCTGTTGGCTAATAGCCTTAGTACCACGTGCCCGGCTTCTACGTCCATTTTGAGACTCAAATAAGATTTTATTATTGAATATAATAATATGTAATGCCAATTTTGTTCTCAAAATGGATGTAAAAACTTTACAAAATGTAGGCAGGCAAGTTATAGGCCTATAGTTTGTAGGCTCCGTGGTACTACATATACCATACCATAAAACTTGGCAGATCCTGAGTCCAGAGATGACTGGAATTGGGATGCCAAGCCAACATGTGCACTGCGTAGCCATTTTAACCGGAAATTGTGCAACCCGTCCGGTCCCGCAGATTCCCAATTGGCTAACGGACGGACTGCACAATTTACATCGCTGGCGTCTATTGCTACAGGCTCCATATGAGGTATTACCTCACATGATCGCTCAATATCCCTAATCCAGTCACCCTCTGTATGGCTGACGGGAGTCGACCATAAACTGCGCCAGAACGCAATCGTGTTCGCATCATCTGGTCGACGCCCATCAGCCACACCTGGTTCAGGTCGCTCCCAATTCCTATAAACCAACTTCTCATCTCTTTGAAATGCGCGATTTTGGGAATATCGGTCAATCCTTTTTTTGTACCGCCTGATGCGCTTCGCCCACGCATAGATTTTATTATTATTTAATATTAATAAAATCTATTGAATTTTATTATTAATATTATTTAATAAATCAAATGTTGTAAGTCGCTTCAGTTCATTTGAAAGTATTTCTATCAGTCATTACATCTATTCCTTAGAAACGACTCAGTCTATTTGAGTCGATTTAGTTTATTTGATATTAAATACGCTGTTCATTTAAAGCAGTTTTCCTGAAATATCCTAAGTGCTTTGAGTCGTTTCTGATAAATAAAAAGAAATATTTTGTTTCAGTAAACCTATAACACAGAAAGGACTCAAACTGTTTAAGTCGTTTTAGTTATTTGATATAATGATAGTTGTATAATAAAACTTATTCTTAGAAAGGACCCAAGCTGTTTGAGTTTATTCTGGTTTATCGACCCTAAGAACATACCCATAGAAATACATTACTCAGAAACAATTCAAGTGGATTGAGTTCATTCTGCAAATATTTTTGTGTGCTCTTCATATTGTGGGTTGAGTCGGGGTAGCGAAAAAAAACTAGTTGCAGTGTACATTTTCCAAAAAGGGTCTTACTACATGATAGATTTGACCCTCGGGAGTACGATGGCATACTTAACTCAATTTTGGCCAAAGTGTGGATTGAGTCCTTTCTGCTTAACTACGTCCAAATTATATTAATTAAGTACCAATTTCTTTGTAATTATTTCTTTATTAAAGCAATTTTCAATTAGTACCTAAATACATAAGTTATTTGGGAATGAATAATTTATAATTAGTGCCTGCATTAAATAAGTTACTTGAGAATTTAAAATTGGGTAAATATTTAGTTTAGAAGATAGATAGCGCAGTAGAGTAGAAATTATGCAAGTTGTAGCTGAGTTTGTGAAAATAGTTCCATAGATATTCTGTAAAATATTAAGGTTACTTACGTGAGTTACAGAGATGTGGAAAAATGGTCTGTTAGTACATCCTTGACGAATAAGACGAATGGACTTCGCTGCTTTGGTAAAAAATTGGCCCGTGCCACTTGCTGGTGGTAGCGGCATTTTTGTTAATTCAGATTATTTATTAAATTCACTCGTCAATGTATTCTTACAAAATATAACCTCAACACAACAATTTCATTATTTCATATGACATAATGTCTTCGTTCGGAATTCAGAAATAGTATCATGTCAATCCTATCGCAAATTGTAATAACGATATCAAAAAAGGTCATAATAAAGTATTTAAGATAATTTACACATTCTTATTATATTTATATTACTAAATAAGTCGATTTCTTTCAATATTAATATCTTTAATGAGTAGCCGAAAACGGTAGATCCCGAACGAAAAGTCAGATCTGCGCCGTTCCGACGTATAAAAAAATTGCGTCGTTAATTTTAGTAGGCGCCACTATAAAAAAAACAGTTATGGAAACTTTTTATCAATAAAATATAGCCAGGATAATTACTATTATTTTATAATTGAAGCACTGTGTTTATAAATACTTAAATCAATAGTTTAAAAATTAAAGGAAGTGATGCAATCCGTAGTTTATTACACTTATAGGTCGCAGCACGGTTTTTGAGCGCTGAAGAAGAAAGATGGGATTGTCGCATTTGTCGCTAGTCATTGCAAAATGATTGTTTATAAGATTATAATTTTAAAAATATCGACGGCCATATTGCGCCATTCGCAGCACATTTTTAGAATTTTTGACTCTTGCAATTTTACCAGAAAAGATACTTACCTACTCTCAGCGCTCAACATTCGCGCGACCTATAGGTAGGTACGGATTACATACCTTGCCTTGACGTTAGTCTTGCACGCTTTAAGTAGGTAGCCGAATCTTCAGATTAAGTATATGAGTTCTAGATCATTCGGTTCAAATATAATCTCAGTAAAACCAATATTATTGCGATAAATACCGTGAACTGAAGTTTAATTTCAATTTTACATACATTTCCTAATATAATTCTCATCCTTCTCTTCCTAATAGACGGGCGTCACCACCCGATTGCCTAGGGGGCAAGGACGCCAGCCGATGGCCTAGAGGGAGGCAAGTTGATATGAAAAATGAGAAAAGTACTGAGAAAAGAATAAATTGTAGGGTTTTTTGAATCTCTAGAGGGGGAGGAGGGAGCTGTTACAGAAGGCTTACGTTGAATCGACTTTATCAAAAACTCGTGCTTACGAGTTGTACCAAGCGTTCGAAAGCGGTCGAGATGTGATGGAAGATTTGTCTCGCGCTGGTAGGCCATCAACGTCTGCAACTGAAGTTAACATCGCAAAAGTGAAGGAAACAGTGACTGAAAATCCTCATTCAACTTTGAGAGAGATAGCCCCTGAACTTTCTGTATCTCACGACTCGATCCGTACCATTTAACTAATAATTTGGGTATGAAACATGTTGCCGCTCGGCTAGACCCATAAGACCTGAATTTTCTCCAAAAACTCAATCGCGTAAGAGTCGCTGAGGACATGCTAGAACGAGGCAATTCCGACCCAACATTCATGAAACGCATTGTTACTGGTGACGACACGTGGGTTTACGAGTTTGACTTGCAAACTCGTCAACAAGCTTCGGAGTGGCGCCTTCCAAATGAACCGAAACCGAAAAAACCCCGCCATACCTACTCGTTCAAAAGTCAAAGTATCTTATTTGAGCGTCAAGAATATTATTTGAGCGTTATGCGGCGTTTAGGAGAGCAAATTCGACGAAAAACTCCGCTTTTTAAATACACCTACCATTAATCTCTGCACCACTCTAATGTAGACTGGCAGAAAATGCCTAAGGCATTAAGTCCACCTTTAAACGCTATGTGTGTATATAAAGTATAAATAAATAAATAAAAAGGCCAGATTTGTGGAAAGAAAATTCTTGGATTTTGCACCAAGATATCGCGGCTTCGCACAAGACTATCATTGTGAACGAATTGTTGACGAAACACTCAACAAATACCATCAAGCAACCACCACATTCACCAGATATGGCTCCAGCAGACTTCTTCCTTTTTCCTAAACTCAAATTACTACTTCGTGGCACCCGTTTTCAATCGGTAGAAGACTTATCGGAGAATTCGCGGGGAGAACTACTCGCGTTTAAAAACTGTTTTGATGATTGGATTATTCGTTGGCGTAAGTGTATCGTTTCTGAAGGAGCATACTTTGAAGGTGATCATATAAATTTGGATGATTAACAAACAGTTTGTGTATTATTGATCTTTTCCCGGTACTTTCTTGACATAGTAGTATAAAGCGGATCTAGGACTACAAGCGCCTTGAAACCGGAGATGTTAAGTAGTTTTTAGGCCATTATCGAATTAAAGGTATCCTATTTGCATCCAAGACTTGCCGCCTAGGATTTGCCTTCTGGTAGTTTCAAATCTGATCAGATTTTACTTATTAATTTTGATATTGGTTCTTGAGGATAATTTAAGGTTTGCAATGTCAAAAAATACACTAAAAGTCGTAAAAAGCACAATATTCAAAAGCATAAGGAGTAACAAATGTAGTCAATAGGATAGAAGTTATAAAGTTTTGACGAGGCCTATATAAAATCATCGTGACTTAGATTTTCTTACAACTACCCTCATAAGGAAGCCATATTCTTTGGAGTTAACCTAAAAATATGACGGTCTTACATGGACCAAGCGTTAGGTACAGTCAGCATCAAAAGTTGATGAGCACATTTAGATTTTCAATATCGCTGTACACCATAATACACCTAAATTGCTCAACATGACAAGCGCCAGAATTGAATGATTATCATAAAAGGGCATAAGTAGGTGACCATGACTTTTCAAAAGTCGCTAAACAAAGTTATGGTAAAAAAAGCATAACACCACGTCACCAGTCATTCGGCCAGTACGGCCAGTGACGTCCGAGAACTAAATAAAGGAGGTCGTTACATTTGATAAACTAATGTGATTAATTATATTATTATTAAAGTATTATGAAGTAAATAATTTTATATAATACTATTTTAAGCTAATACAATATTATGTAGATGATAAATAATTGCAACCGCAATGGTCTACATTCGATACAAAGTGATAATTAAGTAGAAATATTATTTTACATTCATTCACTTTTACAAAGATCTTTGACAATCTTTACAGGGCGTCAGAACCTTCTAATACTGACACTAGACTAAACCATGGAATATCGCTATCCCTTCGGGTTGCGGCGGTCGGACAGGCAGTCGCTCCGTGGAAAAGCTAATATTCAGCCAAATCCGGTTAGGCTAGTAAGCGGACCCCAGATTAAAACTGGGATAACGCTAAGAGGATGATGATGATTCAGTTTTACAAAGAATTGAATTAAAACAGAATTTGTGTGAATTTTGAAAATGAGTCTTATATGTATATAGGAGTACGTCTACCAAGAGTTTGTTTTTCAAACATACCACGAGTTTTGCACGCGATCGTCACGGCAATTTCCTGCATGTGAAAAAAATTATAAAAGTATTTTTATCTAGTGAAACATGTCAAAATAATAGTAGTTTAATTCATCAATTAATGTTAAAACTTTATTTAATATTTTTTATTGAAAATAAGTATTCTACTTGACAACAAAACACTATGAAGTCACTACATCATATTTCATACAAAACCCTTGACAAAGGTCGTTTTTGACATTTAATTAATAGTGCTTGATTTGACTAGTTGGAAACAACCCTATTTCCATAGATTTTCTAAAAGCACCCTCATCGGATAGTAGCGATCGATAGAGGGCGTATTAAGGAAATGTATGAAAATTGTTACCGTCGACTAGCCTATCATCACCGTGTAAATTTCGTACCCTCAGATTGAGTTCTAATTCAATCGTAACTATAAAAATCATAAACTAAGTCGACGGTATGAATTTGAACGGAATCTGCGTGATTTTTGAAAATAAGTCTTACTGCTTTACGAATAAGGTTACAATTTAATTGAACTAAAAAATCTATAATTACGTCGATGGTATAAATTCAAACTAATGATTCTAAATGTTTTCGGATATTATAACGATCAGCAATTTTTGACAAAATGGTGTTCAGTGACTTTTGACAAGTAGTGTTCAGTTAGTTTTGAACTTTAATGATGTTCATTCAATACTGGCGCCCTTCTTGTTGAGCGATTTATGGGTGATATAATGTTCATTGATTTTGAAAATCTGAATGTGGTCATCGACTTTTGATGCTGACTGTACCATCTATAGCTTTTATTGGTTATAATTTTTTTATCGGACTTTTTCGTATTATCAGAGCGATAGAGCTGGATTCAATGTGAATGGGCCAGTATCTTTTTAATGTTATTGTGTGAGCGAGAGCGCGGCAGATAATGTCCTCTATCTCTCAGTTGCCCTAACAGTCCCTGTAAGTCTTTTTTTCTCAATGTTGGCATCGGTTTAGATATACTTATTGTATGTGTCGATTTGTACCTAATACTATGATGTCACTGGTTTTACAGGGTCATTTTTTTTTGGATGGTCACTTCACACCATCGTTCTGTCTTGATGTTTTATTATTTTCCTATAGCCAGCAACTCTGACGACATAAAGTTTTTGTTCGGGTACCTACGTCCACATTTCTGCACTGTACCGCAAAATGCGCCAATTTGTAAGAGGATTCGCATCGCACACGCGTGAAATATTACGCGCTGTAAGCGATCTTTACAAGCGCTGTCTGTGCGTAGGTACCTCGCAATTTCTTCTCAGATCATAATATATGAGCGACCTGATCTCTGCCCGCCGAGTCTCTCCAAATAGACGAATCTTGAGCCGCATGCATTCAGCAGCTTACTGTAATCCCAACAATATTGTCTTCACTGTCCACCTTGCCTTATATTGTAAGAGGTTTGTGCGTGGCCGCCTCTCCAGAATGTTTCTCTTCCAACGGCCATCGGTTCTTGGCGCTATGTCTACTGCCATTTCAGCTTGGTTCTTCGGAGAGCTATGTTGCGTTTGGTTCTTTGTGACTGAATGATGACGATGCTACTTTGGAGAAATAGGAGTATCTACTATATACCATCATCTTTCTATAGAGTTAGGGACGTGTACCTATCCACTGCAGTATGTACCTATTATCCTTTCTTATTAATAAATTTTAATCTGTCTAGTGCAGGCGCTGGTAGTTTCAACTCTGTGGCTACCTTCTTTATCGTTCTATAATTTTCTAAATTGGAGACATGTCACTGGTCCTACTATTAACGCTATTCTCATACAGTGATTAGGACGGTATTTCTTACTTTACTTTTGTTATGGTAGTACAAAAAGAGTGGTATTTAATAACTAAGAGCTGCGGAAACCATTAAAAGGAAATTCTACTGCGACAGTGGCACCACCCACGAAAGCGAAGTACATAAGCTGGATGAGCAGTAGGTAATTAATAAAATTTAATGAAAAATTGGCCAAGTGCGAGTCGGAATGGCGCACGAAGAGTTCCATACCATCATCTATAAAAGAAAATCACATTTATTGTCTGTATATGTATACTTAAATATTTTTTAAGTTTCTACCAGTTTATTAAGATCGATTAAAAATCGCTTAAAATTACGTTTGTTGTGTGGGAGCCCCCTTTAATATTTACCCTATTTTTATTTAATAATTTATTTTGAACATTGATCTATTAATTAATTTTGAAAGGTAATATAAAACTATACAGGGTGTCACAAGACCCATCACCAAGCCGAAGTCTACTCGTTTAATAGAAGACCGAAGTCTATTCTGTAAAATATTTAAGCGTCTACCTGTTACCGCTAGTAATATTGAGGAAAAAAAAACACGTTTATTGTATGAGACGTCACCTTAATATTTTCACTTTTTTATTTTTACAATTTGTTGTTATTAGGGAATGCAATCTCGATCTCGCGAGATCGAGATCTCGGCCTTTTTTAGCGAGATTAATCTCGGTCGAAAAATGGGCGAGATCTCGCGAGATTTACGAGATTGCACTAGAGCATAAAAACGTCTTATTAGAAGCGCGAACTGACTCGGACGGAGTTGCAATCTGTCAGTATCGGCATTAATAAAAAAATTAAATGAATTTATACGAGTCCGGGGGGTTAAAAGGCAAACTTTTGCAGTTCGTGCATGCCTGCCTGAGAACTGCGAGAAATTCAATTAGCGTTGAATCCGAAAGGGCCTTTATCTCTGCGGCTGGTTATCTGGCCAACAGAAAAGGAAGCCCTTTAGCAGACGATTCTTTGGACATTTTGTGCTTCTGAAGGAGCTACTTTGAAAATAATTCGTAATAAGTAATGGCTTGTGATTTGAACTGAACCAATCTTTCCTTTGATTGGTATATTTTGTTAATTAGGATCTGTAATTTCTAAAAGTCTGTCTAATTGGTATATTTTGTTAATTAATCTGTAATATCTAAAAGTTCTACTGAGTAGATATAGTTTTATTGCATCATCATCAGACTCTTGCAGTCCACTGCTGGACTAGGCCTCTCCTTTGAAAGGAGGAATTGACCTACTATACCACGCTGGCCAAACGGGTTGGTATAGGGTTTGTTTCAAGGTTTCCGTCTTAGTTCTATTTACCTAATTCATAATAATACCAATACCTCAGTTTAGTAACATAGATTTTACGACCTCTCGTTGTTTTGTTTGTTATAAAAGAAATGTTTTATTACTAAAAGATTTTTGTTTGAAATTAGAAGCGAAGACTGGTTGTTTCTTTCCTTTCTTATTTGACAGATCCGTCCGTAAAAGTTTACTTCATAAAACTTTATTAAAAATGTATAGACAGATAGGTACCTACGTCAAACAATGTTTGAAGCATAAAAGTCTATTGAAAAATTCGTGATAAATAATGTTTCCTATCATACTTAAAATGGTTATTATTTTTTTTCTAATTAATCAAATATTGCGATTTTTTTGCAAAAAAAAACATCCATATGGCCAATCTCGCGAGATCTCGCTTGAGCCCAAATCTCGCGAGATTTGCATTCCCTAGTTGTTATAGCGGCAACGGCAATAATAACTTGTGCTTTCTAGCTATCACGGTTTATGAGATACAGCCTGGTGACAGACAGACATACAGACAGACAGACAGACGGACAGACAGAGAGACAGCGGAGGCTTAGTAATAGGGTCCCGTTTTTACCTTTTAGGTACGGTACCTTAAAGTTTTTGCATTTTAATAGTATTCCTTATTTTGAAGGAGATTCATCGGCAGCATAAGGTCTTTATTTTCTTGTCCTTAATCATACAGCGTTTAGCAGTCTACAGCTGGACATAAAAGCGTCTCCTAATTTGGTCCAATATCAGTGGCGGATCTACGGTGGGGCTAACCGGGCACTTGCCCCGGGCGACAGCGTTATGGGGGCGCCAAAATCATGTCAAGCGAAAAATTTGAACTGGTTAGAAAACTGTTGAGAGGGGTCGCCATTATCAAGATCCGGTTCGAAAAAGACGTAGATCCTTTACTGTCCTATGTGAGTCAATAGGTAGTGAAAGTTGGGTATGGCAGAAGAGATTTGAAAGTAGAATAAATGCTGTAGAAATGAGAGCACTGAGAAGTATGTGTGGTGTATCTGTGACCGACAGAGTAAAGAATTGTGTGATAAGAGAGTGTTGTGGGGTAAAAGAAGATGTAGTGACAAGCATTGAGAAAGGCATGCTAAGATGGTTTTGGCACATGGAGAGGATGGATGACTATAGACTGACAAAGAAGATATATAAGGCAAGTGTGAATGGGACAGGACAAAGGGGAAGACCTAGGCGGACGTTCTCTGACCAGATTGGAGACATCCTGAAAAAAGGACAAGTCAGAAGTACCCTTAACCGAAGAGCATGCATGAGAAACTTGATGGGAGTGAGTGAAGCAAGAGAGGTATGTCAGGATCGTTGCAAATGGCGTTCCGTAGTCTCTGCGTACCCCTCCGGGAAACAGGCGTGAGTATGTATGTATGTATGTTTGTCAATAGGATGATTTGGCCTACAGTGACTCTACCACGCTAGACAGATGGTTCGGTTTGGAATGTGATGTAGAGTTCTAACTTTTCCCCAGTTACAATTTATTAACTTCGTGTATTTTCCTTAGACCTCTTACACCATCCTCGGAATGAAATGGGCGACACTTTGTCCACTTTATCCGTCAGCACACTGAGTCATTCATAAGCAATTTTTTTTCCAATGGTGTGCGATACACCATCATGGTTAAACCGACCGTACCCTAAGTAATGCGTCACGAAAAAATCATGAAAATACAAAAAACAGTAGATAATCACGGTGTAGGTACCAGGATATCATCAATGCTGAGAGCTGTGCAAACCAATAGCAGCAGCTACAAACTATTGCGACAGTGGCGCCACTAACGAGCGCGACCGAGCGACGACGACGTGTAATTTTTTACGAGGCGCGCACAGTTAGCGATTCTCCGCTTTTCATTCATCGTCCGGACGCCGGTAGTGATGGGTGGGCGCGTTGTCGACGTTCTAGCTGAAACACAAATAAATTTTTTTAGCTTATCTTATTCATCATCCTTCTAGTGTTGTCCCAGTTAGAACCCGGGGTCCGCTTTCTAGTCTAACCGAATTTGAGAGCAGAGCGACTGCCTGTCTGACCTCCGCAACCCAAACGGGATAGCTATATTCCATGGTTTAGCTTTTCTTATTATTGTTGCTCTATAGAGTTCTCACTATAGAAAGAGACAGCGCTTTCAATGGCAAGCCTAGTCCAAGATGGTATACGAATGGATCTCATGTTAGTCCTTAGTCGATGAGATCATTTGCCATACCTACATTTACTATAGGTACTCCAGTCACTACTAACCGTTACTAACAGCTGGGGTGACTTTAGAGAATCTATGGTATATGTTCGTATTGACGATTGAT
The DNA here is from genome assembly GCA_944739405.2 of Euclidia mi. Taxonomy (NCBI): domain Eukaryota; kingdom Metazoa; phylum Arthropoda; class Insecta; order Lepidoptera; family Erebidae; genus Euclidia; species Euclidia mi. The sequence goes on along the minus strand of OX123192.2, from coordinate 10,069,947 downwards.
TCACAGGATCCCCGGAAGACTAGGCCCCCAATTTATAACTCTATATCTTACCTACTTAGCAATACTGCTGTAAATGGAGGTGGTTTCGGTCGAATGAGTACCTACTTAGTAAATGTGCGAAAATTTTAAGTAACCTACTTACTTTTTAGAAAAATGCAAAGAACTTGTCAAGAAACGGCAAAACATTTTCATACGTTCAATTGAAATCCTTCCACTGAATGATATAGGTACATATTATATAATATTCTTACACGAGTAATTATTCTTCCGCCACGTTCTGTTTTTGCAGAATCTCACTGACTTTTTATTGCGGATTGTTTTGTTAGCAGAAGGGTAGGAGATTCTTCGTTGTTCATCTTGGACACATACATTTATCTATGTGTACATTGTAATAATTAGGTATGCCTGCCCCAATAATTCAATGGCCTGCCCTAATTATATAATGTACGCATAAAAGCAAAAGAACTACAAATAGGTATAGGGAGAACATATTTTTGAAAAAATATTCAGAGATAACGATCCATATAGATTATATCTACCTAATCAAATAAATTCATACTCACGCATTAAATGTGTCACCTCGTTAAGAATACGACAAATCGTCTGTACCTATAATGTCGTCTGAAAGCAACAGTAAATATCTTTATTATTAGCTCCAATACTCCACATTAGATCACATCAATGCTGCTCTACTTATCAATAAAATGAAATTCTTAAAGCAAGATCACGTACATTCAAAAGCATATAAGACTCAGCATCGATATGAAGCCACATCACTAGGCTCTTCCCGATCGCTACCACCGCCTCTGACCGACATAAGTCGACCTTACTATAAAAAGAGATGACAATACACCCATCGAACGGACGCGAGAGAGACAAAAATGTAAGTGGGTCACGGGATGAGAGGCGTCTCGGTGCTACCGCTTTTATTAAGCGCTGAAATGCTGAAAAACATGGCTCTAGGGAAATGGGTGGCTGAAAACAGAGGTCTAAAAATAGATACCTGGGCCCTATTGAGAGACAGAACTTATAATTAATTGTTCTTCAAGTTATGACAAATATAAATATTTTTATTTATAAACATTTATAAGACAAACAGCCTCTGGACAATGTCCTGCAAGATTTGTTTTCAAAGATCTACGAAACTAATTTTGCCCAAATCTCAACATCAAGAAGGCTTTGTGGTAGGTTTATAAATTATGTTTGTACCAATTTCATTTACTACGGACGCGGACGCCTGCCTGAATTTACTACGAATAATCACATTACCTCTGGCCTGGCTGCATTTAATATGTAACAACAGTTAATATTTTGACCTACATTGAACTTGCCTGAAACAAAATCGTTGGGTCAGGAGAACGGAAAAATGTTCGTCAAGCGCATCGATCGGAGCGTCAAGGTTATTTTACCGTAATTGGTTACGTTCCTGCAATAATTACAAATAATCACATACAGGTTGATCGAATGACAAAAATATGATATCACGTTAATTAAATTAGAGTCGCGAGTTGCGGCAGCCGCCCTCGATCTGGTCGCTTCACGCGGCGTGCAGCCGGGAATCAATCGGTAGCGCTGGAGCCGCTTAGTTGTGGGCCGTCGACGCATGCGCGATCGTACGGCGATCGATGCGGCGGGCGTTTCGTTCAGTGGTCGCGTACCCGTCGCGCAGTCCAGTGCACAATGCGTTCCCAGTGACGCGGGAAACGAGCCAAGCTGTATCTCCGCGAGTACGCCGCGGAGGACGAGCGGCCGCCGTGCCGGGAGGAGTGGCGCCGGCAGGATTGGGCCGGCGGCGGCGGCGCGCGCGGCCGCCTGCCTCAGGTGGACCGCAGTCCGTCACGGCGCAGCCCCTACCTGACGCGAGATGACGAGCCCTCGCCGGCGCCCGACGAGCGAGGTCGCTCCGCCTCGGCCGGCGCTCACCATCGCGCGCGCCCTCGACCCCTCCGCTACCAATCCCTCGAGCGCGACTATGACCGCTCCTACGCGCCGCCGCCCCCTCCCGAAGAGGACTACTACCGACGCGAACCACCCCCCCTCTTCCTCGGAGAGCTGCAATCTCAGAATTCCGATCTGCAGAGGGAGTTGGGGAATCTTAAGAAAGAACTGGAATTGACCAATCAGAAACTCGGCTCCAGTATGCATAGCATAAAGACCTTCTGGAGTCCCGAGCTGAAGAAGGAGCGGGCTCTAAGAAAAGAGGAGAGCGCCAAATACAGTCTCATAAACGACCAACTGAAACTGCTCAACCAAGAGAATCAGGTTAGTGTGCAACCCTTCACCTATGCCCTACATAACCTCTCTTTCTTTCCAGAGAATTTAAATAGCCACGTTTTCTTATTTCCTGGATAGAAACTAAGCTATTTCTATCTACGTTATCAAAAAAATACTGATTTACGTCTATAAAGTTGGCTTACTGTCACAAATTTCTTTGATGTCCGTTAAGTCTTATTTATTCTCCAGCTCTTTAGCTTCAAATTATTTCTTTGTTTTAATCTATAGGATTTCAACAAGATTAATTCTTATTTATAGGTTCTCGACGATAAGCCGTTAATCCTTTCAGAACGGCATCCTTTTAAAATTGGAATACGTTGTTCTGTAATACCGTTATTGAAATTCCAAATTTATACGTAGAACAATTTCTACCGTGCGGCCGTTATTAAATTTGTTCCAAATTTAAGCGTAAAACAATGAGTCAGGTTATAATACTGGATCGTAGGATTCTTCGTAGTATCTCGCGTACGATGAAAATCAACAAACAGTCATGAGTCATGATCCCAATCATCCGGATCGCCGCCTCGTCTACGAAAGCTTTACAAGTACACTTACGTCACATCCAATTTCTCTGATACCCATCGGTGTGATAGGTCAATGGAACAGCTCTTATGCACCGTTCTACTTTATAATCTTAGTGCGTCCTATTTCTTACAACTCAGTGCAAGACTACATTATAAAGATGCGACGAGACATGGTTATACTCGTATAAAATACGAAGAACTTCATCTTGTTTTTATAACTTCCTTTGTAATTCGTTTTGATTTTAGTCTGGAAAATGCAGTATGGGTGTAAATTCTGAATCAGATCATCAGATGTCTGACAATCATCGTAGAGCCTTAATAGGACATTGGACTTTCATGACTTACGCACACACCTGGGGGGCTATATATAGAAGTATAAAATAGGGGTTGAAGATTTGTTTGCAAATCCGCTGATTTGAAGCTATCATTACAAAAATATCCGCAGCGATTAGAATCTAGTATTTTGAGGACACCTTAAGTGTGATTTCACGAAGACGAACTTTAGCGTTGCTTAAAATTATAGTCTTAATTTTGACAAATAAGGAAGCACTAGTTTTAATTAAACTACATAATTATATCTTAGGCCAAATTAGTTTAACTTATCTTTTAGAACACCTATAAATTATGCTCGTTTTATCGTAAAGTACTGAAAGTCATTCGTTAATCATAGAATTAATTAACACATATTCTATTTATATACTACTTCCAAGCACTTAGATTTGAATAATTGAACATTAATCGATAAGATGCGCTCGTTTTGTTCTATGAAAAATTGCATTTAATCGTCTGAAACAAACTCGGATATAAAAATACATTTTCTTCCTTCCCACAATTAAATATTGAATAACCATCAACTGGCGATGGAAACGACCTCTTTTTGATTAACGGCCAGATTAACCATGAAACCATGGTATTGGTGATTATAGATATATATTTGACATATTTTGTATGGAGCTTATGTCAAATATGTATCATCACCATCAGCCCTTTATACTGTCCCACTGCTGGGCACGGGACTCTTCTCAGTATGAGAAGGTTAAGGCCATAGTCCACCACGCTGGCCTAGTGCGGGTTGGCAGACTTCACATGTCTTTGAGAACATTATGGAGAACTCTCAGACATGCAAGTTTCCTCACGATGTTTCTTTTACCGATTAGCAAGCGATAATTAACAGTTTAATACGCACTTAACTCCGAAAAGTCATTGGTCCGTGCCGTGGATTCGAACAAAATAACTGAGCGGAGAGACCGGCAGAAATATGTATCTGTGGTAACCGAATCTATGGATAGATCGCATATTGAAACCGCCTGTAAATAAATCGATCCTGATTTAAAAAACCTAGACATTAAAATTAATTTGAGTACCTAAGATCAACATACATACATATGTATGTATGTATGTTGATCTTAGGTACTCTATATATATATACACGATACTCACGCCTATTTCCCGTCGGGGTAGGCAGAGACAACAGAACGCCACTTGCTCCTATACTTACAAACCTCACGCGCTTCCTCTACACTCATTACTCTTTTCATACATGCTTTCCGTTTCTTAGGATGTCTCGAATTTGGTCGACGAATATCCGCCGAGGTCTGCTGCGACCGACTTGCCCACACACATTTGCCTTATATATCTGATTCGTCATTCTTTCTTCACTCATTCGCTCCACGTGTCCAAACCACCTAAGCATTCCTTTCTCAATCCTTGTCACCACATCTTCTTTCAGTCCACTGCTCTTTCGTATAGTTGCATTCGGAATTCTATCAATCAGTCTTACCCCACACATACTTCGCGGTGATCGCACCTCAACTGCGTTAATTCTACTTTCATGCTTTTTCTGCCATACCCAGCTCTCACTTCCATCCATCAACGTGGGGACAAGCACTCCATTGTGAACCGCCAATCGCGCCTCTTTTGGCACCGTCTGACCGTTCATAAACGCCCACAGTGCTCCATTTACACGATTTCCCGCAGTCACTCTCCTTTCAAAGTCTCCCTCACATCTTCCGTCCCTTGTAAATACGCTACCCAAATATACAAATTACTTGCTCTACAATTTCACCTGCAATCGTAATATTACACTCAGTCACACTTTCATCTTTTTCAAACACCATCACTTTCGTCTTTCGTGCATTAACTTTCATACCTTTCGCTTTAAAGCTCTTGTTCATGCAGTCCATCATTTCTTGCAACTCAATATAATAAGATCAAAGAAACAAGAAAACTCGTATTTTAAACTCATATTTGAGAATTATTAAACGAATCATGAATTAACCAAATTACAATTCCAAACTTCGAAACTGTCAAAATTGGCGCTAAGTAGTCTTAGCACAGAGTATAAAAATATTCTCTCCTAAATCGCCAAGTTGTATCTACAGTTGCCGTGATCCCACGCATAACTAAGTCGATTTGCGGAATTCGTTTAAGGGACTCGGTAAGCCCACAGCTAAATGTTACAGTAAATAGGCCAGTATAACGTTAATGAGATGAAAACAGCGTATAATGGCGGATTTTCTCCTCTCAATCTAAAGCGACCGAGGAGTGGTTTGTAAGAGATATCACTCCCAATTAGCGTGAAATATTGAGATACTGATATAAATAATGGTTTTAGGATTCAGCGATTTCTTCTAATGACTTGATCGGCTACTGAAATAGACGCACATTTTTTTCGAACAAAAGTTTTCTTATTTTAAATACTTAATGTTTTTTTTAATTGTTGTTTTAAATGGTTATTTTAAATGTAATGGTAGTCGAAGAAGAAAGATTTTGTATTTTACTTGATTCTTCCCACGGGTACTGCGACCAAATATAGCTTTGTGCTTTTCTCAAGTATAAGATATTTATTGGTATCACTGCAATGATTTATTAAAACTTTGTAAAGACTTTTTTGAAAAAGGAGCAAATATCCACCAAACCTTACAAACCTTTGCATTCATAATATTTTTTTAATTTGAATTGGACTCTATATAATATCGCTAGTCAGGTATTTAATAGCCGAATTGGATTTATTTATGAATATATTCTTATTAAAAAACATGAGAGCTTTACAATTTCAGTAGTAGATTAATTTATGTAAGGGATTTACCCGGTTCAGATTCACCTTTGAGAAAATCCCTTACAGGATAGCATCTGTAAAGGATTTTAGCAGTTATCGCATACAATGGACCTAGATTACCTAAGACATCAAAACCATCTATTTGAGACCACAGAGCAAAGATTAAACTGCTCTTAAGGGTCTAAAGCTCTGTGGTTTTATCGGTAAAGCCTTATTGGAAAGATTCTCGAAATTATTTCGCTTAATTCATTTCGGAAAACAAATAATTTATCTTGGTTGAGTATTATCATTTATATCATTTCGTGATTAAAACGTATTTGATAGACACTTCTTAGTCCAACTGAAAATCTTAGTTATATTTATTTTATCGTCATAATAAGGATTACAAAACACACTATCGGTTTCAAAAGTGATATTACTATAAACTCTTCAGTCTTTAAAATACTATAAAATCTAATCTTGTCTAAAATCGTTATCCTTTTCAGTGAAGTCGTGGTTCTGAGATGGTATGCGCTTTGTAAAGCTTAACGTCTAGACTTCAGACATGATGACAATCTATAATAGCTTAGAAAGTACTCAATAAAATGGAATTACATTTGTACTAAATCGTCTGAGGCTCATGTCAGTTTAGACTGGTTTCATGATTTTTATTTTTCGATAATGATAAGTAGGTACAGTTCTTGTTACGTTTGTAGACTAAGTAGCTATTTTAGTTGAAAATTACAATAGTCTTCGAATTGACTTTATGATGAAATGGATTAAAAATGTGGTTTTTACATTAATCGTCATAATTATTATGTTTGCGTACCTGGAATATTTCTAAAGAACTGTAGGTTCTGGTCAATACAAAATTTTTCGTATTCTACTTTCAGCGATAGCTGGTTAAGAAAAACGTTAAACTTAGGTACAAACCAAGTTTTTAGATTCTGAATGAATCCAATATTCATTCAGAATCTAAAAACTTAAGAATAAAACGAAAAAAAACAACGTTTTTAAAATAAACGATAGTTTCATTTTCACCGAAAGCTGTTCTGAAAACCCTAATTTTAAGATTTTTACTAAAAATAGCTTCACTTGAAATATCAGACTAGGGTGCTTAAGAGGCTATCGGATCTTTGTCATAGGACAAAACGTTTGCAATTTGATATCCTGAATTATCAGCAACGTACACATTTGTTCACTTAACCTTTTCATCTGAGTAGTATTGGTTTACGAAAGCAAGGCCAGCTTATTTTAAGGCAAGGTTATTTTAAGATTACGAAAGGTTGAAAATATAAGGATAAAAGTTAAAGAAATTATGCCATGTGCTTTATTTTTGTTCAAACATTTCAAGAGCTACACTCTTTGCTTTCATCTAAGCACATGCTCGTAAATAAATCTTATCAAATTTTTCATCAGCGTAAAATGTTGAGTACGCACGCTTATCACAATTTTCATCCCACCTTACTTGGATAATTCCTATTATGGCCGTCTCCAAAATATGCCTGAGCTATAACCGCTTATCGTAAGCAATTGAAAGTCATAACAGCCTTGTCTAAATGGTTTATAAACAATACAGTATTAGAACAATATGATAATAAAGAAATGATTCAGGCCAATATTATATTGACATACATAGACTCACACCTGTTTCCCGAAGGCGTAGGTAGAGATTACGGAACGACATTTGCAAAGATCCAGACATATCTTTCTTGCATTGAATTGATTATCATTTTCGAGCTAGATATTTTCTCCCTTCTTGTTTTTTATTGGACAGCCAATAAAAAAGTACAAAATGGAGTGGTTGAAGAGGTCCTCGACACAAAAAATGTTTTTGATAATGGACACAACAATGAGAACCGATTCAATGAAGTGTAAAGACTGTACGTAAGGACCGTATTAAAAGGAATCATGTAGATTCTACTCTTTGAAAATGCAATTTTAATTTTAAATGAGAATGAGGACGAACTAGATTTTGTAATGCTTTTGAATAAGTTCAGAAATGTACCATTTATAACTTGACAGATAATTTTAAAGGTTAACAGACTATAAATGAAAAAATTGTAATAAAATAAACCACGAACTTTTATCCTCAATCTAGATCTTTGACCTAAATCGCAAAAATGATCACTCTAACACCCAAAAATCTGCAAAGTTCGCCAGACTGTCTAGGCAAACAATCTCCTAGACATAATCTATTCCACACAAAAACTGTCCTAGTTTGACTGGTCTCATCTGTATATCCTTCGTCCTGTCAGTAAATTTTTGTGCCAAATATCGGAATTTGGCACGGTGACAAAATGAGTAGTTAAATCATGGTAAGTAATTTTTGTTGTGCCACTTCCCATGTTTGGCAAGAATACTTGAATTTTATGGACATATATGTCTTTGACCTTTTTATTGTAAAAAAATTGCTAGAATATGACAGTTTGGCTGCTTGACAGAAATGTTTTTTAGCAAAGTCGCTGAATAGTAACTTGATTAATGAATTATTAAGTATCAATGATATTACAAGAAAGAGGTAGATACGTTACCTACGTAGTAATCAATCAATAGAAACGGTACACTAACGCACACATCGATAACTCCATATTTATTTTATTTTCGGATGACAAGATGCGTCAGTTCCATTTTGATGCCGGCTCACGACTTCACACACACATATGTCAGACTTGCCAACTGGCTCATGTTTAGCGTCCTACTTTTGGTACGCGTATAACATATCTACTTCTTTTTACTTTTGTAACATCATTGAGTCAGAGCCTTGAAATAATCTAGCTTCTCTCAAATCTGGTTAGACTAGAAGGTGTACCCTGGACTCTGAGGCAATTGTCTTGGGTGTAACGGGGTAAATTTAGGACGACGATACATAACGGCCTCAGAAAATTTTTCCCTGTCCAAAGGATCGTCGCACTACATACCGGTTCCCCGTAGTGAATGATAAATAATTGGTTCGATCATTTAGAAGGGCTTAAGTAACATAATGCATACATACATATACTCACGCCTTTTTCCCGTCGGGGTAGGCAGAGACAACAGAACGCCACTTGCTCCTATCCTTACAAACCTCACGCGCTTCCTCTACACTCATTACTCTTTTCATACATGCTCGCCGGTTTCGGGTACTTCGGACCTTGCCGTTTTTTAATCAATTTTACCGAGGAATGTCCGACGAGGTCTGCCGCGACCGACTTGCCCACACACATTTGCCTTATAAATCTGATTCGTCATTCTTTCTTCACTCATTCGCTCCACGTGTCCAAACCCCTTCAGCATTCCTTTCTCAATCCTAGTCACGACATCTAGTAACATAATGTTAAAATATAAATAAAGCATGATTTTTAATCGTACAACGTCTACTTCTGTTAATAAGATTTCTTCGTAGATCTTGTGAAGTTGCTTGAGATTATTTAAAATTTAAGTGTTATTTTATCTGCCAAGCTTCAGCTAGCGAAGTCGTTTTACCATATCATTATAATCATAGTATTACATATTATCCTATCGGCTGCTATCAAACTTTTGTACTTCAACTATCTTCAATGTTTCGTTATCTCAGTCTCCAGCTTTACAAAGCACAATAATCTTATATAATTGAATATAATCTGAACTAATCTAATCTTCAAACGATATAAAGACACTATCTACAGAATTTCACACTCCCTGAATATCAATATCACTTCGACTGCGCAGAGAATAGTCATTAATTGCGGCGTATTGATTAAGGTAATTACTCCACGAATAACATTCATTTGGTAATCACCTAAATCACTGAGCACATCCTGAACTTTGACAGTAGATTCCCATCTCTATTAATGGTTTTAGGAGCTAGTAGGGTTGAGGTGACTGTATAAATGATATTACAAATTTTCTCATCCAAAATCGAAGGGCGCAATTAATCATAAGCTTTTATGCTTCGTGTATCTTAATTAGGTTATTCATCAACCATTAGTTTATCAAAAAGGCTCGGCTCTTTTAATAAAATATGACCCGAGAAAATCGTTTTCCAAATTGATTATATTAAATTTTACAAAGAGTTGAATTCGTTACCACTATAACAAATTTTATATTCTCGCCAAAAATTCCTTTAATAAGAAGAGATCATTCGGAACTACTGTAGACTTTAGATTGAATTATCCATTTAGAAGTATGTACCTACTTTGTAACATACTCTCCCTCTTCAAAGAGTCAAAATACGGACGCAAATAACGCCTAAATACGAGACATCAATTGACGAGTCACTCAAAGTGTTGTACGGTATGGTGCTCGAATCCAAACTCTCGACGTAGTGGTTAAAACCGAGGCCCTACTCCATTCTTGCAAATTTGGACGATACTTGTACCAACGGGTCGTCATACCTATTCGCGTTTAGATGAGTCTAATACAAAACCATTAAGGCACACTTTCTATTACAACTGATTTTGAGACGTTCTAAATCGTCCTTGTCCTTCACAAAGCATCTGTATGTGGGTTAACTTAAGGTTGATATTTCTGTAATGGTACCTTTTCAAATATCTCCTTTCGTCGAGGATTGTAGACGAGGCGGGAAACAGATCATTAAATGCCAGCGTCCACCTGCATTGCAGGAGATCAGATTAACGCATTGTCTGCCCTCACTATCGCCACATTGTTATTCTGGGACCGTATTGAAGAACTAATTGCAAAGCTGTAGATTATTGCAGAATCTCGTTACGATTCACACGAGCTTGCAATTTAAAATTGCCTGGATAAAAGTAAGCGATAAAGAGAAAACAGACAGAACAGCCAGCTATTGCCGAAATAAGAATATAGTTGGTAGCGTTTTGGAATATAAAAATAGAGCACGAATGCACGATCGAATGATAATCTAAGAAAAGAGTAAGTTTTGGGCTTTTTGTTCTCAGTATTACATTATTGATTTTTGTGTGATGTGTATTGCTATGTCTTCACTCAGCAATATTACGCTATTACTAAATGTTGCCCGAATTTTCATAGTGCTCACAATTATCGGATATCCAACAAATTTTCAACCTCTATTTTGCCTTCTTAGTGGTTCAATATAAAAAAAGCATTTCTAACTAAACCACTGGAGTGCCCATAACTTTCCTATCTTCTTCTCATAAATATATGTATATCTTAAACAGGCACACCTTTAAGGACGCGTTTACGCTTGTATCAAAAAACCACATATTTCCGGTACATTTTACGACAATTTTAGATAATAACTAATAAAACTAATGATTACGATAAATTGATTACTTTTTTATCTATAAATCAATTTGAAAATAAATAAAAAATATTCAATTAATATTAATGTAAAATCGATTCGAAACGGCCTCTTAAATCAAAAATAGGCATATACTGCTATTTTTGGGTACAATTTTCTCTCTATTTGTACATTTATTTAGATTTTCAAAGATAGAATAGGGTAGTAAATATAGTCAACTCAAAAACAATTAGATGTATTTTTTCAAAATATTGTAAATTGACTCAAAAAAAGCAAAAAATCATCTTACATTTTTCTTCTATTTTGCTCGCATACGTGTGTCTTAATGAGTGGCAATAAGGTTCGTTTTATTTAGTCACTTTCTTGATTTATATATCCAAATTCTGCAATGAGATCTCAGTCTGCGCTTGAGCGCCGTCGGGAGTGGACTCTATGTCGCTTGTCGCTGCAGCCCGAATACGAAAAAAGCAATATACGAAAACAAAATATTCGCTAAAATCAATTTGATACTTCTCGTATTCTGTGCGAATTACGTACAAGTAAATTTCTTTTGTATAAATGGACATTATTACTTTATTTTCTCCGTTATGTTGAGTCAGGATATATTTCGGTATTTAGATATTATTTTGTTTCTTGCGTTGAAATCTGGTAACATTATCTGGACTGATGGTAAACCATCCCGTTCAAGTGTTGCGACTGGAACTCATAAAAGAGTAGACCTAGTTATGCCAGGTTGGGGCTCATTTTATTTGTTTTGGTGAGACCCTACCACTGGTACTAGTGAAGTAACCTTCCAAGGTTATTCGATGAGTCTTGCTGGTACTCATATGTGAGTAAAGCTACGCATGCCGAGTTTGGGCTCATTTTGTTTGTACATAAGAGACCCTACCACTGCATTTTATGAAGTAACCTTCCAGGGTTATTCAATGACTCTTACTGGTACTCATATGTGAGTAGAGCTAGGCATGCCGAGTTTGGGCTCATGTTGTTTGTACATAAGAGACCCTACCACTGGAACTTATGAAGTAACCTTCCAGGGTTATCCAATGACTCTTGCTGGTACTCATGTGTGAGTAGAGCTAGGCATGCCGAGTTTGGGCTCATTTTGTTTGTACATAAGAGACCCTACCACTGGAACTTTTGAAGTAACCTTCCATGGTTATTTAATGACTCTTGATGGTACTCATGTGTGAGTAGAGTTAGGCATGCCGAGTTTGGGCTCATTTTGTTTGTACATAAGAGACCCTACCACTGCATTTTATGAAGTAACCTTCCAGGGTTATGCAATGACTCTTACTGGTACTCATATGTCAGTACAGCTAGGCATGCCGAGTTTGGGTTCATTTTGTTTGTACATAAGTGACCCTACCACTGGAACTTATGAAGTAACCTTCCAGGGTTATTCGATGACTCTTGCTGGTACTCATATGTGAGTAGAGCTAGGCATGCCAAGTTTGGGCTCATTTTGTTTGTACATAAGAGATCCTACCATTGCATTTTATGAAGTAACCTTCCAGGGTTATTCAATGACTCTTACTGGTACTCATATGTCAGTAGAGCTAGGCATGCCGAGTTTGGGTTCATTTTGTTTGTACATAAGTGACCCTACCACTGGAACTTATGAAGTAACCTTTCAGGGTTATTCGATGACTCTTGCTGGTACTCATATGTGAGTAGAGCGAGGCATGCCGTGTTTGGGCTCATTTTGTTTGCACATAAGAGACCCTACCACTGGAACTTATGTAGTAACCTTCCAGGGTTATTCAATGACTCTTGCTGGTACTCATGTGTGAGTAGAGCTAGGCATGCCGAGTTTGGGCTCATTTTGTTTGTACATAAGTGACCCTACCACTGCATTTTATGAAGTAACCTTCCAGGGTTATGCAATGACTCTTACTGGTACTCATATGTCAGTAGAGCTAGGCATGCCGAGTTTGGGTTCATTTTGTTTGTACATAAGTGACCCTACCACTGGAACTTATGAAGTAACCTTTCAGGGTTATTCGATGACTCTTGCTGGTACTCATATGTGAGTAGAGCGAGGCATGCCGTGTTTGGGCTCATTTTGTTTGCACATAAGAGACCCTACCACTGGAACTTATGTAGTAACCTTCCAGGGTTATTCAATGACTCTTGCTGGTACTCATGTGTGAGTAGAGCTAGGCATGCCGAGTTTGGGTTCATTTTGTTTGTACATAAGTGACCCTACCACTGGAACTTATGAATTAACCTTCCAGGGTTATTCGATGACTCTTGCTGGTTCTCATATGTGAGTAGAGCTAGGCATGCCGAGTTTGGGCTCATTTTGTTTGTACATAAGTGACCCTACCACTGGGGTTACTTCATAAGTTGCAGTGGTTGGGTCTCTTATGTTCAAACAAAATCAGCCCAAACTCGGCATGACTAGCTCTACTCACATATAAGAACCAGCAAGAGTCATCGAATAACCCTGGAAGGTTACTTCATAAGTTCCAGTGGTAGGGTCTTTTATGTACAATCAAAATGGGCCAAACTCGGCATGCCTTGCTTTACGCACATATGAGTACCAGCAAGAGTCATCGAATACCCCTGGAAGGTTACTTCATAAGTTCCAGTGGTAGGGTCTCTTATGTGCAAACAAAATGAGCCCAAACACGGCATGCCTCGCTCTACTCACATATGAGTACCAGCAAGAGCCATCGAATAACCCTGAAAGGTTACTTCATAAGTTCCAGTGGTAGGATCACTTATGTACAAACAAAATGAACCCAAACTCGGCATGCCTAACTCTACTGACATATGAGTACCAGCAAGAGTCATTGAATAACCCTGGAAGGTTACTTCATAAGTTCCAGTGGTAGGGTCTCTTATGTACAAACAAAATGAGCCCAAACTCGGCATGCCTAGCTCTACTCACATATGAGTACCAGCAAGAGTCATCTAATAACCCTAGAAGGTTACTTCATAAGTTCCAGTGGTAGGGTCTCTTATGTACAAACAAAATGAGCCCAAACTCGGCATGCCTAGCTTTACTCACATAAGAGTACCAGTAAGACTCATCGAATAACCTTGGAAGGTTACTTCACTAGTACCAGTGGTAGGGTCTCACTAAAACAAATAAAATGAGCCCCAACCTGGCAAAACTTGAATGGGATGGTATACCATTAGTCCACATAATCTTACCAGATTTCAACGCAAGAAACAAAATAATATCTAAATACCGAAATATATCCTGAATCAACATAATGGAAAAAATAAAGTAATAATGTCCATTTAGATATATAAAACTTAGAAACTTATTTGTACGTAATTCGCACAGCCAGGCCTATAACACATAGATACATATCACAAAAAATTCTAAGTCTCAAAGTTATTTAGTTGAACTACATTTCCGCAAGTTACCGTACGTAGTACGTACTGTTGCCGCCGTGTCGCTGTAGTGACGGGATTTTGTACCTACTAATTTTGTAAACGCGTCCTTAACTTGTTAACTTATTTTTTTTTAAATCACCTAAGTACCTAATAAATAACATATCAAAAAACTTTAACCCTCATAAATATGGCATAATGATTACATGGAATTTGAACTTGAGCATGAACAATATTCTGGAGGAACATGTCTGCATACCTAATGTCGAATGTAGGTACATTTAAGGTAGAATTCCGTGCATCGCGATCGATCGCAGCCGCGCGCGGCCTACGACTGTCGTCGATCGCTCGCGACAATAGTCAAAGTATGAAAATGTATGGCACCGCTGCCGAGGCCCGCGACTGACGCGCGCGGCCGACGAATGTCGTGAGCCGCGCGCGGCAGTGTCTTGAAATTAGTAGATGTTGTTCGTCAGTTCCCTCTAGACGTGTGTCTAGCGAAGTCAAAATCATGGTCGAAATGCTAATTGACATCCTTGAAGAAGAAGAGGAGAATGACGAGCTGCTGTTGCTATATTATGAAACTAGAGTACCTATCGACCCTATCTTTAAAAGCATAAATAAAAAAAGGATACTAGCAAATATTGATTCAAAAGCAATAATTTTGTACCTAATAATAAAATATGTTGGAAGTTTGGAACGATAATACAAAATTGAATTGTTTTTATACAGAGTGTCACAAGACCCATCACCAAGCCGAAGTCTACTCGTTGTGGACATCATGCCAAGTCATACTAACCAAAAATAATACCTGGGAAACGTTTTATTTTTTTAAAGTTTTCTCATTTTTTAAACCGATATTAAAAGCGCGCGCGTGCAATGCTCGAAAAACCTACTTATCCATGGGCTTACAGGTTACAGGGCATCTAAAGAACATATTGGCGGGGTAAATGCATCGATTTTGTACCGAATTAGAAAAATTCCATACTAACTTTGAGCTTCAATATCTTCAGAACCAGTAATTGCCCTGGTATGGTGCCGAAGTAGAAAATGTTCGTAGACAAAATGTTGGTACAACATGGGATTTCAGTTTTCGTTAAGGGTCTTTTTACACCCTGTATAGTCGGCAAAACTTCCGATTTTTTTTTTCATTACTACTAATTTCAAGACACTGCCGCGCGCGGCTCACGACATTCGTCGGCCGCGCGCGTCAGTCGCGGGCCTCGGCAGCGGTGCCATACATTTTCATACTTTGACTATTGTCGCGAGCGATCGACGACAGTCGTAGGCCGCGCGCGGCTGCGATCGATCGCGATGCACGGAATTCTACCTTTAGAAGTGTGTAATCACTTTTTATGGCAATTTAAAGTTTAAAACCATTACGTTTGTCAGTTTGGCGGTTTGCCAGCATCCAGGCTTGACGGCTGGCGTTCAGAGACCGTCGACTTGATTGTCGAATCACACCTGTTGACTTTATTGTCAACTTGATTCGTTAATAGGAACTGCTTTATTAGAAAGTGGCTAATTGGTTGGCTGTTAGCTTCGACGCCTTTGACCTTTAAAGTGACTTCTAGCCGATCTAATCTAGGCCTGTCTGCTATTCCGGTGGAATCTATTTTAATAAGCATTGCATAACATTATGAAAATGTGTTAATATTTAAATTGCATTTTGCGGATATACATCGACAAAATATTAAAACGACTGAAGCAGACGTCAATGTGCATGTAACAATATTTTCAGTCGGTAAAAAATAATCGGTTGCTTATCCCAGGGTGTAGTTTAAGGCTTATGTTTGCCGAAATTTCGCTAGATTATCAGAAAGGAAAATCTAAGCATTTCTGTTTTAAAATAATGCGAAGCCACACGTCTAAAATTTAGATCAATAGTCTAATACACTCCTCTGTCCCTTCGCAAATGTACAGATGCGCACCATTTGGACGGACCAAACCTTTATCAAACCCACCGCCTATATTACCATAAACGACGTCATTTTTATCAATATCTCCAACAGCTATATCGACATAAACGGCACCAACCGTAGGTAACTTACCTACTTCATTCTGATCGAAAACTCGGGCCTTCTGGGCCGCCCCGATGACATATCCGATATTAGTTTCAAACACAAACTTATAAGTTGGCAACTTGATGTGTTATATCGTGTTTGCAGTAACATATTTGTTTCAGAACTTTGTTAAACGCTGCTACTAGTATTTTTAACGTTCATATAGAGTTTCAACATGCGATAGGCGTATTAATCAATAGTTATGATAGATCTTTCGTGTTTGGTGCCATGAACGATCTATGTATTGAAATGATCGTCTTATTTGACGTGTGAGTTATTGATGGAGTCAATTACAGTAGATTATAAATATTGTACATAGTCTCACGCCTGTTTCCCCGAAGGGGTAGGCAGAGGCATATTAAACGCCCACTTTTCGCCAGTGTTTTGATCCCACGTAATAGGTGGCGAGCCTATTGCCGCTTATCGGGATATTTTGTTTGCCAGAGCCTCGTCCGTTGATCGGCAGGTGCACCACTTGCAGGTGAGGTTGGCTTGGTACCCTATGTTCTTGGTGGGAACCCTATGCACAAATATTGTAATGGATGTCAAACATTGATCGAAGAATAGGGTGGGATTTTCTCTGTTTCTAAATATTTAATTTGTAAATAGTAAGGCGTAGCTGGAGTGCAAGCGGCTGTTACGCCAAAGGTCGCGGGATCAATTCCCGCTTCAGTCAAACATTTGTGTGCGTGAACATAAATGTTCATTATTATTATTATACTAGAGAATGCTCGCGGCTACGCCCACACATTTTTTTATTTACCTGTTTTGTCCGATCCGTGGGATTTTCGCGAAACCCCTTCTTAGTGCACCCCTACAGTCCCCAAGGAACATACATGCCAAATTTCAGCTTCCAGCGCCCAATGGTTTTGGCTGTAGTTTTCTGTCAGTCAGTCAATAACGCAAGGATTTTATATATACAGATTATTATTTATGTCCTTATGTAAAATAAGTAGGTATATATGTATGTTTACCCATTATCTAATGCCTATAATAATGTCTCTGCTTAGTTTGGGACTAGATGGTCTTATGTGTATGTGGTAGAATATTATTACTAACAAGTTGGTACACTCCTTGCTAGTTACATAGTAAAAACAGAATAGTAGGTTAGCTAAGGCCGCTCGGCGAGTTAATTGCCTACTCTTGCGTTGACGCACGGGTTGTCACTTGTTTACACCGCGGCGCCGGCTTTGTCGGCGCTCGCGCTTTTTCGCCGCTTTTTTAAGCGATCGCGCTGAATACTTCACAATTTAAGCTTGAATTTATTTTTTCTCAAATACCTACTGACTACCTAAGCGTTATATAACTATCTAAATGCCTTTTTTAATGAGAAAAAGTAACAAGTTAAATTTACTGTCGTTTAACACATTGTATATTATTAATAACGTTTATTACAAAACTGAATGTATATAAACAATTCAAGCGGGCGAGCAGTGAAGTACCTACATGAATGCGCTCGATCAGACGCGCGGCGCATCCCGTACTGAATCCGCGCCGAGCTTGCCGCGCTCGTGAGATTGTGTGCGTGAAAAGTGCGTGCGTACACGGCGCCGGCGACTCACGCGTACATTCAAACCAGCGCGGCAGAGCGCGGCGGCCGATTTGTATGAAGCTATCTTACTATTCTGTTTTTACTATGCTAGTTATCTGTGATATTTGAACCTTTTGCATTCCTAAATGAACTGATGGTGCCTAAAATACTTTGCCAGACATACACTCAATGCAAATTCCGCTGACCTGAAATTCTTAGTCGCTTATAAAGATAACTGTATAATACCATATGAGAGTTAAATATTAGTAGGAGATACGAATATTTTCTTGGGAGAAGAGCGACCTTCACCGATCTGACAATTGAATGAAAACTATTTTATATAAAATTTTGCATGTTAAAAACATATCGCGAGTGGACCGGTTTTTTTTAATAACCCATTTGCGATATATTCTTTAACATGCAAAATTTGATATAAAAAACTTTTCATCGAATTATCAGATCGGTGAAGGTCGCTCTTCTACGGATATTAGATTATATTTAACACGGGGTATTATTAGTGTGAAGTGTCTGTAGATCTGAATGTCTGTCTGTGGTGGACTAAACTCCTAAACGAATAGATCCATTGCTATGCGAATTTTTGATTCAGTCACTATTGGCTATCTCGTTTCGGCAAACTTATAGCATATTTTTTATATTTTTTTATAGACTCACGCCTGTATCCCCGTAGAGGTAGGCAGAGGCGTAATAAGTATTACACCCACATTTCGCTATTAATTTTTAGGTCCCACGTAATAGGGGGCGAGCCTATTACCGTTACCGGACACATCACCAGACTCCGTGCTGCTACTGAAAATTCGAAAAAACCCAGAAACATTTTTGCACGATCCGGGAATCGAACTCCGGACCTCCGATCAGCAGTCGCATACGCTAACCCACAGCTATCCATTGGACCACGGAGGCAGTCTTATAGCATATTGGAATCTAAAAAGCACTAATGATATTCTCTAACCTCAAAAGTCTTCTGCTGAATATGAGGAGATTCAGCAGAGGCCAGTATCAGCCATTACTTACCTACTTAGAACCTAAAACATCACATCTCATAGACACATCTCATTGCATTTTTAAGACAAGAAAATAAGATTCTAGAACACATCCTAGCACATCTCAAACGTTCATAATAAATGTAAGTATCTAGTGAGAATTCCACATAAGCCATGATCTATAACACGTATATAACCTTATTAAAATTCAGCTAGAGACTCTCGTAGAACATGTATAGAACGTTAAAAGAATCCCCAGCATGTTTTATTAGATCTAAATATGGAATCTTCGCATATTCTTGGCTATAAGCACATAAGCCGTGTGGTTGACGGTATAGAATACATGCGTCACCACCCCCTATCTTCCCGTGGGTGTCGTAAGAGGCGACTAAGGGATAACACGATGCAAATACCATCTTTGCGTAGAGACGGAAAACTCGACATCAAACCCTATACGACTGCCTCGTTGGTCTCGCGGCATAAATGTGCGCGTGGGATCGGGAGGTCCCGGGTTCGATTCCTGGGTCGGGCAGTGTTATTGGGTTTTTCTGTCACGAAATTCTCAGTAGCAGCACGGAGTCTGGAAATGTGCCCGGTACGGCAATAGCCCCTTATTACGTGGGACTAAAGTATATCTGGCGAAAAGTGGGTGTAGAAATACACCTCTGCCTACCCCTTCGGGGATAAAAGGCGTGACGATATGTATGTATGTATGTTTAAGCACATTAGGGTGGCTTCCCTTATGAAGTGTGTAGACAAGTGTTGTTTGGCAGACGTGAATGGGCTATAAGAAGTTTAAGTCTATACTTCGTTCGTGAGTATATGAGTGAAGAAAGAGTGACGCATCAAATTTATGAGGCTAACGTGTGTGGGCAAGTCGGACGCGGCAAACCTCGTCGAACATTCGTCGATCAGATTGGGGACATCTTAAAAATGGCAAGGTCCGAAGCACCCGGAACCGGCGAGCATGTATGAACAGAGTAATTAATGTAGAAGAAGCGCGTGAGGTTTGTAAGGATAGATGCAAGTGGCGTTCCGTTGTCTCTGCCTACCCTGACGGGAAAAAGGCGTGAGTATATGTATGTATGTACTTCGTTCGTTTGCGATAAGAGCTGAAATGTTTCTGTGAAATATTATGATGGAATGCTTGGTTGCTTACTCAGCTTTATGTGACTGGGTGTAGTAAGTAACGCTTTATTTGCGCTGTATGTAGCTTGTTATGTATGTTGTAGTGGTCAACTAATGAAGAAAAGTACTTAATGGTTTCCTTGGCGCTGCAATGTGGCTAACCTTAGGAGTCTATCGAGGTTTATGCGTTAGTCACTCACTGGATTATGAACCACTTACAAAAAGCCTTTTAATCTTTCGTGCTACGAAGAGGACGAAAAGGCACCAGTCTCGGTATTCGTGATAGTCGTTCTTGACGGTCACTGGTATGATAAATCATAGAATACGGTTATCCTTTGGAGTTACACAGGTCATATGTCAGTCGCTCTGTGGATAAGAGAATAATAATCTATCAAGTCAATTTTTTTATAGTCTCACGCCTGTATCCCTGAAGGGGTAGGCAGAGGCGTAATAGGTATTACACCCACATTTCGCATTTTCAGGTCCCACGTAATAGGGGCGAGCCTTTTGCCGTTACCGGGCACATAACCAGACTCCGTGCTGCTACTGAGAATTCGGAAAAACCCAGTAACACTTTTGCCCGACCCGGGAATCGAACCCGGGACCTCCGATCAGCAGTCGCATACGCTATCCACTGGACCACGGAGGCAGTCAAGTCTAGTAAGGCTTAAGTAAGTGATTTTATTACATTTTCTTTGTATGTAAAAAAAAAAAATTCAAAACCTTACTTAGACCATATTACTATAAGCCCCACGCAAAATATAAAATTGTCATTTTGACGTTTCGTTCGTTGCGTGATGCGTGCAAAACACCCATATTTTTATAATGTTCTATTTTCATCTAAAATTATTGAATACCTATTGAAAATAATTCACACGATCCAAGGAACCAATATATTTACTTACCGAAATTTTATTACTTACTTGTATATTAATTTTAATTTGGCATGGAAACGTATTGGCATCCAATAACCATTCCTATTAATGTATTTTCCCATACAATGGCAAAATTCATGTTTTTGTTTTTGAGTTTTTGACATTACCTCTGAGATTAACAAGAGATTATAAATTGATTATATCGAAATTATACTGTAAGGAGATTAAGTGTAGCAGAATACCAATTGTGAGTCAATTCAAAATTAAATCGCAGTTCAGTCAAAATTCAGTGTCAGTGTCTGTTAAATACGAGAATTGGCCCTCTGGTGCTTCAGAAGTAAAAGTTTAAAAACTGTTTCCGTTCGCAAAATAATCGTGTTGACGATTATTTAAACTGATATAGAAGATTCGTCTAAAATATTATCGCAATCCCTTTGAGTACGTATGACTTAAAGTTTGTGTTATGGAGTGACTCCAATCTCTCGACTCTCAAAGTTCAGTTGGTTTTGTAAGTGGCCCATAATCCAGTGAGTGACTAACACATAAACCTCGATAGACTCTTACAGTTAGCCACATTGCAGCGCCAAGGAAACCATTCAGTACTTTTCTTCATTACTTGACCACTCCAACATACTCGTACATATCAAGCTACATACAGCGCAAATAAAGCGTTACTTACTACACCCAGTCACATAAAGCTGAGTAAGCAACTAAGCTAAGCATTCCATCATAATATTTCACAGAAACATTTTAGCTCTCATCGCAAACGAACGAAGTACATACATACATACATACATATACTCACGCCTTTTTCCCGTCGGGGTAGGCAGAGACAACGGAACGCCACTTGCATCTATCCTTACAAACCTCCCGCGCTTCTTCTACATTCATTACCCTGTTCATACATGCTCGCCGGTTGCGGGTGCTTCGGACCTTGCCATTCTTTAATATGTCCCCAATCTGATCGACGAATGTTCGACGAGATTTGCCGCGTCCGACTTGCCCACACACGTTAGCCTCATAAATTAATAACATAAATTTGTATAATTCAAGGGTTTTAAAATTTCTGGCATAGGTCAGTTTTGAATCTTTTTATGATAGGTGTATATAGGTACTATTTGAAGAAAAATTATTGGACGAGAGACCATGCGATCAATCTTACAGCGAAACATTTACGTGTACTCTTTCTTTTACTAAGAATAAGAAAGTTCAAAGAATTTACGCTTTAGGTTCATTAAAGTATTTTCGGCAGTTATCTGCAAAAAAAATCAATTCAAGAGATAAGATCCATTTTCCAGTCTGAATTTAAACATCGGCAGGCATCATGTCGTCGCTACTTTCATTGAAGTATAAGCACAAGTCAACAAACACAAATTTCTGCCTTAAATAATACAGACAAGTATAAAAAAAATATTAATCTCATTGTTAAACATAAGGCAGCAACAGTCAAATCCCTTGAAAATCGGCTATTCATCAAAAAGGCACTTGAAAAATATGCAAATGTAAATACAAGTGGTCATTGTTCTACGGCCACTCATCCGCGAATAAAAACGCTCATAGGGGTCAAGCATCCGTTCAATTGCTCTTATCAACTCGGCATACACACGTTGCGATGCAGCTTTCATGCCGTATTAATTGGCGTACCTACATTTTTATCATCGCTTGTTCTTCAAAACTGAGTTATTTGTTTTTACCTCTTTGTCTCTAGTTTATTGGTTTTTAGGGTTCCGTAGTTAACAAGGAACCCTTATAGTTTCGTCATGTCCGTCCGTCTGTCCGTCCGCAGCCTAGCTCAAAGACGCCTGGTGCTAGAAAGCTGATATTTGACATGAATATAGACATAAGATATTGCAACAAAACTGTAGAATAAAATTTTGGAAAATATTTTTTTAAGGGTATCTCCCCTACATATATAGTGGGGTTGATTTTTTTTTTGGTAGAGTACCCCATTATGTGGGGTATCATTGGATAGGTTTTAAAAAAATATTATTAGCTTGCTCAAATCATTTTTCGATCAAGTGATTGGTTTGTCAAATATCAAGCTTTGAAGTGAAAAAAAATTTTAGATTCAAGTGTCCCCCCCCTCTGCTGGCTAAACTAATAATTTGGAAGAGGTGAAAAAAATCACAAATGTAGTACATATAACGAATTTAAAAGGAAAACTATCACGGCTAAGTAGACATCACTAGTTTACGAGTAATCGTCGTTTAACTTATAAATACCTATTTCTGTGAGTTTACATTGGGAGCGCTGGCTTAATCTTAAAGATATACGTACTTTGGTATGTAATGTACTACGGGGTACAATGTTGGCCCGTTTTTAGTCCCATGTGAAACAAGTTATTATCAATAATGGCCATTATGGGCAACTACGGAACCCTACATTGCGCGTGGCCCGACACGCACTTGGCCGGTTTTTTATTTTGAATTGTTTAACCTTTGTGGTTATTTGGAGGATTCAAATTCTGTAGTGTGTATGTACCTCCTTTCTCCTACAAGTTCCATTGAACCTGAGATTTTTTCAAGTCAGTAGCGGTGACGTTCTCTTACTACGGAATTCAATATTCGAATTATAGATAGATCTGCAGATTTTAGATTCGTTTTTGACAGTTTTTGACATGAGCTCCATACACAATAATTATGTCAAACACGAATCTAAAATCGACAGATCTATCTCTAGTTCGAATATTGAAAATGGCCGTTAGCGTAGACAGAGCTGGGACAATGTCACCACGTTTACCAGGACTGTTAGTCTTTTTATGATCTGCCTACTTTTATACACGATTTATTTTTATATGTATTTAGCTACTTATTATGTTCTTTTTTATTACTATAACTTTGACTTTTCTAGGGGATTTACTTTTTCTTTGCCTGAAAACTAATCGCACTACGAATGGTTATATTTAAAGTTATTTCTTTAAAGTTTTTGGATACTTATAGATTAAAAGAGAAATCTTGAGTGTCAAAACTCCAAAGTAAATAACGCAATATTATCACAAACAGGGAAGCACAGGTACAAAATTACAGCATTTATATGTAAATGTAAAGGAAAATTGCCAACTCGCACAAGCTCGCGTCGTGTACAGACGAAACTTCAACGATATACTACATCCAAAAGTTTTATAATTAACTTCGACTCATTAAGTTACGTGTACTCTGTAATATTATGGGAAAATTGGAAAGATTAATCGAGTTTAGTTCGGTTAGCCACCGCCCTTTTGATTTGGCTCAGTCTAGAAAGTTAATTTATGTACAAAGTTTTTGACAGTTTGTTTTATGTGCTGGTCAGGTCAAACTTTGCCTGGAGAGTACGGGCTTGCGTGTACCGTAAATTTATAAAAATAACAATATTTAGAAGCAGATGCTTAAATTAAAGCGGGTACTTATACGGTTTCTTGTAACTTATATTTTAGAAAACGAGAAATTGATCACCGAACTTTGAATAAGAAAGACAAAGAAGAATAAGGTAGACCTTATTCTTTCTTGTCTTTCTTCGTCAAATCAAAGAATAATTATGACCGCATTTGAAATGTTATTAAAAAAGATAAATTACACAATGACAATGTATTCTGTGACATTTTCAGTAGCGATATGTTGGTGACACAGACCATAGTACCATCAGTTGCAGATCTCGCTGAAACAAATTGACGAATACCAACTGCAATGAACGGAATGATGATGTAAAACAATGTTTTAACGTAGCTTTGTATGTCCCCGCCAATAACATCCAATTAACTATATTTGCTGTTTTTCATATGACATAAGCGTGAAGTTATATAAAGACAATAAGCATTCACATTTAAAATCCATCTGATTTTATATCCACGTTTTGCTCATCACTGCCAATCAAAAAGCAACGTTGACATACAATTACAAGTTCCATATTTGCTTAATCGAGAGCAGAAACGAATGGAACGCTTTAATTAAGCAAGCATTTCGAAGTATTGTGGCGTTTAAATGCTTCGCTACTGCGTGTCCAAATTGTTACGAAAATAAGTATTTAGTAAATGTTAAAGTTGAAGCATTAAGTTCGTTAAGCAATAACTTAGGTGATTTACAGCTGAAAAGCGAGTGGTATGTTGGTCCGAATGTGACGCCTTGAGGTACGCCTTCTTTCATGATAAAGTTTACTTCGTGGTACCATTTTAGGAAGTGGTTATTGTGTTCACATAAAACATAACAAGAAGCCCCCATAATTTTATTATGTATTTCAAGCTCAGTTTAGCTTTGTACAGTTTATTACACAGCATGATAAATAACGCAGCTAATTCAAAAGCTAAGCTAATGTTGTTTAGTCTGGTTGTAGATTAAATAATTTGGTGGTCACGGATAGTAGGTTACAACCCAATTTTATGTTGTGCTTTCGTTACCAAAATAGAGTTACCGGGTATATTATTACCGGGAGTATTATTTTCCTTCGTCATGTGTATTTGAACTGAAGTTTAGAGGAACAGAGGGTTCTTATTTCCAAACAGTATCATTACTCTACGCCGTAACCAGTGTTACGGCGTAGAGTAATTTGAAATGATTGGAAAGCTGGAGTAATTTTATGACTGAAGGGTTGAAGCAATTAAAAATGATACTGTTTGGAAATAAGAACCCTCTGTTCCTCTAAACTTCAGTTCAAATACAAATGACGAAGGAAAATAATACTCCACAAAAAATTTATGAGAAAATTTGGCTGCCATATTGGCATTAAAAAAATATCCAGTTCAAAAATGTACCAATTGTAAGTGCTCCGGCAGAGAAATTTATTTAAAAAGTTGAATCTTAAAATGTAAGCTTTGCTATATCTCATTGCTTGTTTGCTAGTGCTTACTCTGATATTCGTCTAAAACATAAATTATATAACTGAGTTATAAACTATTCGAGAAGATTGATTGATCGGATAGATATCGTTGTTTGCTCGGAAATGTATATATTCAGAATATATATTTGATGAATTTTGTTCAAATAATCCTGTATAATTATTAAGTATGATGTATACAAATTGCGAAAGTATGAAATCAAATAATTCTAAGTAAAGATCAATATTTGAAGTAGCGGTTATCAAACTAATAATTACTATTTTATTTAATCCGTTTTTAACTACAAAATGTTGGAAATACAATTTAAGTGAAAGGACTGAGTACAGTTTACAGCTTTCATTGTAATCTATTTTTTATGACGTAACCGAGCTATTTTGACAGACAATAAGAAATATAAAAGCCAATGATCGCCATATTCCAGGCCTTTTTACCGAAGCGATAAATGTTATGACGTTATTAATATTTTTATTACATGTCGTTAACTGGCCTATTGTGGTTATTTATATTCCCCATCCATTTGGACTGCCACGTGTTGGACCGTCAAGCTCTTGTTTTAGTTGTTTTAGATTAACAGCTGTAAACGGAATGAAAAATGGGATGTTTACAAGGATGTATTTGTATTATTTATGGGTTACAAGTTCCTATCCGCGATTCCACTTTTGGGTGTCGGGTATTGCGACGAAAGTGGCCTATGTGTTCTTTTGATGTCCAGATTGTGTTACTATAAAGTGTCACCGGAATTCGTTTTTTAGCGTGAAAGTAGGACTAACTAACACACTTTCGCATTTATAATATTGTCAAATTATTTAATATTTTGACCACAACGGTCAAGTGTGTAATGACAAGCCCAATTAATGTGCGTAGCGCGTAGAGTCTTATGTCGAATTTGACTCATCTGCGTATATACAAATGACTGATACGGTCGGAAAGTAAAAATACTGCAAAAACATTAATTCTCTTTTCGGCTTCATCATAGACAAATATCCGTCTGCATTGATAATTTTGTCTATGATTTAAATCTAACAGATTCATAATTTCTTTGATCCTTTCTAATAATAATAATAATAATCATTTATTTGCAGAAAATGTGGTACAGAATAGGTGGTAAAAATATAAAAAGGACAAGACACATTTTGCTATATCTAGGTAGCATGCAAATATTAATATATCTATGCGAAAAATAACATTGAATTTAATACAAATTTATAGATCGAGAAAAATAAAATTACCAATGTAGGAAGAAAACAATGAAAAATAAAGAAAATCTAAGGTACTTATTACTCAATAAACATTCACTACACTAATGCATTTCTGAAGTGATATGACTGCGAGGAGTACTCTTTTAAAAATCATTTATAGAGTAAAAGCATTCTTCTACAAGCCATTTCTTTAATGCAGTACAAAATTTTGTATATGGAAGAGATGTAATTCTAACCACTAACTATCTTTTTTAGCCAATTTAGCTAGCATCGTCTAGAAAACCTCAGTCTAATTTGATATTGTAATGATTAATTATGTTTTCAAAGTCAAGAACATATTGAGATAATAAACTGCAAGAGCATGTTTGCGTAGGAGTTGTGTGCGCACATGCTTGCGATTTGTATATCATCAAATAATTTTGATACATTAAAACATTTAGACGATGTTTACGTCTTTCAAGAGTAGTTACTAGGGCACCATATTATACACAAACGACCAAACGTCTAGACTTCCAGACACTGCTATGTTTTAAGTCGCCTGAATTTGATTTCTTTCTACGCAGCGCCGATTATGGTTAATATTTTTTCAAAATTTGTTTGTAATTCATGTTATACTAGGTTGGTCTTAGAAATTTGGCGACGCTTTTAGAAGCTTAAGTGTATATCTCCTCATTCTAAAATCGGTTTTATTTATTTATAAAAAGTCTACTATTGAATAAGTGTCGTTACATGGCACGCAATGTGAATCTATACGCATTGGTTATGTCATCGACCTGAGGGTGTAGTACGAGTTTGCACTCGATCGTCACGATGGACGATAGCCTAGTCGACGGGAACAATTTCCATACATTTTCTAAATGCGCCCCCTAGCGGACTCTATCGATCGCTACTCTCCGTTAGGGCACAGATTACTAAATAGTTACTTCGGTTACCCTTTTAGAAAATGTATGGAAATTTTTCGCGTCGACTAGGCTATCGCCCACCGTGACGATCGAGTGCAAACTCGTACTAGACCCCCTGTCCTAAAGCGCGAACAATGCGGAAAGCTTTTTATTCCATATGCAAATACTGCTGTCATTCTATTTAAAAATATATACAATTAAAAATATATACAATTGCATTTCGCCCTGTATAAACGTCCATAAATTCAGTCATTATTGGATTACATTTGATATGGTACGGCTCAGTTTAACTTTTTGTCAATATTCGAATATTTTGAATTCTCTATTGGATGAAGTATATTCGTTTAGTTAACTAAAACATATCAATCTCCCTTGTTTAAACAGAAAGGCTATGAAGACTATTCAGTGGCAGTGGAAGAATGGTGCCATGGGTAGGACTTAGTTTTATCTCGAGCGGTTCTAGGTAGAGAGAGAGATTAATTAAAATTGCTACAAAGAGAGTATTGGGTTCAAAATCCACAGCGCGTACCGTTGACATCTCGAAGTTATGTATATTTCAAATAGTTAATTACCGTTTGTTCGTTTAGCGTGAAAGTAGGACTAACTCACACTTTCGCATTTGTAATAATTATTGTCAAACGAAATTAATATTTTGACCACAACGGTCAAGTGTGTAATGACAAAGACATGTGCGTAGCGCGTAGAGTCTTAT
This sequence comes from Euclidia mi, assembly GCA_944739405.2. Classification (NCBI taxonomy): domain Eukaryota; kingdom Metazoa; phylum Arthropoda; class Insecta; order Lepidoptera; family Erebidae; genus Euclidia; species Euclidia mi. The sequence continues at coordinate 10,041,343 of OX123192.2, read as the reverse complement.
GTCGATTTTGACTCATCGTGTATATACAAATGACTGATACGGTCGAAAAGTAAACAAATGCTGCATAAACATTAATTTTCTTTTCGGCTTCATTATAGACAAATATTCGTCTGCATTGATAATTTTGTCTATGATTTAAATCTAACAGATTCATAATTTCTTTGATTCTTTCTAAAAATATTTAAGCTACCATCGTCTAGAAAACCTCAGTCTAGTTTTACCATAGAGCATAGATATTTATATAGAGGCGCATTTCTTATGGGCGCTCTGTAGACAAACTTTCTGTGACCCAAATTGCCGCTTGGCGGCGTGGCAGTCGCGCTGTGACAGCTGTCTCGATGAGTGCAAGAGAGACGAACTGGCGACACCCGCCAACACGCCACTTGGAATCAGCACAAATCCTTAAGAAATGCGCTTCTATTATGTAAATCTGTATTCATTGGTTTTACATTGTAATGATTTATTATGTTTTCAAAGTCAAGAACATATTGAGATAATAAACTGCAAGAGTATGTTTGCGTAGGAGTTGTGTGCGCATATGCTTGCGATTTGTATATCATCAAATAATTTGATAGATTAAAACATTTAGACGATGTTCACGTCTTTCAAGAGTAGTTACTAGGGCACCATATTATACACAAACGTCTAGACTTCCAGACACTGCTATGTTTTAAGTCGTCTGAATTTGATTTCCTTCTACGCAGCGCCGATTATGGCTAATATTTTTTCGAAATTTGTTTGTAATTCATGTTAGTCTAGGTTGGTCTTAGAAATTTGGCGACGCTTTTAGAAGCTTAAGTGTAAATCCCCTCATTCTAAAATCGGTATTATTTATTTATAAAAAGTCTACTTTTGAATAAATGTCGTTACATGGCACGCAATGTGAATCTATACGCATTGTTTATGTCATCGACCTGGGGGTGTAGTACGAGTTTGCACTCGATCGTCACAATGGACGATAACCTAGTCGACGGGAACAATTGCCATACAATTTCTAAATGCGCCCCCTAGCGGACTCTATCGATCGCTACTCTCTTTTAGGGCACAGATTACTAAATAGTTATGGTTAGGGGCGCTTTTAGAAAATGTATGGAAATTATTCCCGTTGACTAGGCTATCGTCCTCCGTGACGATCGAATGCAAACTCGTACTCGACCCTAAAGCGTGTCCTAAAGCGCGAACAATGCGGAAAGCTTTTTATTCCATATGCAAATACTGCTGTCATTCTATTTAAAAATATATAAAATTGCATTTTCGCCCTGTATAAACGCCCATAAATTCAGTTATTATTGGATTACATTTGATATGGTACGGCTCAGTTTAACTTTTTGTCAATAGTCGAATATTTTGAATTCTCGATTGGATGTAGTATATTCGTTTAGTTAACTAAAACATATAAATCTCCCTTGTTTAAACAGAAAGGCTATGAAGACTATGCAGTGGCATTGGAAGGGTGAAGCCATGGGTAGGACTTAGTTTTATCTCGCGCGGTTCTAGGTAGAGAGAGAGATTATATTAAATTTCTAGGAAAAGAGTCTTTTTAGGGTTCAAAATCCACAGTGCGTACCGTGGACATCTCGAAGTTATGTATATTTCAAATAGTTAATTATCGTTTGTTCCACGGTGAAGGAAAACGTCGTGAGACACCTGTGTGTCTCAGAGTCGTCTATAATGTTCTCGAAAAAGATGTGATGTCTGCCGGCCGCACTTGGCCAGTGTAGTGGACTATACAACTCATAATGGGAAGAAACTCATGTCCAGCAGGAGGACTGTTTATAGAGCTTAATATATTAGTCCCAGAGAAATTTAAACTGATATGTAAAACTGAAGTATATCGGAGGAACTGATATCTAAGAATTCCTTTACACTGTTTCAGCAACTTATAGTTCTAGAGAAAGAAAAGCTTTCATAGTCCAAACCATAACATTCACGAATATTTTCAGCAAGTAACCCACATAATACCAAATATTACGTAACTAAATAACAGTAGCATACAGCTACTTTCTTTTAAGTTGTGAATGCTGGGGAATGGTCATAATCATAATGCTAGTTTTAATAAAAGTAGAAAAAGGAGAGGTTTAAATATTTCTATGTATGAAGTTGGTTTATAAAGATAACTACAGAAGTAAAATAATATAAGAACCAGATTTTGTGCTTCTATTTAGTTGTTGAAGTTGCTGCAACTTTTTATGAATAAAAGTACAAGTTTACACAGATATTTCTTACAGCCAGTTTTACGCACCTGCGTACAACTTGCGTTCATTTGAATGATCAGAGGGTCTAGTACGAGTTTTCCACACGATTGTCACGGTGACGATAGCCTAGTCGACGGGAACAATTTTCATACATTTTCTAAAAGCGCCCCTAACGGACAGTAGCGATGGATAGAGACCGCTAGGGAGCGCATTTAGAAAATGTATGAAAATTGTTCCCGTCGACTAGTCTATCGTCACCGTGTAAAACTCGTACTAGACCCTCTGTTCTATCTTTTATTCTGTCTGGAAGATTATGTATATCAAGAAGTGAAGAAATTAGCCCTTACACTTGAGTAGTCTACTCTGAATAGTTCACCTGTAGTTCCTTACATAACTTAAACTAAACTTTTATAAAAATAGTCATACAGCTTTATTTTATTTCAAAATTTTCTATAAAGTTCGACGAATTGTATGTAAATACAACGCGTTACGACATCTATCGACAAACAGCTAAAAATAAAATATTATTTTAAACATACGGGTCAACGATACTTTATAAATAGAAGTCTAAAAATAAAGTATAATGTCCGCAAGGAATCTGGCGACCATATGATGTGATGAGTGAACGATCTTTACTGTAAACTGTAGGATTAATAAGAGAATCAGTAAAATATAATTATGTAATTATGCAAGACTTCACCCGGATCGAGGTACTTTAGCGACCCTGAACCAAACATCGCTACAGTGTAACAATACTATAATGTAATGTTTAAATAGTATTTTAAATTTTTGTGTTATCATTTCATCCTAAAGACGTCAACAGCTGAGCATAGGGGTTACCTATAGACAAAGAGCTCAGATATTTACATAGAGGCGCATTTCTTATGGACGCTCAGTAGACAAACTTTCTGTGATCCAAATTGCCGCTTGGCAGCGTGGCAGTCGCGCTGTGACAGCTGTCTCTACGAGAGCAAGAGAGACGAACGTTCCTTCTATGTGTCTTAACAACGAGAGCAAGAGAGACGGAGAACGACACCAGCGCCGCCAACGGCGCCAACTACGAACTACACTGGCGACAGCCGTCACTTGGAATCGGCACACGAAATTCTTAAGAAATGCGCTTCTATGTAAACCTGTATTCAGTGCTATAAAGTACAAGCTTTGAAAAATCTATGCACTGTATTCTATATGTACCTATACTAATGAGAAAGTTGTTTTTGAATTTCCAAAAACTAAACTGTACAACAATTATAAAATGTAGTTTAAACTCAATGCACAGCAATATTTCAGAATTACTTTTCATAAAAGAAGAGAAGATGAAAACCAAAAACTTTGTTACACAGTTATAACTTTATAAGTTTCCCGAAGCCATAATGATTGGCAGTCAATAATCCAGTAGCGATTTATTTGTGCCAAACTCGCCAAGTTTAAGAGCCCATCTTTGAATTATTTCTTACAAATTTTATCATCGGTTACTCGGGTAAATTCAAAATTTGTAAAAGTTGAAAATTATTTAGTTCGATTTAGTTGCTACTGAGTAGTGTTTTATAAATGAGAAAAGTTTTAATATTGAAGTTTTACTAGCGCTCAGATTTTTTTCCGAATAAGTCTGGTTTCTAGTTCGCTTAATCTGTTGTAGTTCATGTCTTTGGAATTAATCAATGTGAGACAATATTTTGCTCCGTCTGCAAAATAAGTTTTCGTGTGTAATATGCATTTGTATGTAGTACCATGTCTACAGCTGAATCAAAGGTGCTGGTTGAATTTGACGTCTTATCATTATACTTTTTATCCCATTTGAGAATGATGAATGGAAAGATACCAATAGGCGCGAATCTTTAAGCTAATCCAATGTAAAGGTGTAATTGACCTGCCAAACTCTTAGACTGTAAAGTGTGAGAGGTGTGGTTTATTAAAATTAGATAGTATTCTAGATCGGCCAGGTGATCGTTTCTAGTTGAATGTTGGTTGTTATCGAGAACTTGCATAAAAATAATATAGTACTCACATGTGAATCTTTCAATAGCGCGATTTAGAGCATCGAGTATTCGTAGTTTCGCCAGAGTCATTAGATGTTGCTAGCGTTCCTATTTGCACCATTGTGCAATAGATGGCAGTAGTTATATGTCCTTACGACGGTTTTTCAGAAGGACGAACACAATTTACGTGATACACAAATAAAATATCTATTCATTACTAAAATATACAGTAATCACTGTTATATAATACACACGTCTACACTACAGGATACGAGACAGCCCGCACAGCTAAATAAATGGATATTCAATTAGGATTGTTATTGTACACGAAGCTAGTACTTAATTAAGGTCGCTTGTCCAGAATTGTGGCACGTATAACAACTGTGTATAGGTATTCTATTTATTATTCCGTGTTATTCAAAGTAATTCAAAGACAAGCTCAGCTTATTACTAACGTTCATAAACATTTTTAGTTGTTTATTTACTATATTCTTCTCTAGTGGTTTAATGAGATTGCTTTTATATAAGACCTAGTCGCAAGTGAACTCAGTTATTTACGGAAATATGATTGTTGTCTTTTATTTTTAATCATTAGTCAAAAAGGGTATATGCCTGCGTTCTTAAAACTATTCGTAATAACGGTTTTCGGTCATTGCGAATAGTTTTAAGTCTCGGAAAAGCGTTATTCCAACTAGATCCAAAACAATCCTACTATTCTTTTGTTTTGTCGAGTTGGGTCATCGCTGTTCTGGTCATGGAAATGTCGCCTTTGTGCTTCTAGTTCACAGGTGAATTACTTTATGATTACCAAGGTCCTGAAACTGTAAACATTGATTGTAATCTCGTTAAAGTCAAACTGAGATACCAGGTCACTCAGAAAGTATTGCGAGAAAATGTTTTTAACGTATGTGAGACTGGCCAGTTATAATTCATTTAAAAATATGATTACTTATAAGTAAAAATAGGTACGTTCTAAATTCAAAATTCCCCTCCACATTTTTTGCGAGCTAATTAAAATTACCGTGTCTCATTGAAAATGGATTGTCGTCGAGAACATTTTCGCGCTATTTTCTATTTTTTACGATTTTGTGTCGCCTGAAACCGGACGAATCGTACGATAGACTTCAAATGGCATTCATGGATGAAGGCCCTTCTAAGGCAACCGTGTATCGTTGGTATAATGAATTTAAGCGCGGTCGACTAACCTTGGGGGATGAAGAATGAAGTGGTCGCCCTTTGACGGCTGTTACGGAAGAAAACGTGCTAGCAGTGAAAATTTTTATCCAAGACAATAGACGAGTTACATACCAAGAGATTTAGCATATACTGCAGATTGGATCAGGAAGCCTTCACGAGATTCTACACGTGCATCTACGGGTGCGGAGGATAGTTTCACGCTGGGTGCCGCACAACCTCACCGTTGTTCAGAAACAGGCAAGGGTGGAATGGTGCCATGATATGATAGACAAATTTGAAGCAGGCTCATCTCGGCGTGTTTACGACATCGTTACAGGTGATGAATCCTGGATTTATCAATACGATCCAGAAACTAAGCGCCATTCTACGGTTTGGGTGTTTCAAAACGAATCAACGCCTACCAAAGTAAAGCGACCTAGAAGCGGGGGAAAGATTTTGATCGCGAGCTTTTTCAATTTGACTGGCTACTTGGTGTCAATTCCTTTACGAAACCAAAGAAGCATTAACGCCGAATGGTATACTACCAAATGCTTGGCAGAAGTTTTCTCTGTTGTGAGCAACAAGCGACCAAACACAGCTCATCACACATGGCTCAGCGGGCTACTGCTTCACCACGACAATGCCTACACCGCAATCAAAACGATCCTAGACAGCACACCGGTCAAACTCCTGGGTCACCCTCCTTACAGCCCTGACCTAGCACCGTGCGACTTCTTCTTATTCCCAAAAATAAAAAATCAGCTCTAAGGGATACAATTTTCGTCGCCGGATGATTCGCTCTCAGCGTTCGAGCAGGCTGTAAACGAGGAGTCTGCGGCGGACTGGAAAAAGTGTTTCGAAAACTGGTTCAGACGCATGAAACTTTGTATAGAGGCTGGTGGAGAGTACTTTGAAAAGATGTAATAAAAATATTTACTTATAGAACATTGTTTTAGTGTCGCAAATTTTTCTGAGAATCACACGTAAGCTAACTTAACGAGATTATAACCTGAACCTAATTTGTACAAGCGAAATAACTAAAAGAGACTGCCTATATTCAGCTTGCATTTTGCAAGCACGTTTTCATTTTACACCATGCGTTGGAAATTTTACGAGTCCTGTCTATACCAGAAATACGTCACTTGATACATCATCAAAACAACATTGCATATTAAACAGAAACGGGCGCTTATCATCTGAAGCAGTGTCCACGCGTTCCTAAATAAACCGAGATTCAATTAGCCATGTCGATGCCGTCACACGAATAAACCCGCCTGCTTTATTATTATTACATGATTCTTCTTTTTTTATTACAACATTTTGTATGTATAAAAGATATTAATTAAAAAATACAGTATACGCTTTTTTTCGTGGTGCCTGTGAGTAAATGTTTGGTGAGGAAAGATGATGGATGTAAAATCGTTTGTGTTGATAATGGACAGGACGAAGGGGAAGACCTAGGCGGACGTTCTCTGACCATCTGGAGACATCCTAAAAACAGGACGTGTTAGAAGTACCCTTAACAGAAGAGCATGCATGAGGAATCTGATGGAAGTGAATGAAGCAAGAGAGATATGTCAGCCTACCCCTCCGGGAAACAGGCGTGAGTCTATGAATGTATGTATGATAATGTTTTGTTGGCCGATAGATGGCGGTGTTATATTTTCAGGGTTCCGTAGCCAAAAATGGCAAAAAATTATTAAAATCTACATTTTATTCTTCGAGTCCTCCCAGATTTTCATACCGAAATACTTTTTTCTACAATCATAACGAGTCCTCCAGGGTAGATTCACACTATTTAACAGAGTATATTAAACATTTTTGGTTTAATACTGGGATTTACTTAGTCGTGTCGTATTTACCCAAAACACAAAAGTCTGAAAACCCCATTTGCGCAAATGCGAGGGGCGGGCGGTGCGAAATTTTTTCTGCCAATTAGATACGGAACACGGTTTGTAGGGACTGAAGCTGTTTTGTAAGGAGTTGCATTTATTGTGTAATTAATTGTATTAGGTGTTGTCTGGTAATATAATCTGTGTATATAGCTTCTTAAGTAGCTATACCTACTTATAATTTTTTTTTATAATTATAGACTCACGCCTGTATCCTCGAAGGGGTAGGCAGAGGTGTAACATTACACCCACATTTCGCCATGAATTTTTAGGTCCCACGTAATAGGGGGCGAGCCTATTGCCGTTACCGGGCACATCACCAGACTCCGTGCTGCCACTGAGAATTCGGAAAACCTCAGTAACACTTTTGCCCGTCCCGGGAATCGAACCCGGGACCTCCGATCAGCAGTCGCATACGCTATCCTCTGGACCAGGCAGTCAGTAGCTATACATTGTATAAATTGTGCAAAAGTAATAAATGTAAACAAGAGAGATGTCGGTATCGTTGCAAATGGCGTTCTGTAGTCTCTGCCTAGCCCTTCCGCAAACAGGCTTGAGTCTAAGTAGGTATGTTGGTATGTAGTAATCAATATCGATCTTTTATGCTAATATATAAAGCTGAAGAGTTTGTTTGTTTGGTTGAACGCGCTAATCTCAGGAACTACTGGACCGATTTAAAAAAAATTTCAGTGTTAGATAGCCCATTTATTGAGGAAGGCTATAGGATATATAACATCACGCTATAAGCCACGGGAGCGGAGCAGTAGCCTTAAATAACGCGGTTGTAACCGCGGGCTCATCTAGCTGAAAATATTTTACTTAATCAGAATTTACAATTACTTCATTTTTATTGTAATTGTAAGTATCGCCTCGATATTGTAAGTTTGATTCTCTAAAATCTCAAATCTCGGGTTTGCTCCTTGTCAAAGTAGGTTTTCACTGAAATCTGGGTAGACAGCCTTCTGCCAGGTTATTTTTCTACTTCCCATCTTTTGCTTATAGCTGCGATTAATCGTAATTAATGCGTAATAACGGAAAGGTCCGAGAAGCAGGGCCGAACCTTCCCTATGTGCAATGTGCGCGGCGCCCACAGGCGCCAGGCCGGTGACAGGGGCGCCGCGCGCCGAGATATGCGTTAATTATAACACTTATTTTCGAAAAAGGATGCCAAAAAAGGCGCTTCACAGATTTCGCACATAGGCGCAGTGGCGTAGGAAGGGCAAATATGAAATTAAATTTAGGCCGGAATTGTTAGGTTACGACTAAAAAAAAGACACAGGCGCTGCATTGGGTCGGAACGGCGCTGCCGAGAAGCACCCGAAACTGGCGCGAATATATGAAAAGATTAAAGAATTTAGAGGTAGCGCGTGAGGTTTTTAATGATAGCAGCAAGTGGCGTTCTTTTGTCTCTGCCTACCCCGACGGGAAAAAGGCAAGTGTAGGTATGTGTGTAATACATTATAATATACTTGAACTTTTTAGTAATTTACTTAAAAATCGATGTTAACAAAATAAAACTACTTAAATAAATCTCTTCTAAACATGTTTGCTTAAGTTATTTTAGTAACTTATTCGCCCTGGGTAACACGACTAACTAACTGTAGGTAAATTCAGTTTATTAAGTGTTTTATTTGCTCGCTTATAATTTAGTAGCTTAAATTGCTGGAACATAGTTTAAAGTCTTATTTACTTACGTATACTTTATTGTAGGTTTCTAGATATTTGAATTTCAAATTATTAGTATTTTACATACATACATAGTCTCACGCCTATATCCCCGAAGAAGTAGGCAGAGGTATATTGCTACACCCACTTTTCGCCAGATTTATTTTAGTCCCACGTAATAGGGGGCGAGCCTATTGCCGTACCGGGCACATTCCCAGACTCCGAGCTGCTACTGAGAATTTCCTAAAGGAAAAACTCAATAACACTTTGCCCGACCCGGGGATCGAACTCGAGACCTCCCAATCCCACGCGCACGTTTATGCCGCGAGACCAACTTAGGAAGTTTAATATAGTAATAGTATTTTATAAAAGAGTAATAGAGCACAGTGGACTCTTCCTAAGAGAAAATAATAAGTTAAACTGTAACATAATGTCTAACGATCGAGTCCACAGACCGTAGCTTGATACCATTACTTGATATTACAATATTGTCCTTTTATTGTAACTTGAGGCCCTACCCAATCAGCCGCTAAGTTACGGACACTACCCATAAGACAATGAATAACATATGAAGTAGTTAATAGATCGGAACAGACATATGTACTGACCCTTGACTTTTCAAGATAATTTATACTCAAGAACTAGCTACGCGCTTGGCTCCGGCCGTGGCGTTGTATTTGAAACAACGACAACCCAGCCTACTAGACGGCAGACGTAAGGCGAACACTTTCTGACAACACCTTAGACTTATACGTCTTACATTAGACTAATCCCAACGCTAATTATGAGTTATGACGTCATCATCATCATCATCATCATCAGTCCTTTATACTGTCCCACTGCTGGGCACGGGCCTCTTCTCACTATGAGAAGGGTAAGGCCATAGTCCACCACGCTGGCCAAGTGCGGGTTGGCAGACTTCACATGTCTCTCGAGAACATTATGGAGAACTCTCAGACATGCAGGTTTCCTCACGATGTTTTCCTTCACCGTTTAACAAGCGATAATTAACAATTTAATACGCACATAACTCCGAAAAGTCATCGGTGCGCGCCGTGGATTCGAACCCGGACCCTCTGCGTAGCAGTCTGTCGGTCTCTCCACTAGGCTATCGCTGCTTAAATTGACGTACTTACCGCAAATTTGGACCGGCCAATTAGAATGCATTTTTGTAGCCACCTTCGCCCCGCATACCTCACCGCTTTGACAGAATTGTTTGTTTGTAGAAATGAAAACAAAAGGTGTCTAGTAGGTTGGGTTGTCGTTGATTTGAAATGACGTGGTTTAGTATTGCCATGAAATTTTATAATTCCATCATCATCATGTCAGCCTAGAGACGTCCACTGCTGGACATAGGCCTCGCCCAAGGTTCTCCTCACAGACCGATTTATAATTTAATGTATCATGAATAGTCTTGTTGGTTCATTAGACACTCAGTTTACTTACTACGTTACCATATGTTAATCTAAAAAGTAGTGAATGCTATATATATACCTTCAACCAATGTATAACTATGATACCGTTTTAAAGAGTAAAGATTATCTTTTTTAAAGTTTGCTTATATAAGAATTGCCGGGTTGTGGAAAGCTTTAAATTTTAAAACAACGGAAAAATAGCACCTGGACTGATCCACTTACCAGCTAGAATATACAAATGTATAAATTAATTTTATCTTGTTTATTACCCGCTTTTTAATCAGAAAAAAGTTGTATTCGTTATTAAAGATTATAATTAACCTGAGCATCTGAGTTCACTACTTAGTTCAACATAAACTTGTTATCATATTCAATTATATCTAGATTAATTTAATAGAAAGGCAGCGATAGCCTAGTGGAGATACCAACAGACTGCCATGCAGAGGGTAGCTATCTGGTTCGAATACGGCGCGCAACAATGACTTTTCGGAGTTATGTGCGTATTAAATTATCAATTATAGCTTGTCCCGTGCCTCGGAGAGCACGTTAAGCCGTCAGTCCCGGTTGTCATGAAGATCTTTGACAGTCGTTACAGGGCGTCAGTACCTTCTTAGTAAACTGACATTAGTCTCAACCATGGAGTATTGCTATCCCTTCGGGTTGCGGAGGTCAGACACGCAGTCGCTCTGTGGAAAAGCTAATATTCAGCCAAATCTGGTTAGACTAGTAAGCGGACCCGCGTTTGAAACTGGGATAACGCTAGGAGGATGATGATGAATTATATCTAGATTACGTGTTCCATATTTTTGGATTACATTCCTTAGTAAATACAACGAGATGAAGCGAAAGCAAAACCCGATAAACTTTTGTTCGATCCGAAAATGAGAACCGTAAAACAGGTCACAGGAAAATATTTTTTTATATCAACATTTGTAATATTCTCATTATTGCATTCAGTCGGCATGGTGTTGGTAATGAGAATTTGTGAAATTCAACCTTAATTAAAAATATTCGCAATGCGAACAAAGCGTGTAGCATTTTACAAATATTGAAACACTGGACACAAAGCCGACCATTCTCATTGTAAATGAAATCGGCGCCAGAATTCAAATGAAGCGGCTCACTTTGTGAACTGTGAAAGAAAATATATTTGATTTTATTTAGTCATAATCATAATCATACGTTTATTTGTCAGAATATTGTTACAATAGGTGTTACAAAAACAATGATGTCCATAATATTCTGCTGTTTCCAGCGTACAAATGCATACAGAACACAGGAGTTAATGGTAAAATAATCATAATAATAGGACTGCAGATAAAATATTCATTAAATATTAAATAATACATTATAAATACAAAAACTAAAAACAATGTCAATTATGTAATGTTAAATGTCCAGTTTGATATTTATGTCAATTTTTTCATTCAAAAAGTCATTGATTGTGTAATAACATTTCTCTAATAGATACTTGAATAATTTATTTCTAAATGTTATAAAATAAAAATTTTTAAACGCATTGGGTAATTTATTATAAATGCGTATTGCCATACAAAATACGTTATTTGAAAATAATGAAATACTTTGTTGGGGTACATTTAGATTATGAGTTTGCCGACTTTTCCTAATTACAACATCATTAGGCATTTCAAATAAATTTAGACAATGCGACGTAAAAACGATATCTAAGAAAATATATTGATCTAACGTTATATATTTTGAAAGTAGTTAAGGGCAGATACTAACACTGCTGTTTATGAAAACACTACCGGTCCTCCACGGCTTCGTACAGGTAGTCATTAAATATAGTCGATGTTACTAACGGCCATTTTCAATATTCGATCCATACATATATTTTGAGATTCGAGATTCGTGTTTGACATATTTTGTGTGAAGCTTATGAAGAGTCTAAAATATTCTAAAATCTATAGATCGAATATTGAATTCCGTAGTAAGAGATAACGTAGCATTCTAATAGTAATTTTTTTTTTCGATTTTGTTGTTTGTGAGTTTATGCGTAGGTAATAAACATACAACAATACAAATCTGTCCTCATTATTAGTCTATATTAGTAAATAATACTAATACTAAAATACTGACTGACTTGACTGCCTCCGTGGTCCAGTGGTTAGCGTATGCGACTGCTGATCGGAGGTCCCGGGTTCGATTCCCGGGTCGGGCAAAAGTGTAACTGGGTTTTTTTCGAATACTCAGTAGCAGCCCGGAGTCTGGTGATGTGCCCGGTAACGGCAATAGGCTCGCCCCCTATTACGTGGCACCTAAAAATTCATGGCGAAATGTGGGTGTAATATTTACACCTCTGCCGACCCCTTCGGGGATACAGGCGTGAGACTATAAAAAAAATAACTAAAATACTTGCATTCTAATGAATGCAAGTATTTTAGTATTAGTATATATATAATTATGGGGTTTAGTATGACTTTGCTCACTGCACGTTTCACCTGGATTGGAACGGCGGCGTACAGGAGCGACGCACTGATGGCCTACATGCTTGGTTATATCGTCGAAAAGCTCCGCGTGAGATAATAGATGCTGTTCCTAGTCGTACTAAGCAACTTTGGTCATCATCATCTCCTTTAAACTATACCATAATTTTGCTGCTTCAGACTTTCACAATACATAACTATAGAGCGAGATATTATTTATAGAATAAAAGGCGGAATGATATAATATTCATATGTTTTCTGCGGCGCCACTAAAATGTGCTGTTCTACAACGCATTAAACTCATGATTTTTATGGCACAGCTTTGAGGTCTAAAATGTGAAAATAAAATTACCAATGTAAAATGACCTCAAATGTATTTTATTGCCTGGATAAAACAAATATAATTGTTTATCATAAAAAGACATAAGTCATAAAAATCGTCGCACTTTTTAATTATTTGGGCACTAAAACATTAACACGCATATCGGCTGTGTACTCACTGCGAAAAATCAAGCTTAAAAGTTGCTGTACTATTTTGATACTTATTTCTATTTTTTATAGACTCACGCCTGTATCCCCGAAGGGGTAGGCAGAGGTGTAATATTACACCCACATTTCGCCATGAATTTTTAGGTCCCACGTAATCGGGGGCGAGCCTATTGCCGTACCGGGCATATTACCAGGCTCCGTGCTGTTACTGAGAATTTCCTAACCGAAAAACTCAATAACACTTTGCCCGACCCGGGAATCGAACTCGAGACCTCCCAATCCCACGCGCACATTTATGCCGAGAGACCAACATACTTATTTCCTACTACATAGAACGGTACAAAGGCCAAAATGTCAAGCTTCAGGTGTTGCCACGTGTACAATTTTTCTTCATTTTCTCATGGTTTTCCTTTTCTTATTGAACAATACGTTATTCTAAGAGATAGCTAGAACAGCGAAAACCATAACTATGAGAATAACTTACATTTTACCTGAGGGAAAATTCTCAGAAATATTTTTACGGCCATAAATAACAATATTGTAGTACTTGAAAACATTGCGTGCCTTTTTTTTTCGTATACTTTAAGCCTCAATTTTGTTCAATATTTCTTAGAAATATCGTATCAGTTGACTTGTTTCCTTATCTAAGTGAACGGAATACTTTGCCTATAATTCAAATGTAACTTTAACACAACCGTAAATAAGTTTGTTTTGTATTTGTTTTAGAAAGTATGATTTTTGTTCTACGACAATTCATCATCAGCCTTTAACAGTCCACTGCTGGACTAGGCCTCTCCTTTGAAAGGAGGAATTGGCCTACTATACCACGCTGGCCAAACGGGTTGGTATAGGGTTTGTATCAAGTTTTCCTTCTCTTACAGTGCTGTTCCCTGCATAATAGGCTCCCTCTGTCGGCTCTTACGACACCCATGGGATGATATGGGGTGGTGACATTCCGTATTCTTAATCCGTCACCACACGGACAGTTTTTTTTTAATTACTGCGTATACAAAGTAGACTACACCAGCTATGAACTATAATTTTCGGATTACGTACCTATACAAAACTAGAATTTGCCCACAGCTACGACCGCATCCTTTTTTTTTTAATTTGCGTTTCTGCCCGATCCCGTGGTAATTTCGGGAAATCTCTTCTTTGTGCACGCCTAACAATATCTATCCAAGGAACATATATCATACATGCAAAATTCCGGCTTCTTGCTCCCAATAGTTCCGGCTGTACGTTGTCTGTCATCATCATCAGCCCTTTAAACTGTCCCACTGCTGGGCACGGGCCTCTTCTCACTATGAGAAGGGTAAGGCCATAGTCCACCACGCTGGACAAGTGCGGGTTGGCGGACTTCACATGTCTTTCGAGAACATTATGGAGAACTCTCAGACATGCAGGTTTCCTCACGATGTTTTCCTTCACCGTTTAGTAAGCAATTAACAATTTAATACGCAATTAACTTCGAAAATTGGTGCGAGCCTAGGATTTGAACCTGAGACCCTCTGCGTTGCAGTCTGTCGGTCTCTCGGCTCGGCTATCGTTGCTTCTTCAGTCAGTCAGTAATGCAAGTCAGTATTTTGATATACAGAAGTTTGAAGAACTCAGCTATAGAGTCGCATACTGATAGTCTTTACTATCATTCATCATCAGCCTTTAACAGTCTACTGCTAGACTAGGCCCCTCCTTTGAAAGGAGGAATTGGCTTACTATACCACGCTGGCCAAACGGGTTGGTATAGGGTTTGTATCAAGTTTTCCGTCTTTACCATAGATCCCACCTAATTTATGACTTTGTTTCACATAATCAGTGAAATCATACTGCTAGGCAGATATGCAAATAAATGCTATTAGAAAAATACGAAGTAGGATGTCTACTTTATAAAAAAAACATAATACAATATTGTAGCTATCTTGCAATGGTTGGGGAGAGGCCACAAATGGAAAAAGTTATCATTTACTTTATTAAATCTTGTTGACACGACAAAACTAATTTTCATTTTGTATTTTTTTACAAATGTACGATATAAATTACTGTACTGAGAAAATACAAAGGTATTTTCTCAGTAGGTCATAATAAGATACTTACAGCATTTTTCTGTCAACCACTGGACATAGGCTTCTCCGAATAAACATTTATTCATTTTATAACAATGTACATATTATTCAGAGGGTCTAGTACGAGTTTGCAGTCGATCGTCACGGTGGACGATAGCCTAGTCGACGGGAACAATTTCCATACATTTTCCAAAAGCGCCCCTAACGGAGAGTAGCGATCGATAGAGACCGCTAGCGGGCGCATTTTAGGGTTATTAAGTTGTAATATATATCTGAGGGTCTAGTTCGAGTTTGGACTCGATCGTCACGGTGGACGATAGCCTAGTCGACGGGAACAATTTCCATACATTTTCCAAAAGCGCCCTTAACGGAGAGTAGCGATCGATAGAGACCGTTAGCGGGCGCATTTAGAAAATGTATGGAAATTGTTCCCGTCGACTAGGCTATCGTCCACCGTGACGATCGAGTCCAAACTCGAACTAGACCCTCAGATATGTAATACAACTTAATAATCTTAAAATAAGGACAGTATATAAAAACATACAAAACAAAATAAAATAATTTAGAGGGCGTCATAAAAGTCCTCCACACCACCGTCGACCGGGAGCGTGCCCAGAACGCTGGCAGCATTGCCACGTTGTATGGCAATGCTTAACTTTTGGGCTAAGTACACTCCAGCCTTCTGGTCACATGAGGCGTCGACCAATCTCTTTGCGAGATCTCTAAAAAGCGATCTCGCACTTGGACCCCATTTGGCTTCTCCTAGTTTGGGTCACAATATCATTGAGCCATTAGGAGGCTTTGGCCTACTATGCCACATTGGCCAGATGGATTGGTATAGGGTTTTATGTAGAGCTTCCGTCTCGAAGATACTAATCGGTTAGTGTGTTTTTCTTAGTTGCTCTTATAACATCTACGGAACGAAATGGTGACACAATGTACCTACTCTTAATTCATCAGCAGGCCTGGAAGCAGTGATAGCCTAGTGGAGAGACCGACGGACTGCTACGCAGAGGGTCTCGGTTGTGAATGCACGGCGCACATCAATTACTTTTCGAAGTTGTGTGCGTATTAAATTGTTAATTATCACTTGCTAAACGGTGAAGGCAAAACATCGTGAAGAAATTTGAATGTCTGTGAGTTCTTCATAATGTTCTCGAAAAACTTGTGAAGTCTGCCAACACGCACTTGTCCAGCGTGGTGGACTATGACCTTACCCTTCTCATAGTAAGAAGAGGCCCGTGCCCAGCAGTGGGACAGTTTATTTACAGGGCTGATGATGATGATTCGGCCTCGCTTACACCAGTTGCAGTCAGTTGATGACAGTCATTACATTAATGTAATTATGTGTACAAATATCGTAAGTTGGAAAGGTCATAGATATTACATCGAGTAGATAATTATATCGGGAATTCAATGTCTGATTTGGACAAAGAAATAATCTCTCATTGTCCTCCATGTTTCGAGGATCAGGACATTAATTTTCTGTGGAAAGGGTCACCTATTGTATAGAATAAAACTATTGTCGGGATGTATGATCATCTGGTCCCTACTATGATTATATTTTCTGTAATCTGAACATGTTTGCCATGTCATTGTAGGTAAGAATTAATCTATATGAAGGATTGTAGATGTGAAAGTAATTTTGTCTGTTTGGTACGGATTTACTTACTTTAAGAGAGCGACAGCTTAGAATAGGGACTAATAAAGGACAGAAAGAGCAGAGAATCATGAATTCAAGTTACGTACCACTAATTTTTCTAAGTTATGTGCGTATTAAATTGTTAATGATTTGCACAGGCCTTTGTGACAATTTAATCACAGTCCACAGCATTGGCTAAGTGCTGGTTGGTCGACTTCATATTATGTATTTTGAATACACTGTAAGGAACTCTTAGACGTGCAGATTTCATCACGATGCTTTCAGTCACAGTGTAGCAAGCTGTATTTGACAATTTTGAATTGAATGAGTTAAATACGCACGTAACTTCGAAAAGTCCGTGGCGTGCGACGCGGGTAAGAACCCGAGACTCTCTGCGTAGCAGTCCGTTGGTTTCTTCACTAGGCTACCGCTTATGGATGGATTATAATTAAACATTATAATTTTTTATAGCCTCACTCCTGTATCCCCGAAAGGTTAGGCAGAGGTGTAATATTACACCCACATTTCACCATGAATTTTTAGGTCCCACGTAATAGGCGCTGGCGAGCCTATTGCCGTTACCGGGCACATCACCAGACTCCGTGCTGCTACTGAGAATTTAGAAAAACCCAGTAACACTTTTGCCCGACCCGGGAATCGAACCCGGGACCTCCGATCAGCAGTCGCATACGCTATCCACAGGACCACGGAGGCAGTCAAACATAATTACATACAACTGAAATAAGCTCCTATCCTAAAAACTGTTAGAGATAAACATATCGACTCTAAGGCAGCTCGATACTCCTAACAGCCGCCATGACAGTGCAAACTAGATAATTGGCCGACGTCAGTTCGTGACTGGCCTAAATGGATTTTCAGTAGTTTTGCCACGGTTTTCTAGCTATGCTACTATTACTGCTAAAACGTCATGATGTCTAAAAGCTGTAGTGGACACAAATTATTCAGCAATTTTATAACATTGGAGAATCCTCTCTTAACACATTGCTTATACTTTAATATTTCCATAGTACGATATTATTACATACACATACATAGTCTTACGCCTATATCCCCGAAGAGGTAGGCAGAGGTATATTGCTACACCCACTTTTCGCCAGATTTATTTTAGTCCCACGTAATAGGAGGCGAGCCTATTGCCGTGCCGGGCACATTACCAGGCTCCGTGCTGCTACTGAGAATTTCCTAATGGAAAACCCAATAACACTTTGCTCGACCCGGGGATCGAACCCGAGACCTCCCAATCCCACGCGCACATTTATACCGCGAGACCAACGAGGCAACGATATTATTATTATCTCTTATCCTGATATTATGAAAAAAATGTTATACTGTGTACTGTAGGGACACAGGTTGTATATGACAGCCAGTCACCCGCGGAGACCCGTGCCGAACGGTCAACTCTTGTAACATTTACTTGCACAATATAATCTTAATATATAAAATCCTTGCGTTACTGACTGACTGACAGACACGCTACAGCCGAAACTATTGGGCGCAGGAAGCTGAAATTTGGTATGTATGTTCCTTGGGGACCGTAGGGGTGCACTAAGAAGGGATTTCCCGAAATTCCCACAGGATCAGCCAAAACGGGTAGATTAAAAAAAAATGCAAGCGTAGCTGCTGGCGTCCTCTAGTATATGAATATAACTAGTATCGTATGTGTTTCTATTGAAAATCCCGAGCATCATATTTGGTGTGGGTGATCAGTTTCACTTTCAATATGATTAAAATGTTTACCATGGTTATGTATCACCATAGCTTGGAGGTGCCAATATCATCATCATCATCAGCCTGCCATATGATAGTCCACTGCTGGATATAGACCTCTCCATATATTCCGATATAAGCAAGTTAAATAATTCATGGCGAAATGTGGGTGTAATAATACACCTCTGCCTACGCCTTCGGGGATTACAGGCGTGAAACTATAAAAACAGGTAGAAGAGCCTAGTTGATTTCAGCATGAATGGACCGGCTCGACCGGGGAAGTACTACCTTCTCATAGAAAATCGACGCAAAGTAACAGTACCTAAACTGTTGCGTTCCGTTCGGTGAGTGAGAGTGCCGGAGGCCCTATCCCCTATTCCTTCTCTCTCATCCCTCTCCCCATCCTATCCCTTTTCCCAACCCCAAGGGGTGGCTACGGACTTGTGACTCTTGTGGTGTTGCTTGTGTCCATGGGCGGCGGCAATTGCTTACCACCAGGCGATCCGTCTGCTCGTTTGCCGCCTATCACCATAAAAAAGAAAAAAATATTTGCGCTAATCATAGTTACGACATAAAAAATTCAATTTCGTAATCGTATAATAGTATGAACGTGTTTTTTCTCGCAAATAGAACGACACCTACACAAATAAAAATCCAAATATAAATATGACATGCTCTTATGCTAAGAGTTCATTTTGCTCTTCAAAACATAATTAAATGAAGACGTTTTAGCTCAGTCTGTTTGTCCCTATACTCAGACGCCTTCTAAACATATTTCTACATTGACTTTGTAAGCTGCCGTCTAATATTATTCCTGACGGGTATATGTGACGTTTTAATAAACATTTCCTGCCGCATTCCATGAGTTAGTATTAGAAATTCTTTCTTTTTAAACATGTAGGGTGATGAGAATAACATGTGGTGTAGGTATGTGGGTGATGAACGAAATCGTTTTTTACCGGCTGCAAAATTGAAGCTGTTGTTAGAAAAATGGGTTGTGGGGGCCAATTTGTTATCGTCATAGCAAATTAGTGTAGTTAATAACAATATAATGATGTAAAACTTTATCAATTTTTGTTAACAAAAACTTTATAAAGAAGAATAAGTGAGAGTATATAACTTTCACTTATTCTTCTTTGCACAAGTTTGACGGTGTTACTAAATTTTATCTTATGTTGTAGTTTTGAATGTCGTTTATCCTCTGTTTCTGATGCATTCAGTCTAATGTCTCGATAAATGCATCAGGGTATACAAAATATATTCTTTTAAATAATGAGTAGTCTTATAGCGGCCCTAGGTAATGTACCTATACCTATTGATGACAATGTATTATTTTACCTGTAGAAGATAGTTTCGATATGATTTAGATCAGAGTTCTATAAAAAAATCTTGTAGTGGAGCACATAAGTTATAAATTAGGCTTTATTCACTGAAAACCCTTTTTGAGATTTTAGGTATCATTGCAATTTGCATTTCATTACCTTACATTATTACGTATCCAAAATTGGTCACAAAACTAAACGCACAATGGTAATCAAACAGTCGTTATTCTAATAACGATGGTTGAAACTTTGGTAGACAGCGCGGAGGCGTGGTTCTGAATAATTGGTTTGAGCAAATTGTTACAGAAATAAAATTTATTTCTAGTGCTATATATGGTGATCTGCGGCAGATCTACATTTTAAAGGCTGAAAACACAAATAGTAAAGAGGCTTTTGCTCTAAAGAGGAACCTGCAACTAAAATAAATCTAAACTAATATACATTTTAAAGGTAGTAGAATCAGCCTGAATGGCTCGACCGATGAAATACTACCCTCTCACAGAAAATGACTTAAAGTACTTACAGCTCCTATACTGTTGCAATTCTATCGGTGAGTGTGACTGCCGGCGGTCCATCCGCTATTCCTTCTCCCTTAACCCACTCCTCCTCGTATTCCTCACACTGGTGTTCCTCGTGTACAATCAAACAAGTCGGCGCTGGACCAGTTTGAAAAAATCCCTTGGCTCACTCATAAAGTCGAGGCACACTAGAAACTGGTTTTGTATACGAGTGTCAATGTGCGTGTAAAATAGCACTGGAAGCGACAATGTCTTGCTGAGCGATTCTCGCCCTTATGGTGGTCTAGCGGGAAGTTGTTCGACTGTACATCGGTCGTAATCGCTTACCATCAGGTGAAACGTGTGCTCGTTTGCCGCCTACCACTATAAAAGAGTAGTACGTACTTAAAATATTATCTAAAAATAAATAATGAAAGTAAGGTATTCCCTTGGCGGCGACGGCCCAGTGGTGTACGTAACGGACACGATGGTCTCGGGTTCGAGCCCGGTCTGAGAATCGATCCCCAGTTACCCCGGGCACAAACCTCTGACTTTTCGAAGTTATGTGTGCATTATAAATTAATTATCGCTCGCTTAATGATGTGCCCGGTAGATGGCAATATGCTCGCCCTCTATTATATTACATTGGGACCGTAAGATAATTGGCGAAGTGTCGGTGTGCAATACACCTCTGCCTACCCCTTCGGGGATAAAAGGCGTGAAGTTATGTAATGCTATTCCCTTGGCTGTTAAAAACTAGCGCCCGTTTTTGATTGACCGACGGACAAGGGAAGCTTGTTGTGAAATTCTATCTTCATTGATGGCCTAATTCATCAATTTCATCCTCCATAATTATCGCGTTCAATTTTCTCATTTTAGATTTTGCTCAGATCCTATATTTATACAACGATTAGTAACTGTCGGAAAAAGCAATTATCCCAAAGACTTATAGTTTCTGCTGTAGCTAACAGATTGGTAACTAATGACGGCCCACGGGTTTTTCGGGAATTCGTGTTACAATTTATTTAAGAAATAAAACGATTACCTATATGCACAATATAGGTTTACAGAAAATAAAGGAATTATATACATAATACTGTGTTCTTCGGTTATCTAGATTAAAAGTAACCTCTATGATATTCAAATTAAGCGGCGATAGCCCAGTGGTGTATATGGGCGCAAATTAATATATAATGATTATATTGTTACGAAAATGTTAATAATATTTAAGATTGATATTTAAATAACTATTTGTGAACACAGAACTGAGAATTTCACTACTTTACAATATTAGACACTGTATTGGCTGCTTAACTGTTTTATAAAGTTTGGGTATTTAATTTATCGCTTAGTTATTAAGATAACTCCACAAACTTTCAAAGTAAAATCAATTAGTATTAAATAACATTATTCTGACACTTATTTTTACGGTAATAAATAACATGCGTTTATATTTGCATCCTGATGATAGCGCCATCTGTTGACAATGTTGTAAAGCAGCGTTTGGTTAATAAAATAAATTTCTTATTCGTGTAAAATAAATCATTTGGTGTTGTGCAAAATTCATTATAATATTAATGTTGATTTTTGAACTATATTGTATAGTAATTTCAATTATATATTGTAAAGGAAGCGGCAGTTGTTAAAACATTAAGTGTGAAATGACGGTTAGTTTATAAAAAGGACTGTAGCTCGCATTTTTATGCAATTCTGTGCTAGAAATCAACTGATAATAAACCAAGTAATATTACGTGAGTGTTTTTATTATGGAGTCTGGACACCATAACCATGGCGTATCGCCGAAATGTACGTAACGGACTGCCAAGACGATGGTCTCGGGTTCGATCCCCAGGTACCCCGAGCACACCTCTGAATTTTCGAGGTTATGTGTGTATTAAAAATGTTAATTATCGCTCGCTTAACAATGTGCCCGGTAGATGGCAATAGGCTCACCCCCTATTACATTGGGACCGAAACATAACTGGCGAAGTGTGGGTGTGTAATACACCTCTGCCTACCCCTTCGGGGATAAAAGGCGTGAAGTTATGTTATGTCTATGAGTCACTACACGTACTTAGAGGTACATATTTGACATTATTTTGTATGGAGTCTTCCTCTAGTAACCCAATCCATGGATAAATTATATATATATATAATTGGAATAAGTATATAGACATACCGTTCGTATGTCTATACTTATTATCTTATTCACAAACTTCTTTTTTTTTAAAGACAACTCCCGCACAAGGAAGAAATTCCTGTGTCACGGGGGACTTTACAAACATTTAATCAACGGACACAATGAACACCCAGACTCGAGACAACAATTTGTGGATCACACAAAGTGTTGTCTCGTGTGGGAATCGAATCCACGACACGCGGCGCAGTACCAAGCGCGGGCGGCGAGGCGACCGCTTTAAGGCGCTTACAACCGCTATTGAGTTGAGCTGTTGCTGTCACTGTCGGATTGTATACATGAGAAAAAGAAGCGCGACGACGACGGCACGATCAGAACTTTTTACAAACCATAAAATAAATTAATTACAGAAAATGTATTGATTGGATTAAAAAAATAAAACAGTATTTCGTTAGTATATGTTGCTTTTTGAATAGTTTGTCAAAAAATCAGAATGATTGTACCTATGTATTTTAATATGGTTTTTATTCGTTAAAATATTTTTTTAGAGGTGTCTTTGTGATTTTTGCTATCGATTAAAGTTAGTTGTATTATGTTTTCTACACAGTACTTAACTAGATTATATCCTGAAGAATATCATATATTTTTCTGATTGTGTTAACTGCATTGAATCAAATACTTTAAAGCAAAACCACTACGCCAACCGTGTAGTCATTCAGGATTCATCGTAAATGATACCGTAGCCTCTGTTGGAAATAAAAGAAGAGATACGATTGTCGTAACTTTTAAGTGCCAATCTATGTCTCTCTATCTATTGGAATTCAGATACCATACATAGATACATAGTCTCACGCGTATAACCCCGAAGAGGTAGGCAGAGGTGTATTTCTACATCCAATTTTCGCCAGATATACTTTAGTCCCACGTAATAAGGTGCGAGCCTATTGCCGTACCGGGCACATTTCCAGACTCCGTGCTGCTACTGAGAATTTCGTGGCAGAAAAACCCAATAACACTGCCCGACCCAGGAATCGAACCCGGGACCTCCCGATCCGACGCGCACATTTATGCCGCGAGACCAACGAGGCAGTCGTATAGGGTTTGATGTCGAGTTTTCCGTCTCTACGCAAAGATGGTATTTGCATCGTGTTATCCCTTAGTCGCCTCTTACGACACCCACGGGAAGATAGGGGGTGGTGACTTTTGTATTCTATGCCGTCAACCACACGGCTTTTCAGATTAGCCGTGACAATGTGCTCTTTTATATTAAAGTTAGCTTATTCTTTGCATAAGATGTCACTTAACTTTTCTGCGATGATTATTTAAATCGGGCGTTGCTTTTATTATGTTTGGTTGGCCTTTGTCCGACACGTCTTTGCGATCCTACTTTAGGAAAATGGAGTATAGTTGCAAACGTACGTAAAAGGCGGCAATTCTTTTACTAAAGTATTGGGAAATAATATTATTCCTGTAGTTATAATTAAAAAAAGTAGTAAATCGGGAAACTAAGATACGAAACCTACTGATAATATGAAGAAAATGTTTCAAGTAATTCATTATTCGCGACCACAAATAGCATTAATAGTATAAATAGTATGCAAGGATGAGATGAGACCATAGAAGACCTTAGCACAATGCTCGATGGCCTCTGTAGAGTCTCCCAACAAGTAGGTCTTAAGATGAACATGGACAAGACGAAAATCATGTCTAACGTCCATGTCGTACCTGCTCCTATTCAGGTTGTGAACTCTACACTCGAAGTTGTCGACAAGTACGTTTACCTGGGACAAAATATGATCCAATTGGGTAGGTCCAACTTCTAGAAAGAGGTCATTCGTCGAATCCAATTCGGTTGGGCGGCGTTCGGGAAGTTACGGCATATCTTCGCGTCCAATATCCCGCAGTGTCTCAAGACGAAATTCTTTGACCAGTGTGTGTTGCCAGTGATGATCTACGGCACTGAGACGTGGTCGCTAACTTTGGGCCCTATCCGAAAGCTCGGTGTCCCTCAGAGGGCGATGGAGAGAGCTATGCTCGGAGTTTCCCTGCGAGATCGAATCAGAAATGAGGAGATCCGCAGGAGAACCAAAGTCACCGACATAGCTCTCCGAATAGCCAGGCTGAAGTGGCAATGGGCAGGGCACATAGCTCAAAGAACCGATGGCCGTTGGGGCAGGCGGGTTCTAGAGTGGCGACCACGTACCGCAGGGCAGGCAGGGCTAGACCTTCCGCAATGTGCACCGACGATCTGGTTAAGATCACGGGAAGCGGTTGGATGCGGGCGGCTCAAAATCGGTCTGTGTGGAGAACCTTGGGGAAGCCATATGTAGATGGACGTCTCTAGGCTGACATGACATGATGCAAATATATTTAACATAGTACCAGTCTTCAACCTCCTGTAACTATTAATTAAGTTAATCAAAATATATGTCCCTTACCACAATTTGTAATCCTTTATTAAAACCATCAAAGTAATTAATAAACGTCACTTCCTGAAACAAAAATATATTTAGTACTGCCGCTACTTTAGTAATTTTCTATGAAAAGCTATTTTAATGGACGTTATCATATCATATTTTAATCTTAGTATGTTTTTGCCATAATATCATTACTGTCTGTTCCTTAAGCCTCTTATCATGAATATAGTGAGTTCGCTTTATTACTATTTTACGAAAATTTATTCAGCTTAATAGTTGTAACAGATTTTCCAGTTAAATTAAGTTTGTTTGCATAGACAATTAGGCTATAAATTAGGCGGGGTATAAAGGCCTGACACTACCGTCAAGGATGGTATCAGTAACATAGTTAAAGAACGGAACATAGAAAATACGAAATACAATTATTTCCCAGAGAGATTTTGTAAACAAAAAGGCACAAATATCATAAGCAAAAACAACTATGTTAAAAACAATGTTTTTTTGTGTCCAGTTAGAATAATCGGGAGGAAGACATAAAATAAGTAATTGAGAATATTTTTAGCATTTGCGATAAACGGCTTAGAAAATCGTAAAGCTGTAAAATAAAAGAGATCAGCGAAGACGCTGAGAAATCAGTAAAAGCCTTAAAACGGCCAGATTAACTTTGTCCTAAATCAACAGTCAAAAATTAACTTTATAGCCTCTGTCCACCCTTCGTGATATAGACGTAACGTGATACATGTACATAAGGGCTATAGTTGATGAAGAACTTGTTTCCCCTGAGCAAACAACTTTCAGGGAAAGGACACACCCAAACGTAGTATATAATTTCCATAGCTCACTCATTATGCTATCAAATAACTTTACCGTCAAAGCTACTCATTCATACTAGAATTCACACTCGAGATAAAAAATGGAAACAAAAAATATGGAAAGCGTTTGAATGGCGTGCCCGGTTGCGTAACAAAATACTATTTTCAGTTGCCCAAAGCGCGAGTGGATCAATGAAACAGCGACGCTCCCGCCATCTAGTAGCGGGTAGCGGCCAACGACCTCTCCACCGTAACCTAGTCTAGACATTCTAAAAGCGTGTTCGTGTATTAATCAATGTCTCTAGGGTATCATGTTGTCCCATTAATGCCACGTGCTCACGTGTAAATAACGGTTTTGATTAATTAACCGTCAACGCTAGGTTTACGGTTAATTAATTTTAATTGGTAATTTTGGCGTTACTTTTGTTTACCAACAATTAACTGTATTTGGCAATTAAGCAAAGCATTAATTGGTTGGAAATTCTAGTTTACATATTTTTATTTTCAATATATTCCCGACGCAAAGTTACGCGGTTTGCTATCTTCCACGCTTCCTATAGCCCAACGACAAACCAACCTACCTGTGTTGTCGTTGCTATAGCCGGTTGCTTTTATAAAGTAGCCAAGCATTAACAAAGTAAAAGTTTCGAACTTAAATTCTACAACACAATAGTTGCGAAGCATAATATTCAAAGCAAGCAATACTGAATAAAGGTAAACTAGAGCAGACAAAGCGGAAAGTAGTTGAAAATCGAAAAATAAACTCATAAAGCGCCGGTATATAGTGTGAGAATGAAAGTGTGTCTGTCGATTTATGTAGCATGGTAAACAGTGTTAGCAGCCCAACTCGAGATACACCCCGACATTTTACGGGCAAAATATTTCCTAAACTGCCGTCGTATTTCCACGGGGTCGAGTAGGCCGTTCACGTGCCCCGGTTTTAAGATGGCGGCCTTATTAAAGTGACAGTTGAGACGGTTATTCTGAATTTCGAATTTGGAGTTTGTTTTTCTTTTTCTTGAGTATTTGGCTGTAGTGATTGGTATTATGCGATTGTTTTGGAAGTTTATTAAATGTTATGTACTTTGGATATTTAGGACGTGAAGAAGTTGGGACGTTAAAACTATCCAAAGTTTTAACGTCCCTAACTTCGCGGAACTACAAAAGATGCATCGTGACTTTACAGTTTTATGACACAAAACAAAAGGGAACTGTCTAAAGATAATTTGATTATTATTTTATGTGCCTTTTCATTTGCCTCATTTGAACCGCTATTCAATTGCGAAATATTTCTTAGGGTTTTTCGTTTAGCGTATCCGTGTCACCATTTCGCAGTAGAGTTGTGAGTGTGTGTGAAGTAAAACAGACGTGAGAAAAGTCCGAATTATGAAGATGAATAATGTTCTGTCAAATCTGCTTAGCCTAGGAAGCGAATCTCGACTTTCAATGCGAAAGTATTGGATGCAACCGGGATAACGCTAGCACGAAGAAGATCTAGATCTAGCTAGAACTAAATCTATGATACGCGAAATATATATCTTGCATGGCATAGAATTCAGCACAGATGTATAAGAAGTAAAAAGAAATTGTTTAGTTATCTTAATATATAAAATCCTTGCGTTACTGACTGACTGACAGACACGCTACAGCCGAAACTATTGGGCGCAGGAAGCTGAAATTTGGCATGTGTGTTCCTTGGGGACCGTAGGGGTGCACTAAGAAGGGATTTCCCTAAATTCCCACGGGATCAGCCAAAATGGGTAAATTTAAAAAAATTGCAGGCGTAGCTGCTGGCGTCCTCTAGTTTAAGTATAAGAATTACTGGTTTCTTGCATATGTATATAGTAATGATATTCTTTTGAAAAAAATAATAGGCCGTAAGAAAGTTAAATCCTAAAAAGATTATACACAGACCAATTCGAAGCAGCTACAGCTAGTAGGTATTTATTAAAATTTGTCTTCATTTATCGATCTCAGTATTTTCATCAAAACTGAGCCGATGGCAAGCTTTCAAGTTAAGGTTGGAAGGACCATCTATCTGAACAACTTTTACCTATCGAATAACGTTTGAAATCGCAAAGAACCACCAACTGTCGTATACAAGACTGCGATTCTTGAGTTAAATGTATCAGAAATGTATGCGATATCAAGTTTGTTCAAGTAGAACTTGTTCGATTTGATAGAATGTGATGAGTACCTAGTCCGTGTGGTGACGGATTAAGAATACGAAATGTCACCACCCCATGTCATCCCATGGGTGTCGTAAGAGCCGACAGAGGGAGCATATTATGCAGAGAACAGCACTGTAAGAGAAGGAAAACTTGATACAAACCCTATACCAACCCGTTTGGCCAGTGTGGTATAGTAGGCCAATTCCTCCTTTCAAAGGAGAGGCCTAGTCCAGCAGTCGACTGTTAAAGGCTGATGATGAATGATGAATAATTCAGCACAGATGTATACGAAGTAAAAATAAATTGTTTAGTTATTTAAGAATAAGAGTTACTGGTTTCTTGCATATGTATGGATATTCTTTTGAAAAAAATAATACGTCGTAAGAAAGTTAAAACCTAAAAAGAATAGACACAGACCAATTCGAAGCAGCTACAGCTAGTATTTATTAAAGTTCGTCTTCATCTCAAGAAACTTACCGATCTCAGTATTTTCATCAAAACTGAGCCGATGGCAAGCTTCCAAGTGAAGGACCGTCTATCTGAACAACTTTACCTATCGAATAACGTTTGAAATCGCAAAGAACCACCAACTGTCGTATACAAGACTGCGATTCTTGAGTTAAATGTATCAGAAATGTATGCGATATCAAGTTTGTTCAAGTAGAACTTGTTCGATTTGATGGATTGTGATGAGTATTTGAAATTTTCGCCTTATCGGTTAGTTATATTTAAGCTGTGACGATTATAACGGTGCTGACTCTGCGAAAATCTGGATAGCTGATAACTTAATGATGCTGTCTAGTCCAGTACTTCTTCGCAGATTAAAAAGTACCCGATTTATTGTGGACTTTCAGACCGCACGATCATGGTCACAACATTAATTTTATTGTCTGCAGTCTTCAATGTAATAGAATGTAAAAGAATATCCGACCAGTTTGAGCCAAAAAATCCTCTTTTAGACAAGATTGCCGTTCTACAATATCTTAATATATAAAATCCTTGCGTTACTGACTGACTGACAGACACGCTACAGCCGAAACTATTGGGCGCAGGAAGCTGAAATTTGGCATGTATGTTCCTTGGGGACCGTAAGGGTGCACTAAGAAGGGATTTCCCGAAATTCCCACGGGATCGGCCAAAACGGGTAAATTTAAATAAATGTAGGCGTAGCTGCTCTAGTCTTTCTATAATTCTGATGACACATGTATTATTGCATTCAAAGCAAGTAGACGTGCCTTTGTACCAAGACTTAAATGATTACATGTTTAACGCAATTAATAAAATCTGTGACCTACTAACCGTGTTATATGCTTATACGCTGAGTCAGTATGTTAGTGAATTATTTTAGTTATATGAGTTTAGAGATGGCTAATCTACAAAATAGCCCGTTTAATTTACTTTGACTACAATGAAAACCTATCCCGGACCTATACTTCATATGTCTAGCACAATACAGTAGTGGTTTCATCCATATCCACAATGAGAACCACCCATTTACAGTTAGAACTACACCATACATTTTCATCAAAGAGTGCAGTCAATACGAAGACGCATACTACGTATTGCTATACGTACGAAGTACGCCGCTCGTAAAATCGATACGCTCACGATCACTGAGTTACTAGACGGAGTTACGAGAGGGGGAGGCTGCCTACCTCCTCCCACCCACTTCTCCCCAACGCTGGGAATAATCAGCTGTCATTTTACGTAATTTAAATTTTATCCCACTTGTTAGACGGTTGTTCAACCTCTTTGAATGCAGATTCTGAGTAGCACGTTTTGTTAACGACTAGTTTGGCCTTAGAAGCCTTTTTGTATTTATGTATTCATTCAATTTGCAAATGTTGTAATGCTACTAAGATTGCCATGACATGCACTAAGTGTTTGTACATGTTTCTGTTTTATTGAATAAATATTTATTGCACCAATTCTTCTTATTGTGTACTTAAACTTAAGCGAGCGTTTCTATGAATTGAAATGTAAAGTTAAGAGATAATGTAAGGATCTTATGTAATGCAGCCTGATTTGGTTTGCAAATTATATCCATTTTAAACAGGCGTCTACGTTCAAATTTCGGAAGCGATTAGAAGATTAAATCTACAGTGTGCTTTTAAAACAGCATCTATAACGTCAAAAGAGTATATTTTATATATTTAAGATCCTATTTCCTAAAGTTATTACATGCGTTTACCTTTTAGCGTGACGTAAGTACGTAATTGTGTAACAATTATCAATCTTCACAGCAAAAATAAATTGATAGTTAAGAAATGTTCCTTACTTGTCAAAGAACTGAATTAATGACCAATGTTGCCAGAAATTTTTCCCTTGATCTTGCCAGAAGTGGACCGATGGGCATTGGGGCAAACCAGTCTTAGACCATGAACGTATAGGAAAATGTAAGCATTGGATAGACTAACGATACTTATAGGAATTAGATTGTTGCTTACTGACTGTATGCCTATAGCTAATCCGATACATTGACGCCTCATTTCAGAGCAAAGCCGGTGCGCGTATTGAGGCCAAAGGCTAGTGCTGACAGAAGCATAGTGGCGCTATCGGTTGAAATATCTAGTCCGTACTTAAAGGGCCGTAGGTGTACACCTTTGAGCGCGACTATAATGACGGATAGGAAATCTCAGAAGCTAAACACAAGATAGGATGATCGTTGGGCGCCAGTACAGTTCAACCTTAAAAAATGCGGCAATTGCCTTTGACTCTATACTCTGTATCGGACTCACATATTGTAGACATGTTTCCTTTGACGTCTGCTAGTGACTCACTAGCACTAGTAGAGAGGTCGAGTGGGTAATGCAAGGCCTGAGAACCGTGCTTTTCCTACGTTAAGTCCCAGTGTATAGACATGACTAGCAGTGTTGCCAGAAGGTTACATTTCTTACATTTTGCGTAACTTTTGACCCCTTCGCGTAACATGTAAGTAATTTTTATATTTAAGGTGATTTTTGTAACTTTTGAGAACAGCGAGACATATAATACTAAACATTTATTGCGAACAGTTTACGAACGCATTTCAGTTCAATGCATCCAAATTGAAATCACCTAAAACTGACTCGTCTAAGAAAAAGTATTTTACTTGTATTACCTAATAAACGGTGTCGCACTCGGAGATGGCTCTAAATGGAAAGCTCAATGACAAAATGAGTAGAAGAACAAGTACGTCAATCGAATATTAGTGTTTAGTTCAGAGTAAAAATAACAGATGCACTTCCTAGTAGTTTTGTTTTAACTAATAGAATAATTGAGGTGCTAGACTAAATAGCAACAACAATGTTTTAGCCTAAAATTAAATAGACCATAAGACATAGATTCTTATTTTCTTTATTTTCACCTCAAATACACGACAACAAAAAAAAACACAAAAATGTAACTTTTGTAGCTAAAATGTAACATTTCAGTAAACGAAACGTAACTTACGACTTAAGGCCCTGGCAACACTGATGACTAGGGCTCCGTAAGATATTTGGAGGCTCACAATAACATTAACAGTGTACCCAAGATCTACACCAAATGACTGTACTGACAATATGCACTGCAGGGCTCTCTTGTCCGACAAAGTTCTATGAGCGATTCATAGTACACATTTTTCTAAAAAGATAAATCTCTCCTTCTGATGTACACTCAAACAAGTCGGCGCTGGACTAGTTTGAAAAAAAATCCCTTGGCTCGCTCATAGAGCTGAGGCACACCAGCAACTGGTTTTGTATACAAGAGTCAATGTGCGTGTAAACTAGCACTGGAAGAGACGATGCCTTGCTATGCTATTCTCGCCCTTATGGTGGTCTAGCGGGAAGTTGTTCGACTGTACATGAAAACTTAATATTGCCGTTTTTAAGCCTGGCGCAAGTTTTGGCGTTCTCGCGTCGTCAATGCTTGGCTTCAAAAATGATACAATTCCGTAATTCACGAGAAGATGAAAGAATATAATGATAACTCGTCCTTGTAACAAAGTTTTCTGTTTATTGCACTTATTCCTTTCAATGTGGTGTCCTATAATTTTAAATTGCACGTAAAGCTGATAATAAAGCAAGCTTGTCTGGTTATAATGGAATGCTATGGGTGCTTGTACACGGCTCATGTAGCTTGAGCATGTTGAGGCACTTGCGCGGGTTACATGCACCGTAAACATATCGTTTAAAACAATGTGCGGGTCCAGCGACTCGAGCATGTACCAAAGCGAGCCACCCGCGCAAGTAATTCGCGTGCTCTGCGACGCGCGCGGGTCACTCGCGCATGTTATCTGTTAAAATTACATTTTTAACATATGATTTTAAAATAATTTTCGTTCGTCGATACATTTGACACGATTCAAGTCATAAAGCTACCGCGCGAATAGCATGCACATGTAGCTCTTGACCACGAACAAATAACTTGTACATAGGTACAGCTTGCGCAAGTAGCCCGCGTCTTTACTTGCTCCAGTTATTTGCACCATGTACAAGTACAAGCGAGTAACTTGATCAAGTAGCTTGCGCATATTACCCACGCGTGTAACCCGCACCTTAACTTGCTCCAGCTACATGCACCGTGTAGAAGCACCCTATATAAATGTAGAAATTGAGGTTTATAGGTTTTGTTTATTTCGACTGTTCTATTTTATGAGGTACTGTCATTTTAATTCCCTCAATGTTTTGATGTTTTATATGCGGCATAATATTTGTAAATGTAATAAGATTTGTTATTATAACAAAGAGAATATATAATAACAGATCTTCAAGCGCAATTTATGTTAATCTAATACTGAAACCGGGGTCGGTAGTCATGAAAACCTTCGACTATATTAAAGATACTTCGCAACATAAACATTTGTAACAATTTCAATACCGTTGTAACTATAATTTTATGATATTTACCTTACTTTAAAAGATATGGGTATATAAAAAGCCCTAGAAACTTGTGAGTAAATAGGTACATAATACGTAGAGTTTCGTGGTAACCAGTTATTTGCAACAGCTTAATTAATTGCATTAGTTCTCTAAACTTCAACTAGAGGCTTCTTTAAAATATATGGGTAAATGAAAAACCCAAGAACTTGTGAGTAAATACATAATAATACGTAGAGTTTTATAGGTTAGCACTTATTTCTAACGTGTTCATTAATTGCATTAGTTCCCTAAACTTCAGCCAGTGGCACTATTGCTTCGTCATAAAAAAATCGTTTGCCAAAGCCGTAAAATTGGTAGCGAAAAGAATTGCGTTCAGAAACTAGCACCAAAGCTTTCACAAAATGACTATAAAATACACTAGTACGTTTCCTCCATAATCCCTCACTATGACACGGTCTCCGTACGTTAGACCAATACTAACAACCCTCCCCCTCCCCATTCACCCCGTACTGGGCGTTAACCCTCGACATGGCATGTGTATAATCACTAGTCACTTTACGTAATCTGAATGCTTGGCGATCTATGCAACGGGTAAATAAAGTGGGTGGTAGTATAACGTAGGGATAGTGTTTTAGTGTCCACATTGGTAGTAGGAGTTTGGCAGTGGTTCGTGAATGCGTGTGCTTGGAATACGTAGACTCATACTTGTGTGTCCCAAAGAACTTGATTTGATGTATTCATTTTCCTAGATACTTTTATCACAATTCCGTGTATAAGACACAGGACTATCGTGGATTTGGATTAGTTCTATACCGAACAAAACATATTTGAATTAAACGTATTTATTTATTACACAATTTTAACAGACCTATTTAACTACACAAGACATAAGATATGTTCATATATATGAACCTATTTCCAAATGAAGATAAAAAGGAACATTAATAGGTAGCGATTATACGACCAATTAGGGATGATGATAACTTGCTGATTGTCACAGCAAACTTCAATGAAAAACTCACAGATGTGAGAAGTATCAGATGTAACGCGCGGCACAGTTGCGTGCGGCCACTAAAGCAAATACAAAATTGAAAAGCGAATACAAACTCGTCTCAGTGCGCTACGAAGCATCGTACAGTTCACGCGTCACGATCACGTCAACTTTTAAATTCTCAAAATGCCGTCTTGTGTTCTTAAACACTGTAAAAGTTGTTCCTAAAAACAAAAACAGGAAAATGGAATATCTTTTCACAGGTAACTATTGATAATTTGACTGTTTCCTAATTTAATTTCGATAAAATTCGTATTTGTGGAAGAAATATGTAAGTGTTGCCAGTTTTTGTCGACGCCGTTCTGCCTGAATTAGGGAAAATGCACTTGTCAATTGATTATGTGATAATGATTGTCATGTTAATGAAAAATACATTACCGTATTATAAAAGTATATTGTAGATATATCTTCTTTCTCATAAATATAGTAATAAAATTTCAATTTCCATTAGTATATACCTTACATAATATTGTCTTGTGTTCGATCCCCAAACGATCCAAATATTCGTATACACCCTGCTACTCGTCAAGCTTATAAACTTTGACCTTTGCACCGTTCTTATGGCGTAAAGAATAAGTATCAAAATCGTACAGCAGTCAGCAACTGTTTAGCTTGACTTGGTGCCGTGTGTATATAGGTACATACTTATGGCGTAGGGAATAAGTATCAAAATCGTACAGCAGTCAGCAACTGTTTAGCTTGACTTGGTGCCGTGTGTATATACATACTTATGGCGTAGGGAATAAGAATCAAAATCGTACAGCAACTGTTTAGCTTGACTTGGAGCCGTGTGTACATACATACTTATGGCGTAGGGAATAAGTATCAAAATCGTACAGCAACTGTTTAGCTTGACTTGGCGCCGTGTGTACATACATACTTATGGCGTAGGGAATAAGTATCAAAATCGTACAGCAACTGTTTAGCTTTACTTGGTGCCGTGTGTACATACATACTATTTATTTCTCAACAAATCGACGCCAGCGGCTTCGCACGCACATATTTTCGTATTTCTCGTTTTGCCTGATCCCGTGGGAATTTCGAGAAATCCCGTCTTAGTGCACCCCTACGGTTCCCAAGAAACATACATGCTAAATTTCAGCTTCATGCGCTGAGTAGTTTCGGCTGTAGCTTGTCTGTCAGTCAGTCAGTAACGCAAGGATTTAATATATACAGATTTACGAAGTAGTTAAAACTTAACTCGGTACCTACATTTAAGAAATGTATTTATAAAAGCATTAATTAAATCCATGGTAAATTCTTCAAAACCGCAAATGAATATAAGAATATTATATAACTATATGCAAAATACTGGGAGATTATTCATAATCTGGCAACTTTACACACACATAGACGCGCGTGTCCGTACAGTGCCGGTCGCCAAAGGTCACGCACACATAGCTGTCAACGTGCCACACTTAGTTGGACGAATGTGCTATATCTGATACTTCTCACATCTGTGGAAAAACTGATATACCAGGAATAATTTTGTAAAAAAGAGCTACTACTTATACCGCCTTCTGCGTGATGCTAGTCGGTAGCGAACATAAACACCACGAACACAATATAAAACATAAAACGAATCAGTTTTACTTACACACTTTTGTTCGGTACACCGTATCTGATTTATGTTTATATTTTTAGCCTTCGCCGTAAAAACCTTACACAAGGGTGGACCTGCCAGGCTAATAACCCCCCTTTGGGCAATTCGAGTGCGGAACCCTAAAGTGTAATGTTCAGGCTTTGCCACTAAAAAAACCAATACCTCACTGAAAATGGAATCAGTGTATTTCATTGCGTTGAAAAACGCGGTAAATGTTTGGATTCAGGTCTCGGGGGTCAAACATGAATGTTTGATACGAATAAACGGTTGTGGGCCTTGAAAATATCGATTCAGTTGAAATTAAGGAAGAAATGGGGCGAAGGGGAATGGGAAAGGGTCAGTAAAGGTGATGACTTGTTGTGTAGCGGAGCGGTGCGGCGAGCGAAGCGGTGTGGCGAATAAAACACGTCTATACTATACTTATTTGTTTGTTGGTTTGAACGCGCTAATCTCAGGAACTACAGGTCTAATTTGAAAAATCTTTCAGTGTTACATATAGCCCATTTATCGAGGAAGACTATAGGCTATACAACATCACGCTATGAGCCACAGGAGCGGAGCAATATCCCAAAATAACGCGGGCTCATCTAGTCTTGATTAAATGCCACCTTTACGACTCAACCTGTGTAACTTTGTTTTCTTGAAGATTACCTACTTGAAAAACTTTGTTGTGACGGTGCGTTGTAGCACGGTAATAGATTACATTTCCCACCGTTGTTGTTGTACTTATTGCAACAGAGTTGTTTAGCAAGGAAGCCTTAATGACACAATTCTTAGTAACAGCTGTTGTCTTCCTGACCGACATTGCATTTTATCGATATGTTTCCTACTAAGTAATCGTCTCTTAAAGAGAGAGCTTAACTTTGAATTCTCTTGAAAACTAACTTAAAAAATCAAAACTTACAAAAACAAAAACACAAATCATCAAAATCAATATAAAGTTAAGATTTAGTCATCATCATCGTTTCACCTAAAAGTCGTTTATGATTTACTCCAAACTTGTGCTATAATTGGAAGAATACGATCTTATTCAACAGGATAAAGAAAGATTAAAATATAAAGAATAAATGTTTTCTTCCTTATTAAGATTATCTGGCGGGAAATAACATTGCTATTCATTGCTGTATATAATTATTTTTGATCATGTCAAAAGCAATTCTTCACAAAGATTGTTTACAAGATGTTTGGCGGATTTATTATTATTTTTTACGAATGAAAATATCGACAAGTGCTTATAGTTCGTTTTGCTTTTCAACATACAGCAGCTAATGTAACCAGGTTTCTCTAAAATATTGCATATATTGGACAAAAGCAACATCCAGTCTTGGAACCTGAAATAAATCGAAGTTTATTAAACATATAAAGGATATTACTGCAAAATGATGACCAATAAAGGTACAGCTGTAGCTCAAACAGCTAAAAATAGATTAGTTGACTATGCCATTTGAAAGAGTGCGCAATGATGAAATAAGTCATGCTGAAAAAAGAAGTAATTACAAGTAGTGGAGAGATAAACAGATAGCAACGCATAGTACAGAAATTTAAACTTCGATCATTATCACTAGTACTCATAGTGTGTCGAGTTCAAACCCACAACGAGAATTTTCCATAATGTGCTTTGAAAGACAT
The DNA here is from genome assembly GCA_944739405.2 of Euclidia mi. NCBI lineage: Eukaryota > Metazoa > Arthropoda > Insecta > Lepidoptera > Erebidae > Euclidia > Euclidia mi. The sequence continues at coordinate 10,004,172 of OX123192.2, read as the reverse complement.
TTGAAGTCTGCTAACCTGCATTTGGCCAGCGTGATGGACTATGGCCTAAGTCTTCTCACAAGGAGAAGAGGCATGTACCCAGCAACTGTGGATAGATTATAAACGATGTTGATAATAACCAGAAATGCCTTGTGTTTGACAAGTTTTTGACAAATAACGTAGTAGCCACCAGTTTATTTACTGCATTTGTGTCGACAATACAGCATCGTTGCCGAGTTTTGCGTAAAAGTGCTTATACGCACTTTAGCATTCACTTGAAATGAACTTCTTGTGAATGCTTCATTACAGAAAGACAAAGAACTGCCTTCTTCTATCAACAGAGATCTTTGCCAATTAGAGCGTTCGCTAGAAAGATCGTGAAAATGTTCGTAGCGAACATAGCTACGAATATTTTCACGATACTCCGGCAAATTAAATTTTTTTTAAAGTTTTCAGGTAGGAGAGCATTGCAGATTTCAGTATGAATGGGCCGGCTCGACCGGGGAAGTACTAGTCTCGCAGAAAATCAACAGTACTTAAACTGTTGCGTTTCGTTCGGTGAGCGAGAGTGCCGGAGGCCCTATCCTCTATTCCTTCTTCCTCATCCCACTACTCATTCTGTCCCTTTTCCCAGCCCCAAGGGACGGCAACGCACTTGTGACTCCTGTGGTGTTGCTTGTGTTCATGGGCGACGGTGATTCGGGCGATCCGTCTGCCGTCTGCCCGTTTGCCGCCTATTACTATAAAAAAAACGGCTCTCGCTGTTCTGTTACTTGTAAATGCTCAAATCTATCAGCGCTATAATGTAAACATTCAGAACGATATCGAACGCCATAAATCTTTTAAAATTTCATATCAATTCGCGGTTTCCCATTACTATGTCGTCTCCCGAACCCTGCTGTTGTCGACTCATGCTTCGCATTTTCATACATTGTTATTGTACGGCCTGTCCTACACAAATATTGTTGGCTTGCTGATGTGCCTACACAGGTGGCTTTGATTTATAGTTCCATTCGTTGACGCCATTATGGCTTTTTGTTTATGTTGTAGAGTCCTTACATTTCTACTAAAATCTTAATATATAAAATCCTTGCGTTACTGTCTGACTGACAGACACGCTACAGCCGAAACTATTGGGCGCAGGAAGCTGAAATTTGGCATGTATGTTCCTTGGGTACCGTAGGGGTGCACTAAGAAGGGATTTCCCGAAATTCCCACGGGATCGGCCAAAACGGGTAAATAAAGGTAATGTAGCTGCTGGCGTCCTCTAGTAGTAAAATAAGTGTTTTTACTTAAGTGGCTAAGATTTATTTCTTCAACATTAGCATCGATCTTTACCTAGAAACCCAAACTATTATGATACATTTTAAGTCGCAGGAAACCAAGCAGTTATCTTCGTAGATCTTTCTTATTCAAGCGAAGGCGCATGGCAAAATTATATCTTTAATTTTGGCTCTCAAATAACTGTACGAACGAATCATGTATTAGTTAACGATCTTCACTACACCGTTTACACCGTTTCAAGTTCGATTCCCACACGTAAAGGTTCTGAGATATAATAGTAAATCAAATAATTATAATTTACCTATTTATACGTATCCCTTGCTACTCAGAATTAAGCCTATGAAGGCAGATGAATTCAAAATACTGTCTTTCGTATTATAAAGATTGCACTAACACCGACTTAAAAAAATATTAATAGGTACGTTGGCGGGTGAGAGCCCATACGCCCCTTAAAATTCGCCCCTTCATACAAATTTGGCCAAATTTGTACGAAGGGGCGAATTTTAAGGGGCGTATGGGTTCTCACCCCGTTGGCGATCTATTTGTAATCATCCTATCAAATGGCGAATATTAGGCGTAATAAACTGAAGTGTCGTGGTATCTACATATAATACAAAACTGGTATGAACCAGACATGGAGTATCTAATTGCATGAGAACATCCAGACTTCATAAATATTTCAATTACGACGTAGAAAGAATGTCCAAATTTGTATGAAGGGGCAAATTTTAAGGGGCGTATGGGTTCTCAGTTCTCACCCCGTTGGCGATCTATTCGTTATCATCCTATCAAATGGCGAATATTGGGCGTAATAAACTGAAGTGTCGTGGTTTCTACATATAATACAAAACTGGTATGAACCAGACGTGGAGTATCTAATTGCATGAGAACATTCAGACTTCATAAATATTTCAATTACGACGTAGAAAGAATGAATTGAATTTTTATTGACTTTTATTGTCAGTGTTATTTTATTTGGAGAATTGGAAACGGTATGATAGTAATTTCGTAAGCCACAATGGCTTACGAAATTTTATTTATTTATTTTATTTATAAATTGTCAGTGTTATTTTATTTGGAGGATTGGAAACGTTATGATAGTCATTTCGTAAGCCTCAATGGCTTAGGAAATGCCGATATGAATAGCCAGGAAGCACAGATGTTATGTACTTTATTCCTTAAATTTTTTCAGTTCTTGTGATTAAAGCTTATTTGTTCATCAATTCTTTAATCCATAATTAATAGAAGGAGTTCGTCATGGTTGTAATGAGGGAAAATCCCAAAGGGATAGCTATATTCGAGTGCGATACGTGACACCGAAAATGTAACACGAATACCACGACGGCGAAATCTCACTCCTGCGGAGCACTTGACAACGAATGCACGTTACAACGAATATCGTATCTTGTAAGTATCTCTGCGTTACCATACATACAGTAATCGCTAAACTGTCGTTTTATGATTCAGGCGTTCGACTGCTAAGCCAGTATGTAACTGGCTTAGCAGTAATTATATCTTGTTTTATCTATGCTGAAGACATATATGCACAGGTAGATTTATATGTCACGTTATACAAAAACACCTTACGTTCTTATAAAATAAATAACATAACATAATACATACCTACATAGTACATATATAGACTCACGCCTGTTTCCCGGAGGGGTAGACAGAGACTACGGAACGCCATTTGCAACGATCCTGACATATCTCTCTTGTTTCATTCACTCCCATCAGATTCCTCATGCATGCTCTTCTGTTCAGGGTACTTCTAACCTGTCCTGTTTCTAGGATGCCTTAGATAACTGCTTGGTCAGTCTTTCGTCATCCATCTTCACGTGCCCAAACCATCTTAGCATACCTTTCTCGATGCTTGTCACTACATCTTCTTTTACCCCACAACACTCTCTTATCACACAATTCTTTACTCTGTCAGTCAAAGAAACACCACACATACTTCTCGGTGCTCTCATTTCTACAGCATTTATTAAATAACTCTTCTGCCATACCCAACTATCACTACCATACATAAGAGTAGGTACTAACACGCCTCTCCGTTACCGATTGCGTTATTCAAGGTTACGTGTCGTGCGTACGTGTGTAACGTGCATTCGTTGTCTAGTAAATCGATTTGGTGAATTCGAGATTTAGTTATACGAGATCGCATGACTACGGTGTTACGATATTCGTTGTAACGTGAATTCGTTGTTAAGTGTTTCGCGGTAGTGAGATTTCGGTGACGTGGTATTCGTTTTAAATTTTTGGTATCACATAACCCGCTGTATTCCATGGCTTAGACTAGTGTCAGTATATTTAAGCCCACATAACGACTGTCAAGTCTTCATGACAGTCAGGAAAGACGCAAAGGCTTATTGTCCTTGACGAGGCACGGAGCAAGCGATAATAATAATAGTAATTAAAATTACCACATAACTAGCGTGACATCCAAGTGGAAACCTCTGCAAGCATTGCTTCCTTGCTCACCTATTACGAATGACACGTCAAATCAAGAGCATCAACTAAGACGAACGAACGTCCGTGTGGTAACGGATTAAGAATACGGAATGTCACCACCCCATATCATCCCATGGGTGTCGTAAGAGCCGACAGAAGGAGCATATTATGCAGAGAACAGCACTGTAAGAGAAGGAAAACTTGATACAAAGCCTATACCAACCCGTTTGGCCAGCGGCCAGTAGGCCAATTCCTCCTTTCAAAGGAGAGGCTTAGTCCAGCAGTGGACTGTTAAAGGCTGATGATGAACTAAGACGAACATCTGATCAGATTTAACGCCATTTTCGTTCGTATCAGACCTAAGCACACACTATGGTGTACAATCCAGTCGCACGAACGAAGCAACTTATGTTAATGTTATTCGAGTTTTATTACGCTGGGATATCGGAAACGGATTCAGTTCAAATTAGGCTTTCTCTATACTTATATGTACGGCTGGTAAAGGGTTTTGGATGCTAAACTTTCGGTGTCTTGTGTGCGAAACTGATGTGAGTTTATTTTTTTGTTTGTTGCGATTTCCTCGCTTTTAGGTACCTATAACAACTTTACATATTTTTGAGCTTTCGTTTATTTGTTTTTGATAATACTATTAAGTTTACTCATATTTATCGCCAATAATTCACTGGGCGTGTTAACTTTTTTTAATATTTTAAAATCTGCATCTACCCAGACTCACATTAGATTTTCCAAAAACCCACGTGTTGTTAACCCAATCTTCGTTGTGTCGTTCGTGTTAAAAACGAAAGTGAACAGCTGAAAATTCAAACACTCAATTTGATTGTTCCTCGCTTAACAGAATGATATTTGTTTCAATCAATCAGCCTAATTGCAGTCTACTGCTGGACATAGGCCTCTCCCAACATGTGCCACAATGACCGGTCCTCTGTCTGCCGCATCCGACAGTTGTTTGGCCAGCTAGAATTATTCTATTATACCACGCAATATACTAACCTATTCCACGGTGGCTAAAATGTGTTTGATACAACGACAACCCAACCTACTAGACACCTAATGTTTTCACTTCTACAAACAAACAATTCTGTCAAAGCGGTGAGGTGTGCGGGACGAAGGGGGCTACAAAAATGTATTCTAATTGGCCTGTTCAAATTTGCGGTACGTCATAATTCATAACTATTTTTGGGATAGGTCTAATGTAAGACTTATAAGTCTAACGTATTGTCAGAAAGTGTTCGCCTTACGCCCGCCGTCTAGTAGGCTGGGTTGTCGTTGGTTTGATACCAAATTACACAATTACTTAGACAATTTGTGTTGATCTCGTACTTCATGAAATTTAATGATATCTTTAACAGGTTGATCGCAGTGCTCTATTAATTTAGTCCAAGGATCTTACAGTACATTCGGTAATATTATCATACATTTTATGAAGAGTAAACTTATCTTTGAATTAGTTCGAATGACATCATGGTACTAATATTTTAATGTATGTAGGTGGTGGCTTACTAAATGTAACAGATATGAAGTCGCAATCATAACAAGCTACTTTATGGCACTGATACACCTGGAGGCCAATAATTCTCCTATTTTTATATGACACTAGCCGTTTCCCGCGGTTTCACCCGCGCCGCGGCCTGAGGGAACTACTTCGCGTACCCGAAAATCCCAAATATCTTACAGACCCCTATTTTTTCTAAAATAAAATATAGCCTTTGTTACTCGCAGATAATGTAGCTTTCTAATGGTGAAAGAATTTTTAAAATCGGTCCAGTAGTTTTTGAGTTTATCCATTACAAACAAACAAACAAAAATACAAATTTTTCCTCTTTATAATATTAGTGTAGATTGATATTATATTTTAAATTGACTCAGAAGCGGTATTCTGATAACCTAATGTCATTATCGTATAATTTGAAATAAACAGTTCGTCGTTGACACATATTTTGACACTTGTTTCAATTTACGATCTCGTTACAACTTCGTTCAATTATCAGATAATTTAGCAGAATACGCTTTTTGTGACGTAAGTATGACACTGACATGATATCGAAACTATAACATTTAGGAGAATTGGGCCCGAGCATCACTTGTAACAGAACAACGAGCATTCGCCATTATTAGTTTTGTTGCATTGAACAATGAATAGAGCCAATCATAGCTACGAACATTTTTACGATCACTTTAGCGAACACCCCAATCAGCAAAAAGGTCGAAGCTAATGTACTATCCATTTGCTAGAATGTTCGCCAGAATCTTCAGTAGAATGCGTGTTAAAGCACACTCTTTTATTTTGTCGCCAGACCAACGAGGCAGACTACCTCGTGCGCGTGGGATTGGGGAGGTCTCGGGTTCGATTCCCGAATCGGGGAAAGTGTTGTTGGGTTTTTCCGTTAGGAAATTCTCAGTAGCAGCTCGGAGTCTGGTAATGTGCCCGGTACGGCAATAGGCTCGCCCCCTATTACGTGGGACCTAAAAATTCATAGCAATATATGGGTGTTTTATCACACCTCTGCCTACCCCTTCGGGAATACAGGCGTGAGTCTATAAAAAAATGTTATTTTGTTACACTCACAAGAATTCTCATTATAGGTGAATGCTCAAGTGTATCACCACCATCCATAGGCAAAGGCGTTTTATCATACAGCCACTACTGTGAAAATAAAAGTGGCAAGTTATCAAACTCTCTTCTAACCAATACATTAAAGAAAGCGATAGTTAGCATAGTGGAGAGACCAAATGACGGAATGTTACGCAGGTTCAAATCCTCGGCGCGCACCAATGACCGTTTGAAGTAATGTGCGAATTAAATCATTAATAACTGCGGTGAAGGAAAATACCTTTACTTGGCCAGCATGCAGGACTATGGCTGAAGCCTTCTCATAGTGAGAAGAGAACCGTGCCCAGAAATGGGAGAGTTTATATAGCAGACTGATAGTATAGATATACCCAAATAAATTACGCTGCCGGCGACTGCTTCGTTGGTCTCGCGACATAAATGTGCGCGTGGGATTGGGAGGTCTCGGGTTCGATTCCCGGGTCGGGCAACGTGTTATTGGGTTTTTCCGTTAGGAAATTCTCAGTAGCAGCCCGGCGTCTGGTAATGTGCCCGGTACGGCAATAGGCTCGCCCCCTATTACGTGGGACCTAAAAATTCCTGGCGAAATGTGGGTGTAATAGTACACCTCTGTCTACCCCTTCGGGAATACAGGCGTGAGTCTATAAATAAAATAAATTACGCTAAAGGTTAGTCAGGTTATTGGTTAATGCAGTAAATACAATTTTACTGCTACTTTTTCTATGTTACCTTTAAGACTAAACCATTCCGTTGTCACTTAATAAGCTCATAGCATTACCCCAAATAAGTACCAAATTATTCTGCCTATGTAAAGTGGAATCCCATTTTCCCCATCACTGTTGTTTAATAAACCGTTCAAGCGAAAACAGATAAGGCTATACAAACTGGATATTATTGTTTGAATGTGTTTCATTGTTGTATCGTGAAGGCGATGTGTTATCTTGTACAACTAGGGTTGTCAGATGCCCGGAAAAGCCGGGATTGTCCCGGAATTTTGCGTCTTGTTACGTACAGACTCTGACACCTTTATCCCCGAAAGGGTATAAGTAGGCAGAGGTGTAATGACACCTATATTTCTTTATTAATTTTCGTCATCATCAGCCTTTAACAGTCCACTGCTGGACTAGGCCTCTCCATTGAAAGGAGGAATTGGCTTACTATACCACTCTGGCCAAACGGATTGGTACAGAGTTTGTATCCAGTTTTCCTTCTCTTACAGTGCTGTTCTCTGCATAATATGGACCCTTTGTCGGCTCTTACGACACCCATGGGATGATCTGGGGTGGTGACATTCCGTATTCTTAATCCGTCACCATAAGGATTATTAATTTTAGGTCGTATGTAATAGGGGGCGAGTCTATTGCCGTTACCGGTCACATTGTCGGACTCCGCGCTGCTACTAGGAATTGAAAAAAACGCTTTTGTCCGACTCGGGAATTGAACCCCGGACCTGCCGATCAGCAGAAGCATACGCCATCTACTGGACCACATCCACAGTAATTAGACCTTACCGACTCAGCCGAAAACGTAGATCTACTAGGTCATACACTAGAAACCAACTGACACTGCCGGCACTCGAACTTGTCGAATGTTACTTTGAGTAGAGAATCTAATCTAATACTAATATATAAAGCTGAAGAGTTTGTTTGCTTGCTTGAACGCGCTTATCTCAGGAACTACTGGTCCGATTTGAAAAATTATTTCAGTGTTAGATATCCCATTTATCAAGGAAGGCTAGATATAGGATATAAAACATCACGCTATGAGCCACGGGAGCAGAGCAGTAGCCTTAAATAAAGCAGATGTAACCGCGGGTTCATCTAGTAGGTAATAACTTAAAAATGTATCTGATGTGTAATTTGTTTGTATTATTTGAGAAATAAAAGATTATTATTAACCGTTTATTAAACATTTTTCTCATTGTCACATTATTATTATTATTACCTTGTTGATGTAAGTAAAATTTTATTTATTAACCAATGCATAAAGTCCTCTCCCCTCTCACATTCTCGAAATGTCCCGGATTTGATACGCCTGGCAACCCTACGGCAACCCTATATACAACAGTTCCCGTTCATTTGCGATAATGGAACAATGATAAGTGGGTTGGACTTAAAGGACAGTTGCGTAGGAAGAGGCGACCTATTAGCTTGATGTTGTGAACTACTTTCGTGGTAAACTCTATTATGACTATAATTCGCCCCTGGCTTCGGCCATGCGGGTGGCGGTCAAAAATAGCCTATGTCTCCAGCCTAACTTGACGACCGGTTGTCGCCGCGAGTGTAGGCGACTGCTACGCCGAAGGTCGCGGGTTCGATTCCCGCTCAAGTCAAACATTTGTGTGCAGAACATGGATGTTTGTCTTGGTCTGGGTGTTTCTATGTATAATAATTATGTATGTTTAAAAAAAATATGTATATGTATGTTTATCCATTATCTAGTACCCATAGTACAAGCTTCTGCTTCGTTTGGGACTAGCTGGTGTTGTGTGAATGTGGTAGAATATTATTATGATTATATTATTACCTATATCTGAGCACACAAAAATCATTCTATAATTTCGCTCCGTTACGACGTGAATGAAAGACAAAACAAACCATTAATTAAATATACTTTCGACTTGGCTTCCTGTTCGTATTAGATTAGCAAAGTTAAGCAACGCGTGCACAGGTCGCAATTTGGATGGGTGACTGCATGTGGCATTTCATCAGAGTGCTACCGTGCTTCGGAGGGCACGTAAAGCTGTCGGTCCCGGTTCTTGTCTTAGGACAAAGATCGTTAGGCCATGTCGGAAGTCTTCAGGCGGTCTGAAAACTCCGACATCAGAGGGTCCAGTACGAGTTTTGCACTCGTTCGTCACGGTGACGAAACACAATTTCCAACAATTTCCATACATTTTCTAAAAGCGCCCCTAACGGTGTGTAGCGATCGGTAGAGACCGCTAGGGGCGCATTTCAGAAATGTATGAAAATTCTTTCCGTCGACTAAGCTATCGTCAGCGTGTAAAACTCGTACTAGACCGGCCACACACTCACACGAGAAGAAGAAGCATTAATGATGTTAGTATAGTTTAACAACTCTTAACAATATAGATTGTTGAACAATATTTCTCCTATAACGTATCCCTATCACAGGAATAAGGTCATCAAATTGCCTTATAGTTCCCATTATTTTCTTGTCCCTAGAGTCACACGAATCCTAATGTACCAAACTTTACCCCAATTTCTTTTCTTGATTTAGTTTGAACGTAATGCGGACAATGTGTCTAATAAATTGTGTCATTAAATGCCCACTGTCCCCAATTAACAGTAGCACGGGGTTGGGGACATCTGGAATATATTTGCAAAATTGGAGCAAAGGACTTACGACCCATTTATATAATTGTATATATATATAGATCCTATGTCAAATCTGTCCACATCCGAGTATTACTACTTAGTACTTTTAGTTTTTTTCCTTTAGGCTGTGGTTGTATTTTTTTGTGCCTTTTCCTGTTGGAGAAAGTTTCTTAAAGGTACTGCAAAATTTCCAATGAATTAATGCTGTAGTACACAGTTAAGTCAAACTTAGGAGATTATACCGGCTCATTATAATAATAATGCCAGTGTTTTTCACCGCGAGAGAGCTTGGGTCACAATTCACCATGTTGCCCATGTTCGGGTTTGCAGACTTTACAAATATTTCAGAAACTTTATATGGAGAACTCTCTATTTTATTATTTACTATTGAATAATCATTCACTATTGAATAATCAATCACACACACATCCGTGTGGTGACGGATTAAGAATACGGAATGTCACCACCCCATATCATCCCATGGGTGTCGTAAGAGCCGACAGAGGGAGCATATTATGCAGAGAACAGCACTGCAAGATAAGGAAAATTTGATACAAACCCTATACCAACCCGTTTGTCCAACGTGGTACCTACAGTAGGCCAATTCCTCCTTTCAAAGGAGAGGCCTAGTCCAGCAGTGGACTGTTAAAGGCTGATGATGATGAATCATTCATTTAGAAATGTCAGTTGTGCGCACCATGGCTTCCCTTCGCCATGACTTCAGAGTCAGTCCTTTTCAGCAGCCGCAAAAAGATAGGAAACTCAATTGCTTTCATTTCATATATCACTCATATAAACTCAAAAATGTCATATGTTATCCAACCGTGCATGGATTTCCGTTTCTTTTTACAAATTAGAGCCAAAACTCGTTTTCGCTCTAAAATATTTTATTTGACTACTACCATGGAAGAATAACTAAAGCATGGAATGAACGATATTTTTATGAACAAATTGAATATAGCTACACTCTTCACTCATATGACAAATTAGAGTTGCCAGCAGAAGATGGCACTATGTTTGTCAGCTAGGGCTAAAGACCATTTGAACACAAATTTCGTAACTTTTTAATTTTTTAGTGATTGAGCAAATCCGCTATCGATATCGATCAAAGTTTCAATATAGGTTCAAAATCAAACAGACTTGTAAAAGTAAGTATGTACATGTTATACATTCCGTAAGTTTGTGTCCACAGCAGTCAGAACGCTTGTTAATGGATAGTATTTATATAATTACTACATAAACTTGCATTTTTAAACTGAACTTAAATATTTTTGTTTCAAATGGGTACTCAGTAGAACAGGCGTTATTTTCTAATTTTCATGGTATTTTTCTTTACGCATCAACAGCCTTTTCCAGTCCACTGCTGGTCTTAAACCTTCCGTTGTGGAGGTTTGGCCTACTATTATAACACACTAGCCAGAAATATTCGTATAGGGTTTTATTTCGAGATTTCCTTCTCTAGTGTTTCTCTTAGTTGCCTCATACGACACCCTCGGCATTAATGTTTATTTATACTTATTTATAGTTAGTTTTTCAGCTGATATGATAGCTGTAAGTGGGATTTATAAATATTAAATAAATTAATCATCACCCCCAAATAACATATTTTTATTAGAGAAAGCAAATAATTAAGAAAAAAGAAAAACTCATAGCTTAAGCATTATGATAACTGAGAATGGCATATCCAAATTAATTCGTTACAAGGATAGGACATAATCGACATGGATTTTATCAAGCAAAAAACATAAAAATTAACTTAAAATAGATAAATCAGACAAAACCTTGAATAGTGCCCAAAGGTTTGTTATTAACAATAATCACTTTATTGAAATTTTCTCATTTACATATACACTATGTAATACAAATCTATGTGTAAAAAATGTATGTGCGGGATCGCACACTTTTTGATCATGCATGTGACACACAGAATATTTAGAAAATGTGTAATTTGGCCAAATAACACATTTTTGCTAGAGAAAGTAAACAATTAAGAATAAGGCAAAACGCATGCTCAGGCATTATGATAACTGTAAATGTCATATATTACCCAACTTGACACATTATAAGAAAAGGCATGGTCGACATGGATTATTGTATCAAAACACATAAAATTAAAGTGAAAATAAATAATTTAGTGAAAATCTTCAATAGTCCCCAAAAGTTTGTTATTAACAATAATCACTTTTTATTGACATTTTCTCATTACATAGTGTAGGTAATACAAATCTATGTGTAAAAAATGTATGTGCGGGATCGGACAATTTTCGATCATACATGTGACACACAGAATATTTAGAGAGAAAAAAATTGTGGCTAGACTAGCCCTTCGATTTATCTTGGGATCGGCACATTATTAGTCCACTAGTCGAACAAGAACAATCAAGTTTTGGTCTCTGGGTAGATGACATTTAACAAAATTTCTTTCAAACGAAGATTCCCTTATTTTGATGCATAACCACTCAGTAGTCGTGACTATTAAAGTAGACAGTTCTTATCAAACCTTCAAATGACTGTCCTTTAAATATTACTGTCTTTGTAGAGAATGATCAGATTTTTTCTATAGGTGCATTAATTTTTTTCTAATATGATGGATTCTAACAAGCTTCGGAATTCACTACTGTTGCTGATAGTTTAATTATTAGCAAGTAATTATTTAAACACTCACACTGTTATGTTTAGAAGGGAGGAGCCATCTGTCATTACTATAAAAACATTCCGCAGTAAAATGCTTGGAACAAATTCTGTGGTGCTTTCTAGGCACCCAATTTTCTCCACGACATACTGCAGCAATCCACTTATTTTATAAATATTTATCACGTGCACATAGAATCTAAAAAATAACGAGGTAAAAATATACAGTGGATAGACATATCGATAAGATTTTTTACAACACTTGAAAAGTCCATATAAATATTACACGGCTAAATTCTAAATCATGATATAACTGTTATAAAAGAAAATTCACTAGGGTTATATAATTTGATGGCATAATATTGTCTAAATTGTATCTTACCCGTCAGTTGACTGTGTTCAATTTGGGAGTACTAGGACGGTCTCTATGTATATTATCCAATCTCTTTGACTACTACAAACAATATAACCTAAAAACTACATACTAAAGTAATTTAGTTTTACTATCATCAAAAAGGTCTACACTACTTAAACAAAGTACCTCTGAAATTATAATGCCTGCACGATTAAAGTTTCTATTTTAAAACTGTATACAGGGCATATTTTACTTGCAATATTATTTTTTTACGTCCACACTGAAAGTAATTACGCCACTTATAGAGCTAGCACGTAAATACATAATTATGATTATTAGCACGATAAGCTCGCGCTTTGGCTTATGGTTATAATGGTTTTCTTTAGACTTAGAGTACATGTATGTTTCTGAACATTCCAAAGGTTTAGAAGGGAAATTCGTCTTCATCAGTCTTGTGCTACAATTTGTCCCACTGCTGGACAAGACAGGTAGACAGTAATCTTCTCTACTAAGAAGAGGCCTATGCTTAACGTTTTTTATTATTGAGAAGGTTTAACCTTAGTTTACCACACCGGTCAAGCGCTGGTTGGCAGCCTTCACATGTCTTTTTAGAACATCATGGAATAGAGAATAACTCACAGACATGAAGGTTTTCTCACTACGTTTGCCTTCAGCGTTTAGCAAGCGATCATTGACATTTTATGACGAGGTACCTTTTACGACTTTCTCCTGTACCCGTGTGTCGGAGGGTAGGGTATCGCATAAGCATTCGTCGCTACCCCCCGACGGGTATTGGCATACCAGATGGTCAGGCGGGCCCCGAACAAAACCCCCTTGGCGGCGGATTAAGGTGTTAGGCTCCGCCGCCAAAACACTCAGCGGCCGCAGAGGAGGGATCGGCAACGCAACACCGCATCTCCTCTTCCTCTGGGGCCCCACTGCGACGCATCGAATGGTGCGCCCCCATTTGGTCGCGGGAGATAGGGCGCGCGGCAACGCAACACCGACACGCCTCTCCTCCCGCGACTGCGAGGGACAGACAGAACTGTCCCGCGCACCAGCAACGTTGGACGCATCCTGCACAAGCCCACTGCCAAGCCCACGCGGACTGTCCACTCCAGGGATCCCTCTTAGCTTCACCGCGGGGTTCAAGCCACGGTTACTGAGCCCCCCCACCACGATAAGGTGGAGATCCCACGAGGGGATGACGAGGTACCTAGAAAACTAAGAAATAAACTTTTTCTAATATATAAAGTACTAAGAAATAAAGATTTTCTAATTCGGCTTTAAGGGCCGAAAGTAATGGTTGCAAGCTTGTTTAAAATTCCGCATTTTTTTATTTACTAAACTAAAATATTGAAATGCGTGCTAAAGTTAGTATTAGTATAAATATAAAATATTTTTTAAATTGTGCCACAATTAGGTATAACTCCTTTGTATTGTGGATTTAATGTGGATGCAATCTCATGGCTAAATTTTAAAGCTATCTCAACCACCTAAAAACATATTATGACTATTCAACTTGTCAAAGCTTCCATGTCGAGATAAAACATAAAAAAACACGCATACAGCACAAATTTTTATGAATCATACAAATTCTGCAAAGCTTTTACCTCAAAAATATATTGAATACACGTATTTTATCTAAATTCTGTTTGCATACGCCGCTTATCCGCCCAGCGATGCTCTTAACAGGCTTATCTATGTGAAAACCAAACTGAAGTTGCTTGAAAAAAGCCACAACGGGTATGTAAGCCGCAATTTTACGTATAAATAAAACATATACACGCTGGTATGGGAACTAATAAAACTGGAATGTTTGAACGAGAATGGAATACAAAATTAAGGATGCCATTCCACCGGAGCGGAAAGGAGCGGAGCTGTGTTAAAGCTACTGTGGCGAGTGAGTTTGTACAGTACTAATAAAAATCTCTTCAACATAAACCAAATCAAAAAATGGCATTGCACTTGTGATCCTTCGGGCATTGCAGGTGTCTTCGGCGGTGATCACTAGGTAACCATCAGGTGACCCGCTTGCTCATTTGTCTTCCTACGCAATAAAAAATACCATGGAAACTGCCAACAAAAGAAAAGAAAATGCCACAAGACCAAGAATGTCTTTATCAAGAACAGAGCAAGAAGCAAGAAGATTATATTCGTTTCGTAACTATTATAGATGTTAATGTGACATAAAACTCCCGTATTGTTCTTGAGGTGAAGGCACTGTCTCCTGTAACACTAAATAAACTGGCACTGGACACATAATGTCTGTTAAACAATAATTTTATTATTATTTATATTATTTTTATAGACACACGCCTGTATCCCAGAAGGGGTAGGCAGAGGTGTAATATTACACCCACATTTCGCCATGAATTTTTAGGTCCCACATAATAGGGGGCGAGCCTATTAGGAATTTAAACTTACGTGGTCATTTAAACTTATTTTAAATTGTCTTTCGGGATTTATACCACGTACCTTTGTTTGGAGTAACCGATATTTCGGCACTGTTGCAAGCGCCATGTTCACGGATGTACTCTTAGTACATCCGTGAACACGATTTAAAATAAGGTGAGCCAGTAAAGGGCATATTACCAGACTCCGTGCTACTCTGAGAAAATTCTCAGAGTTGCACGGAGTCTGGTAAAGGAAGTAGGAAATCCTAACGGAAAAACCCAATAACACTTTGCCCGACCCGGGAATCGAACCCGAGACCTCTCAATCCCACGCGCACATTTATGCCGCGAGACCAACGAGGCAGTCAAAAATAATTTAATGTCAATAAAGATGTTTCAATTTGCAGCAAGCTGTAAGAGAAAGCTATTGTGAATCTTACACACTATGCTCTGTATTTTGTAAGTTTTTTGTGATATATTATCAGCTTTTAAAATTTGGCTAAGTTTTTATTTACTGCATCCTGCTTGTTCTTAGTACAACACACAAGTGGTTGGCAATAGTAACCAATCACTTTACTACCAATAAAAATCCATAAAGTGTTTTATGGATTTTTATTGACACAGCAGACGTTTTACGCGTTTCTATTGGTTGTATTGACACAGTTTCGCTCCCCTCAATTGTAATCACAGGCTAAGGCGGCCTTTACAAAAAAAGGGAGCAGGAAAGCTCTGCGAAAAGAATACGGAAGTATCTCTATGCCTTCGACAGATTGTACAAAGAGAAACTATACTAACGAACGCATCAAAGACAATTATGGTCACCATTTCACCAATAACTAATGAAATAGTTATGAAGTGGACCGATTGTTATCTAATATTTTCGACATCGTCAATCAGCCTTGTTAATACTCTGTCCATTGCTGGGCAAGTGGGCACGTCCAAGTCCGTGTGGTGACGGATTAAGAATACGGAATGTCACCACCCCATATCATTCCATGGGTGTCGTAAGAGCCGACAGAGGGAGCAAGTACTGAGCGTTTTTAAGCTTGTATACATTTAGCTTCGATACACGGCTTTTACCACAGTTTTTTCATATACGACACTAGAGGATAAGCTCTGAAATGGTCATAACTTGTGGACGCGGCAAGAGATGACATGTGCACTTGAGGAAATTTTATGAGGAATATATGAGAATGTTTGGTTGGCTTAAGCGTAGATGTAATGGCGTCATTTGACATAGATCTTAGTTTTGTAGGTTAGATAGCTTCTCCAGTATTTTTTCTTTGCAGATCCTTCTCGACTGACCTGTTTGTTGGTAAAGCCGAAGATCGTGGTCGATTACCATCTCATCTTCAATCACCTCATCTTTAATGTGCATATATAACATTCTTTCGTTATTGATTGACCGACAATGCACAGCCGAAATTACTGGGTGCTGAAATTTGGCATGGATGTTCGTTTTGGAAGTTAGGTGAACACTAAGAAGTAATTTCCCGAAATTCCCACAGAATTTGGAAAAGGCGGTTAAATGAAACCATGAGCGGGTCATCCTCTATATATATTTTATTTTATTTATTTATAGTCTCACGCCTGTATCCCCGAAGGTGTAGGCAGAGGTGTAAATATAACACCCACATTTCGCCATGAATTTTTAGGTCCCACGTAATAGGGGGCGAGCCCCGGACACATCACAAGACTCCGGGCTGCTATTGAGTATTCGAAAAAACCCAGTAACACTTTTGCCCGACCCGGGAATCGAACCCGGGATCTCTAATCAGCAGTCGCATACGCTATCCACTGGACCACGGAGGACACGGAGGAGAGATACCTATGTGTTATAAATACATATGTATTTTTAACCATCAAAGTGGACCATTACTGATTTCAGCATAAATGGAGCCAACTTGATCACGGTGAAATACTACCCTCTCACAGAATATCGACGTAAATTAACAGTTGCATTTCATTCGGCGAGTGGTTCAATCTAGTCCTACTAGTTTGATGTGTTTTTTTTTAAAGACAACTCCCGCCATAGGACTGAATCATGTGTCGCGGGGAACTTTACAAACATGGAGTATGTTTGTAAAGTTCGCCGCAACGAAGAACATTGACACCCATACTCGAAACAACAATTTATAGATCACACAAAGTGTTGTCTCGTGTGGGAATCGAACCCACAACACTCGGCGCATTGTCAAGCGACAAGGCGGGCGCTTAAACCACTACACCAACCGTGCAGTCAAATATTAGGAGATATTATTAGGAGCGGTCCTGAGTTATAATCTCTCTATATAAAATCCTTGCGTTACTGACTGAGTGACAGACAAGCTACGGCCAAATCTATTGGGCGCAGGAAGCTGAAATTTGGCATGTATGTTCCTTGGGAACCATAGGGGTGCACTAAGAAGGGATTTCACGAAATTCCCACGGGATCGGCCAAAACGGGTAAATTAAACTTAATTATTTACTTTAACAGTACCTGAACTGTTGCGTTTCGTTCGGTGAGTGAGAGTGCCGGAGGCCCTATCCCCTATTCCTTCTCCCTCATCCCACTCCTTATCCTATCCCTTTTCCCAACCCCAAGGGGCGGCAACGCACTTATGACTCCTGTGGTGTTGCTTGTGTCCATGGGTGGCGGTAATTGCTTACCATCAGGCGATCCGTCCGGAGGCAAATAAACGTATGAGTAGTGAATAATATGTGGCGTGATGCAGTGTAGATACTCTCATGATGTAAAATCGATGTATTTTAATGTAGTATTACTGATACCAGAATAAATTTTGTATTTTTGAAATGGCGATAAAAACATAAGCCTTTTATATCATTTATATACATTCATTTATAGTCTCACGCCTGTATCCCCGAAGGGGTAGGCAGAGGTGTAAATATTACACCCACATTACGCCATGAATTTTTTTTAGGTCCCACATAATTAGGGGGCGAGCCTATTGACGTTACCGGGCACTTCACCAGATTCCGGGCTGCTATTGCGTATTCGGAAAAACCCAGTAACACTTTTGTCCGATATGATGATATACCAGACATATAGTACAGTATATTATCTAAGCCAAGTAAAGAATTATTCGACTTGATAAACCTTATTCGAGAAAGAGAAAAGATTTGAACATACAACTATGTAAGTACGTCGATTCAAGCACTTAATTCCTCCAATCCAATTTCTCCTTTACACTTGGTTGTTTTGCGGTGTCCTACGGTATTATACTCAGCCCGACCACTCAAGGGATTATTCTATATCAAATAGCCTCTTCTACTCTGATTTACTGAGTGC
Source organism: Euclidia mi (assembly GCA_944739405.2). Classification (NCBI taxonomy): domain Eukaryota; kingdom Metazoa; phylum Arthropoda; class Insecta; order Lepidoptera; family Erebidae; genus Euclidia; species Euclidia mi. Next base: position 9,985,856 of record OX123192.2, on the reverse strand, counting down.
GATTTCCACTAGATCTTTTTGATACCTACACTAACTTTTGTCCGAAAATATAAACTCTAGATTTTACGACGAAAAGCACATAATCTTTTATGACTTTGCCGATAGTATTAACGGCACGGAAATTTGTATAGATAGACAATTTTATTATGTTTGGGTAGAGTAGCAGCTAGCAAATAATGTTTTCTTGCTTTGCTTCATTTTTTAAAGGGTAAAGAGTTTGATTGTCTGGCCTTTATGAATATTAAAATTATTCATAGATGCTATACAGAGGAAAGATTACCTAATATAGATTAAGAGAAAAGTTATAATTATACATATATAAGCTAAGACTCAATCACACGTAATTACGAGTGCGGTCATAGTGATAATGAGTAATTAGTTCAAGACTGCTTCCGTGGTCCAGTGGATAGCGTATGCGACTGCTGATCGGGGGTTCCGGGTTCGATTCCCGGGTCGGGCAAAAATGTTACTGGGGGAAAATGTTAATGGGCTTTGCCGAATACTCAGTAGCAGCCGGTAACGGCAATAGGCTCGCCTCCTATTACGTGGGACCTAAGAATTCATGGCGAAATGTGGGTGTAATATTTACACCTCTGCCTACCCCTTCGGGGATACAGGCGTGAGGCTGTAAAAAAAAAATATTTAAGTCAGTAGCTGCAGTTTCACAACCCGCGCCTAAAAGGCACCGCCACCGTAATATCGCTGAAATTGCTGACATAATTTCAGAAATCCTTACTACAAAAACCTTGATACCCAGCCAAAGTACCGAAATCTTAATCTTAAAATATTCAAGATGAAACGCAAAGTTTTTCACTACTAAAAACGAAACGAAAAAGAAGACCAAACGTGCGATTAAGACCTTGTAGAAGGCACGCCGCCTTAATGAGTCTTTCAATGAACATAGTATTCAAACTAAAAACACACTTTTTACTTTCCAAGAGCTCTCAAATTAGTCTTCCCTCTAAACGTAGAGAATTTCCCAGAAAAATATTATTACGACAAACTGCAGGGAGTTTTGATTCATTGCAAGAGTCTCAATGAAACTGCCGTTATTATAATTGGATCCACATTATGGCCGTTAGTCTTGATACGCTTTTGAGGAGCCGTTTTGTGGAAATAAAATATGAATACATCATTTTAACAATATTGTCTGCCAACTTTCAAGTGTTTTGCTTAGTTTTTATGGTTTTCTTTTGCATTGGGGCGGATTATGTTGAACAAGTTATGTTTCTGCTATACAATTTTGACACGCGTAAAATATAAGAGTCGGCTGTGGATGTCGGTAATGTTAAATTAAGACAAATAAGCTTGTACATACATAGACCCACGCCTGTTTCCCGGAGGGGTAGGCAGAGACTACGGAACGCCATTTGCATCGATCCTGACATATCTCTCTTGCTTCATTCACTCCCATCAGATTCCTCATGCATGCTCTTCTGTTCAGGGTACTTCTAACCTGTCCTGTTTTAGGATGTCTCCAATCTGGTCAGGGAACGTCCGCCTAGGTCTTCCCCTTCGTCCCGTCCCATTCACACTTGCCTTGTATATCTGCTTGGTCAATCTTTCGTCATCCAATAAGCTTGTAGGCTACATTTATGCCGTTTAGAGGTCATGAACAACATCCGCGTTATTGACTCTACAATAACATTATCATAGTCAATTTTATAGAATTCAGCTTGCCGTAGTCTTTTTTTATTATTTTTTTGAAGTAATAGGCGGCAAATGAGCAGGCAGATCGCCTGATGGTAAGCAGTTACCGCCGCCCATGGACACAAGCAACATCACAGGAGTCACAAGTGCCTTGCCGCCCCATGGGGTTAGGGAATGAGATAGGATGAGGAGTGGGATGAGGGAGAAGGAATAGGGGATGGGGCCTCCGGCACTCTCAGTCACCGAACGAAACATAACAGTTTAGGTACTGTTACTTTACGTCGATTTTCTGTGAGAGGATAGTACTTCCCCGGTCGAGCCGGCCCATTCATGCTGAAATCAGCAAGGCTCTACTTCCGTGAAAAACGTATTAGTTTAGGCAGTCAGTCGCCCTTTATCCAATGTATGCATATAAGGAAATAGCTTTGCAACTTTTCTATACGCAGAGATATTGAGATTAGGTGTAACGAGCTTCACCTATTATTATTACAAACTGATCAGTTGGCGTGCAACGACACTATTATCAAGTAGGTCTTGCTGATAGCGCCTCAGTAGAGCGTTATTTTACAAGTCTATACCCACATGCCCTTAAAAAGCGTGTTATTTTGACAATAATATCAACGCACAACAGTTAAGACCTAGACGAACCAACTGATCTTCGCTTACCTCACTAGTTCAAAACAATAATCCATTACTTATTCAATAACTTATTGTTTAATCTCCTTAATGTATTGATGCAGTCGATGTTCATTTAAGAAACTTTATATCATCCAGTTAATAACAAAATAGTGCTGAAGAAATCGTGGGAGCAGTAAATAAAGAAGTTTATTCCGCAAATAAAGTAGGCACTAATGCTTCTTATATCAACAGTGTTGGAGCAGAATTCTGCTTTGACGTAAAGTGGAAAGTTTCCGTAGAGTTCCACATCTATGTGGGATGGTCTTATGTTGACAATTATTGTGAACAATGTATTATATAATTGAAAATATTTCATTAGAGAGTTTATTTTGGTGAGGAGAATAATAATCTGAATTGCCAGCCTCCTATGACTAGTTTATTTCTGACATCGTTACTGATAATGATGACAGAAATAAACTTGCGTTGGATGAAAGCTGGGTCGAAAATAGGTTGACCATCGTGTAGGCTGACAGGGAAAGGCTTAATAAGCCCAATACATACATGTTTAAATAGGTAAAATAACTGTGATTTGGAAACTATGATCTAGAAATTAGAAAAAAACTCGATCATCAAGTAGTTGCTAATAAATACGCCTGAATACGTTATCTCAGTTAATAATAGATTTTTCGCCTTATGATACTGGTTAATCAATATTAATTTTGATTCATTAATGCTGAGGGCTAACGCTATTATATCAAATAACAATACAGCTTTTTCATTATTATAGTTGTATTAGAGGACGCCAGCAGCTACGCCTGCATTTTTTTTATTAAATTTACCCGTTTTGGCTGATCCCGTGGGAATTTCGGGAAATCCCTTCTTAGTGCACCCCTACGCACTAATCTTTTTTTTGCCATGTTTAACAAACACTAAAAAACAAAAATAATAAGGCTTATTATTAACTAGAGGACGCCAGCAGCTACGCCTCCATTTTTTTTTAAATTACCCGTTTTGGCTGATCTCGTGGGAATTTCGAGAAATCCCTTCTTAGTGCACATTTACGGTCCCCAAGGAACATACATGCCAAATTTCAGATTCCTGCGCCCAATAGTTTCGGCTGTAGCGTGTCTGTCAGTCAGTCAGTAACGCAAGGATTTTATATATTAAGATGAAAAGAAAGACGTTTTAATGCAATAATAATTGCTGTCCTAATCACATCATAAACACGTCGTGTGAAGAATATTCACAAATCACCTAAACTGACTGGAGGCAGGTTTATACGCGTTCTATAAACGCAAATATAGGAAAAGTTATTGCTTGTAAAGAATCGTTTATAGAACGAAAACCATATCGTTCTAAGCTTCTATTACCGTTTAAAACAATCACTTTCTAGGTCTCAAATTTATGTTTGTACATAACCATTTAATTTCGGTGAAATATAAATCTGATTTCGTCTATTGCGTGCAGTGGAACAGTAATAAAAGTATTTATTTGACTCGATGAAATAAATCAAATAAAATAGTTCTAGACATGAAGAATTTTAATTCCACGATCGTATTAGGTATAGTTGGGGCAATATGTGGCTAATGTGAAGTAAACGACGTCTTGGAGCCACAACGCAAACAAACTCAAACTAATATTGAACGCGTAATGTCCTTGCCATTGTATGAAGGTTTCGGTCGGACTTTGTGGGTTTTAGCAATCGAAAATGGAAAGAGCATTATATTACTCTAGGCTACTTTGGGGTTTGTATTTAAGTAAATTGATACTTATGAAGAAGAACATAAAATACATATTGGAATACATTCGATATAACTTCAGAAATCATTTTATCCAACAGAGTGATTAAATCCAGCTTTACTACAGATGAATCAGAATAAATTGTTAACAGCTCCAGTTGTAGCTCCAAATATACTAAAATACACTTTTGTAGCTGAGAATAACATTGAGAATTCGGGATAAACGTAAGAGGATTTACATATACGGCAATATTATAACAAGTGTACTAAAAGCAATCTTCTTTGCGAGTACATACATGGCGAACTATAAAAATACATTCGAGATTTCTCGGTAACGCTCGAAGCCACATAAAGATCTTACGAGTGGGTTTTAAATCATAATACTTTATAAATAATATGCTCTATGTAAACCGGCTAAAGTGCTGCAGTGCACTGCAGCCTTTGAAGTATCATTAACTACATAATAAATTGTAGATGGAGATGAGATTTTTAAAGTAGAACACGTTTTGGCCAGACTGACACAACAGCTGCTTTCGCTCTGAGAGGATTTAATCAAAGTGGACTCTTCTCTTATAGCGAGTTTGGTTCTAGTTATTATTTGTTTATTTTAATCAACTTGTATATATTAATTCGTTTTATTAAATTATTTTAAGTCTTATAAATATCTTAAACTATATCTCCAATTGTTAATTGTTATATGGAAATACAAATAAATTTATTTTAGTCTGCAGTATCCCACTGCGGGGCAAAGGCTACATCTCTCTACTATTTATTTTGTCAATAGTTTTTAGCACCATACCTTACCATAGGATTCAACATTATCCCGCCATCATCGTTTAGGTCTGCCGCAATATTGTTGCCCTCGTAATGGAGTACACACGTTGGTTATTTCAGCTCATTTGTCGGTTGGCTTTAATGCAGGCTAGAGTTGTCTATTGATACAGATCTGCAATACTGCACGAAAACTACGACTGTCAGAAAATGATTTTAAACTTATTACATTTGTATATTTTATTATGGAAAGTTATTAATGTGTATTATTCGCATACCAGTTTGCCTCTGAGCGTGATAGGTCTATGCTACGACTGTTGTCTTGTACCTTACATGCATTTATGTATTTTTAATTATAATTCCAAGTTAACTTTTCCCCCCTATCATAGGAACATCATTAAAGCATAACCCACTTGAGGCCTAGTTATCTAAATATGTATAAAATTTCAGCACGAATGTTGCGAGTGGAATATCAAAAACAGTCTCATCTTTAGTAATGGATATAGTTGGACTGTGGATGATGATGAATATTCTCAAGTGTATTTTAATTTATCTTTTTGTTGATGGAATAATTTTTAAATATCTAATATTTATTTCCAGAAACAAGCTATGCTAGTCCGTCAACTAGAAGAAGAACTAAGACTGCGCATGAGACAGCCCGCTCCTGAACTGCAACAACAACTGGAAGCCCTGTACGCCGAGAATGAACATCTACAAAGAGAAATAGCTATATTGAGAGATACCATAAAGGTAAGTGCGGAAACGTTATTTATATAAAATTTGTCAAAATTTCAAATATCGCAACCGTCTGTCGTATTATTAATTACTGTTAGATTAATTATGTTCAAAGTTTACAGGAATTTACTTAAGAACTGAAAACGCATTAAAAGAAAAAGCAAAAAGAAAATTTTCAACTACATATATCGAGACGTAACATAAATAGCCTCGTGTTTTCAATAAAATGTTAGATTCGTGCCTTCGGTAATAAATTGCCACAAAAAGATTAAAAACCATAATTTAATAAAAAAGTAACAAGCTAAATTTATTTTTAAACAGGAACTAGAACTGAGGATCGAAACGCAGAAACAAACACTTCAAGCCAGGGATGAGAGCATCAAAAAATTACTCGAAATGCTCCAAAATAAGGGAATGGGTACGTAACTTTAGCCAATATTAATAATATAGTTTAACTACTGCTGTGGCAGAAGTACAACTCCTAATCGCTTTCAGGTAAAGAAGAAGAACGCCAAATGTTCCAACAGATGCAGGCAATGGCGCAAAAACAGGTAATTATTGCAACTCTCAAATGTGTCGTATACTTGTATGTGCATGATCCGTGTAGCAAAATTTCTAATGTGCCGACGCTTTTGTACGATCAATTGGAAATTTTGTTATCACCTAGACCTAGACTAATCTCTCCTGCACTCTGTATGTAGGTAGTTGTATATTGTGCACGTCACTCTGCTTCCTTATATTTGTGTATTTATCTAGTATGTGTACCACATGGGCGTTTTATTTTGTGATACCTTTGTCATCGTTCACTGTTTCTGTTAGTGTTGCTCTTGATAGTGTTTCATTTCATTCATTTCTTGACTCTTGAGCCGAATGTGACTGTCGCGACGCCTTTTATGTGTTAACTGATCGATCACACTCGTTGGCTTCATACAACTCTTTCTCAGATCTCGCTTTCTCACTCCCACGGACTTTCAATACCTTTCTGTGACACTGTCAAAGCTTAAGCCCCGAGCACCAGTTACCGTTCGTTTTCTTACTCCCTTCCCCGCCACCTACACGTCGACGATACAAAACAAATTATTATTTATACCATTTTTTTCAAAATTCAACCCTTGACAACCAATTCGGCCTAAACACCACAAAAAGAAATATAAAAATATATATCGACACGAACACAAATGAAATCACGACATTGCATGTTTAGCAGCTCATTATGTCCCCGTCACATGAACCTTAGAGAAGACCGTCTCGTATAAATTTTTATTGGACATTCAGTTGAGCAATCATTGTTTTTAGAAGCAAAAATTTAATTTGTTGTGCGTTCACCTGGGGCTGCGTCGAGTCGACGGCGCTTTGTGGGTCGTTAGCCGTGACCGCCGCGGCTAGCAGTAGCGCGCAGTAATGTAGCAGTATCGTGTCGCGTCCGACCGGCACGCAGCCCCAGCGAGGCGCGGACGAGACGATCGCCGGTCGTAGGTAGGTTGTATTGAGCGGAGCCGCCGTCGGTGCTGGCGGCGGCGGGCGGCGGCGGCGGCTGACCGACTCGCGTGACTGGCAGGAGCTCAAGGCGACGGCGGACACGCTGCGGGCGCTGCAGCTGCAGTTGGAGCGAGCGCTGGCCGCAGCCGGCCTGCCGGGCGGCAGCGCGGGCGCCACGCTCACGGCGGTGCTCGAGACCAAGGAAGCGCGCATCGCCACGCTCGAGCGGCAGGTCGCGCTGCTCGAGAGCGAGCTGGCCGCGCTCGTGTCGCCGCCGCCGCCCTCGCTCGCGCCCTCGCACGCCTCGCTATACGATAAGGCCGACCCTCCCTTCAAGAGACAAGTAAGTTTTCTGCTGAACGACGTGCGCGTGATGAAGGACGGGCGCACGAGCGCGCCGCCCCCGCGCACGCCGCGCCCCTCGCTGCGCGCCGCGCATGCGCACGCGCGCGCATCGCCCTACTATAGTGCCACCACTCTGTGACATCGCCGACCACCGACAACTACCGTGTCAATTTCTCGCTTTAAGTCCGAACTTAGCCGAAATCGTCGCCGACTGTGTTGACTCGTAATATTTTTGTGTAAACTTGTTCGTTGTTAAAGCTATTTTTATTAAAATAAGAGGAATTATATTCTTGAAAGATGTCGATTTAAATATTTTTGTTAAATAGGGCCTTAGACGAAGCGAATATATAAATTTAGATGTAAATTGTATGGTTAGATGAAACATGTGAGGTTGATTACGTTGACACCAAATTTGACGATTTAGAGATAGACTGTTATAAAATAAAGACTGTCGAGGTCGAACGCATCGAAAGATATTATCCTCGTAATAAGGTTTCTGTGAAACTCGTAGATGTTTTATGATTTGATCATGTTGTGCTTTCGGTGTTGATCGCAAGTCATCGTCCAGAACCAGCTCCAGCTTTGTTCCCGCGTCACCCGCCTCAACATCAACTAGACTAGCTCATCACGACCCGACCTCTCTCATGTAGTGGTCATGTTCCATCAGTCTCTCTCACACTACGGTAGATAAATGTATCACAACGTAGGCGCCCGTGCATCTAACGATGTTTACTGTCGAACTACTTTTGGTACTGTTTATTAGATATTGGAAGACTGGAAAACTTTCTACCGATGCTCATCGAGGCTTCAGAATTCCATATTTATTAGTATTTAGTATAGAAAGTTTTCCAGCTGTTAATGTCCATTTACTATTTGGTGATTCGGTACGATTTTTAATAAATATTTATATCTAAGTCGATTAATTAATACATTTTATGATTGCATGTCGATTATATGAACGTGTGAAATTATCGAAATGTCTTCCATGGCACTGCTCTTAAATCGTGTTCAATATTATAGTGCTGGAAACATTTCGTGCCATATTATACTCGTATTACTAATTAATACTGACATAAAAAGCTTGCGTCGCTTGTCATATAACCTCGGTACTAACGTCACTATGTTAACCAGTATATTGATGGTCATTTATTGATCAGTAATATTAAGTAGATTAAAGTTTTTAACATCAGTATCATTTCCGCCATCACTTATTGCCTAAGTAGATAGATTTTTGGTTTCTACTTCTGGTGTCTTCCATTTCTTGTTTTCTACTAATCAAATCTTTGGATTTATCTAATTCTATACCGACTTTCGGATGGATGGTGGAATGATGAGCAGCTGGACGAATTCCGGTTGGAGATCCAGAGGCGAGACCAGGAGATCCTGGCAATGGCCGCCAAGATGAAGGCCTTGGAGGAACAGCATCAGGATTACCAGCGCCATATCGCCGTGTTGAAGGAGTCACTGTGTGCTAAAGAAGAACACTATAGTATGCTGCAGACCGACGTAAGTTCTAATTTGACTGATACTTTTATTAATCTTAATGACTCTGCACAAAGTAATATGACAGAAGCACTCACAAAACGTACAACAGTGAATGATAAAAACATTATCATACGTAAAACACTGGACAAACCTAATGCATAATTTTCTGTCAACCTCAATATAGAAACAGAAATGCTACCATGCGCAGGTGGAAGAACTGAAGGCCCGGTTGGACGAGAAGAGCAGACTTGTGGAGAAGAAGACGGCGGCAGCGTTGGCAGCGGCGCATGAGCTTGCAGAGCTACGGGATCACTCCGAGATCAAAGATCGGAAGATTAATGTGTTGCAGAGAAAGGTAAATTGTATGAAATGTTGGAAGTGATGATCGTTGAAAACGTTTTAGTATCGCTAGTTTGTGAAACAGATTTTTAAGTAGTATGGAAATAAGAGAACTAGGACTAACTAGGAGCAAATTCTTTGGTCATAGTTTGTCGTTTACTCTTTAACATGTCAAGTAACGTAAATATGATTGTTTGAGGGGTTTAATACTTTTCTACCCTAAATAAATATATATTTCTGAATGTATGTATATTTAGTGTCACAACTAAATATAGTTTGGAATGACTATAGTGAAGTAATAGTTTAGGTTTACAACCTAACGTAAAAACAAATCGCATGACCGATCGTATCGGCCATCAGAACTATGGCTTTAGTAAATTGAATTCTTTTTTGTAAGCCATTGAATACATTATTACTTGCTTTGTAGTTATGGGCTACTATTTAAATACATAGTTTGATTGTTCTCGTACTTTATTTATGTATTTATACATTATGCTTAAGACTGAAGTAGTGCTAAGTATTTGTGATTATTTTTAATATAATATATGTTTTTTTATTTTTTTTATTACGTTCTTCTTCATTTTGGTTCGTTTTAAAAATAGAAAATACTCCAATTGACATATTGTATCATCTGATCTCGTCAAAACTGATAGAACAATTTGCAGTAAAATAAATAAATTGTTCTTTTTACTGCTACCAATCACGGTTTATCCCATCCATGTTAACAGAATGTCTAGCAAATAGCATCCAATTCAAAATTTGCATTCGTCTGATCAGTCCAGTTGATTGCACAGATCCCGTCACGATATGAAAGCAACATCAAAGAGAGAATTAACCATAACTGCAATCGGACCAACGCCAACACGATTTATGTCCGATTCAATTCTCCTAGTTTCGATTGAAATGTTGAATACTTAATGTACAACACAAGGCTCTAATGTACTATAGGTACTGGCAATTCTGTTAATACTAATGCCCTGACCATTTCATTGAAACGTTTCGTTAGAATTTCCTAATGACACCGTTTCTACTCTACAAACAATATAAATATTTTATATCCTACCCATTTCAACTGGATTTATTTCTGGAATTTTGCTATTTAATCTTTCATCAGTTATTTTCATTCCATGTGTGTTTAAAGTAAGTTTAATTTCATTAAGAGTACGAATACCTATAGATGCTGATTCAGTCCTAAATCCAATTAATTGTTGCCTCTCAATTTATACGTGACTTGGTTTAGTTGTTTCGTATAAACTTTAAGCCTATAATTTAAGGTAATACTGCCAAGTCTTTAAACAGAATGTACAGATAATTTCAGACCATCTGCTGTTTCATTTTGAACAAGAACTCAACAAAACTTGCTCTTTGTCTTTAAATAATAAAGTTTTAATGTGTTTAGTTTACTTCACATTTATCTTAAATTTTATTTTCGTTATAACTTTTGCTATGTTATATAATTAGACACAGAAAGATAGGGTTAATTTTAGGGATGGTAGAAAGTACTTTTTTATCGTTGTATGAATACCAACGAGACAAAATAATTTCAAGAAGAATTATTATAGACAATGCCATCCTTAAAAAAAACTTTAGATTTATTTTACCATATTTTTTGTAAGCTAGTGTTTGTGTTGTGATTTTGCTCGTCCTTTTGGTTCAAGGTATGTTTATTTGTATTATTTTTGTGTCTTATTTGTTTTATGTTTTTTTTTGCTGATACTATTGATTAATTTTGTATTGTATCAAATATGAAACAAACTCACGTTTTCAGATCGAAAACTTGGAAGACTTATTAAAAGAAAAAGACAATCAAGTAGACATGGCTAGAGCCAGATTAAATGCAATGCAAGCTCATCACTGTTCCTCCGAAGGAGCGCTTTCATCACTCGAAGAAGTTATAGGAGATAAAGAAAAACAAATCCAACAATTAAGAGAGCAAAGAGATAGGGCTGAACATGAAAAGAACGAAGAAAGAGAACTACACGAAAGAGAGATAGCCGAATACAAAATGAAACTCCACGCACTTGAAAGCGAAGTAGAAAAACTTGGTGCTAGGCTCGAAAGGGCTCAAGCTGAGAAGGATCGGCTTGAAGCTAAATTGGAAAGCTCGCAGTCTGAACTAGGCAAATCTAAAGCAGAACTCGACAAAGCTGCCAGTGAAGTGGGTAGGTCTGGAGCTGATTGGGAGGCAGCAAAACAACGTTTGGCTCGTCTAGAACTTGAAAATGAAAGACTTAAACATGAGTTAGAGCGGTCCCAAACTACTTTCGGCAGAAGCACTTTGACAACATCTCAGGAACTTGATAGAGTGCAAGAAAAGGCGGATAAGAGTGCTGCTGAGTTGAGACGAACTCAAGCCGAGTTGAGAGTCACTCAGGCAGATGCTGAGAGGGCTCGGTCGGAGGCAAGCGGTTTACAAGATAAGTTAGAGAAGTCGCAGGGTGAAGTGTATCGTCTGAAGGCCAAGCTTGAAAATGCACAAACTGAACAGGATAGTCTAAAGGAAGAATATGATAGGTAAGTACTCCTACAACGCCTTATTCCATTTCTTATATCTCGTAATGCCTTTGTCTAGTGTAAAGAAAAATTAAGGATGAAATAAAATTTACTAGATGCATTGGTCAAAAAATTATATTGTATCAATTTCTAACAACGCATGAATATTTCATGGGTATTAAATATTCTTTATCTCTTTTTATCTGAATGATATTATCCAATATTTAGTTATGTCGGTAGGAGTAAATCAACTCTGTTTTTAAATGTATAATTAATTAAACAGACTAAAATATTGAAATATCGTTCTTTTCAACAATAGAGTCCAGTCCTCAGTCAGCCGTTTACACTCCGAACGAGATAAGGCTGTTGCCGAACTAGATAAGGCTAGAGAAGAACTGGAACGAACACAAGCAACCCTCGGCAAAGCACAACTGCAGCAAGACAAACTGCAAGCTTCACTTGACGCCGCGCACTCTGAGATCGACAAACTTCAGGAGAAACTTGACAAGGCTGCCGTCGAAGTTAGAAAGGTAAATAAAAACAATCATTCTCTACTTTGTCTTTTAAAAATATTTGCTGTTGAAGTCTGTCTCGTCCCTTCTCTCAATATTAACACTTCGAAGCACAGTTAACGGGACACAGTAGAAGTTTTACTGTCATAACGCCTATATAGGCATTTTTTATTCTTCAAAGTGTTATAATAAGAATTTTCTCAGTACGCTTAATAATATTTAATTCCAAGAATTTGTTCGTAATATATAGAACTCATTTTCTCACACTTAAAGGTAAAAACGGGTCATAAAAAAATGTTATCTTGTAATGAGTGTAGTATATTCCGTTCCCTACAAAACAAATTGTTTGGCGTATTATATCGACATTTGTTTTCTCTCACATACCTACAAACATCTCGATGATGCTAGTGTAAAATTTTGGTTATCAAAATTAGTTCATTATCCTATAAACACGAAGCACAGCACACAAAATCAGTGTTTCCATAAAAAGCTCCCAGAAATTTTAAAACTACGTACACTCGCACTTTTCAGAAAATCTCTTTGAGCGACATATTCTTTGCTCGGGTGATTTCTTAAGTGCTCTCTTATCTTACCTGCGAATAATTCATCCAACGTTCTCTTAAATATGTGCGAAGTCATGATATGATTACTTGAGAAATATTTGACTTCGTAAAATCTCGAATTAGAATGCTTCAGTAATTTCTTTTGTAAACTGATTATGTTCAATTGAACTCTTACATTTTCTTCTTAAATAAACAGCATTTCTTTAGGATTTAAAATGCTACGAACATTTGTCATCAGTAAACGAGGCATGTTAATCATTAGAACGGCGACACTTAAGCGCTTATTCTGTCGCTACTGATACATGAACGATGTCTTAACATTTTACCAATATGTGAATACATTTCAAACTCGTATGAACTTGATCGCTATGTCAATTTCAGTAGAATTGCGGTTGCATACCAAACATGATTCCACGCTAGCTCACACACATATTATGACTTCAATGATGAGTTCCACATAATTATGCCTAAGGGAAGTAGATTCGCCCATAATGTTCTTCTCGAATAGAAATATAACTCTGCGGACTCGAATAAGATGATTATGTCGTTGTTCATAATTTTACAAGCGCACTTCTTGCATCAAAAATAAATTTACAGGTTAATTCACTACATAGTATAAAACAAAATCTGTTTTCTGTCAGTCTGTCCCTATGTATGCTTAAATCTTAAAAACTACGCAACGGATTTTAATTCGTTTTTTTTTATAGATAGAATGATTCAAGAGGAAGGTTTATATGTATAATAGACGGGCGAAGCCGCTGGCGACGTCTAGTCAGTAATATAATAGATACACAGGTTGATAATTTTCTTTAATAACATTCTCGTTTACTTTGAAATTATCGCTACTCGACTGACTATCAAATACTTAACATGTTAGGCTCGTTTCTTCATGACTGCGGTAAAAGTCCTTAGTCCCTTTTAGCTCCACTTCTTTTGATAAATTGTTTTTACGAGACAGCTTATGAGTAGGGTATGTTGAGTTTTTGCGGACGAGGTTTTTTAGGGAGGAAGCTCTTATGAGATCTATACTTTGCTCTTAACGATTACTCTATTGATATATTATTGTACTAGACATATGAAATGCTTTGAGATTTTCATGTGTTTTTAATCACGTATTGAATTTTAGAGAAGTGACAATCTTAACAAAGCTAGTTCCAGACAATGTCAAGAAGATGTCGAGTTTCTCGATATTATTTTATTCTTGATAGAGTTCAAACTTAATTCCCATCGTTTAAATTTAATTAATAATTATGAATAAAAATAGCTTCATTGTAAAATGAATGAAATCATAAATGAAACACATTTTATAAAAAGTGAAATAAGATCATGATAATATATCACCAATTTATTTTTTTCTTCCATAATAGCTGCAAGTGGACCGTGAGAAACAGGCCTACGACTTCGAGTCCCTACAATCACAGCTGGACAAGGCGCTGGGTCAGGCTGCGCGGCTGCAGAAAGAGAGAGACACTGCACAGTTGGACGCTGATCGGTTCAGGGATAAGCACGATAAGGCACAGGTTAGTAACTATTTGGTATTTCCCTTTACAGATGAATTTTGGATTTTATTTTGGAAGTTTGACTCCTTACTTTTTGAAAAGACTACCGTTAATAAGTGGCGAGCAAAATATGTGATATTTAAGGATTCTTTGGACCAACGTGGTCGAATATGTCTAACTTATAACCTCTATTATTGCGCCGCCGTCGGCGACTAAAATAATGTCTATACATTTTCTGAAAAAAATGTCGAATAACACGACGACAAGATCTAAACAAGCACGCATTATTTGAAAAGTAAATTGGAATACTTTGCCCCGAACTTCGGCATGGGTTTCCCCAGCCATGGTCTCGAGACGACTCAGCTGGCTGGCTATTAATTTGTGTACAAGTTGCGAAATTTTAAAAAGACTCAAGTACGACCGAACTAAAACTAAAATTTTTGCACCCAGAGGAAGAACGTAAAACAACAAAAATAGCCCTTGACTGAAGAGTAGCATGCTTCGTAAATCAAAGCCTATTTCCATTTCTGCAAAAATAGCAGCCAAAACCACTCCGGCACTGTCGAAGCCAACTTACTGAAATACGAAGCACGAATGAACGGAAAGGCCTGAATACTTGATAAGTATGGTTAAAAATTTAAAGACTAAATGTGGCCCGTAGCGTTATCAAACCCGACGCTGGACGTGCCTGTATTTTTAGAGTACAAATCTGGTTACGAGCATCTGCAGTATTTGATAGAGCAGTATTGACTTTTGGCCATAGACAGCGAGTAGAAACTGTTGTCAATGTTTGTGAACATAAGGCAAAGGACAAATCTAAAAACAGCCAATTACATAGTGTTCCCTCTTCTTATTGTTGTAATCCCAACAATAAGAATAATCGATTATACGCGCACATCACCAGCGCTTCTGCGCTCTATATAATCTGTGGGCATTCGCGACCTCAAGTCAGTACTCAGTAGCGAGTCATACACCATACAAGCAGCAGTTATGTTATAGTGCTCTGCCAACTTGAGTCACAGAGGCTAACGAGGGGATCTATAGTACCCACAGTGTAATTGGTCACTAATTTGTAGACCTGTGTCCATGTTTATAAGTAAACGCGATTAAAGTGTTTTGTTACTCCATTACAATTGCGATGACTGTTGTGGATTCGATCCCCCACACGAGGCAAAACTTTGTGTGATCCATAATTTGTTACTCCTAGTCTGTTCTTTGTGTCTATTGATTGAATATTAAGTTTGTTAAATCTTACGCGATATAGGATTATCTTTACCTGGTGCAGCGCTTTTGCAAGATATAAAGCTCCGTATACAAAAGTCATTAAGGTAAGACGTCAAGTCTTTCCATGACCAACATCGATGTTAACCGGTGTAAATATCGGAATGTGATGAGATATGGGATAAAAAACGCAATTTTTACATCAGTATAACTAATTTACTATAGACAACAACGAAACATAAAAGCGAATGACAATATCTTAATATATAAAATCACGCGGACAGACACGCTACAGCCGAAAATATTGGGCGCAGGAAGCTGAAATTTGGCATGAATGTTCCTTGGGGACCGTAGGGGTGCACTAAGAAGGGATTTCCCAAAATTCCCACGGGATCGGCCAAAACGGATGAATTTAAAAAAAAATGCAGGCGTAGCTGCTGGCGTCCTCTAGTTTTACATATTTTCACAGAGTTCGACGCGCGTTCTAAATTCAAACGTATTTTCTTTTTAAAAGGTGCCAGTGCTCACCAGCTTCGTAATATCTTAACAGAATGTAAGGTCCATTATATTTCAAACCCTGAAAATAAGACCCTACGCAAATATGCTGATTATATACAGGTTGTATTGTTTTAAATAATTTATTAGTCAACTCGTCTTCTATTCAAATTCTTGTAGGATTACAACATTACGAGTATCTCTAGGGTATTAACCCTACAAATTTCAACAGTCGTAAATATGGGAAAGTAATTAATAATTAAGTGGCGATATTTTAGGGAACGGCTCGATTTATGGAAGGATCTCGAAGTAAATTGCGAAGTTTGATCGTATTGGAATCGAATTTAGGATTTATTGAGGATAGTTTCAGTTGGCTATCATTACTTTAATGGTATTTAAACAGCTAATATTAATAACTTTAGGTAATAAAAAGTGACCTCACTTTCCCAACATGTAAACTTTTTAACTGACCGACAAATTTTTCTGCGCGGTTAATGTAGTAGTTTAAGTGACCGTCTCGACATTTAACACTGCATGTGTTGTGGGTTTGATTCCCATACGAAACAACAATTTATGTGATACACAATGTCTCGAATATGTTAGTAATATATGGCAAAAGTTGCATTTTTTAAATTAAAAGAATAAATAATTTAACACGTACGTACCTATATTTTTGGAAGGAATTACTAAATATTAACCTTTTATCGACTTCATATAGCTAACAAAATATTCCAATAACACTTTTATCGATCCAGCTGAGGATCCTTTGGCAATATTCTATTAAAACTATGCGACAGGACCGACGAGGTAGTTCATAATTAAATTTCGTTGCACGAGCTGAACTATCTATTGAATATAGGATGGAGTTCAGGCATGCGGTAATATGCTCATTGGAAATTGTTGCGAGATGTTTGTATTCCCTATCATCTATACTAATATAATTAAGCTGAAGAGTTATGTCCGTGTGGTGACGGATTAAGAATACGGAATGTCACCACCCCATATCATCCCATGGGTGTCGTAAGAGCCGACAGAGGGAGCATATTATGCAGAGAACAGCACTCTAAGAGAAGAAAAACTTGATACAAACCCTATACCAACCCTTTTGGCCAGCGTGGTATAGTAGGCTAATTCGTCCTTTCAAAGGAGAGGCCTAGTCCAGCAGTGGATTGTTAAAGGCTGACGATGAAGAGTTTGTTTGTTTGGTTGAACGCGCTAATCTCAGAATCGACTGTTCATTTATGGAGGAAGGCTTATAGGCTATAATACAAACATCACACTATGCGCCATGGGTGCGGCGCAGTAGCCTTAAATTACACGGGTGTAACCGCGGGCTCATCTATGCCTCATCTCATTATGAGAAGGGTAAAGCCATGGTCGAACAGCAGCGATAGCCTAGTGGAGAGACCGACAGACTGCTATGCAGAGGGTCCGGGTTCGAATCCACGGCGCGCACCGATAACTTTTCGGAGTTATGTGCGTATTAAATAGTTAATTATCGCTTGAAGGAAAATATCGTGAGGAAACCTGCATGTCTTAGAGTACTCCATAATATTCTCGAAAGACATGTGAAGTCTGCCAACCCGCAATTGGCCAGCGTGGTGGACTATGGCCTTACCCTTTTCATAGTGAGAAGAGGCCTGTGCCCAGCAGTGGGACAGTATAAAGGGCTGATGATGAAGCCATGGTCCACCACGCTGGCCAAGTTGGGGTGGCATCAACATTTACCACCACCTCGTAACTGAATTCGCGTTTACGTCGCGCTAGTTCTAACCGACATTTCGATGATTATTATTTTATTTTTATAGTCTCACGCCTGTATCCCCGGAGGGGTCGGCAGAGGTGTAAATATTACACCCACATTTCACCACCATGAATTTTTATGTCCCACGTAATCGGGGGCGAGCCTATTGCCGTTACCGGGCACATCACCAGACTCCGGACTGCTACTGAGTATTCGGCAAACCCCAGTAACAATTTTGCCCGACCCGGTAATCGAACCCGGGACCTCCGAACAGCAGTCGCATACGCTATCCACTGGACCACGGAGGCAGTCATTATTTTCTTCTGTGGTAACAATACGTTTGGATACCATATCGTCATAATAAAACAATTATTATCCCATCTACACGTAGATCATACAATCTATATATCTAAGTTCGCCTCATGTGTATTGGAGGCAAGTTATTTAATAAAAACGTAATTTCGTCTTACAAGTATATGAGAACGCTCATAAATATTACATATACTTAGTAACTAAGTGTCCTATGAACTTTATCCAATAAAATATTATGACTGTAATCGGGCAATCGAGACAAGTTAATTTTGTGAAAATTCCGTAATTGCTATTGTATCTATAATCTATACTACAATAAGATGAAGTATATCTGTCAAACACAATCCAAAGCTTTTGAATCAAAATGAGTTTTAATGGAAAACATCTCTAATATAAGAATCTCGTAACCTCTTTAACCTATATTTATGACTAACTTTTTCCCACGGTTTCACCCGCGCCCTGAGGGAACTACTTTGCGTACCCGGTTAATTTATAGCCTTAGACCGATTTTGACGGGACTTTCACTGGCGGATATCTGATGTACTAAGGAGTACTTAGTACATCAGATATCCGCCAGTGAAAGTCCCGTCAAAATCGGTCCAGCCGTTCCAGAGATTAGCGAGAACAAACAGACAGACAGACCGACAGACAGACAAAAATTTTAAAAATTGTTATTTCGGTATATGTACCGTGTATACATCCTTAAGCATTAAGTAAAAAGCGGTTATTTTAATATTACAAACAAACACTCCAATTTAATTTATGTGTATAGATATATTTATATTTGGTAAATTTGTTAGGAACGAAAAATAGGAATAGGTCCAAGGTCGTCGATTTGTTTTGACTTTATAAAATACCTGTAACACCAAATACGATTCATTGAATATTTTAATAATAGGCCTCTACGTTATAATTCAGTGATTTACTGCTAAATCAATGAAAAAGTCTTGTTATCCCAAATACAATGAAAAAAAAAACATTGCTAACTTTTACAATTTCCGGTAAGCAATCATTTTCGCATTTATCGTATGACATTAAAGAAACGAAATAATAGCAAACTGTTAATTAAATGTACATTATACCTAAGCAAGCGCAAAGTTTGGCTTGGCTACGGACTTTGAAATAACTTGTAATGTGCGTTTTCATTGAGAATTTGGGCTGTAGTTTCTTGGTTGAAACTCTATTTACAAATACATTTCTGTTGTTTCTTGTATAAATAATAAATATGTATATGTAGCTTTGCACGCAGATTTGCCTGTACCGAATGTAGATATAAATTACCTATACTAACTATTTTTAAAATGTATGTAACATTACACCCACATTTCGCCATGAATTGTTAGGTCCCACGTAATAGGGTGGGTGTAATGTTACACCTCTGCCTACCCCTTCGGGGATACAGGCAGCTGAGTCTATAAAATGTATGATACCTCATTTTAGACGGGATTAACGGGGGTGTGCCGAGCATACCAACTCTCGTATTAGGTATATTTCAATCATTCATGGGTTGATGTTTTATGAAAAGAAGCTGTTTGATCTCGGTTCTTCGATATCGATCTTTATGCCAGATATCAATAAAATTAGTTTAGCAGTTAAGCCGTGAACGCGTAACAGACTTATTTTTCAAAGATCACATTCAAATGGCTGCTTCCGTGGTCCAGTGGATAGCGTATGCGACTGCTGATCGGAGCATTGGTTTGATTCCCGGGTCGGACAAAAGTGTTACTGGGTTTTTCTGAATACTCAGTAGCAGCCCGGAGTCTGGTGATGTGCCCGGTAACGGCAATAGGCTCGCCCCCTGGGATTACGTGGGACTTAAAATTTCATGGCGAATTGTGGGTGTAATATTACACCTCTGCCTATCCCTTCGGGGATACAGGTGTGAGTCTGAGTCTATATTTCTGTGCACAATTTACTACACATTAGAAATTCAATTCGTTAGGTCAATTTAGATTTCTCCTAAAGTAAACTTTCCTAAATTCAATTTAGTGGTCAGTTTGCTTTCCCGTTTGGCTATCAAGACTTCATTTCTAAGTAATGTAGCTCCTTCCCTAAGGACATCAAAACGTTATCTGTTTTGACAAACATGGAGTTGACGTGAGCTGAGACATGTCGACATTGACTCGCACCTGTATTTCCCTTGAGAGTGTTAGCTTACGTTACTGTGTCCGTAACAGGGGTAAGCTTATTGCAGTAGGTATGTCCTGTGTGTTGAAAGACATCTTATTGTAACCAATTGCCTGATTCCTATGCAATAAGGAACTTGTTTAATGCCAAAATATGCAATCTACTAAAGCTACTTGGATGCTGAGTCATAAATAGCCTTTTTTATAATTCGTCGCACTATTGGGTACAGGCCTGTTTTTATTATAAGGGTTAGGCCCATAGAAATCATAATATTGCCTTATTATTAAGATTTCTGTGGTTAGGCCATAGTAAACCACGTTAGTGCGGGTTGTCAAATATAAACTCTCTGATATGCATGTTGCCTTATAATATTTGCCTTCACCGTTTAAGCAAAAGTTTAAGGAAATTCGTGGTTTTCGTCTCTACGCTCTCAGCGTAACAGGCTATTAATCTCATCATTAAGCTTTACAGCATCAAAATCTACAAATCTTATTGAAACCAATTGACTGATTTCTGTTCTGCCAACAATATTTTCAGAGCCCAAATTAAACAACCTATTTGTATCGTGAATAATGGATGATATTGTATACTTGTCACTTTTCTCTCGGCTACTAAGTGGCCGGCCTGAAAGCTGCATCCTGTATGGCTAAATATATATGAGAACACGGCATTAGCATTAGCAAGAGGCAAAGTTATAGTAACTATCGGTCATTTTTGGTGGCTCAGTTGTTTTACCGAACGCTCTAATATTCCGCATAAATACCAACGACAGCTACTGAGAACATGCTTTTGGTTTTTTTTTTTTGTATTTTATTTGCTATATTGTTTTGTAATTTGGGATATTTTTATCAATGGTTACCAACTACCTTCTAAGATACAGTCCTCACGGTACACTATGTGTGGAACATTATTGTTAAAAAACATACTTTCATTATTTTTAGTTGTTGCATAAGATACAGCATGGATAGGTGTCATCTTGCTCTTATTGAATTGGGTTTATTTTCTCGAAATAAAAAAATGTTCAAATTGAATAATTTGGACGTGACAAATGCCTCTCGTGCCCTTAAAAGCATCGACTCCAGATAGACTTTATGAGAACCAGAATCTTCTCTTTTTTAGCAAAAGCTGCAGAGACAGAATTTACGCAGTACTGCTGGTTCAAATTGAACCTTTATCGCTGTACTCACTCCTACAGTAGTATCGATGGAAAACTTAATATATTATTAAAAGCAGGGCGGGGCCTGTCTACCGTCACTTCTGTATTGAACTGTGAGCGTTCGATTAACGTACTCCAAGGATTGCAACGTTCCGTGTCATCTGCATATCTTATACTAATACATAAAGCTGAAGAGTTTGTTCGTTTGTTTGTTTAGTTGAACTCGCTAATCTCAGGAACTACTGAGCCCGATTTGAAAAATTCTTTCAGTGTTAGATAGCCCATTTATCAAGGAAGGCTATAGGCTATATAACATCCCACGGCGGGAGCAGAGCTACTGCTCTGCTCCCGCCGTGGCCTTAAATAACGCGGGTGTAACCGCGGGCATCCTCTAGTATATCTATATAAATAAAAATGAATCAGCGCAATGTTTGTACGCGCATAACTTCAAAACGACTGCACCAAATTGGATAAATCTTTCTTTTATGTGTTCGCTATTGTCACGAGAAGGATCATATGAAAAAAAATTAAAATAATAGCAAAAATATGGCGGTACAAAGTTCGCCAGGTCAGCTAGTTTTAAATACATGGCGTTTTGCAGCAGCGTTTACTATACTTTTATCCACTACAATTTACCTTATTTCGATCATCGTAAATCTGATTTTCCCGATTGGTGGCTGATCAGAGCGTTCACCACGGAATGGTGTCGATTACGTTTACGTAATTTTAACCCGTACTAGGCACTAGATGAGAAAAAGCAGCTATTATAGCTGGGTGGAGAGACCGACAGACTGCTACGCAGAGAGTCTCGGGTTCGAATCCATGGCACGCACTAATGACTTTTCGGAGTTAAGTGCGTATTAAATTGTTAATTCTCGCTTGCTAATCGGTGAAGGAAAACATCGTGAGGAAACCTACATGTCTGAGAGTTCTCCATAATGTTCTCGAAAGACATGTGAAGTCTGCTAATCCGCACTTGGCCAGCGTGGTGGACTATGGGCTTATCCTTCTCATAGTGAGAAGAGGCCCGTGCCCAGCAGTGGGACAGTATAATGGACTGATGATGAAGGCACTAGATGCAAGATAGTAGCCGATGTCACAGCATGAGCTACTGAAACCTTGACGATAGACTTACATTAATAAAATTCGTATACGTTTTATATAAACTAAAAGTCGTAATGGTAGCTAACAAGGACTATTCTTGACGGTAGTAGAGCCTTGCTGATTTCAGCATGAATGTGCCGGCTCGACCGGGAAAGTACTACCCTCTCACAGAAAATCGACGTAAAGTAACAGTACTTACCTAAATTGTTGCGTTTCGTTCGGTGAGTGAGAGTGCTGGAGGCCCTACCCCTTATTCCTTCTCCCTCATGCTATGCCTTTTCCCAACCCGAAGGGGCGGCAACACACTTGTGACTCCTGTGGTGTTGCTTGTGTCCATGGGCGGTGGTAATTGCTTACCATCAGGCGATCCGTCTGCTCATTTGCCGCCTAATACTATAAAAAAAAAACAATTGGTGAGACCAATAGACTGCTAAGAAAAAGGGGCTCTAAGATTTGGATAGCCGATGAGAAATGCTGCGCGTCCGAAAGTTCTCTACTTATAATGATCTGAGAAAGCATGCACGACTAAACATTCCCTATAATGTTCTTAAAAACTGTGTGACATCCAAATCTTACTCCTGAGCATGATGCTAACCACAGTCGCTACTGCGGTAAAGATTCTTAAAACTGTGTGTCACAACGGCTCGATATATGGATTGGTACAGCAGAATTCAAGAGAATGACACTAGAGTGCTAATTTTTAATAGTTACATTAAAGATAAACACTGTTTATTGTACACTGCGTATTAAGTACAAACCTGTAATGTTAAACATATACACTGTTTATTGTACACTGCGTATTAAGTACAAACATGAAATGGCAACCTTATAATGATGTTTAATAAATAAATAGAATAAGTCATTCCCATGCCAAGGATGAGCATAGCCCACTGGAACTATTTCAAACAAAGCTAATACAATTATTACAATAAAATCAAGAGCTGCACTACAAACAGTTTGCTTTCGAAACGTGCCTTAACGCCACGTGAATGGGCTGAAAATCTACCGTGAATGCAGGATAATATGCAAATGTAAGCAAATGTTTGTACCACGGTCAAACGGTTTTATACGTTACGGTACACGGTCGGTAGCTCGCCAATTAGCTTTACGGCCGTCAATTGGGATTTGATGATCATGCGAATGGGATAGATGAATAATTTGGATAGGTAATTAGAAATAAAGAAATCTTTATTGCTATACAGCATAGTGGGAACATTATGTACTTAATAACTATATACAAACAAAAAGCGAATAAAAACAAAGAATAACAAAATTTGTTAATGAACATGGGGTGCACAGGGTTCCCACCAAGAACTTAGGGTCCCAAGCCAACCTCACCTGCAAGTGGTGCACCTGCCGATCAACGGACGAGGCTCTGGCAAACAAAATATCCCGATAAGCGGCAATAGGCTCGCCACCTATTACGTGGGATCAAAACACTGGCGAAAAGTGGGCGTTTAATATGCCTCTGCCTACCCCTTCGGGGAAACAGGCGTGAATGTATGTATGTTAATGAACACATGCATCCCACGGCTATAGCAATCAGGTCTCCAGTTCAGCATATGCCAGGTCACAAGGACCGGACGCTGGTCTTCCAATTAGGATTACCTACGACTATAGAACGTGTGCGTATTAGTGGTATGATCATAAGGCCAGCATTTTTTTCTAAGTGTTTCTACGATTTTTTACAGGAATATCCCATAACACTTTCATTAACCTGGCGAAATAAAACAGAAATTTTAGGTCAGTAAGCGAATTGATAAAGTTTCTGAAAACATTGTATTCTCTTATAGAGCGCATCTGAGTAGGCAAGAGTCTGGAACTTTTTATCTTTCGTCTACTATATTTGGAAATGGTCTTAATGGAACGGACACAAAATCTCGTATAGCTGTTTTACAAAACGTAAACTAAATATAAGCAGTAAAGCTTAGACCAAAATAAAGCCTTTAAATCACAATTATAAGGAAGTTCTCTACTAATTTAAATTCGACATTTATTTCATCAAGGATGCTTTACAAAATAATAGCATTTAATTACATAAAATAACTTTAACACATAAAACTAGATAGATAGATAAATCTTTATTGTGCAAATACAGTTGGCACAGATTGGTAGGTATATCTTAAATGTAGACAGCAAATACACAAGGGCGGCCTTATCGCAAAGTGCGATCTCTTCCAGGCAACCTTAGGATGGACAGACTGAAAAAGATAGGTTTGATGGTGTAGCGGTGAAATATATATGGACACTAGTAGTTGTTTAAATAGAATATACATACATGTGTAGGTATACATTACCTATACATACAAATATTTATTTATTATTTAGTAATCTTAGGAAGGCTTACCGACAAATGATCTTATAAATTACATCAACAGGTTTCTAATTTGCTAAGGAAAAATGTAATACAATAATTAAAAAGAAAAATATATAACAATACACTGTGATAGAAGGACATAGGTAGATATAGAAAATAAATAATTTACATTAAAAAAACGAAACGAAACGAAAATAATACATAATATACATATAAACTAAGAGTAAACCTTGAACTAAATGAAATCCACGCTTTATTATAAAATAAATTAAGCGTACAATAATAAGCGTTAACTAGAAGCGTTATTTAACTTGGCCGTCAGAGAGCACACATTAATAATAGCTTTACTCAGTGTTGAGCACGTCGTATTCTCGTCTGGAGCTAAAATAAATCACATACATGAAATAACAGCCATCGGCGCCGGCCTGTCTCGTCAGGCCTGTTACATATCTTACATAAATTATGTGTATGTGGTAGACGGGGCACTATTATCGGCCTAACCTAGCTTTGATTGAACTTGTTGGAAATATTGACAGAATCATTTAAAAAAAGGTTGTTTTCAATTGGATCTTTGTTTTGAGGTAACATCCTTTCATCCATCCAGACTCCGTCATTTATAAACAAAAGAGTTTAAGAACAGACGACATCTAAAAATCTATACAGATTGGCACCTAGAATTTCATTTGAGTAGTAATTGAGGTAATGAGAACCTCTTACATTTAGAAGTCGGATAAAAACACAAAGCCTATATAAAAAATATTATTATTTTTTGCTGCGTAACCTGTCTCACTGCACGACAAAGGGCTCCCTACCCTCTTTCCACCTCTCTCTATTAAATTAATATAACACTATTATCAAAATATAAAACACATTATCAAATTTATTGGCGCCACTTCCTATGCTGCTTGTTTCAATATTCATAAAGTACTTCACATACGTCAAGACCGAACAATAATCTTCACAAAATACTACATTACATTTTCGTTTCAAATATCAAACATCAGATAGACAATGTTCCGAAAATAGTGTTCAAATATGTATGTACGACAGAAATAGTAAGACCAATGACCCAAATACTGGACGATATCTATCCAATACGATCGGATCGGAATCAGTTTGCCACTTAACTCAAACATTATTGATCGATGAGCAATTTTAAAGAGTTGCTTTTAACCGATACTCAGATTGTATGATTGACTTCAATCATGATTCCAGACTACGTCTAGACAAAATTGATTTACTAGAAATGGCTGGAGTAGCGTCAGCCTTTTTATGTTGCCTTCATTTTGTAACTTCGTTAGCTTGGCTCTATTCGTCCCTTTTGAAATTTAGGGTTTTCTTTTGATGTCTCGCTGGCTACACGAATTCGACTTGCTCTAAATTTGGGTTGACATGTGAAGCTTCTTATGGTTCTGCTGAATCTAATGTGATGGATATGTCTACTGATACTTTCATAAATAGTGATTTTGTGGCAAATGGTGTTCAATTTACTACAGTTTAGGGAACTTCAAAATAAAGATGACCAGGGATCAATGATGTGTTCTGATCTGATAAGATTAATCTGCTATACAATAAAACGACGACTAAAATATCTACAAAAATATTCTCAACGACATTTAGTGCAGTCTAATTTTAAAATAAGATTAAGCTGCTATACAATAAAACGACGACTAAAATATCTACAAAAATATTCTCAACGACATTTAGTGCAGTCTAATTTTAAAACTTTTCCCATACAAGATTGAAATTACCTGACTTCCAATTCGAAAGAACATCAAACGAAGTAAGAGATTCTAAGAGGTCGGAAAGATTCGCCGACAATTTCCTCTAAATAAAGACGTTAAACATCTCACGCAAACGATTTTTCAGGATACTTAAGAGTTCAAAGAAACAATCAAAATCCACTTAAAGAAGCGTTCTTTAGTACGGTTACTAGAAAAGAAACACAGGCTAGCTGGGAAACACATAAATCTTCTGAAACGAAAACAGTTATCGTATCAACGGGAACACTAAAATACGTTCGGGCTGCCTAAATATTTCTTTACGAGTAATTAACTGAATACCGATGCTGGGAACTTTATGAAACAACTGTACGGAATTTTGGATACGAATTAATTTATGCTATAAGCAGAGAAGTAGGTTATGTTTTGATGACTACTTTTTTCTTATGGGCCCTTTAGGGTTGCTTGGTAGCTAGTCATCAGAGTTAATTTACCTGAGTGGTCGAGACACGCTGATCGCAGACAGTTGATTTCTTCACGCTAGTAGAGCCTTGCTGATTTCAGCATGAATGGGCCGGCTCAACCGGGGAAGTACTTTCCTCTCACAGAAAATCGACGTAAAGTAACAGTACCTAAACTGTTGCGTTTCGTTCGGTGAGTGAGAGTGCCGGAGGCCCTATCCCCTATTCCTTCTCCCTCATTCCACTCCTCATCCTATCCCGTTTCCCAACCCCAAGGGGCGGCAACGTATTTGTGACTCCTGTGGTGTTGCTTGTGTCCATGCGCGGCGGTAATTACATACCATCAGGTGATCCTTCTGCTCGTTTGCCGCCTATTACTATAAAAAAAAATGTGAAGCAGCGTAATTCTTACTGTTCCGTTGGTGAAAGAAGCACGAAACGCTATCTTCTTCAACTTTTCTATTTAAGGAAGAGGATAAAATGAGGATGAGGGAGAGATTTGGGTGAAGTGGCAAAGCTTGACTTTGCCCCTTGTCCTATTTACCCTATGTATGTTTAAAAGCTGCAATTAGTCACTTACTAATCAAGAATAATCCGAGTTTCATATCTAGGTAGAAAATTTAATTCAAATCTTCCGTGCTCCACCTTTTTGATGTTATGATTTTATGCAAGTTAGGTATGACCTAATTATTAAATGAGACGAGTGAGCCTGAAAAACACTGAATAAGGATAAATGAAATACTTTAGTACCATTCAACCAACCCTAAGGAACCCAAAAAATACAGCGTTGCGGACGCGATAAACCACAGAACCAGCAGCAATAAACAATCGTCAGGCAATAGTAAAGATTTTATTCAGTATTCGGCAACGGGATCCATGTTTATTGCTTGTAAATCCGGGGGCTGGCGTCTTGATAGCGTTTTGACATGGCACGCCGTGGAATTCTGCCAAGAAGCCGAAAATGCGACGCGGGTTAGAGAATTCCATATAACAACTATGTGCTTCTAAGTTTTAGATTGTGTATTTGTTCGTGAATAGTTTAGGTCGGTGTTCCTTGGTTTGTTGGAGTGGCTGGGTTTCTGATTATATCTGCGGTTTATCAAAGGGATAAAACTAAATCCCATTCTACATATTATAATATACTATCCTGTCTTTATCTGTGTGGTGACGGATTAAGAATACGAAATGTCACCACCCCATATCACCCCATGGGTGTCGTAAGAGCCGACAGAGGGAGCATATTATGCAGAGAACTACACTGTAAAAGAAGGAAAACTTGATACAAGCCCTATACCAACCCGTTTGGCCAGCGTGGTATAGTAGGCCAATTCCTCCTTTCAAAGGAGAGGCCTGGTCCAGCAGTGAACTGTTAAAGGCAGATGATGATGATCCTGTCTTACTACTATCATAAACACGTAAGTTTGTAAGGATGCATGGATATTTGTTACTCTTTTACGCAAAATCCCATTGAAATATAAAGCTTAGTAAAATATAAATTCCAAAAGCATAGCCTATTTTGTACACAAAATCTAGACAAACGTAGACTCACGATGTGAAGAAATATGAAGTTATAAGTTATTATACTAGCGTGATGTGACAAAGTTGCTGTGAAGTAGTTACAAAACATGTTTAAGTGGTAATGCTATTTAGAATCTTTAAGGAATAACCGAATACCCCTTTGCTCCACCCACATAAAAATTCATTAAACGTATATCCTTATTCAACTTCTCTGTTTAAAGTCATCTCCTACACTAGGAATCATTAATCGTGGCGACGACACAAATAAAACCCAGGCCCGAAACTACAATTTGCTAGCGTAGTGTGTGGACAGAATCGTCAGTACTTTCTGAATCAATTGACACTAGGCTATGCCATGGAATATTGCTATCCCTTCCGGTTGCGGAGGTCAGACAGGCAGTCGCTCTGTGGAAAAGTTAATAACTATTCAGCCAAATCCGGTTAGACTAGTAAGCGGGCCCCAGGTTGAAACTGGGATAACGCTGAGAGAAAAAAGTGTGTGGACAGAATCCACTACACGTGGCGCAATGGTTAGCGACGAGGTGATTGCTAAGACCACTATGCCATTCGTGCAGTTGAAAATCAAATCTTGAGCACATTAAAACACTACTAACCAAAAAGGTATTACAAAATATAAATAAACCTCTTTGTTCTTTCCAGAGTCTGGTAGCACGAATCCAAAAAGAGCGAGATGCAGCGCTCGCCGAGGCGGCCAGCTGTCGTGAAAGAGCCGAGGCAGCTGCCGCGGCCGCTAACAGAGCAGCTAGGGACAGAGATAGTGCAGCCACTGAGCTGGACGTGCTCAGAGAACGGTGGGAAAAGGCGCATCAACAACACCAGAAGCTTACGGTGAGTGATCCCACCTCTTCAATATGATCAGTATCATTCAAAATCTGCCCCAGGCTTTTCTCATTATGAATGCGGAAGCCATAGTTCACTACGCTGGCCAAGGCTTGGCAGACTTAATGTGTGTGTTATGCAGAACTTCACCATTTAGCAAACGATACTTTATTAACAAATGAATACGTACTTTACTCCGGAAAGTGGAAAAGACGGCGCGTAGCATCCGTACGCGCCATCGCCGCGATGGTTGGTACTCGAGCCTCTCCACTAGGCTATCGCTGTCCTAATGCACTTCTCAGCTTTATTAAATCAAATTGCAAATATAGAACGATGGATGAGGAAGTTATTGGCATGAATTGAATTTTAAAACAATGTTGTCATTGTAAACAGTTTCCACCAGAGTTGGCCACACACTCACACGAAAAGAAAGAAAGAAGAAAACAGTTTCCATACAGAATATAATATTATTAAATACGGACTATGGTGTGTCTCCGTAATACATAGATAAAATCACCACCAAACCACAGAAGAATAACTAAACACATTGTGAAAAGCAATAGAGAATTAGTTACATTACAACATTAATATATAAATAGTCTAAGAGTTACAATGTATGTCCACTAATCATAAAATAGTCCATAGTTTTCTCATCTTATTGGATATTCTAATCAAATACATTTATGTTTTTCAGATGGAACGAGACGATGCCTTAACAGAGGTAGAAATTCTAAAGGAAAAACTTGACAAAGCCCTCTACTCCACACAAAAGACCATCGAAGAGAAGGAGACTGCGCACAAAGAATACGAAAAAATGCTTGAAAAGTATGATAGGTACATTTTATTCGGCTACGCTAGAACTATGGGGAGAGAACTGAATATCATATTTTTGTCTCTCTCTCGCAATCCTCACTTGTATCTGTATGGAAAAGAGCTAGAGTGTAATTCAGCTCTCCTCTTACGATTGTAGCGTAGTACATGTCGTCTTGTGTTGGTGGCGATGTTCGTGCTAGTTAGGAAATTAAACCTTACGTTCATCTCTTAAGCTTTGGTTTTCTTTTTTGCAGATCCCAAAATGAAATTTATCGACTGCAAAATAAGATAGAAATTCTTGAAGCCGACAAAGACCGCATAGAACTAGAATTTGAGAAACAAGCACATTTAGCAACCAAATCTAGGGAAGATCAAAGGAAACTCCAAGATGAATTGGCTCGATTACAAGAAATGTACGATAGGGCCTCTTTGCAGCTAGGCAGAACGAAAGAACAAGAAGAAAAGGCAAAAGAAGATATGGATAGACTCAGTGTTGATATCGAAATGGTGCGAGATAGATATGAAAAGAGCCAAATTGAATTACGAAGACTCCAAGGTGAAAAGGAGAAGTTAATTGCAGACAGCGAACGTCTGCAATTCGAATACGATAGGGCCATGACACAGTGTGGTAAAGCGCAGGCTTCGAATGAAAAAACGCAGGAGGAAATGGCTAGGGTACAGATAGAACTTGAAAAAATGTATGACAAACACGATAAAGTTGCAGCTGAACTCAGGCGAGTCCAAGCTGAACTTGACAAGGTTAAACAGGATGCTAGTGGAGCCAGAGAAGAAGCTGAAAGATATGCGGCTCGATATGGAAAGTATCACGATACTAAGGAAGAACATGAAAGGACTAAGTTGGAGGTGGAAAGACTTCGCACACGGTTAGAGAAGACCACACTCGACCTGGAGCGGGCGCGAAAGGCAGAAGAAGAAGTTCTTCGTCTACGATCGGAGCTTGAACGCGTCGAAAGTGTCCGAGGTAAATACCAATTCGAACAGGACAAGTGGACCAACGAAATAAACCGACTACAGGCCGAACTCGATAAGACTAGGGAACGCTACGAAGCAGCACAGGCTGATATACAACGTTTACAAGCAGAAAAGGAACAAGGCGAGACTAAATTCCATGAATTAAATATACAGTTAGAAATATCTAAGGGTGAAGTGACTAAATTGAGTGCAGCGTTGGAGAAGCAGCGAACAGAATTAGAACGTGCTCATATTGAGTGCGAGAAGTTCAGAGATCGGTGTGAGAAACTTAAACTACGGTCAGAACAATTGGACAAAGACAATGAGAGACTCAAGGGTGAATTGCAACAGATTGAAAGGATGAAGTTACAAGCGGTGGCTGGAGACAAAGCAAGAACTGAAGACAGGCTCGAAATTGAGCGTCTACGGGATAAACTAGAAAAAGCAATACAAGCCAGAGACTCAACCGAAATGGAAGCTGGTCGCTTAGCTAAGGAACTTGAAAAATCACAGATGCATCTCGCAAAATATCAAGAAACGAATGAGACGACTCGAGTAGAATACGATAGAATGACAAATGAGCTTGGACGAATGCATGAGCGTTTAGAACGAACGATCCTTGAGATGAGACAAATTGAACAAGAAAGAGATGCACTGAGAGCAGAAATTCAAAATACGAGACGAAACGTTGAACAGCAGCAGAGAACTTTAGATCATCGAACACAAGAAACGTTAGTCAAACTTCAACAGGAATTAGCCCAGTCTGTGCGAGACAGAGAAAAGATGGCGTCTATATTAGAACAGAGAGACAAACAGGCTGATGCCATTGAAAAACAAATAGTTAAATTAGAAGCCGATACAAAGCAGCTTACAATTGAACGTGATCAGTTAGTCGCTCAGTTAGAAAAATCACAAGACATGTTAGTGAACTTCCAGAGGGAGTTAAATGCTTCCGAAGCGGAGTTGCAAAAGCAACGAGAAGAGGTGCGCAGACTGAAAGAGGAGCAGCGTAAAATGGCACAAGATACTGAACGCGGCGCAAAGTCGGTCATTGAAAGTCGTGATAGAGAGATTGCGAAATTGCAGCAACAAGTTCAAAATGTTACAAAAGAAAAAGATTCATTTAGACAAAGGGCAGAAAAGGCCGAAAAGGATACCCAAAAACTTGGAGAAATCGAAAAATGGCGTGCGGCTGTTGAACAAGAGAAAGCGAAAGCTATCGCCGCAGAAAGGGCTTTGGCAGAATGCCAGCAACGCTTGCAAGGTCTTGAGAAGCAGTTCCATGCTCAACAGCAGCAGTTGCAGCAGATGACTGCGCGTGGAGGAGCCGATGTGCGAGAAGTACAGAAGCAACTCGAAGCAGCTCAAGCCGAGTCTCGGGCGCATGCGGTAGAAAGAGAGAGATGTCAGGCGCAACTGGAGATGCTAGTCCAAGAATTGGAGAAAAGCCAGGTCAGTTGGAGGATCGCCCGGCGAGAGCGGAGTGCCGCGTAGTGGTTGAATCGAGTTAATGAATTTTATTTGTACATTTGAGCGTTCAGTATACATGCTAAGAGTTTGGTTACCCTATCGCTTAAAATAATAAGAAAACAATTCTTAGCATACGAAGTGGTCTAATAACCAACATGCGATTTAGATAAATAATTTATAAATTATTTTTTTTGTACCTATTAGCCGAATGTTCGGTTCCGATAGAGACAGCATTGTCTTTCAACTAACAAGAATATTATGTAGAAGAGCTAGTATTGTTGATCTGATGTGAAATATATTTTACACGAGTAAAATTATATCCAGACCCTTCGAACAATCAGTTTATTCATAATCAAATTGTAATAATAGTAGCTACATGCTAAAACGCCAGCGATACTAAAATATACCAACTCATAGTGATCGTACTGACTTCGTATCGTCTTGTCCAGTTGAAACTCGATTGAACTGCCGCGAATGAACGTTGTCTGCTTCGATCATTGCACCGGATACATAGATATTTTTAATTTGGATGTTCATACTATTTTTGTTCTATCATCGCCGGTCATTGTTGTTGTATAGTGTCGTAGCATGTCACCCACGGCCCGCTGGGCATCCTCCAACCCCTCATTCGTATTTATTTTATTAGTTTCATCTTCAAAACGTGAAACTTTTAAAGTTTGAGAAGCAAAGTTGTTGCACAACATTTTCACTGCACCGGGAATGCAACCCTACTATCATGCCACAAAATTGTCTACTGCCGTTAATTTGTATAATGTGGTGCGTGAAGTGAAGTCTACTTTTCCAACATGAAACTTACAATAGTTTATACGATATTTAGCGAATCAAACATATGCAACAACTATACTATTTCCAAATATAAGTATTTTGAAATACATAATATATATTGATGGGATCGTCTTCAAACGCAACGTAAACCTCATTATACATTGGAAAATGCATATAAGAGCATTTTTTCTAGAAAATAATCCAGTAAAAGGGACATATTGCAGATGGTGCCAATAAACTTAATGCATTGTCAGTAGACTCCAAATCACGTGTTACCATTTCAAATTTACGGTCCCTCGTCTCTCGCTTGTACCTAAGTAGCATAATTATGTCGTCCTATTTACTTGTAAGTGTGATATTGAAATATGTATCTATAAATACAAGGGTGCAAGCGGGTGGGTGAGGTGCTATGCCTGAGACAGGACTTTTGTGGTTAAACTAGTATATATTCGTGATGGTGGCTTAAATGTTCGGTGCAAGAAAATTGCAGCTTCGTTGTTGAAAATGTTAATTTTATATATCTTTTTTCAGCTATTGTACTGTGTATATTTGCAATCATTGTTCATCTAAATAAATGTACTATGGGAGGATACCATTTTATCATTAAATTATTTGGCTGCGACAAAGTAAAATATATTTTGCAGTTATTTGTAAAATAAACGTTACGCTTATTGAATTGATATTTGCAATGTTATATTAGCTTTTTAGGCTTTCGTGATTCGAGATTGCCATACTTGAGGGAGTTTCCTTTTAGCCAATCTACTTATGGCAAATTGTTTGCTATATGCGTAATTATTTCCCATAAACCTTTCAACCCTAACTTTGTTACAGTTAGTGGCAGAAAGCTTAAGGTCTGGTATAACAAAATTGCAAAAACGCTTTTACATGTTAACACAAGCCATCAGTATATGTCGCGATCATTCAAGCATTTACACGTAGTTCAGTTATAGCTGGCAAACAATCTGCCAAACCAGAAAGATTGCCTAATTGGATCGTGCCCTTATAAAATCACCTGTGTCCCCTAACACATTATTTTCATACAACAGCTCGACCTCCGCGAAGCGACGAAGAAATTACAGCAAGCGGGCGCGCAAAACGCCAAAGCTGGGGAAGACACAGCCCAAGCTAAGAAGCAACTGCAAGAGGAATTTAAGAAGTTAGACGATGCAAGAAGACAATTTGAGGAGCAGAGGAGAGCAGTAGAAAACAAGAGGAAAGACGTGGAAGAAAAGGAAAAGGCGCTGGCGGAGTTAGATCGACAGTTGAAGAAGAGGAAAGAGCAAATGGACCAAATGGAAGCGTCTTTGAGGAAGGTAGGTCACCAATATGTTTTAAAAGACAGTTTGCAATTTCTATAACCCAGCATCAAGATTATTTGATAATACCTCAATCATTAAGCTACCGCCTGATTATCATACTGAATTTCTCGTATAGTAATCATATAAAAGTAAAAAAATCCAAAAACTTTGTTCTAAAAACTACTGCTCCACTCCAAATTTCTAAAGTAGATAATTATTGTAAACCAATTCATTATTCTGTTTTCCCAGGCCGGCGGCAGCACCGCAGCAGTGTCAGAGCTGAACCGCAAGCTGAACGACACGCAGAAGGAGGCTGAGCAACTGAAGGCGCAGCTGGACGCGAGCAAGGAGGAGGCAGCGCGACTCACCGCCGACACCGAGCGCCTGCTGCAGCTCGTGCAGATGTCGCAGGAGGAGGCGGCGCAGAAGGAGAAGTCGATTATGGAGTTGCAACAGTTAGTATTGTTCTTCGTACTAACACTATTATTTTGAACTTTTGGTAGACTGACAGGTACTATTCGGAATCGCTAATCTGTCGCTTCGTGGTATTGCTAATGGGCTTATCGAGCTTCAAGGTGATGGTATTGGATCGCAATCGGAATAACGATAGGAAAATGACGACGCTGTGTATTTTAGTTAAGCATAATTTTTTTGACCATTGAGTAGATCTTATCCGTGTGGTGACGGATTAAGAATACGCATTGTCACCACCCCATATCGTCCCATGGGTGTCGTAAGAGCCGACAGAGGGAGCATATTATGCAGAGAACATCACTGTAAGAGAAGGAAAACTTGATACAAACCCTATACCAACCCGTTTGGCCAGCGTGGTATAGTAGGCCAATTCCTCCTTTGAAAGGAGAGGCCTAGTCCAGCAGTGGACTGTTAAAGGCTGATGATGATGATGATTGTCACCACCCCATATCGTCCCATGGGTGTCGTAAGAGCAGACAGAGAGAGCATATTATGCAGAGAACAGCACTGTAAGAGAAGGAAAACTTGACACAACCCCTATACCAACCCGTTTGGCCAGCGTGGTATAGTAGGCCAATTCCTCCTTTCAAAGGAGAGGCCAAGTCCAGCAGTGGACTGTTAAAGGCTGATAATGATGATAAGATCTGTCATTCGTTAGTTGAATTTGGTACATGGTCACCATCGTCCTAGAACGCGGATTCTTTCTAATCTTTCCAGATTTGACGGTATATAGGCTTGGATTTGATGTAGTTATAGCTTGTACTAAGGACCCATTCAACAGCGACATGAAGGACATTAGCATTTTGTAACATTTGTTACAATAGATTATCGGTTTGTTCAATTAACGCTTTCGTGTAGCTGCTAGACTTTGACGGGAATTATTATCCTCCATCATGTCACTAAATATAAGACATAAGTGATAGTGTCACAAGATCAATTTTTAATAAGGGATATATAACAGATACAATAAAGATTATTCAATGTACAGAATAATCGGCTTGACTATCTTTGACAATTAAGGTACGAGTTGGAAGCCGGCCGCAGACTACTGCAAGCGACGAGTCGCCGCGACGCTACTGTTTTCTATATATTTTTATGAAATACCTTCCGTCCTTCCTGTACCTTTATTGGAGAGCGTCGGTCATATATGTTTAGACAGAAAGTGGACCCCAGATTTCTATGCGAAAGTCTTAAATACAACCAATATAACGCTAGGATTATGATGACTGTCATTCATAAGCTGATCTTCGTGAATAAATATCAAATTTTCAACTTTCAGGTCTGTCAGGAATCTTCAAGCCAAACTGAAAAGTCAGCAGCAAGCACAAGCACAAAGAGAAGAGGTACGTTTTATTATATTTTACGTTACATGCAATATATTTGAAGATCGTAATACCACTAAAAGAGATATACTGATGCCAAAAACATTAGTCTTTGCAAGAGTCATTTACTATAAGCATAAGGATATGTGGACAGTAAAATAAATGATTCGAAATCACCGTTTCTTAAGATATACTGCTAGCCTTCTATAGATATGCTAGCAAAAAAAAAAAGATTGATTGAACAACAAATCAAAACATGAATGCTATATCTAACTGTCCTTAACAAATTAAATTTGTGGAAGAAGTAACACTACTTATTAATAAATAATGTCATCTGTAAAATAATGATTGTGTAAAAACATAGATTAAATATGAACCATAAAAGCGAACAAGAGGATATACTCAAGTTCAGTCTGAAAGCTAGTCGACTAAAACTGTCGACCAATGATTGCAAGTAATTTACTTGTCGGTACTGGTCGCACGCCTTGGCGATTTTTCGTTGTGACCAACGTTACAGACAAGGCAAACAAGTAAACTCTTTCTTATAGGAGCAACCAATAATTTATCTCAATCATTATTTTACAGCAATTGCTTTTCATTTCATAATAATGTTATTGACTAATGTACTAACACAACTAACCTTTGTTCCACGCAGGCCGGACCCGCTGGCTTCCTCAAAAGCTTTTTCTAAGTTAGTCCTTCGCACCAAGACTGTCGTTCATTTATTTGCTCTTTTCATTTAAAACGTTTTCTTTAACTGTCTGACTAACGTCCGAGCGACACCACATTCCACGTCTTTCGATAAACATCACGTAAGCTTTACAAATGCAATTTCGTATTAAGAATGTTATCAATATTTATATTGAATATTTATAACGAAGTGTTCAGATAATAATACATTGGTCTCTTGTTGATAGTCCGAACGCCGTTCACTCCTCAAATCGTACATTGTAACCTGCACACAATAACGATAATTATTAGTTTAGAAATAATTTAAGTGATGTTTAAAAACAAATAACTAATCGTGTTCAGCGGGAATTATTTTTTAAGTAATAAAAAATACAATATTGTAAAACTGTTAAGTAAACATGTATCTAGATAGATCGAGTAAGTTGTCCACTAGTCGATGTTACCCAGCTTCAATCTTGTTATGCGAATATCAATAACTATAAATAAAACAAAATCTATGTTGACCTTTCTCGACTTATTTTTTGGGTTTATATTGTTAAAAGATTTTTTGTTGTTGAAGTAAATCTATTCGTTTTTATTAATTTCTTTTTGTTTGTTATTTATTTTCATCTTTTGAACCCTACGGTAGGAACTGACGCGCGCGAGGCAGAGTGAACTAGCGACTTTGAAAGAGTTACAAAGTACTCTGACGCAAAAAGACGTGCTCAAAACAAAGTTGGAAGAGAGCAAACTGAAAGTAATCGATTTAGAGATAGAGCTTAATGAATCAGCGCTTATATTATCGGAAGTTTTAAAAATGCCTGACGGGCAAGAATTAACCAATATAAAAAGGAGTAAGAGCTTTTTTGAATTACAAAAGAGAGGTAAGGTAGTGGATAGGCTTGATAAATGCAGATTTAGTAGAAGCGACAATGACTTAGTTTTGCACGGCACAGAAAATAGAGATACACCAAGTATGAGTAAATTGACGAGAAAGATATGTGACATGACGAAGGAAATAGGGATCAAGAACTCGAAAATTATTGAACAACAGAGATGCATATCAATACTAGAGGAAGCTCTGAGAGAAAATAATAACATAGCTGAGTTCGAACAATTATTGGCGGTTGTGAGAAGTAAAGACGAAAGAATCAATGAATTGGAACAAATAGTTAATAAGAAGTGTGTAGCAAACCCTAGCGAATGTAAAGAAAAAAGAATATTGGAGTTGGAAGATGCTTTGAAGGAATCATTTATGATAGCGGCAGAGAGAGAGAAAGTATTTTATGAAGAGGAACAGAGAAGAATCGAAACCTTAAGAAAGGTAAATGTGGTTCATTTTTATACTAACATAGTTAAGCAACTGGGAAACAAAATTAAATTACTCTTGTACAAGTTGCTAATATTGTAAGTTGACAACTTACAATGATAGCAACTTGTAAGAAACATGACAGGCGATAAAGCAAAATATTGTCTAAATATTTTTTTATTATTTTAAATCGTACAGATACTACAATATTGTGATTGCCCATAATTTAATTGCAGATGAGCAAAATGGAACAACGTATTCGTTCGCTGCAGAACGCTTCGGCGCTGAATTGCGAAACTTGCACCTCTGTACTCAAGCGGTTGAAGCATTTGGAAGATCAACTGAGCCAATGTCAGACAAGCAGGGATCATGTGCTGCGAGAACTATCGCAAGTCATGTAAGTAATGCTACACTTGGTAATTTATTTAGATGAGTGTAACCGTCAGCCACGCCGAAAGCTGCAGGCTCGATTCTCGCTCAAGTCAAACATTTGTGTGTGTGAATATGAATGTGTGTCTTGGTGTGTGTGTTGTGTTTTAATGCATAATATGCATGTTTGTCCATTGTCTAGTACCCATGGTACAAGTTTTGCTTAGTCTGGAGTATTCTGTTATCAGACTATGTTGGTCAAATACACATTAAACTCATTGTGAAGGTCGCTATACTATTTCATTAATAATCACACGTTTTACAGTTAATTAATTATTACTTTCTTATATTATAATACAACCTGAGTCACTTGATGCTATCTTCGTCATGCTCTTTAAAAGTCCCTTCCTCTTCTTTAGCTGTCTCACCACCAACATACAAAAGGAAAACAGGCTGGCATGCAGGTCTTGGGTATCTGCCGCTCTTATTAACATAACGCAAAAATCAACAATTCCTGTTTGGCATTTGTGATAATTTACTCTTCTCATTACCACTTGTCAATATCTAGCTGGGCTATTTTCACTGCTTGCTCATTGTAACTTTTGATTTTTCCATGATCTTTGGTTATCTCGCATAGCATTGATTTATAATTTTCCCTTCTGTGTTTATCAATACACTTTTTCCTCTCAATTATAGTCTGAAAATTATAACTCTCAATGTTAAAATATCTGAGATCTTCTTGTCAGTAAATAGCAACACTAGAAATAGGAAAAATATATAATTTTGATTTTATTTACATTCTGCTTCTTTTTCTTCAAATATGACACCTAATTTCAGTCAAGACGTCTTGGAGTATGCAATCAGCGAGAAAGATTCGCAAATAGCAGAACTCGAAGTTAAAGGAGTACTGGACGAGAGTGAAACGAACAGATGTGACACGCTCAGAACAGAGCGAGACAGACTGCTCAATAGGCTTAAGACAGAGGTACATATTCTTATAAATTTCTTACTACCGATAAGGTCCTATGACTTTCGAGTTACTTTCTATGTAAGGTTAACAAAGGATTGTTGTAGTTGACTGAACCAATAAAGGTATCTAGCATAAGCCAATAAGGGTATATAGCATGTAAATATCTAAATCGCTGGCGATATGTGATGTCTCAAGGTAACATTTTAGAACCTACACTCTGATGAAGATTAATTCTCTACAATATCAAGCATCCTTTAGCGGAACTCGGGCTCTAACGCAAAGATCTTCGATCGCAACTCGGACAGCGCAAGGACGATGAATATGATGATGTAACATTATTTACCGCTATAAATATTGAGTACATGTGAGGAGGTTGAAAATAAGAAGAAAATGTAGCATTTCCAGCATCTCGTCTCAATAAATCTCGAAACTCTGATTAAAATAAATAAGCTTTAAGGTTTAATTTGGATTTCCATATTTCCAGAACGAGCGCATATTGCAGCTGAGCTGTTCATTGGAGGCAATCCCCGCAGCGCCCGAGGGTTCACTACCGAACCTAACCCTGGCGGACGAGTTGCTACCTGTCGAGGAAGACAATGTAATTGTTTGGGTATACACGTCACAGTATTGAGAATGAGGGTGGAAGCATGGTTTGTTACACCATGGATGGAGAGTTGCTCTAACAAAAGGTAGGGTCTTTAACTGATTAATAGATTGGCTTCGAACCAGGTTTGTTCTTATCCATTTCAATGGTGCATATGAAGTCAAAACATAACCTACAAGGATTTAAAGGATTATTGATACAATGAAACTAATGTTGTTCTAAAATATGACATTGACTTTTTCATCTTTTTATCAAGCATATGGATGATTGAGGTATGGTATACTTTACCCGATCATTTTCCTACTCTACACAGTACTAGATTTCGTAATTGATATTTTTGCGATCTGTAATTAAATAAATAAATCCTGTAGGGTCATAACATAGCCCATACCTTATTTAATGATTACATCAAAGTGCAATCCATTTCAAGGTTAAATTCTATTAGAACGCCTATTATAAAGTTGACTCTTTAATTTTTACTGAATTATCTATTGACGCATCCTTCACTTAAGGAAATCAGAATACTAAGTGATATTAATATGGTCAAAATTACTAGAATGGTGAACGTTGGTATCGAATCTGTTTACCAAAGTGACAGCGAGGAGCTTCGACGCTCGAGCATGGTTCTTTTAGACACCGAATTCTATAGACAGACTTCACTCAGTAGTCGGCGAGATTTAGGTATCACAGACGAAGGCTGGCACTTTTTATAATAAACTTTAAACTTTTGCATGGTTTACTTTGCTAGGCTTACAGCAATTTAACTAAATATATTATAATAACTACATTTTAGACTGAAAATTTTATGCGACCAACCACCGTCATGTCACATTTGACAACGACCACAAAATGGCGGCACTAAGACGCCATTTTGCTATTTTGACAACTGCTTGACATTTTGGAGCGCGCCAATTTAACAACGACTTAAAAATTGGAATTGAGGATTTTAATCTTACATGAATTGCTCAATTTACTAATTACTTAAGTGTGTGCGTGTGTTCTTGCAATTAATAAAGGCTTTAATGACATTTATGTCGAAGGCGTGACGAGTATTTACGGCCTTTGAACACTAGACCACATACAAACTTTAGCTTACACTAGCCTTAAAACTAGTGTGCTGGGGCCGTTAGATACTTTGGGGAATATTGATAATGTCATCTAAATGTCTGTTCCCGTCCATTGCCAAATATTATTCCTTAGATGTTAGAGATCTTATAGCCGTATCTTAAAGAATTAGGGTGTAACGCCTTACTTTGATTATCTCCGCATACTTATTGGATTACAGGAACTGTTTCTGGTTATATTAGAATGATAACCATATTGATGAGAAAGTTAGAGGAAAGCCTAGGTATATTGTACCAAGACGAGAGGATTGAGGCAAAGGAGACGAATCATGAACATTCAGCTGCAGAAGTAGTCAAATCAAATGCAAATCCGAAACCAACCAGAGAAATAGTTCCAGGCATTTATTTTGACATAACTCATTGCTAGAATTTGTAGACCTGTGTTCACAGACTTCAGATTTGCATTGAATACAGAATATTCTGCAGCTGTTTGTCTGAATATGGAATTAATTTGTTAACTAATATTCGTGATGACAACAG
Organism: Euclidia mi; assembly: GCA_944739405.2. Classification (NCBI taxonomy): domain Eukaryota; kingdom Metazoa; phylum Arthropoda; class Insecta; order Lepidoptera; family Erebidae; genus Euclidia; species Euclidia mi. Next base: position 9,943,952 of record OX123192.2, on the reverse strand, counting down.
GAGGAGGACATCCCAGCGACAGTGTTGTAACGACGAACGCAGCTAAGTCAAAACGTAAATCTGTTTGTGGCCTTAGCCCTCATCACTGCACTAGTCACTCATCACCGCTACCTTACCAACTCATCATCGCTTATCACTCCAGCATTTACAGCAAAATAATTAAAAATACAAACCGCTCGCTTGCAACTTCTGAACCTTCCAAACTTTATGAACCAAAGATGTTTCTGTAAATACCTGAATAAATTTTGATTTTTATTATTTTTACTTTTTGTTTCATTTTTATTTACTGGTAACCCTAAAGTAAGAGATTATTTTTTTATCTCATACAATTGAAGGAACCAAATTATTTATATTATCGTGTATGGTACGGCACTTGTTAATGTATACCCTTGTTAGAGCAATAATTACCGATATTCTAGAACACTTGATGTCTATTTTTAACTTAAATCTAGTCAAATCTATCAATGTTCTAATGCTTTAACATACAAATATATTAATTAAATATATATTAGTTTTGGTACAACGTGTAGAAAAATATTACTTATCGAATTTAGTCGGAGTGGGATTGAACTCTTCTCATACGGGATAAACATTATCGTCGTTGATATAAACCCCAAATAACTCTCTTATTTTATAAATATAAGTAGAGAAATAATTAGTGATGAGATTTCTACTTGTGAGTTTTTCGTACACGTTGTATTTAAAAGCAAATAGTAGATTAATTATAATATTTTCCTCCTAAAAAGGATTTTGAAATTCTATCCCAACTTTCGGCCTTAGGGATTTGTTTAGTGGAATGTTACTTTATAAAATAAGTAGACACTGATATGATATTAGACATTAATTTGCAACTGTATGATTGCTAGCAGACAGTTCTCAATAAATTATTACATATCATGCACAAATTATATGAAAAATTGCATTCAAAGCTGACAGTCTGCATATCATTACGATTTAAAATGTAGCATCTTACTCATAAATCATGTAAATCCCTTAGATAATTGGTGTTCGAGATATTTTCGTGAGACAAGCTTGTACAATGTCAGAAGCACTGCCTTACATTCTAAGTAAAAATATTAAATGAATATTTTTTGTTAGGCGAAAGCCTCGTTTGCTTAACGAAAGAGCCGGGACGTCCGCTCTCTTCGACTGATAGCGTTGAAATGAAAAACCGCGGGAAATAACTACACGTCAATCTTCCGTTACGGCAGCTATCGTACTACCCACATGTTCACGAGTGATTTTGTATTTACGTGTTTTGAGCTTTTTATAAATAAAAACATTATACAAAAAAAACAGTATTGTATTTGTGATAATAATAGTACCGGTGTCTACGAAATCCAATTTGTGAAATATATTTTTTAATTCCACACGTTGTTACTTATCTATATATAATTACAGATATAAAAATAATAATTTGTACATCTAGTTAAGTATCTAAGCCATTTAAGCTTATTGCTGTTTTAAGCAATTGTTTTTTAATAATATAAAGTCCCATTTTTCATAAATTGGATTATCGCCAGAGATATCAGAACATCGAAAAAAGCATATTTTCTCGGTAACGTCTATTACGGGACATTGGAGTACTGGTTATATTTGAAACTGTACCACTTCAATACGTTAGTGTTAAGTGCATTATGGATGAGATTGTTTATATATTATGTTATACGCCCAATGTCCTTTAGATAGTAGGTTCGAACTTCCTGTTCTCTTTACCACTAATTTATATAAAGAAATGTTATATTATTTAATCACAAATAATAGAGTGTTGGCAAATTCTATGGCTTTTATACACAGTCGCTGAATGTAGAATGTATATGTACGGTAGGCGGGATGTATAGCGACGCTGCGGTACGTCGATTTCGTTTTGAACATTTACGTCGATGGGATGAATTACGTCTTTTTCGTTACGTCGATTGTCCTGTGTTTAGGCTATTCCTTCCATACTGTTTCGACGTATCGCAGCCGCGAGCGACATAACCTTTTGTATCGACTCAAGTGTGTAGTTGAATTGTATGATCATGTCACAATAATTATTAACTACGATATTAACGTAAAATTATATTAGTTACTTGTTACATAATATAATGGTATATAAATAAACCGTGGCTCGTATCGTTTCACAATGTTGTAATGACCGAAATTATGCTGAGATTAAAAAATACATGTTCTTTGAAAATATAATATCTTCATATACGGAACGGTATTGTTTGTTTTCTTTGACTATTTATTTATCATCACCTTTCTGCCTCTAGGTTTAGACTAGTGAGATCACAGCTGCAGTTTGACTACTATGGTTTATTTCGAGCAAACCGTGGGAGATAGGAGAGCTATCCACATTCAGCCTGCAAGATAATCATCATGACTTTCTTGAGCATATTGGTATACGCAAATATGGCCATGAAAAAACTTCAATAATGAAATCACTTTAACTACTTTTTAAAGATGTTTTTTAAGTACTGGTCCAAAAGAATCCGTGCCTTAAAATATTTTTCATTGTTACCAATAGGCAGACGAGCTTGATGGTAAGTACCTCGGCTTATACACATGACTATGCGCAAAAATACAAGCAAGCCATTGCCTATCGCCAGAATGGGAAAAGGAAAAGGGGAAGGGAGCAGGAAAGGGGGATCTATCCCGGATAGCCATATCGAAAGTATACGAAACCTACATTCAGAGGGTTTAGTACGCGTTTGCAAACGATTGTCACGGTGACGATAGCCTAGTCGACGGGAACAATTGCCATACATTTTTCAAAAGCGCCCTTAACGGACAGTAGCGATCGATAGAGACCGCTAGGGGGCGCATTTAGAAAATGTATGGAAAGTGTTCCCGACGACTAGTCTATCGTCACCGTGACAATCTTGCGCAAACTCGTACTAGACCCTCTGATATCGACATCTTTAGGGAATGTTTATAACATCGAAAATCAATGACATCACTCGTTCTTAAAATGGACAACAAATCCTTATAAAATAAAAACATTAACGATTCGACACTGTTTTAAAAGCCCTATTATAGGACAATAATGCTTATATACAAAATAATATTTTAAATTATAGTTTTGTATGTAATGTTTCTATTTGTTATCGTTTAATATCAAACGCTTGATGTTTTGAAAATGCTATGTCGTAAGCGTTCGATGTCCTATAAAAGTTTAATGAAATGTTCGCAGATTAAGAGTAAAATGTGTTAACAACATTAGGCTTTTGACATGGGCTAGTGCATGGACTAAGGAAAAACGCGAAGCAATTAGTTTCTTTGTCACCAACAATAGGCTTTTGCCATGGGATAGTGCATGGACTAAGGAAAAACGCGAAGCAATTAGATTCTTTGCGATATTAAAGCTATACCAACCCTTCAAGGAGTTTATGATGATGATGATGTATTAACTTCTATCTCAACAGCCTTGGCTCACTAAAATGGCTGTAATAAGTAGGTAGGTAAGTATTATAGAACTAATGATATATTATGAAACGTAATGTTCACTCGTTTCACCGCTTAGTTCACCTGGGTAAATAAAGTAAATGTACTTATTGAGATCATCATCATAGGTCTTGGATGCAATTGGGATAACGCTAGGGCGTAGCGTTATCCCAATTGCATCCAAGACCTTGGAGCCCGAGGTCCGCTTACTAGTCTAACCAGATATGACAGAATATCAACTTTTCCACAGAGCGACTGCCGTCTGACCTCCGTAACCCCAAGGAATAGCGATATTCTATGGTTTAGACCAGTATCAGTTTATTTGAGGGTACTGTTACGGGAGGTAATGTTGTTACAGGGACGTAACGACTGTCAAAGATCTTCATGACAGCCGGGACCGACGGTTTAACGTGCTCTCCGAGGCACGGGCCAAGCGATAATTAACAATCTAATACGCACTTAACTTCGAAAAGTCATCGGTGCGCGCCGTGGATTCGAACCCGATACATAAATTAATTATTTAAGGGTAGGTAATTAGTAGGGTAGTACCCTGAACAGAAGAGCATGCATGAGGAATCTGATGGGAGTGAATGAAGCAAGAGAGATATGTCTGGATCGTTGCAAATGGCGTTCCGCAGTCTTTGCCTACCCCTCCGGGAAACAGGCGTGAGTCTATGTATGTATGTATGTATGTAGGTAATTAAATGAAACAATGTATTCCGAAAAAATAAAGCAATATGCATTTACTTAAAATAAATTATCCAAAATAAAACAAGACGCTTCAGTCAAATAAAAAGCAAATGATCTTCTTATTAATACTCATATTAATAGCATTGATATGTATGACGAGCCCTACTACTCATCGTCACTGAAGTGAAGACTTAGTGTTGGTTTGGACTTAGCGGGAGGGTCGCGTTTTCTTTTTTGCTCAATGGTTATCATTTTTGCTTTCAAAGTTGGATTTGTAAGTTTGAACTGAATTGCTAGACCCAAAATGTGTCTACATACATATTTATTGAAAAATTCGGCACAGTCGCACGAACCTTTCTGCCAGTCCGAATTTGGCAGTGTGGTTTTATGAAAAGCAACTGATAGTTTTTTATACTCGTCAAAAGTTTGCCAGCGATCATTGTAGTTCAAATCTTCCGCATTTTCGTTGCAAATCAAATATACTTTTTTGGTAGCATCAGATGCTATTATCCTTATATTGATGCCTTTCTTCGCCCAGACATAAGCATCCGTCCATTGTCGAGGGTATATAGTAAGTGCCTCAGGTAACGGCGAGTTTTCTAATGACCATTGGGCTACCACATCGGTAGCAACAGAGAGAAATCGCGACAGTGGAAATCCTTCTCGCAATGTATTATGGTCTTTTATGTTTCTACAAAATGATTCTAGGGCATTATTTGTCGATGGCGACATAGGTGCTGCACCTACGAACCAATTACGATTCTTTCTGAACCATTCCGCCTCCATGTACTTTACAAAGGTGGTATATGTTTTCCATTTCTCAAGAAACGCTTGCGAAGCGGCATTAAACAATTCGACTGAAGCTGCGTTATGCAAAGCATCTACATCTCTTAAAACACTTTCTTGATCCTTTTTAGCCACAATTGTTTCTAATTTCTTTTTTATGTTTATTTTAGCATGTGCCCAGCACATACGAATAGTCGGTTCTTCACCAAAAACTTCAGAAAATGCGTTTTTTATGCTATGAGTTGCGTCGCAGATCAGAACTCTGGGTTTCATTGTGTAGTCGTATAATTGCATAACTTTCTCCTTTATTCCTTGGAACATTGTCCGAAAATCTTCTTGGCGATCATTGGTGGTTATTCCCAAGCAAATGGGATGGAACTTGCGCTTTTTATCCGTAGTTCCAACAATCAGCACTGGGAATCCTTGCCATACCAGTTTGTAAGTGGCATCAGTGTGTATGATATCCGTGAATAAAATTGTTTTTAATAATGTTTTTGTAGATAGATTGTATCCGAAACTAGGCTGATGGCCTTCAATGATGTGGTAACTAATGACGAAAACCTCATTGTCATCTTCTGGAATAGCCGTACGTTTAAATATCCACCGCTCTAATTCGCCCAGACAAATTTTTTCGCCCGATTTTCCTAATTTTAGTGTTCTGCGATCCGACAAATAATTATACAGTTGCCTTTTTGTTGGTAACTGTATTCCGTCTATTTTAGTAAGTTCTGATAAAATTGCTTCGGGTTTCAAGCGCAAATCATACAACTTGTTGATTTCCTCTTTTGTGTTCTCGCGGATGCCGTAATTATCTCGAGTGCCAAGAGCATCATGGCTATGTTCTGTGTCAGTTTGATACACATTCACCTTATCGTCATCATTAACAAATAACAAATAAAGCTCCGCGTCGCATTGTGGTCCTCTCCTTTTAACTTTATTGCAGCGATAGAACCTTTTCTGACCATCTTTAGTGGCACGTGTGTAATTCCGCGACCAAGTACATTCAGAATTGACAAAGCTCATAGCCTCTTCTTCATTAGAAAACTGTTTTAAAAATGTCCAATTTTTGGTCTTCTTTTGCTTTTTAGTCACTGTTATTTCTGTTTCACTCTCAGATTCACTTCGGTACACTGGTACTTTATTCATATTATCACTGCTTGTCCCTGGTAAGCTATTATTGTTCATGATTATAAAGGTAAAGCCCACTTGTTTACACGACTCGCCTCACCCCCAGCCAAAAGAATATCATTCAAATATGAGCTCTAGTTATTGCTCTATAGGTATTTTTTACATTGGCACATAAATTAGCAGACAGCGCGCTGTCCGCCGTCAGACGCCTCAGTAGTCGAAGCCTCGATTACCGCGTGCGGATGCGAGCGGCCTGCGCGACGACAGCGCGGTGACTGCTAGCAGTTCTAGCAAAACCTTGCTTATAAAGTAAAAAAAATACCAGTTCGTTATGTAAAACCTCAACTGGCAAAATCGTCTCTATTGAGGTCGCCTTCTCTGTATTTCTAGTCGCTCACCTAGTAATTTAGTCGCACGGCTGGAATTTTAATTAACCTACTTTTAGTAAGCTCGTTCTAGATTTTATTATTAATCAATATTCGTCGTTTTCGGTTACTCACATTCATGCCGCTCAAGTTATTAAACAGTAACAGTAGATATCTCATCATCAGTCGCTTAGTTTTTTTTGTTCGCTCGTTTTATAATTCCCCATTGTTATCTATGCAGTATTGTAACTAACTTATTTCACATACCTTATGTACCTACTTGAGTTTCTAGTTATGTGATTGTAAATATTATATTTTGTTTTATCAATAATAAATGAAATGCGTTGTTTATCAGATAAGAAGTGTTCAATAAATTCAACAAAAATCAGACATTGTTTAGTATTTTTATTATTACTATGTATCAATATAAAATATTGTTAGATACAATAAAAGATTACCGTATTTTGAGACTGAAAAATATTTGACTTGAATGAAACTTACAAAAACCTTTATTCAAATTTAATAGTTTAAAATCGACATTCGGATAACAAGTGTTAATCAAAAATACTTACATACATACTCACATACATACATACTCACGCCTATTTCCCCGAAGGGGTAGGCAGAGGCATATTAAACGCCCACTTTTCGCCAGTGTTTTGATCCCACGTAATAGGTGGCGAGCCTATTGTCGCTTATCGGGATATTTTGTTTGCCAGAGCCTCGTCCGTTGATCGGCAGGTGCACCACTTGCAGGTGAGGTTGGCTTGGGACCCTAAGTTCTTGGTGGGAACCCTATGCACCCAAAAATACCTCAGTATTGAATATACTCTATAAACTACACTTTGCCATATTTATTGTGGAAGTAGGTAGGTACTTGTATTTATTTTATTCAAATATATAAAAGTTACGTTAAATGCTCCCTGCTAGTAAAATAAATTAAATAGGTTCTTTTATCTAGTAAAACATGGCAAAATAATTGCAGTTTCATTAATCAATTAATGTTAAGCATCAACATCTCTTAAACTCTTTATAACATTTTTATCGGGTCGGGCAAAAGTGTTACCTACTGGGATTTTCCGAATATGGTAGTTTCCAGGGTCAAAATAATTACATTTTATTTAGTCCGTATTTAAGATTATAAAAAAATATTGGACACGTATTTTTAATTTATTCGATTAAATAAAAAATAACAAAGATATAGCCCATTAAAGTTACGTGTGACGTCATCTAGTGCGAAAAAATGCAGCACGGTGTGACGTTATACGTAACTTTAATAAGCTATGTCTTGGTAATTTTTGGTTTAATTTACAAATAAAAAAATACGTATCGCTTATTTTTGAATAATCTAAAGGACGGACTTATAAAATTTTTTTCGTCAACTAGCCTATTCTCAGTAGCAGCACGGAGTCTGGTGATGTGCCCGGTAACGGCAATAGGCTCGCCCCCTATTACTTGCGACCTAAAAATTCATGGCGACATGTGGGTGTAATATTACAGTTCTGCCTACCCTTCGGGGATACAGGCGTGAGTCAAAAAAAGAAGACAAAAATCTTTAATATCCAGCGCATCCAGCATACAGGCTTGAGTCTATAAAAAAAATATTGTCAATTTATTGATAATTAAGTACTCAACTTGACATCAAAAAGTTAAAAATCGTAATATTTCTTACAAAATCCGCACAAAGAAATGGTGTCCTGATTTGACTAGTTAGAATCATCCCTTTTGCTTACAAAATCGGCACACATCACCCGTTCGGATCTGCGGCGACTGGTTGTAGACAAAATGTGTACCAGACTGCAAGTGCATAGGTATGACGACGTAGGTATGATGTTCAGACAAGTTAAAATACCTACTGTATATAACCTTACCGTGTTTAAAGTTAGGCACTTTAAATAGTAAGTCGGTGTCAGAAAGCACGAGCAGCCTTTTGGATGATACCCTTGCCAGTGAAGCTAGTCAAACGTAACATGGCGGCCAAACCATCAAAATCTGAAGTAAATGCGAAGATGCTAGATGGGCAGCGTCTACCATCAAAAGATTTCCTACGGCGGTCGCCTATCCATATAATTCTGCAAGAGACAATTAATGCCAAATCGCCATATACAGGATGTCACAAGACCCATCACCAAGCTGAATTCTAGGTACTCGTTTTGGACATCATGCAAAGTCATACTAAGCAAAAATAAAACTAGGGAAATTATTTCATTTTCAAACAGACAAATTTTTAAGCCACAATTAAGTGTGCGCGTGCAATTTTCGGAATACCTACTGATCCATGGGTGCATAGGACATCCATAGAACAGGTTGGCGGGGTAAATGCATCGATTTTGTACCTAATTACAAAAATTGTATGGTAACTTTGAGCCTCGATAACTCCTGAACCAGTAATTTCCCAGGTATGGTGCCGAAGTAAAAAATATTCGTAATGATTGGTACAATATGGGGTTTCAGTTTTCGTTAAGGGTCTTTTTACACTCTGTATAATAGCCACACCATAGCAAACCGGCCCTTATTCTCCGACCTCAGTGCAATTACCTCTTGGTCTTGGTGTTCTTCTATGTATAATATGTATGTATTTACAAAAAAAAGTATATAATATATGTATGTTTATCCATTATCTAGTACCCATAGTACAAGCTTCTGCTTAGTTTGGGACTAGATGGTGTTGTGTGAATGTGGTAGAATATTATATTATTATTTCCTTGCTCAGTTAACACCCATGGTAACAGCGGGGCAATAGGTGCGAAGTATCTCCGGCAGAGATCCAGCTACCACCAACGGCGTTTGACGGTACCTAATAGTTCACACGCGTCCGCTGCAGACTGACTAGAAGATTATCGAGCAGGTAGAAGAAATGAGCAAGCAGCGATGACATATTATAGGTAAATTTGATAGGATCCTCCCCTGTTTGGAAGGTGTTACATTGCACCCGTTCGAGGGTGTAACATGTCCCTAGGGTGTTTTTTCGAAATGCTTAAAAAATCCCTTACAAAAACCCTTTCAACGAGTACCCGGCCGGTCCCTGATTGTAAGTACTTAACTTTACTTGAGTAAGTATTATAATATAAAGATTAAAGACAAAGAATTATCAAAGGACTGGCACATTGGTAGATACTCCTTATAGTAGGTAACTCCTCCAAAGCTTATGAGATAAATCTGTAACATTTGTTTACATCGCAATCAAAACGTATGATCTCATTTGCTTGTTTACGTAAAGGTTGACTTGTGCAAAGCAAATTGATTTCATTAGGTCACTATCTTTTCATACCTACCGACTGCTCTAGGAATCCTGCACCGCGGCTGATTTTACAAACGTTCAATCAACGGAAACGAAGAACAACTTGTCTCGAAAAAGCAATAGTGATTCGCTTAGTGTAGTCCCGTATGGGTCGAAGCTACAACACACAATGGCGGCCGCTCAACCACTATGCCACACTTGCTATTGTTGTTGTAGCACTTATAGCTATATCGCAATCACGTCAAATTTACCTTAGTTCAAATATATATAGATCGTCTTCACAATAATTATGTAAAAGGTACATACGTATGCTAAGTCACACTAGCCCATTCTACACCAAGCAAGCTATTCAATCAAGCGGGAGGCAATATACTTGGTGTCTTGTAAAAAAAGGAATCATTACAAATTTAATACCTATGAAATAAATTTAAAATAAATAAAAATACAGACTAACTTTACATGTTTGAACCCCAAAACGGTTAAAATATGTACCTCTAAAAGGATAAAATAGGGTCTAAAATTATATGAAAATTCTCCAATATTAGAAGCTAGCGCCATAAAAATGGTCTCTACATTTTGGCTTATTTACTACAGCGCCATTTAGTAGTGAGTAGCCGAACTACTGGCGTAGTAAGGTTTCATTATCTTTGGTTGTTACTAGTTATTCGACACTAGATGGCAGGACAAGTAAAATCAGCACCAATTTTGTATGTTTATTTTAATTTGCCAGAGGTCTCATTGCTCTATGATATTTTTTTATATTTAAAAAAATATTATTTATGCAATGCTTATTTTTTTAGTAGTAACTACCTACATTTTTAGAATATAATTTTGGATATCCCAATTTTAAGGGATTTCGTTTTCGTCTTTACTTACACTAAACTTACTTATAAATTATATGGCTGAATGTTAAGCAGGCTGCCCCTGACCAGCTCGTGGTCTAACTTCAAAGGTGGGGTGCGTGTCCGTCGCCAAAACCACGCACCGTGGGCAGACAGTTTTATGCGACTCAACGAAAGGTGTAGTGGCTTCAGTGGTAGACTTGCCGTTTGTCATTGCGCCGCATGTGGTAGGTTCGATCAAGCCGTTTCGAACATGATCACTCACAAAATTTGTTACATACCTAATAGTATAAAACAAAGTCTGTCTTCTGTCTGTCCCAATGTACCTATGCTTAAATCTTAAACTACGCAACGGATTTTAAAGCGTTTTTTTTATAGATAAGTAAAATTATTTAAGAGGAAGATTTATAATATAAATCTTCCTCTTAAATCATTTTACTTATACCTTAGGTGTGATTCTATTTATATCAGGGATGTTACGGATATAAAATTTCGGATATGGATACGGATACGGATATTGGAATAAAATTATATCGGTTTCGGTTTCGGATACGGATATGAAATTATCTCGGATTATCCGGTAGTTTCGGATAATTTCGGTTACGGATACTAGATGTTTAAGGCATTTTTGGAAACAACACTTATTTTTCAGTTTATCGAACTAAGTATTCGTAATTTCGTAATGTAATTAAATTGCTGATTAGTTATGACTTGAACGACAGAAAAAACATACATACATATGCTCACGCCTTTTTCCCGTCGGGGTAGGCAGAGACAACAGAACGCCACTTGCTTCTATCCTTGCAAACCTCACGCGCTTCCTCTACATTCATTACTCTTTTCATACATGCTCACCGGTTACGGGTGCTTTGGACTTTTCCGATTTTCAAGACGTCCCCAATTTGGTCGACGAACGTCTTACGAGGTCTGCCGCAACCGGCTTGCCCACACACCTCTACCATATATATTTGATTCGTTAATCATTCTTCACTCATTCGCTCCACGTGTCCAAACCATTTCAGCATTCCTTTCTCAATCCTTGTCACGACATCTTCTTTTAGGCCACATCGCTCTCGTATTACTGCATTCGGAATTCTATCAATCAGTCTCACCCCACACATACTACGCAGTGATTGCATCTCAACTGCGTTAATTCTGCTTTCATGCTTTTTCTGCCATACCCAACACTCACTTCCATACATACAAGGTGGGCACCAGCACTCCATTATGAACCGGCAGTCCCGCCTTTTTAGGCACAGTTTGGCCGTTCATAAAGGCAGGCAGCGCTCCATTCACACTGTTCCCCGCAGTCACTCTCCTTTCGATATCTCCTTCACACCTGCCATCTCTTGTAAACATGCTTCCCAAATATACAAATCTCACAACTTGTTCCACATTTTCATCTTCAATCGTAATATTACACTCAGTCAAACTTTCATCCTTCTCAAACACCATCACATTCATCTTTCTTGCATTAACTTTCATACTTTTCACTTTAAAACTCTCGTTCATGCAGTCCGTCATTGGTTGCAACTCTTTCTTCTCTTCTTATAAGAGGCTCTTAACATGCAATCCTACCATATCGATCCCGCAATCAATTTCCCTCATATCTTTCATGCAGCTATCCATGAAAACAATCAATCCAAAAAAACGGCCGTTTAAAAACATTTCTCGTAGCACTTGGCATTTAGACTCCACCCCTATCCGAAACAATTATTTCGGATTCGGTTACGGATACGGATATTTTTTTATTTCGGATATCCGATAGTTTCGGTTTAATCCTTAACATCCCTGATTTATAATTATGTATAATTGACGCGGTCAAAGCCGCTGGCGACGTCTAGTCTAATATGTACAATAATATATTATTATACCTTAGGCAATATTTTCAGTCATCAGCTTCCTAGCGTTATTCTGAATTCATCTACGCCTTCGAACCCGAAGTCCGCGGACTAGTCTAACCTAGGGCTGCCATCAGATTGCCAAAACCGGATAAACACGGCAAAAATCCCGGACATTTGAACGAAAATGGTTTTTTACTCTAAAAAATCACATTTATCGCTCATCTTTAAAAAAATTGGATATCCCCTGACAACAAAAGTGCCCAGGTTACACACGGACACTTTCAAAAACTCCGGCCGGACTGGTTCCGGACGCCCTTCAAACTAGGACAAATCCGGGGAAATCCGGACGGATGGCGGCCCTAGGCTAACCAGAGTTGACAAAATATTTAGGTAGGTACGATATTAAGCTTTAGGGAAATATGATTCTCAATAGGTATAGGTACATAATTCTTTTAATACCTATTTTACATAAAATTACGTAATTATAATGACTAAGTTGTGCAGTAAAAGCAAATATTATTATCAGTCATCATCATCGTCTAGGACTTCAGCCTTCGAGCCCTGGGTCCACTTTAAGTTTATTTATTTATTTATTAAACTTCCTGCAATACAATTTGCACAAGGCGGACTTAATGCCAAAGGCATTTTCTACCAGTCAACCTTAGGGTGATGCAGAAATGATAGTGGCAGGTGTGTTTTAGAGACTAAATCAGGAAAACTTAATATTACAATAGAATATTATACCAGGTAATACATATTTACGAATATAAACGCCCTATATATACATACAGCATACATACATACAGCATACATAAAATATGAATATATTATAATTTCCTTAAAAAAAAAAACTTATGGAATTGAGTGTTTTCAAACTAAAATACTGTAATGTTACTTAATTAATTAATAAATATTTAAAAATCATTTCAATGGCAATTATTTACATCTTACGGTTGAAATTAATAATACAAATATCATCCTCAGTAAAATATCTTCCTACATTTCTCAGCATACATACATATCTATACATATAATAAAATGGTAGGAAAGTCAAAACTGTACATTGAATATTTTTTTTAAAGAGTACTTGGGGTGTGATCTACAATCGATACCGAAGCCAAAAATATAGTTTTTAGAATTTTTGTCTGTTTATCTGTTTGTCCTTATGTCCGGGCTAAACTCAAAAAGTACTGCATGGATTTACTTCAAATTTGGCACAAATATTATTAAAAAGTCGCGTCACCATATAGGCTACATATTATTACACTATCACCTACGGGGAACGAGCAGAGAACCTTTATTTCTTGAACGTATTCTGTAACAACGTGTAATGTAGCAATGCACATTTTAATGTTGTTATTATGTTAAATATGCTGTAATCTAGCTTCACACTATAAAAATCACGCAATATAAGTAACTTAGGCTGATAAACATAATTAATTGAATATAAGTAGAATCAAGACAATTTTAATGCAGCGCCATCTAAGAGAGTTCAAAAACATCAAGTCGAATTACATCTGTAAGCCCTTTTTGGATATAAATAATTTAATTTGAACATGTTGGCGACGTAAATAATTGTTTTCAAAAGTCATAGATGGAGTTGTACATTTTCTTCTTAAAATTGTATTGTTAATTCGTTTCAGAGATGAGCAAGACTATTAGTTGAAGTTATTTAATTAATTAACTACACCATCGCCAATTCACCACACTTGATTGCTTACATCATTTCTGTCAGAATAAATAGTAATAGATTTAGTACAAAAAAATTTCAACAACATTTTGGTCACATTGGTGTAATTATGGCTTCTTAATTAATATATTTACATGTCGCATATAAACTTGCTTTAAATTGTCTTTCGGGATATACATATACCACGTACCTTTGTTTGGATTAACTATATATAAACATCAGTAAGATGTGGAACTAGCTAGATCTTATTTACTCACACCCAGCCATTTATTTATTGTTACGTCTGAAGCGGTTTGGCGGATACTGGTGTTCTCTATACATGAGAAGCATCCTACCGTCATGCATTTACACGTCCACCTAGAGAACGGTCAGCGCATATATTTTGATCCCGACGGCGTTGCTGAGCACTTGGAAAATCCGCGTCAAACAAGTCTCTTGGCGTTTTTCAGGCTCTGTAAAATCGACCAGTTTGGGAGGTCCCTTACGTATGACGAGATGCCTTCATATAACACGTACGACAAACAAAAGGGTGTATTTAACCGACGTTGACGAGGAGGTGCTGTGGAAGGTTTTCCGGGAAGTTTCAAGGACACCGCATTTTGTAGAGTTTATACCGTACACACAAATAATGTCGAATGCTATTTTCTGCGGTTGTTACTTCACACGGTTCGAGGCCCAACGTCATTCGCCTTTCTGAGGACAATTGATGGCGTGGAGTATCCCACTTACCGCACAGCCTGCGTAGTACGTCACTTTCTCGACGGTGACCAATACTGGGATGACACCCTCGCGGAGGCGAGCGTCAGTGACAGTCCCAGCCGCATGCGTCATCTGTTTGACGTCATCTTGGTGTTTTTTGGAGTAGCGAACCCGGTAGCTTTCTGGGAGAAGTATCCCCATCATCTGTCTGAAGATTTTCTACGAGCTTTGACGCGTGCTACTGGAGACGAAGTCGAAGTAACTGATGACCGCGTGCTGAACACCTGTCTCAGTTCACTTCAAGACGTGGTCATTTCTATCGGCGGCAATCCACTGGTCAAATATTTGTTACCAGCTTCCCAATCATCACCGCATCAAGATCGTGAAAATTGGGAGTATAATGCTGAGACAATTTGAAATGACCACCTTACGAATTTTATGACATCGTCCTTGAAAGCGTTGGGCAAAGCCAGGCTAAAATGTTTTTCTTGGATGCACCTGGTGGAACAGGAAAAACATTTGTTACTACTGGCATACTTGCAGAGGTCAGGAGGCAAGGCAAAATTGTCATTGCTGTAGCGTCGCCGGCAATCGCTACCACATTGCTTCCGGGTGGCAAGACAGCACATACCATGTTTAAATTTCCTATCGATTTAGAGAGCGCCGTAACACCCGTTTGTGGTGTGTCACGTAACAGTGATAAGGGACACGTGCTCAAGGATTGCTCTCTGATCGTATGGCATGAGCGTACGATGGCCAATAGGAAGGCAGTTGAGGCCATGGACAGAACCCTGCAGGACATCCACAGGAACGAGCATTTAATGGGTGGTCACAGTTCTGTTCAGTGACGATTCCCGACAAACGCTTCCCGTGGTGACGCGGGGATCGAGGTCTGACGAGGTGAGTCGTCATCATCATCATCATCATCGTCAGCCTTTAACTGTCCACTGCTGGACTAGGCCTCTCCTTTGAAAGGAGGAATCGGCCTACTATACCACGCTGGCCAAACGAGTTGGTATAGGGTTTGTATCAAGTTTTCCTTCTCTTACAGTGCTGTTCTCTGCATAATATGCTCCCTCTGTTGGCTCTTACGACACCCATGGGATGATATGGGGTGGTGACATTCCGTATTCTTAATCCGTCACCACACGGACAAGGTGAGTGCTTCGTTGAAATTATCTTTATTGTGGTCACGAGTTCGTATGATGCGCTTGACCATTAATATGAGAGCTCAGCTTGGCGTCAATTCACGTGCTCAACAATTCTAAGATGTCTTTCTAAGTCTTGACGAAGTCACTCTACCAGAGGAGAGAGGTGGACAGGTGGTGCTTCCAGAGTCTCTCAGTAGAGTTGTATCCAGCTTAGAACCAGCCTATTTTGACGCCCAAAAATGATCTGGCTGTAGCAATTGAGGAATGCATTCTCTCGGAAATTGAGGGGAATGAAGTGGTCTACACCTCTATAAACACTGTCGTCGAGCAAGAAAACGCCACACATTATCCCGTGGAATTTCTGAACTCCCTGTCAGCAAGTGAACTTCTAGCGCATACCATCAAGCTGAAGGTCGGTGTCCCGATTATGCTTCTTCGGAACCTATCTCCTCCGAAGTTGTGTAACGTGACCCGCCTGAAAGTCATCTCGCTCCACAGACACACAATTAAGGCGGAAATTCTTACGGGTTGTGGCGTCGGCGAGGCAGTATTTATACCACGCATTCCTTTCATACCTCATAACTTCCAGTTCCCGTTCAAGCGCATACAGTTCCCCGTGAGTGTTTGCTTCGCGATGACCACCAAAAAGTCGCAGAGGCAGACACTGAGGGCAGCGGGCGTCCTGTACGTCGCTTTCTTCCGCGTCACCAGTCCTGACTCTCTTTACATTTTGGCTGCGGAGAGCCAAACCACTAATGTTGAGTATCGAGAAGTCCTAAAGTATGTTTTTACCCTATTATGTATTCCTTATTTTCTCCATCTGCTTCAGTCACAACATATGATTTAATTCAGCAGAATCACCATAAAGTCATTTATTCAAAGCAGGCTGAAAATCAGCACCTTTTAAGGTCAATTTTACAAAAGACAGTCTCCATCTGTTATTACACTTTCTGCAGGTATGAAATATAAAGAAGAAAAATAAATGTTATGTTAAAAGGTATAATGGTAGGTATTTATTTAATAGTTAGGTGCTGTATAGCGTTCACGCAGACGAGGTCGCGGGCAGCAGCTAGTATACGAATAAATATACACGTTTAAATATATTAATTATATATACTTAAATAAATAAATAATATATATAATATGATAACTATAATTTCTACATATATATAAATATTCCTTAAATGAAAACTGCTAATAGGTAAAATAAGTGAGTGCTGCTACTGACGGGTGTTTCGTCGTTTCGCACCACGAGTGGTTCGGACCGCGGTGTGAAACGCAGAAGAGCTCTTAGGAATGGGCTGTTTCGCACCGCGGCGGTCCTTGGAGCGCCGAGTGGTGTGAATCGACCAATAACTCTTAGGAATGGGGCGGTTCGAACCACTATGTTTAGGTAAAAGCTAATTGAAAAGTTTGTATGTACAGTCGAGTACAAAAGTGTTTAATGAAAATAAAACAGTTACGACTTGATATTTTGTAATCATATTTCAAAATCACAATCGCGTAGGTACTAAAATTTGGGAAAGGTGGTGGAAAACACTTCATGTCGTCACACTAAATCCACTATGAAAGCCAGAAGGATACTAAGAGCCTTTTATATTCAAACGCATGCTAAAAGTAACGCACGCGCATTAGCATTTGAGTCGTCAGGTCATAAAAGTAAAAACAAATAGGAATGTGCGGACCCTAGTTATCGATAAACGGCTACCTGCGCACGCGCTAAAGATGGAACTAATTTGGGCACAAGTAAAGGAAGAATTGCGAAGAACAAAAATACTTTCAAGATAGCAGATGTCGAAAATCACCTCCACTAAGCCATAGATAATGTCACACCAGAAAACTGGGCCAAATGTGTGAGGCATGCCGAAGAACTTCAAAACAAGGACTAGGAGGAGAAAAGCTATAATTAGAAATCACGTGCCACTTATAATAAATTTGGCAGAAGATGAAGACTCTGATGATGAAGTCTCCGATAAAGATTAATTTTATTTTCATAATAATTATATAATTTAAATCTATTTGTAATATTAACGGCTCATTTAAGGGACACAATATGATCTACTTTGTTTCTTCGTAATAAACTTTCCTTCTCTGTGTATGAAAATACTGTATTTTTAAATATAGTTTAATATCAAATATTGTGATTTTTTTAATTTTGTGATAAGTATACGATAATAAACGTTACATATCGATAATATGTATTTTATTGTTACGCCCTTCACTAGACGGCTCAATAAGACCCATAAATGCAAGCGAGATAGGTATAGAGAAATTATTTATGGCCCTAAGACTCAGATGAACCAATCAGAAGCGCATATTTCCGCTCTATCTTTTTCTATTCTTTATTGCCAGTCAGACTGGGTTTTACAAAGGGATAATTTGTAACCAGACCCACAGTTTGTATATTGTTACACATATTTTGGTCAGCCAACCAACATTAAAATACATCATTATGCATAGTAAAAATAAGAGTTGTAAATAGGTGCCAAAATTATTACGTAGAGTAGGCGACAAGCCATGTGTAACAAATGCGTTCAAAACAAAATTTATTTTATTCTCGCTATTTTATTTTGTGCCTGGCTGTACTTTAAGCATTATTACTGAGAAAACTTGTTGTTCCATTAGTGGTTCGAATAAACCCATTCAAATTCTTCTATGGTAGATTCACACCGCGGTCCGAAACAGCGTATTCCTAAGAGCTCTTCGGCATTTCACACCGCGGTCCGAACCACTCGCGGTGCGAAACGACGAAACACCCCTACTGACAAGCTTCCGACAATCCACGATATAACTGACGAACGTGGAACTTGAATGTGTCTCGAGTAGTGGCCATCCTAATTTCAGGAGGGAGAGCATTCCAGAGTAGGATAGATTGGATATGAAAAGAAGAATGAACTAGATTAGAAGTGTGAGTTGGACAAAGAAGTAGAAGGTTATTAGATGATCGCAAGTTCTTAACATGGTTGGAGCAGAGATATTGGAAACTAGGCATTAGATAAGAAGTTTAATCATTTGAAAAAACATGAATAGCTTTAGATTGCCTCCGTGGTCCAGTGGATAGCGTATGCGACTGCTGATCGGAGGTCCCGGATCGGGCAAAAGTGTTACTGCGTTTTTCCGAATACTCAGTAGCAGCACGGAGTCTGGTGATGTGCCCGGTAACGGCAATAGGCTCGCTCCCTTTCGCGTGGGACCTAAAAACTCATGGCGAAATGTGAGTGCAATATTTACACCTCTGTCTACACCTTCGGGGATACAGGCGTGAAACTATAAATAAAAAAATATTAGCTTTAAAGCTATTATCAAGTAGCTGACCCGACGAAATTCGGGTCGCTATATTATTTTGTATTTTTTTACAAACTTTCTCCTGACAATAACGAACACTCCAAAGCTAGATTTATGCAATTTTGTGTAGTCGTTTGGAAGTTATGCGCATATCGGTGACTCATTTTTATTTATATTTATAGATATATTTTAATATAAATTTCCATAAAACTATTATAGAGGACGACCGGTTGGCGCAGTGGGAGTGTAAGCGACTGTTACGTCGAAGGTCGCGGGTTCGATTCCCGCTCAAGTCAAACATTTGTGTGCATGAACATGGATGTTTGTCTTGGTCTTGGTGTTTCTATGTATAATATGTATGTATTTACAAAAAAAAAAGTATATGTGTATGTTTATCCATTGTCCAGTACCCATAGTACAAGCTCTGCTTAGTTTGGGACTAGACGGTGTTGTGTGAATGTGGTAGAATATTATATAGAATATTTATATTATTCCACGTAATTATAATGACTAAGTGCAGTTACCATGTACCGAGTAGGCTTGCCAGCTGTCGTGTACCGGAAGTGCGTTGCGACCGGAAGCAGGTGCGAGTTCCGCTCAATACTGCACCGGTGCATAGCGATACAACCTTAAAACGTACAACTTACAACAACCCTAATTTAAAAGCAATAAGGACAATTTTTGCTTGTCGTAAGTGTGCTGTTAAATTTGTTATCAGCTGTCTCTAAGATTAGATCAGCAATGGGTTTGGGTTTTATGCGTATGGCAATAAGGGTTATTTTTGCGTGTGATGTTTTGAGACAGGTCAAAGGGACACTTTCACTTGGTTTAATTTTTACGCACGAAAGTTGGGTTTTAATATTATTATCTTGTTATAATTTATGTTATCAGCTACGCATAGTGAATACTTTAAAAGCTTCGAGGAAAGGTTAAATTTTTGAGAGAGTATTTTTTATACTTAATATATTTTAGGTATTTTTCTTAAAAAGTCAACTCAGACAATAAGACTAATTCCTGCGTAGTGAAAACAACAAACTGTAGATAAAAAAAAAGCGTTGTTTCGTATAGGTATCGAATCCACGATACTCGGCGCAGTACTGAACAGTAAGACGATCGCTTTAACAACTATGCCACACGTATTTTTTATAGTATTAGGCGGCAGCGAGCAGACGGATCGCCTGATGGTAAGCAATTACTGCCGCCCATGGACACAAGCAATGCCACAGGAGTCACAAGTGCGTTGCCGCCCCTTGGGGTCAGGAAAAGGGAAAGGATGAGGGAGAAGGAATAGGGGATAGGGCCTCCGGCACTCTCGCTCACCGAACGGAACGCAACAGTTTAGGTACTGGTACTTTACGTTGATTTTCTGTGAGAGGGTAGTAATTCTTCTACCATACATGCTGAAATCAGCAAGGCTCTACTACCTTGACGTAGGTAGGTACAGTAAATAGTCAGTGTTTTATTCTGTGCTTTAGACATGTGACTATTTTAGTGTAGGTTCTAATTTCTATCAAGACAGTATAAAAGTTTTCATGACGAACGGGACCGACTACTCAAAAATCTTTCCAAGATACGGGGCAAACTTTAAGCTGATTCGAAGACGTGACTCTACATGACAGTTTGTCGGTATCTTGACTGGGATGTCGCTTCTTATGTATATCTTCTCGAGTGGTGAGACCGACAGACTGCTACGCAGAGGGTCTCGGGATCGAATCCACGGCACGCACCAATAACTTTTCGAAGTTAGGTGCGTATTAAATTGTTAATTATCGCTTGCTTATCGGTGAAGGAAAACATCGTGAGCCAACGTGCATGTCTGAGAGTTCTCCATGATGTTCTCGAAAGACATGTGGACTCTGCCAACCCGCACTAGGCCAGCGTGGTGGACTATGGCGTTACCCTTCTCATAGTGAGAAGAGGCCCGTGCCCAGCAGTGGGACAGTAAAAAGGGCTGATGATTATGATTACAATCTACTCCTGAGAAAATGGCCTAATCACTCAGAATGGCGAAGACCGGGCGAAGTAAAGACGTTATATATTGTATGATAGCACACCCTGGGCTGCAAGGTCTTTACACTAACATCATGACGCATTCCTCAGAAAGCAGGACTTAGCAAACAGACAGGCCAACAAACCTTATGAGCCCTTTTTACATTTTGAGGTTTTGATTTAGCATCTTCGTTTTGTATTCAGAAAACCACAATAAGGATTCACAATCGATCGCAGGTAGTCGCTTTAACGGTCGCCAAATCGTCGATCACCGATCGCAAATGATAAAAGTACCGTACGTAGTAGGTATATGGCATGCAATATCGCTGATTTTACACTACGCTGACTAAAGTCAGTTGTATATTTATTATTACTCTTATTTTCCCTGATAGCATTAGAAAGAGTTGGAAATACCTATAATAAAAAAAACTGTGGTCTAGGAAAGGGCTACAGACTCTTACTAGCGTTTGGTTTATCCAATACTTGCGCAGCCCGTATCCGCTTATTAGTCTAACCAGGGGGGCGATTCAGAATCGTTCGATATCTCATTTGACATTCGATTCCGTTAATTGTCAAACGGGCTACCTCATTTTTGTCTAAACTATCGCATTTCCTATCAATTTTATGCATTCAGTATGAAGTAAATTAATAAATAAACCGAATTCAATGAATATTTGTTCAAAATATCTCTGATAGGCGGCTAAAAGACGAGGACAAGAATTTGACATATCGTACGATTACTTGTCGTGACATTCTGAATCGGCCTGCAGATATGACAGAAAATCAGCTTATTTTCTCAGCGACTGTCGTCTGACGTCCGCAACCCAAAGGGATAGCGACATTCCATGGTTTATACCAGTATCAGTTTATTTGAGGTTACTGACTTCGATAATTTAGTGGTGCGCGTCTTAAATTCGAACCCGATTACATTCTCGGCTTCGAATTCAACGGGCTCACCACAGAGATTTAGAAGACTGCATGGCAGTCTGTTGGTATCTCCACTAGGCTATTGCTGAAAATACATATTTTTTACTTTGGCACCATACCCGGGAAATTACTGGTTCAGGAGATATTGAGGATCAAAGTTGGTATGGATTTTTTCTAATTAGGTACAAAATCGATGCATTTACCCCGCCAATATGTGCTTTAGATGCCGTGTAACCCCATGGATAAGTAGGTATTTCGAGCATTGCACGCGCGCGCTTTTAATTACGGTTTAAAAATGTGAAAACTTAAAAAAAATCGTTTCCCAGGTATTATTTTTGGTTAGTATGACTTGGCATGATGTCTACAACGAGTAGACTTCGGCTTGGTGATGGGTCTTGTGTCAGTGTTATACAGGATAACACTAGTTATTGGGATAACCTGTAATATGGGCGGAAGTAGGTCTAACTCACACTTTTATTTATCCATGACTTAGACTTACTTCTACTCTCTGCATCAGCGTCCGATGCAGAGTTTGGCGAATGGTCATAGGTGTAGCGCAGGTCGTGCAGATCCCTAGGACAAGGCTGGTGGACTATGCTTCCCGAGGTTGCCGCCCGTTGTTGGTCTGGTTCCATAAGAAACAGACGTAACCAAAACCTCCAGCCGCCACACACATACAGCGTGCAGACACACACAAAAACACGCGCGCAAGCAGACACATTCACCTATACCCACACACTTATACACGCACAATAACACACATACACACACCTACACACTCTTACATGGACGCACACACACACGCATCTAAACACCACTTCAAACACTCACACACATACACAAACACATACTCAACACAGACTCATACCAACAAAAACTATCATGGAGGTGAAACAAAATAGTATCGTACCCCAGGAGGGTACCAGCGTCCGTGACGCTGGAGAATCCCTCTCTGCACCATCGTGTGCAGGCTGCCCCACGTATTCTGGGGAGGCAATGTTTCACAAAGCCGAGAGAGAGACACATTAAATCTGCACGACCTGGCCAAGAGCGGTAAGAGCTACGCAGACGCGACAAACTCGCAGCTGATGGTAGCCATCGCTACCACCCCCGCCACGGACCTGACGGTGGAACAGGCGAGGCAGCTCGAACTCTCAATTGAAGAGAATATAGTTGAAACTGCCTTCGCCACACCGCCGAATAATGGGCCGGCACTCGCACCTTCCTTTAGGGGCAAACCTCTTGCAGTGGAGGGTGTCCTGAAGTTATGGTGCGAGAACGAACACTCACTAACGTGGCTCAAAAACGCAGTAGCCAAACTAAGATCGCCGATTGAGGGGACCAGGCTGGTCGTCATCAGGCAGTCAGACTTAGCAAAGCGCGTACGCGCAGCGCTGTGGCTGCCGAGGACGATCACCATGGAGCTACCTAAGATCCACCATCTCCTCATTGCCCAAAACCCCTGGTACGCTGTACAAACGTGGCAATTGTACGGCGCATCCTTGCAGGAGCACGGCGTGTACCTTACCTTGGGCATCCCGGAACCCGAGATCTCTAAGATCACGGGACGCGGCCGTCGGGTTTCCTTCTTCGCTGGCAGCGTGTACGTAATGTTCCACGCTTCCAGCGGGGGGGAGAGCTCGGCGGCTGTAGGGCCCAAGGAGACGCCGAGTGAAGGTAAGGACACAACGGGACGAGCTGTACCAGCCATCCCAAGCACCTCGGGCATAGCCCGTATTACACCGGCGCCCGCAGCGACTATACAACAACCCACCGCTGCGACGGACGCAAAAGACGAGCACGACTCGTCTGACGGGGAGTCTATGGACAGCAATGTCCTCGATTCTTCGTCAGACTAGAGTCATACAAACTAACCTCCAGCATAAACAAATTGCAACGGCTACCCTACGCAGGCTGCTGGAGGTTAATCAACAGACAATAGCCCTAATCCAGGAGCCGTGGATTAGAGGCGACAACATATGTGGTCTAAACAACATCGGAGGTAAGCTACTGCACAACTGCTCGGTCACTAAACCGAGAACATGCATATACATTCCCCGAACAATACCAGCACTGTTGCTAACCAACTTCTGTTCTAGAGACCTCACTGCCGTAGGACTCCAAACAGGGCCCAACAAACAGATGTTAGTACTAGCTTCGGTCTACATGCCTGGCGATGAGGACATCCCATCAAAAGAGCTGGCCGAGCTGGTGCAGCACTGCGAGGACCACGGCTGGCAGGTAATCATCTCGGCGGACGCAAACGCGCACCATCCGCTGTGGGGAAGCCCCGACGCAAACAGACGAGGTGAGATCTTGACTGAATACATCTTTTCAACAAATCTATCTGTAGTTAACAACGGTTCAGAGCCCACCTTTGTTAGCTCCAGATATCAAACCATAGTAGACATAACGCTAGCATCGGATGGGGCCGCGGAACTTGTCACAAACTGGCATGTGTCCGCTGAGCCATCCTTCGCAGACTACAGACGAATCTGCTATGACATACGAGTGCAAGAGAACGTCCAACAACCTAGGCGCAACCCTCGCAGAACCAACATCGCGAAATACAAGACGATTCTCGTATCACAGGTAGACAAATCCTATTTTAAGGACATGTCGACCAGCACTGACAACATAGAACATAACACCAACTTACTAACAGAATGTATACAAACAAGTTATCAGCAAGCCTGTGCACCCACACTCCCAAAGTCGTCTAGCAAAACCCAGTGGTGGGGAAGAGAACTAGAGTGACTCAGGCAAAACCTGAGGAAACTCTTTAACAGGGCTAAAAACACGAGAATGGAAGCAGACTGGCTCAAATACAAAGAAGCCCAGTCACACTACAAGAAACGCATAAGATTCCGCAGAGGCGAGTCCTGGCGGCGTTTCTGCAGCGGTATAAACACCACGAATGAAGCAGCCAGGGTGAAAAAGATCTTGTCTCAGGACAGCAACAAAACCCTTGGCGCCATTAAAAAGCAAGATGGAACCTACGCAACTACGGACGCTGAAATTAGCCAAGTGCTAATTGAAACTCACTTCCCAGGTTGTGAAGTAACCAATGACCGTCTCTGGGACGAGTCAGACTACAGACCACCGACCCAAACAGACTGGCTGGTAGCCGAAAATGTGGTCACCACAGACCGGCTGATATGGGCAATAGACAGCTTCCAGGCATTCAAATCCGCAGGCCTGGATGAAATCATACCAGCATTCCTAAAGTGGGGATGCACAACGATTGTGCCGCACCTGCTCGACATCTACAGGGCCTCAATAGCGCACAGATACATACCTTGCAGGTGGAGGGAAGTTAAAGTCATATTCCTCCCAAAACCTGGCAAAACTGACTACTCACAAGCGAAAGCATACAGACCCATCAGCTTGACCTCCTTCTTATTGAAAACGCTGGAGAGACTTACAGACCGATACCTCCGTGAGGGCGCATTACTGCGCAATCCACTACACCCACATCAACACGCCTACAGAAGTGGCAGGTCAACTGAATCGGCGCTGCATTCCGTTGTGGGAACCATTGAAACAGCGCTCATCAACAAGTTAATGACACTGGGGGCCTTTATTGACATAGAAGGTGCCTTCGACAAAACTAAGTTCAACAGTATCAGCCGGGCCCTCGAAAAGTTCGGAGTTGAGCAAACCCTTAGTGGCTGGATTGATCAACTGCTGAAACAGAGGGCAATACAATTCACGGTAAACTCCACCACAAGGGGCATAGTTGCAAAAGGCTGCCCACAGGGAGGTGTACTCTCACCCCTGTTGTGGAACATTGTGGTGGACGATCTGTTACGGAACTTAAACGACAGACGATTCTTCACGGTCGGCTATGCAGACGACATCACCATCCTGATCAAAGGTGACTCAGAAGACACGATCCGAAATCGGATGCAAGCAGCCGTCAGGATCATGGAGGAATGGTGCAACCAACATGAACTGACGGTTAACCCCAACAAAACGGAGCTAGTACTTTTCACCAACAAAAGGAAAACCCATATGTGCAAAACACCAAAACTCTTTGGAACGGAGCTTACCCTATCGAATGAAGTCAAGTACTTGGGCGTAATACTTGACCATAAGCTAAACTGGGGCAAGCACATCAGCACAAAAACAACAAAAGCATGCACAATCTTCTGGCAATGTCGGAGAATCATAGGCAAAAAATGGGGTCTCAAACCATCAATTACCCTGTGGATCTACACTGCCATTATACGCCCCATGCTTACGTATGGTGCAGTAGTGTGGTGGCCACGCACGCAACTAAGCACAATCACAAAAAAGCTACAGAGCCTTCAACGCCTAGCCTGCTTGGCCACAACAGGCTGCATGAAGAGCACCCCAACAGCCGCCTTGGAGATACTACTGGACCTAAGACCGCTGCACCTAATGATCCAGCAGGAAGCTGGCGCTGCAGCAATCCGTCTAGACAAGCTCGGGCTATGGAGAAAGGATGATCGAATTACTCACGCACGCCTAAAAGGGACCTTAACCAAAGAGATCCCGATGCTAGAGGCCGCTTGCGATCTCATCCCTAAAACTTTTGTCTTTGACAAAAAATATCGCATCCAATTGCAGGAGGAACACAAAGACTGCTCTGGTATACACGAAGTCAGAGTATACACAGACGGCTCAAAAACGAAGTATGGGACGGGTGCGGGCGTATTCTCCCATGACTTAAACATCAACATCTCAACATCCCTTGGCACCCATAACACCATATTCCAAGTCGAGTGTGTTGGGATAACAAGAGCCGCAACAGCAATCGCGTCTAGGAACGTAAGTGACCTGTCTATACGCATTATCACGGACAGTGCCTCTGTACTACAAGCTCTCGGCAGCAACTGCTTTAACAGCGGCCTCATCATGGAATGCCACCTAGAGCTGCAAAAGATTGCAGAGAAGAATCGGGTTACGCTGCAATGGATTAAAGGCCACAGCAACTCCGCAGGCAATGACGCCGCAGACCAACTGGCACGGCAAGGATCGGACACAATGATAATGGGACCCGAGCCGATTGTACCGATACCATCAAGCCAAATCAAAACGTGGCTACGTGAGAGAACCGCACATGAACACGAAAAACAGTGGGCAAACATAAAAGAATGCAGACAAACAAAAGATGCCATCCCCTGCTTGAACAAGCGACTCTCACACAAGCTGCTGCATTCTAATAGGAAAACACTAAAGCATCTGACGGGCATAATAACCGGCCACTGTCCACTCAACAAGCACCTATTCAACATAGGCGTTACGGACAGCCCACTGTGCAGGGCTGTATGGAAACCGAAGAAACACCCGCTCACGTCATTCTGCACTGTGCAAGTGTGAGCGATCAACGGGCAAAGCTGCTGAACAACCCCAGAACCATGAGTGAAGCTTTAAACGACACCAGCCAACTAATGGCTTTCTGGAAGGAACTAAGGTGGTATGAGTAGTCGGCGTCAATGAAGTCGCCACATACGCACAATGGCCCAAATAAGTGGCTAAGTGCGGAAAACCCACGACCAACTATAACTATAACTATATAACCTGTAATATGTACCTAGGTAATAAAGTATTGGTACAGGCTCTGTCTAGTTTGGGATCAAATGACTGTGTGTGAATGATCTCAAAAATATTATTCACCTACGTAATTGGTTAACGCTAGCCTTCAGCAATATACACAAGCAATGTAGACAGACTCAATATATATTTAAAATTCCTCTCAATGTTTTTTTTTTAATTGGGGCGTGTCCAAATCTCGGCTGAACACGCGTTATCACATAATAACCCATTTTTTTATTTTATGCAACCCCAAAAGTTTCGTCTCCGTAACCCATGATTATGCAATTTAGACGAATTTACAAACCATCTATAGGTTCACAAAAATTACAACATAATAGGTTTATAATCCGCTCACGGCGATCCGAATAGATTGTATTCGAATTAACGACTGTGTATTCGATACTAATAATTGTATATTATTAGTGGAGCATTTAATATTATTATGGTTATTTTTTAACCGATCGCTTTTTGCTTAGATGTGTTATTGATACGTTTGATGTAGTTGGAAAAAGGTTTTAAAACAAGATAAATATTTAGTTTTTAATGATTTACACGTTTTTTTGACGATACTTCCAAAATGGCTATATAAAAGTCAGTTAGCAAGTCGTCATACCATTTGTTTGATACTCGTCAGCTTCCTAGCGTTAGCCCGGTGCATCCATAGCTTTATTTTTGAAGTCCGGAGTCCGCTTATTAATCTAACCAGCAGGCCGATTCAGAATGTCACGACAAGTAATCGTACGATATGTCAAATTAGCGATGCCTGATACATATCGATATTTTGGTGTATCGATACAACGGAATGCGATATAACGATATTTTGTATCGATACACATCAATACTATATTTGGCTGTATCGTTTCGCTTCGCCCGAATATCGTATCAAAAATATCGTATCTTACCGGGATTGAATCTATGAAATATTTAGACCGTACATTCAAACCGGCGCGGCGGCGGCCGATTTCTATGAAGCTATCTTACTAAGACTAACAATAACAAAGATTAAAAATGTAAACAAAACAAACTTATTTTTTTTGTAATGCCGCTTGCTGCCACACTTGTAGGTGCGGCGCGGCGGCTCGATGTTTGTGTAATACGATGCGGGTAGATCGAAATATGACTTTGATGATTTTTATTAATGTAATGTGTAGGTACTATGGTATAGGTATCAGATCCCTTGACATATTGGACAGCAAGGACTACTGCTTGGCCGAATCTTAGTACTTTAGCTCTTAAATATTTATTTGTGGTTGCGACGTCAGTACCGTCGGAGCGTTTATTCTCTTCAGCTAATAACACGCTAACTGAAAATCGAAACAGACTAGACCCACAACGGTTGTCGAAATTGCTGTTTCTTAAAAGTTTAGATTTTAAACATTGGCAGCTGTAAAATAAAAATAGCATCGTAACGGTCATGTTATGTTCACACATTCGAATGTGCTATCACGTCTAGCTAACCGATTAAATTTACTAAATTTGAATTACTTATGAGTTTTATTTAAAAAATCTAATGCGATATTTTCGATACGATATTTACCATATCGATACACAAGCATACGATATATATCATGTATCGATACGATCAGTTGCGATACATTACGATACGATATATCGATACAAAGCGACGTATCGGGCATCGCTATGTCAAATTATTGTCCTCGTCTTTTAGCCGCCTATCAGAGATATTTTGAACACATATTCATTGAATTCGATTTATTTATTAATTTACTTCATACTGAATAAATTGATAGGAAATGCGATAGTTTTGACAAAAAATGAGGTAGCCCGTTCGACAATTAACGGAATCGAATGTCAAATGAGATATCGAAGGATTCTGAATCGCCCCCCAGATTTGACAGAATATCAGCTTTTCCACAGAGCGACTGCATTCTGACCTCCGCAACCTAAAGAGATTGCGATATACCATGGCCTAGACTCAGTATATTTAAGCGCAATACACTCCTCAAAATGACTGCTTGCCTGCTCGCCAAGGCACAAAGCAAATTACAATTATTGTAGAATTATGCCAATCTTTCCCGCCCATTTGTCTCCTTAGTTAGGGGGACAGATAGGACGTTTGGTCCTATCTGTCCAATCTCTTTAGGTTACGGAGGTCAGAATGCAGTCGCTCTGTGGAAAAGCTGATATTCTGTCAAATCAGGGGCGCGATTCAGAATCGTTCGATATCTTATTTGACATTCGATTCCGTTAATTGTCGAACGGGCTACCTCATTTTTTGTAAAACTATCGCATTTTCTATCAATTTTATGCATTCAGTATGAGGTAAATTACCTACTATTTCTCTGTATCGAAAGGGACACAAATCGGCAAGTCAAGTTATGGTAACTTGACTAGCGCCACATGACAATGACTGTCAGAGAATCTTACGGATCGCTAGATCTATACAGCCTTGCATACAAAAGCCTATAATATAAACAATTTATTATTACTTAGCCATCAGCTAAGCAAGTATTTAATCATATGTTTACAACCTTAAGTACTTTTAAGGTCATATTAACGTACTTGAATCCGTTGGAAAAACAAATTGAACAGGAAAATATAATGCGATGTAGCTTTAGCTAAAAATAAACTTGATGTTGTGCATTAATGCCGCGTTGTACATTATATTAGCATATAATTGTGTGCCTTTACGCTAGGTTTCAAGAATTATAGAGTATAGCAGAAAGGTGTGTGTATTATGGCACATAATGTTATAAGCAAGCTACAAAAACGTAAAGAGGTAAAAAGATTGATATTAAAAGAGCGGGTCCTTTTTTTGACGAACTTTATAATTTTTAGGTTCTTATTAATTTAATAAGCAGTTAGAATTGATTTTTAAATTAGGAACCTAAAGCTTTGTTTACACCGCAAAACATAAAAAACTTTGGCAATTCGACAAAAAATTGTTAAAAATAAATATTTTTACAGTATATATAATAAATTCAATATTATATAAACAATATATATATATTAAGTCTGTGCATATTTTTACATAGGTACTGGTACACTTCTACAACTACCATTTATTTCTTACCAATAATATCTCCATCCAAAGGTTGCCTGGTAGAAATCGCTTTTAGCGATAAGGCCGCCCATTGTACTGTATTTAATATATAACTCCTTAAAATGTTTTAATATAAGTGTACAATAAAGTATAAAAAAATATATATTTTGCAAAGCACCCAAACATAAAAATACAAAGAATCGGGTCTAACACGAGAACCATACATCGAACGCTTCCATCCTTACATCGCCTAAGGCCATATCCGATATAGTCTGATTTGAACCAACGACAGAGTCTCACAGACTCTTCAATAAGGATCAAACTAACGCAACTATATCCCAAATTATACACCACAAAAATATAGGTGGTGAACGAAAATATTTAATTGTTTAAATGGTTTTTGTCTAAGAGAAGCGTCTGGATTTTGTTTTGGAAGAATTCTGTTTAATATCTTTCCACGATAAGTTTATACTTATGGCGAGGTAGCCAAGGTTATCTGCGTTTATGTTAGTTTAAGTAGGTAGTGGTTCAGGGTTTGGCTGAGCGGTTATAGTTATAGAGGCCACTTTGGAATGAGTGTTGTTGGTTTGATACTATATGTTGGGATTGATATTTCTATGGTTGGGACAGTTTATACAAATGGCTCATAATATGCCTTTTATGTAAACTGTTCCATTGCTGAGCACAAGCACAGGGATTTTCTCACTATGAGCAGGTTTAGATTACCATGCTAGCTAAGTGCAGGTTATTGGTGGTAAGTAACACCGCAGTATCAGCTATTCTGTCGTCAAGTAGTAACATATTAATGTGTAGTACTATGTTCTGGTTTGAATGGTATGGTAGGTAGACTGAGCATTACGTCTCGAGGTAGGCAGCGGCTTTGCTGTGTCTCAGAAATAGCTGAAGTCTATGGACGGCGGATGCCGCTTACCAAGTGGGTAAGTTTACAAGAAAAACTAACATAATCTTATAAATTAATGGATGATAAAACATTTCCATAAGCACTAACTATTCTATGACATTTTTACAATTTGCTGTGGCATACTAAACCGTCGATATCCATGTGATTTAAGGAATTAAGGATACTTAGTGTGACCACCCCGTTTCATTCCATGGGTGTCATAATAATATGAGACGACTTAAGAAAATCTGATAGATTTTTTCAGAAGAGAATGAAGATTCGACATCAATACCTATACCAAGTCATCTGGCGAGCGTGGTATAGTAGACCAAATCCTATCGATATTGTGACGCCAATTAAAAACGGCCAAAAAACTATTGACGATAAACCGTCGATATTTTGTGAACAGACGCCATTCGCATAATGCCATATAAAACCGGCGACATATACTTACATATACGTTGTACAA
Source organism: Euclidia mi (assembly GCA_944739405.2). Lineage (NCBI taxonomy): Eukaryota > Metazoa > Arthropoda > Insecta > Lepidoptera > Erebidae > Euclidia > Euclidia mi. The sequence continues at coordinate 9,911,953 of OX123192.2, read as the reverse complement.
AGCACTCACATAATTAATAGTAAGTATATAATAAGTAGGTATAGCACGGGATGGCGAGCGGACCGTGCAGTGTGGACAACGGCGGTTGTACTGCGACCGGAGAGTTTGATACTTGAATGGATTTCTTTTCTTTTTTATGATACCTCCCTAAAAGTCCTGTTTGAGTGCCCTGTGTATGTAATTGTTTCTTTCCGGAAGACTCAGCATCAATTTCTATACTAACCCATCAGGTCGGGTCATAAATAGAGAGCCAAAACCTCCTACCGACAAACCAAAAGAGGTCAAAACACAATTGACAATTAAAAAAACTAAGAATGGACAATTGACAATTAAAAAAACTAAGGAGCTAGGATGATGTATCTAAGGAGGAATTGATACTTGGTGGGATTTATTTTCTTTTTTATAAGTCTAAGCACTTCCTGCACTAATATTCCTGCGTGTGTGTGTGACTTAAAAAACATTCAATCAACGGACACACGGAAAGCCCAGACTTGAAATAATAATTATTTATTTACTAGCTGAGACGGCGAACTTCGTACCTTTGGCTATCATTTTTTTGATATACATTTTTTTTGGGGAGAAAGATTGGTAATTTTTTTTACCTAAGTACATCAATAATCAAGGCTTCATAATAATTTTGGTTGGCATTTTATATTCATGCAATTCATGAATGCAATGTTGAATAAATGTTCTTTTTTTTTAATTACGTTCTTGTCTGGATATTGTGACGTCGTGCCTCCGCGCTTGCGAGCCCCACTACGACGACGCACTGGAGTGGGGACCCTCACCCGCTTGCCGACGACATATATACCGGCGACACACGTGGTTGCCTTGGCTTTTTCTTCTGCTGGGACACGTGAAAGCTGAGTATCCATCCGTGGACCTGTGGAGTGTTAACTTACGACCTACGCCCTGGATAACTATCTAGCCGGTTAACCCCTAGTGTCGGTTCTTTTATTAATCAAAATTGTGAATCTGGAATATAACGCGAGTTTAATCTGTCCTGGTGATATTTTTATTTATTTCCCGTAAGACAACCTAAGCATCTCTTTTTATTGCTCGGCGAGTGATCGATCCCGGCTATCCCGTGAAAATCGATCACCCGTGAGACATTGGCGCCCAATAGAATTTTTAAATATATTTTTAAAACGTAAGTTGGCACTTTACAGGTGAGTGAAATAATTTCTTTTCCTCTTGTATATTTTTCTCCTGTGTGTGCATATATTCTGGTGTGGTGAATTGCGTACAGGTACAGTTTCTATCTATTTTGGTTGGCCATAAGCAATTTAACTGTGTAAATAACATAACGGTGATTTAATTAACGTCGGTCTAAAATCACGTTTCACTGCGGGCAGCGTGCCCAGCCGCCAACCGGTTCTAACCGCTTTGCCGTTGAACTACGTGCCTCGTGTTCGCGAAAAAAATATTGTGATTCAACCTTTGAGTGACCTTTAAGTAATTTTTCTTAATCCTTTACCAATCATCACACCATTGTATAATTTAGTGTATTTCAGCTTTTTTAGCACGGTATTCGATTTTCTGGCGATATTTAATTTTTTTTCTAGTACCGGCGTAAATACTTAGATTTTCTATTATTGTTTTGTAATAATGGCTTACATTATAAATTTCTCATTATTAACTAAAGCGGAATTAGAATATGAGACCACAATACGCGGCGTTTCAAAGCCTGACGATCCCCGCAAACAAATCGCTAAACTTTCAGTTAAAATTCCCTCGGAGGATATATTATCTTCACCCTTCCCACCAGAGGAGGATGTGGCTGAAGTGGAAAAGTCGTTATTAAGATCAAATAGACACTTATCTATGTTGGAAGCAAACTATACCTCCGAGCTTCAACAGAAGGTCGAAACCGTGCTTCACCATTGTTTTCATCGACTGAATAGGGTGGATACCGGCAGTCTTGATATTAAAAAAATTGAGTCTGTGTGGAATAAATTTAATGACTTATATGCGAAATTACAATTAATCACGCGTCGTAGTTCGCGGTCGGATTGCTCAGTGGCAGAGGGAAACACTTCCTATAATTACGACCGTAAGCTTTTCTCGGAATTAGGTAAATTCAAATTTAACGGTAAATCATGTGTAAGATCTTTTATTGAAAAAATTGATGAATTTATGTCCTGTAGATCTATTCCACATGACAAGATGTTGTCTTTCGCTTTTGAAATATTTTCGGGTGACGCATTAGTTTGGTATCGTTCTGTTAAAAATAACGTAAAGACTTGGTTAGAACTTTGCGAACTTTTAAAACGAGATTTTAGTCCGCATAACTACGATTACCGTCTTATGACGGAGATTCGTCAGCGCTCACAAGGCGAGAACGAATCAATAACTATTTACGTGGCAAAAATGCACGGTCTGTTTTCGCGACTTAGTTCTCCTATCGCTGATTCGGAGAAGCTAGAAATTTTACTAAATAATATTAGACCTTGTTACACTAATTGTCTGCTCACTGCAAAGGTTGTTGACGTTGATAGTCTGGTCGAAGTTTGTCGTCTTTTCGAAAATTACCAAAGTCGCAGTAAGCAATTTTCCGAACCCCCTAAAGTTTCAAAGAATACTGTAGCACCCGATCTAGCGTATAATTATCCGTTTTCTAATTTTTCTTCAAACAAAAATGTTTACAATCATAATAACTTCAATAAATATAACTCTGTCGCCGATACATCGAGATACAAGTCTGTGCCACAAGTCAACGCCGTATCGAGTACTTCTAATATAAATAAAACTTTTTGCGTGCGTTGTAGATGCAATTCGCACTCATTACGTAATTGCCGTCAGCCACACTACCTAATCTGTTTTAAGTGCGGCACAAAGGGTTTCAAGGTGTCAGACTGCCCCAATTGTAAATCTAAGTCGACCCCTACAGTTTCAAAAAACTAGTTAATAAGGATTGTGGAAAATCAAATTATACAACTAATTGTAATAAAACAGAGTGGAATAATTGGTTAGACTTTTTAAAAAAATTCTTTAATAGCTATCATATTTCCTCAATCCGTAATTCTAAAGTAGAATATTTACCTTACGTTACTCTAAAATTAAACGGAATACCTACCACAGGTCTTTTAGATTCTGGATCTTGCGTTACAATTTTAGGTAATAATTTGCATAACTTATTTTTGAAAGACAATGTTTTGGATAAATCGAAACCTTTAAGGTTAATAACAGCAGGCGGTGAACGATTTGAGTCCTTGGGATCGGTGTTTCTACCCTTCGAGTTTCAGGATAAATTGATTAACTTAGAAGTTCATGTTGTACCTGGGATTCAAAATTCCCTTATCCTTGGCATGGATTTTTGGCGAAGCTTTGGCCTATTTCCTAACAAATTGGAGTCTGTTTTGATTGTGAACAAGTCTGACGCTCAAGTAATGGAGTTGCAGGCAGTTCCCCCTACACATCTTGTTTCTTATGATCATCTTACAGTCGACCAGAGAGCTACCGCTGACAACATTATTTCTAAATTTACCGATATTTCATACGAGAAGCGGGGTCTCGGTTGCACAAATATTATTTCTCATTCAATTGATACAGGTGATTGTCCCCCTATTCGGCAAAGATTTTATCGCATGTCTCCCGATAAACAAAGAATATTAATAAAGCATCTTGACGACATGCTCTCAGAGGATGTTGTTGAACGATCAGAAAGCCCGTGGTCAAATCCGGTCATTTTGACACCAAAGAAGAATGGTGAACTGCGTTTCTGTTTGGACAGTCGAAAATTAAATTCCGTTACAAAAAAAGATGCTTATAGCTTGCCTTATATTTCGGAAATTTTAGATAATCTGAGAGATGCTAAATACTTGTCTAGTTTAGACCTGTCTAAATCTTTTTGGCAAACATTAATTAAAGAAGAGGACCGTTGCAAAACAGCCTTTTATATCCCCACGCGTGGCACATTTCAATTCAAAAGAATGCCTTTCGGTCTTACGAATGCGCCAGCTACTCAACAACGATTAGTTGATATTTTATTTTATGGCCCAGAATTTGAAAATAAGGTTTTCTGTTTTATCGATGACATAATCTGTATCACGTCCAGCTTCAGCGAGCATATTACTCTTTTATTACGCATTCTTGATAAACTAAAAAGCGCTAATTTAACAATTAATCTCGAAAAATGTCAATTTTTTAGAGATAAACTAAAATATTTAGGCTATGTTGTCGACTCTAGTGGATTGCATCCCGATCCGGATAAAGTTAATTCAATGAAAAATTATCCCACTCCTTCTAATAGAAAAGAAGTACGTCGATTTTTAGGCGCAGCCTCGTGGTACAGGCGTTTTATACCGAATTTTAGCTCTATTGCTGCACCCTTAAATAAGTTAACATCTCAAAGTAAAAACGCACCTCCATTCTGCTGGACGACAGAGGCTAATGAGGCGTTTAATAACCTAAAGAATTGTTTGATTTCCTCCTCGGTGTTGGCTTGTCCTGACTACTCGCAACCATTTGAAATACACTCAGATGCTAGCGATTTTGGTCTTGGCGCGATCCTCTGTCAAAGGTTAAATGGTGAGGAAAGAGTCATAGCGTACTATAGCAAATCACTCAGTAAGCAAGAAAAAAATTACAGTGCCACTGAGCGAGAGGCCCTGGCTGTTCTATCTGCTATAGAACACTGGCGTTGTTATGTTGAAAATGGTAAAAAGTTTATTGTTTACACTGATCACGCTGCTTTGAAATGGTTCTTGACCTTGAATAACCCTACTGGCCGGTTAGCCAGATGGGGAGTTCGCTTATCTTCCTATAATTTCGAAATACGTCATCGTCGGGGTTCCGATAACGTTTTACCTGATTTTCTGTCTCGCTCTTTACCCGTTTCTGCTATTGCTAATGATATAAATATAGATATTAATCCTAATCAGAATTTACCAGTTTCTACTAATGATCCTTGGTATTTAAATATCTATAAAGGCTGTTTAAGTTCTCCGACTTCCTTTGTTAACTATCAAGTAATAAACAATAAATTGTATTGTTTTAAAAAAACATTAAACCCTCTCACTAGAGAATTTCAATGGAAAGAGGTTATTCCGTCTGACCAAAGAACTGACATTCTAAGGGAGAATCATTCTTCGCCCACTGCTGGACATCTGGGTATCTTTAAGACATACAAACGTCTTGCACTTAATTACTTTTGGCCTGGTATGTACTCCGATGTTGTCAAGTTCGTCAGTTCATGTGAACCTTGTATCACCCATAAACACCAAAACCACCCAAATTTAGGTCTAATGGGAAAACCCAAATCATGTCAAAAGCCCTTTCAGACGATTAGTATTGATTTGATTGGTCCATTGCCCCCCAGCAGAAAACAAAACACTTTTATATTTGTGGTCAGTTGTTGTTTCTCTAAATATTGTTTGCTTTTCCCCATTAAACGGGCAACTGCAGAAGTGATAACAAAAATTCTCGAGGAAAATGTATTTTTGGTGCATGGAATTCCATCTACTATTGTTTTGGATAACGGTAAACAATTTATTAGCGCAACCTTTAAAAGTATGTTGTCAAAATATAAAATTCCAAATTTGCATTTTACACCGTTGTATACTCCCCACGTTAACTCAGTTGAACGCTACAACAAAACCATTATTACAGCTATTTCAACTTTCATAGAATCTGATCATCGAATCTGGGACACTTTAATCACTAAGGTTCAGTTCGCCCTTAACTGCGCAGTTAGTGAGGTTACTGGTTATTCTCCTAATTTCCTTGTTTTTGGTAGGGAGGTCATAACATGTGGTTCTCAGTATATTGACAAGGAATTTAATTCCAATATGGTGCTCGAACCACGGGACGGCTATGCCGAAACTTTAGGCTGCTTATCCTCTATTTTCGAGAAGGTACATTCAGCTCTGTTGTCGGCCCACCAACGAAATTGTTCATCTTATAATCTTCGCCGTAAACCGGCAGAATTCAATGTCGGTGATATAGTTTGGCGCAGAACGTTTCTACTTAGTGACAAGGATAAATACTTTAGCAAGAAATTGGCGCCTAAATTTATTAAATGTAAGATTGCCTCAAAAAAGTCACCTCTAGTATACAAACTTAACGACATGGCCGGTAAACCTTTAGGAGAATGGCACATCAAAGATCTAAAGTTGATTAATTACAAAGAATAATAAAAGCATAAACACAACAATGTAAGACGCATATCTACACTAAGTTATAATTACCTACATAATCATTTGTGAAGGCCAACAATGGTTCTTATGTTTTCGAGTCGAAGCCCACAAGATAATGTATTGTGTTGTGTTAATGATTTATGTAAACAGGCTAACATAAAATGAATAAATGTTTCAGTTATAAATGGTAACAAAGTTTATTACATGTAATATTGTTACAAAGAATCTGTTGTTTATCTAACTATCAGTTATGGCTCAATGGTTAAAAAGTCGTTGTAGGATCGGTCTAGTGTTCGATTCTCGCATGTGTATTTTCTATAAATGCATATTGATTGGCGTGTTGTTTTTCGCTGTGCCTTGTTCTGAAGTTCTGTTGTTATTCTTAATTCTGTATAAATTCCATAATCAATTGTTATTATAGGTACTTTATAAACATTCAGAGTAATTAACCGTGCGTCGCGAGCTCGGAATAGTCGAATCGTACCTACCTAGTTGTCGTTATGACGCACGCGCGTTCACTCAGCGACGCGCCGATAAATAAATGCCTAACTAATGATTCACCATTGTTTGCATTCAAAAGGTGTTTACTGGTCGTGTTGTAGTATTAATTAGAGCAAAATATTTATTAAATTCTTTCCTTTGACATTGAGCGGTCCGGTCGTGTCTGAGGCTTATATTACTTTTGTTCATCGTTACGAAAAATTTGTTGTTACACCTAACTATATTCAAAAAGTTTACTTATCTAGTGGCAAAGGCCGAACCCAAGATTTTTAAGTCGTAGGGCTAGATCAAGTTCTTATATCTACAAACCATTATTACCTAATAATTACCCTAAGCGCTTCTCCATAGATTGTTATCTTTGCTATTGGGCCATTACACTGGCCTTGGCATTTACTTGTAGGTATGTGTGATGAATTATGAATGATAAATGTTTATGTTCAAGTTCAGACTGCCGTTGTACGCGTGAAGAATGCAAGCGTGGGTCATTATTATTTAGGTATACTAATTAGCGTATAGGGTTGTCACTTGTTCAAGGTACTCATGCCCCTGTTTTCTCTAATTCCAGGGAGTATCTTCAGGGCTGCTACGCCCGTTGGGCTAGGGAATTTTCCTTAGGGAAAATCCCGGACTAACGGGGGGGGTGTGTGACGTCGTGCCTCCGCGCTTGCGAGCCCCACTACGACGACGCACTGGAGTGGGGACCCTCACCCGCTTGCCGACGACATATATACCGGCGACACACGTGGTTGCCTTGGCTTTTTCTTCTGCTGGGACACGTGAAAGCTGAGTATCCATCCGTGGACCTGTGGAGTGTTAACTTACGACCTACGCCCTGGATAACTATCTAGCCGGTTAACCCCTAGTGTCGGTTCTTTTATTAATCAAAATTGTGAATCTGGAATATAACGCGAGTTTAATCTGTCCTGGTGATATTTTTATTTATTTCCCGTAAGACAACCTAAGCATCTCTTTTTATTGCTCGGCGAGTGATCGATCCCGGCTATCCCGTGAAAATCGATCACCCGTGAGACAATATTTCTAGCCAACCTATTTGTGTCATCACTTTTATCCATTGAACAGGTGGCTGAAGCTCGGATTTCTACGGATCCTCTGATGCACGTAAGATTATATTTAACCTTATTAATGATTCAATGTAAAATTAAATATTGTTTTTAAAAATACGTAACTTGTTAACTTCATATTGCGTATTAATTTAAAACGGCTAAACGGGCTAGCCTGAACATAATGTACCCTGTATAATAACGAATAAAGGTATTATCATTATTATAAAAATCAGACTGGACTCACTGGACCACGCAGGAATCCGTGGTCCAGTGGATAGCTTATGCGTCTGCTGATCAGGTGATCCCTGGTTCGATTCCCGGGTTGGGCAAAAGTGTTACTCAGTTTTTTCCGAATTCTCAGTAGAATCACGGAGTCTGGCAATGTGCCCGATAACGGCAATAGGCTCGCTCCCAATTAATATTACACCTCTGGCTACCCCTATGGGGATAAAGGCGTCACACTGTAAGAAAACAAACCAGACAGTAAGTATCAAGATTGTTCCGCCAGTATAACGGCGCGGCGCCTGCGTAGGTCTCGCGACCGGACGACTATGTGTGCATCCACTTTACCGATAGCTATGCAACATTTATACATACAAAATACATATATTATACCAGACGCCAAGTATCAAGACTGTTCCGTCAGTATAACGGCGCGGCGCCTGCGTAGGTCTCGCGACCGGACGACTGTGTGTGCATCCACTTTACTGATAGCTATGCAACATTTATATATAAATAGTACTGCAGTTTAATAAAATATAGTCTACTAGAATTCGCCTGCAGTGGTACCCGTTTGGGACCTTTTTCCCTCTTTCGGTGAGGAATTATCAAATGCCCTCTCTTATTTCTATTATACATGCCAGATTTTCAGCTTTTTGTGTGTCTGCCAGGAAGAGTTTTAAATAATTATATTGATGATAATTCTCTATCGTCATCAGCACTGTATATAAACTACTCCACTACTGGAAAAGGGTTCCAACACAGTTTAACTTTCCTCGACTTTTCAAGTGTCAAGAACTCAATACTGTCGTCACTGCAGCTAAACCTAGCCTGCAATTTCAACTTGCAATCGAGTGCAGACCGAGACTGATCGTTTGATGTTAACTTGCTTCAGAGGGCACGTAACCAACCAACCAAACACGTGTTCCTGTCCCTGTTTGACCAAGTCGGAGGCCTCTGGACGGCCTGGAAACCCCGACGTCAGAATTAGCCACACACTCACACGAAAAGACAGATGGTCTCATCTTCTTTTCGATTGTAAAACAAAGTCTTCAGACTATTATAGAATGCTTTACAAAAAAGCAATAACGTTAAATGATTTTCATTCATGACATTCACCATATTATATTGTACTCATACCTACATCCTTTTCTGTTTAAGTAAACAACTTTTTCCAGACAGTAATTAAAATTTTATTGTTAAAGAAATAAAAACATCAAGTAGGTATGTACAGAATTCGAAATATCAACTTAATTCCTTTTAGGGGTATGTTCAAACAAATTTGGAATTTTTTAATCGCTTAAATGTCAGTGTTTCCATTTTCCATAGACTTTAAGCTTGGACGCCATGTCTAGAATATCTTGTTTATGGTTCCATCCTAGGAATGCAATGGTTTATTTCGTTTATTTAAAAAGAGGGAAGTGTTTATTTATCTATGAAAATACACAACGCTATTCCTACAACTAAGAATATGCATAGGTACAAGAAACCTTTAGATTATGAATGGCGATTTTTAGATCATAAAATCTTTTATCACATTACGTTTATTGAACATGCTATATTTAAACACTAAAATACACTTGTTAAGACAATCTAAAGTATTAATATTTTGAAGTTACAATTATTATTGCACAGAAAAGATGGACCGTTAGATTGGTGCCGCCCCATGCATGGTTACCGAAATAGATCGCTTATAATCTGATACATAAAACCAAAATTAAAAGTGTAAAAATCAGGTCACGGTATAACGCACATAGGGACAAAGTTTAGTTTTATAATATGCGTTAATGACAGAATAACGCTATTTTAAAAAGCTAAAGGTAGATTTACAAAATCAATTCTAGAATTCGAATTTTAAATAGGTATCTACGCTCCAATCTCAAAACGATGCATTTGCAAAATCTATTTCACACACATTAGTTATGCAATAGCCACGGCGTATAAAGTTATCGAATTCGTGTTAAGAGTTTATTATTCTCAATAGATTTGGTACATTTTCATTTATATAATCTAAGCATGAAAGTGCTAATATCTAACAATAAGCTATTACGCTGATACACGTATTCTATTAACCTTATCGTTCCGCATTCCATTTTCAACAGCACGATTCTGAATATTAGTTCTAAGTTTTTTAAATTTATTTTAGGCACAACCTAGGGCCAAGACGGACGTCCAAAGAAAAAAAAACATATACCTACTGTATAACGTACAGGGCCGCACGAAAGTTACTGTTATCTTGGCATATCCTCTCTAGGCGAAACGTCTATAAAGTATGCGATTTATTATCTTAACGTCCGCGAACAACGGTATACGGTACTTGATGCGCGCGCCGCTCCCCCCTTGCTGCTATTGTTACGAAGCTTCCATAAAGTACCGTATTCGAGGTAGAGAATAATTCCATCTCTGGTCCCAACTTTGAACGTTAATAACTAGATGTAGAAATAAAAGTTTACATTTAAAATAATATATTTATGGTCAGTAAAAAATCACCGATTTTTTGGTATAATAATCTTTATCAGAAACGATCGTTTAATACTTAAATACAAAGCTCTTAAATAAATTCCTTATCTCTCTGGCGTGTATTTTAAATGCGGTACTTTATGTGCGTGCACGTCAATAGTGAACCGTATTTCTGTCGGCATAAATGCGGGAACAGAAACTCGGTACTTGGCTGGTCTCGGAGCAACCCTTCGTCTTATTCTCCGTCCTTGTCTTGCACGACGGTCGGCTGCGCTCCTCTACGTGCAAAGCTGGCGGTCCACTCAAACCAGTTTTACTGCTTTACAAATAATTAATTTTTAATGATAATGAATGTTGTGACGTCATAGATTGCATACATTTAGTTACTTGAGCAGTTTAGCAATTATGATACAGGACGAACGTGTTTTTGCTTTGAAATTACGGGCTAGCGACATCGGCGTCCGTACTGTTGACATCCGAGTAAAAAAATATGAGTTAACACAAGACAAGTATACATATTACAAAATATTAATAAAGAACATGCTTCATTATTTTGCCTGTCACAAATTTTGAGTACATACCAGATAATATGGTACTTATTGCACGTCTCGCTCGTAAATACTTTAAAAGTCTGCCAAAACAATATCGCGTTATCCACAATTTATACAAAGTTTATTCAAATTCTTTTACAACATTAAAATTGTAGCGTACGTTATTATTCCAAAACCTGTTACTATTTTCCTAAAAATATAAAAACAAGCTATCAACAATTATTTATTTAGCAGAGTCAAGAATATTTAGACTGTTTAGCGAATTCAGTATTAATTAATATTTTTACATTATTATATTGCTATTTTTCATTGCTTCCACGAACCCGGGCTAAAAGGCGAAGCCTTTGGATGTCAAGCGGGATAGTGCTAAGATTATGAATATGATGATGAAGTAATTTTTTTATTTTCCAAATCTTTTACTACTAATATTCATTAATTTCTATAGTCCACCAATTTTCTATTTATATAGCTGCCTACTAAAGAATTTTTCATATAATTTCTTGCTGTACGATATAATTATATATCGTACCAGTCCTTAGAAATATAAGTTTAACATGCTAACGCCATATAATCTACTCCGAGGAACAGGATATATAATGTATGTATTTATGTAACGGTAGTCAATCCTGTAATGCCATGGTAGCGGCTGGTGTAACCTTGTAAACTGTAGCTTTTTCACCATTACCTTCAAACAAATGTACAATAAATGTTCTTCAAATAAATGTCAATACATATACGCGATTGAGACACATTACAAAAATATTAGTATGTGTAAAAATTGCAAAATTTACTATTTAAATGACAGCAGTTTATTAGGATGAGTGCATGCATTTTTGTTACTCTTTCGCGCAAATTCTACTAGACAGATTTCGATGAAACTTTTCATTAATTTAGCCCATACATCAGATTAACACATAAGGTTACTTCTGCCTTGTTAACTCACACACACACACACGGGCAGGACCACGGGGAATAAAACCCAGTAATTTTAAACGTATGTGCTCGTAAGCTACAAAATGTCGCATCGCATCGCCTCGTTCATGGATGGCGTGCATTAAGCCCGCGTCGTCCCGGTCGCTGTGCGCGCCTACGTAGTTATAGCGCGAATGTACTTTTGCCCACTTTGATATATCGCGCGCGTCTCGCATAACCGCGTTACTGTTTAGTTTTAGTTCCCTTATTTTGGAATTTAGATAGACAAACCGACAACGTATTTTTTACAGTAGATGGTGTAATATTTGTCATAATCATATATTATGTTCATATAATTTTTTATATACACATTAGAACTAGCCATAAAATCATAATTAGTCAAACTTAAAATTGGTTAAGATTTGATCAAACCAGATACTAGACTGTAGACATAATGGGTTGCTACAGACACAATGTAAAAATAACAACTGTTGTTCCGATACATTAGGCGTAAGGCGATTTCTACCGGTAACCAGTAGTGCAAACATGAGTATAACTCACTCGAAGATGTGTGTGACGTCATTGTATTCTTATACTGCGGTAGCGTTTGTAGCATGGCTTAACTTGACGTTGATGATCAGTAAAGTTAAGCAACATTTGCACACTCGTAGGATAAAGTTGTAAAAATATATTGGGTCATAAACGAATAATATAACGACCTTACCAATAAACAAAAATAGTTAAAAAAATAGTATCTTTAAAAAATTATTCAAGTAAAAAATAAATCGAATACGCAACAAAGTTTTTATAAAAGAAACAGTGACCTTGTTTGGATGTAGGTTTAGCTTCCCGGAATCGTTTTTATTGTTGAACAAAGTTCTTCACTTCCTCAAGGTATTCTAAAACGAAGGTTGTATCAAAGTTCATTCCGTGATCGAATGTAATTTATTAAAAATACGCCTTTGCAATGTTATCATGTGCTGTTGTTGCAAATTGTTAATTTAGATTTTAACTGATTCTAAACAAGGTTATTATTTGATAGCTACCTATTATTTGAGAATAACCTATGGCGATTTATTCATCACGAAGAGGAATAATTTAGTTCTATATAAAATATTCAAGGAAACCCGGAAGGAAATACATATTATCTATTGCTATTTTTTTACTAGGATAAATAAAATTATTAAATGCTATAATTTTATTAATCGTTTTACGTAATATTATTATCATATTTTATAAATTAAATTCAAATGCTAGTATTATGTATGAGAGATGCAAGTTCATATGTTTTAGTAAGAAAACAGATATAACATTGTTTGATCATAAAAAAATACTTACAAATTGAACATTTTAATGTATCATCGTAAGTAAAAAATAAAAATTAAAAACTTATAAATCTAAATATCAAAAGTGCAGTAGCGCCCGTATACCCGTCGGGAGTGACGGGCTGTCTAGAAGCGGGCGCTTTTTTTACATCGAGAGCCCATCCGAGGAGCGGAAAACAAAAAGGCTGGATTTATATATTTTTTTATTATTTTATTTATTTCCCTTTTATTTCTGTATTTTATTTTCGTTAAATTTTTGCATATAGCCGCGGCCGGCCCGCAACTCATTGTTTATATTCTGTGGTCGTTCCCGCGCTTTCGCCATTTTGTATGGAATGTCAACTGTCATGGTGTTGATTGGCGGGAATCTGTGGTATGGCGGCGTGTTTTGGTAGACGGAGCTGTGTGTGGCCTATCGCAAAAACGTCGGCGCGTTATATTAATAATAGCCGTTGCCCGTGGTTATACCCGCATTATTTTATATATCTTAGTCTCTGTGGAAAAGCCAATATTCTGTTGTAGTTAGTCTGAAATGCGGGTCGCGGGCCTCCAAGGAGAAAGTCCTGGATGCAGCCGGGATAACGTTTGGTAAAGGACATGATGACGATTTATGTAAGTATTTTAATGTTACTGATTAGTTTAGAGGGGTAAATTCATTAATATTATTAGTGGATATTTTAATATTGAAAAGGATTTCTTATATTCGCGATGAAATCTGAATGTTACCGTTATAAAATATTTCCAGAGTATTATGGTAACTCTACATCTTTACAAGAGCCTCTATTTTTCAGTGAAGATTCATTATAGTCGTTAAGCCGTTCCAAAAATTAAACCGGACATACAAGAAGACAGACTAACAGACAGACAGACTGACGGACGGATTGAGGGACAAGGCGACAAAAAATACTTAATAAGCGCTTGAGAAACAATAGTTATTTTTAAATCACAGACAGACACTCCAATATTATTTATACGTATATTTAGTCTAGATAGATAGTTATTTGAGATAGCCACGTTTATTTAGATGGTAGCTACTGATCTCTTGCATCGGTATGGCTGGTACTCGTACGAGCATAGAAATAGTATATAGATAGAGGCGAACTTAAAGCGAAAAAATGCTGCGTTGCTTGAATGAGAAAGATACAAGATACACTTGGCATACGTCTTCAATCACCAGCCTTTCGCGACCTTAGCTGATCACAGGTGTCCCCCTCTTTGCGTGAGTATAGCCAATGAATACAGATTTACATAGAAGCGCAGTTCTTAAGGATTTTGTGTGACGACTCTAAGTCAAAGTCAAAATCCTTTATTCATTTGGGTCACAATGTGACGCTTATGAACGTCAAAATAATAAATTTCTAAAATAACTACTTAAAGATCCTACATTTACATTTACTGTCACGTTCGGAAAGAAAAAGGGCGTAGAACCATGAGAAAGAACGGGCAATAAAACACACGGTCACTCTTTTTCATCGCCAGGTTTTGCATAATACATATAATACATTTTGTAAGGTGCTGCAACTGTTACACCTTCTATATCACTTGTATATATTTACTGTACATAATGATACTCAAGCTTAATACTTAATATTAATTTTTATGTTCATTTAGCCTCCTCAGAATAGACATGGTGAAACAGGAGCATCCACTTACATTATATATCAGGCGATCAGCGAAAGTGATCAGAACCATGATGGAAATGATGCAGTTAAATATTAAAATTTAATACCAGTCCGCAAGACCGTCATCTACCAGTCATCGCAAGTAGCACCCGTTCACGAGTATGACGCATGTGCCAGCCAATGAGTTCTGGACTTTATGTAGACGGTAGTTAGTTCCCACCAGTTTATGCTTATTCCGTGTTCACTTTGTGCAAATCACTATTTATGCGGTATAGAATTAAGTTTTTCTTGTTAGTATATATATATTGCGATGCAACTGTCAATATATCTACTTCTTTGAATTTATCACGTAAAGAATCTCTAGCACCTAACTTATAGATTGCACGTATGGCCCTCTTTTGAATGACAAAAATAGTCTGTATATCCGCAGCTGTACCCACAACATTATACCGTAAGACATTACGCTGTGAAAATAACTAAAGTAAACTAGTCTAGCAGTATCTATATCTGTGAATTCCCTAACTTTTCTTACTGCAAACGCTACAGAACTAAGTTTTACTGCGAGACAGGGCGCCCCACTGAAGCTTATAATCTAAAGTTACACCTAAGAATACGGTTGATTCGACTAGCTGAATTGTTTCCTTATTTAAAATTATATCAGTAGGAACACTTTTGACATTAGGCAAAGAGAATTTAACACATTTGGTTTTGCTAGGGTTGAGTACCAAATTATTTGTCGAAAACCAATCTAATACTTGAGCAAGAGTGTTATTGGCGTTATCAAAGTTACTTGAATTGCGATCAACTTTAAAAATTAGTGACGTATCGTCGGCAAACAAAACAAGATCACATAAATTTTGAACAAAGAACGCCAAATAATTAATATATATTAAAAAAAGAAATGGACCGAGAATAGAGCCCTGCGGAACGCCCATTCCTACTGGCAAACCTAGAGACCTACTCCCTTAACATCTACATAAGTACTGAATTCTATCTCTAAGGTAGCTGGCAAAAAGATTGAGTGCGGTATCTCTAATATCATAAAGTTTCAATTTACGTAGAAGTGTATTATGTTCCACACAATCAAACGCCTTTGATAGGTCACAAAAAACACCAATGGTATCCTTCGAACTTTCCCAAGCATTAAAAATATGCTTTAACAAAGTTACACCGACATCAACGGTGGAGCGACCCTTAGTGAAGTTCACTGTGAAATAAATTATTTGTGTGAAAGTGGCTCTCTAATTGATGCAAAATAATCTTTTAAAAAGTTTTACTAATAGCAGGCAAGATAGAAATTGGCCGAAAATTACTAGGGTCGCTCTTGGATACCTTTTTGAATAATGGTATCACTTTACTGTGTTTCATTAGATCAGGATTCCAAGTAGTCCCCACTTGGAATCGGCACACAGTCTCCACTTTAGTTCATAATTGGCGGCGCTGGCATCGTTCTCCGTCTCTCTTGCTCTCGTAGTTAAGATACATCGGAGGAACGATCGTCTCTCTTGCTCTCGTAGAGACAGCTGTCACAACGCGACTGCCACGCCACCACGCGGCAATTTGGGTCACAGAAAGTTTGTCTTCAGAGCGCCTATAGGAAATGCGCCTCTATGTAAATGTCTGGGCTCTTTGGTATAGCATTGTGAGTCAATAAGAGAATTTGGCCAACCACACCATGTTGGCCAGAGGCGTTGGTAGTTTGATGTCAAACGTTCCGTCTCTTCTTAAAGATAATACTAGGTACTTTTTGTTTGGCGCGCCCCTACTCTCTGTCAATCATTATCATCCTAGCGTCGTCTCGGTTGCGATGCCCTCACCTTGGAGCTCCGCTTTTCTAATATAACGTCTCCACTCTTCTTCTCGCCTGGTCTTCAGCAGCCTGATAAGTAAGTTGATTTGGTACGCATATCATCTCATACGACGTCAAGCCTGCATTTTTAGTAACCTCGCCCAAGGCATCTTTTTCGAGCGATGTTATCACGCGTTATCATCCATATACAGTTACGATACAAAGTTAAATGAGAAAGTCACGGTACTGTCTCGCATGTGTATCGAAACATACGCGCATTTGCATTTTTAGAAGCGCAGAAGATAGGTAACAAAAGCTGTTGCAAGCATTTTAATTACGTTGTTAGCTATGTTCCCCTAGGGCCTGAGGGTCTAGTATGAGTTTTGCACTCGATCGTCACGGTGACGATAGACTAGTCGACGGGAACAATTTTCATACATCATCTAAAAGCGCCCCTAAAGGAGAGTAGCGGTCGATAGAGACCGCTAGGGGGCGCATTTAGGAAATGTATGAAAATTGTTCCCGTCGACTAGTCTATCGTCACTGTGTAAAGCTCGTACTAGACCCTCTGCTCTTATTACCGGTGGCGCCTGCTCTATTTCTTTAATATCTCTATGCTCGCAAGTCCAGGTTCGGCATGACCTATAAAGGAGGATTTATAATGATCGATATTCGCTCCAAGTCGTTCTAGATTCCCTCGAGGCGGCCCATGTATCATTATAGTATCTTATCGACGGCGCTTGCAACTTTGCCTTAATTAATGCGAAAATGTTTTGTTGGTATACGTATGTATATGTATACTTGTAAGTAGCTGATAAATTGTAAGGATGAAGAAGAGATTGTAAGTTGTATTTTGTATTGTAATGGAGTGCATGACTGGCATTAGGGCTTTCAGGTTCGATACATTTTCGAGTCCCGCAAAAAAAAACGAGACTCAGCCTGGTCTCGAAATTCCCGGGAAAAATTAAACTTTAGAGACTCTTTCAAAAAAAGGTTTCATTCCATAAGTTAGGCATTTAGGCAGTTAATACATTAAGTTTTAATAACGGACTTTATTAATCAACAGATTCGTTTGTATTAACAAGTCAAATTATATCTTTTTTAATTTTTGTAATATGCGCGTAGAAGGCAAAGAGCATCCAATGTGATAAATAGAGAGGATCTGATCTTATTACACAAATAGCCCGCGTTAGAAAAACCTCTCCCTGTTTCGACGCTAGTTGGGGGCACAGAAAATAAATAATTAAAGCACTGATTTAAATGCTTTCCCCTGTCACGACTTATTCTCGAAAGTCTTGATAGTCTCGAAAACTGGAGGTAGCAGACTCGAGTCTTAAAAATAGAACAAAATCGTCGAGACTCTCGAAATTTTCGAGACCGAGCCTCCCGGGATGAAAGCCTTAACTGTCATAGTGCTTTAAGCGGTTACTTCGCCGTTTGGCACTACGCTGAGGGTTGTGGGATCAATTTCCATATGAGACAGCACTTTGTGTGATCAGCAAATTGTTGTTTCGAGTCTCAATATGTTTTATCAATTTTGCCTGTCTGTCTGTCGTTTTGTTTGTCTGGACAATTTTTTGGAACAGCTCTATCGATTGTAATGACACTTTTACTGGAAGCTAGAGAACCTGGTAACGCAGCCTTAAAAGGCTATAATTTGACCCATAGGTTGCGCTGTTTAGTGATTCAAATATGTCAATAAATTGTTGACAACCCTAAAAATGTAAAACCATAAAATGTTCAAGAAATACGTAAGAGGAATGGGTGACTTTTTCTTGTATAATTAGATGGATAGTGATAAAAAAATCTTTAGTAAATCCTTTGATTATAGAAAATTAAGCTAGACTTCTTCAAGAAGGATTCATACCAAGAGGGAAATGATAGCTATTTATGGAAGAATGTGGTCTTTGCCTACGGGGCCTGATAAGCTCTTGCAAAATCAAGTGGTGGCTAAAAACATGTGTGGCTTTTTCTTTTAATATATTTGTGCGTCAGTATTCTCTTTTTGCCGAATAATTCAAGTTTTATATCTTCGTCACCCGATCTTTACGGACTTTACGGACTTACAGAGAATGCCTCTGGCATTGAGTATGGCAGAGAGCAAACTCGCTTGTTTTTATGTAAGTCATTTTTGAGTAATAAATAATAAATTGATCGACAGATATGTTTTTAGCCGGAGTCGGTTTACTTTCATTATCTTCGAGCAGCCAGCCCACGGCATAGCAACTCGAGAGTGTTGCCAAGGAGAATCCGAGACTCCATAGCTCCCAGTGCATCACTATCTGGATCAACTCAAAAAGAGAAAGAAATACTATTTCTTTTCGTAATGTTGTTGTAAAGATTTGAAATAAAGAACCTAAGAGCTGAAAATTCAAACATATTTATATAATTTGGTGCCTCTGGTTGACTGCCTCCGTGGTGCAGTGGATAGCGTATGAGACTGCAGATCGGACGTCCCTGGTTCGATTCCCGAGTCGGGCAAAAGTATTACTGGGTTTTCTCGAATTCTCAGTAGCAGCACGGAGTCCGGTGATGTGGTTACGGCAATAGGCTGGACCCCTATTACGTGGAACCTAAAAATTCATGGCGAAATGTGGGTGTAATACTACACCTCTGCCTACCACTTCGGGGATACAGGCGTGAGTCTATAAAAAAAACATGTAATTTGGTGGTATAAAATTTATTCACCAAGTGTGCGATAAAATCTGTTATCTTATAAGCATCATCATTCTAATCTACATCGAAATAATTTGTATAATACCTGCGAATTATTCCTCTTTCCTTCTCGTTTGGCGAATTCCAGTATCGAAGTTTCTAGACTATCTTAAGGTCCACGATATGGTCTTCTCTTGAAATACTTCAATAAGTGCTAACCTTTTTTTTCCAACTCCTCCAATATACTTCTGATTAAGTTCGTTGCGTTCCAAGACAGTTTAACTTTCCCCGGGACTTCACGAGTGTCAAAACTCGTTGTCATCAATGGTCACTGCTTCTGAACCTGGTGACACAGTAGTGGGAATGAGGGTGGGATAGTTATATAATCTAAATTCCAAAAAAAGAAGTGCTTACCTTTAGCGGTCGCCAACTTTGCTTTTCTTTCCCTATCTTTTACGAACGGGTCGAATATGCCAATAATTTATACAGCACTAGAGGACGCCCAAAGCTACGCCCGCATATTATTTTATTTTACCCGTTTTGCCCAATTCCGGGAGAATTTCGGGAAATCCGACGAGAATCCTACGGTCTCCAAGGAACATAGGTACATGTCAAATTTCAGCTTCCTGCGTCTAATAGTTTAGGCTGTAGCTTCTCTGTCAGTCAGTCAGTAACGCAAAAGTTTTATATATAAAGATTTATCAGTAAATAGTGTGACCTGAAGTTTAATGACTCATAAAATTAGATACCGTGTGATACTTGTGTACATTATACCAATGCCAAAGAAACCGTGCTGCGGGTGTATTAGAGAACTAAAACGACGGTCCTTAAATATCAAGTACAGTCTAAATTAATACTGGTTCCACCAGTTGTTTTTAAGCAGCGATAGCCGAGTGGAGAAACCGACAGTCTGCTACGCAGAGGGCCTCAAGTTCGAATCCTCGGCTCGCACCAATGACTTTTCGAAGTTAAGTACGTATTAAATTGTTAATTACTGCTTGCTAAACAGTGAAGGCAAACATCGTGAGGAAACCTGCATGTCTGAGAGTTCTCCATAATGTTCTCGAAAGACATGTGAAGTCTGCCAACCCGCACTTGGCCAGCGTGGTGGACTATGGCCTTATCCTTCTCATAGTGAGAAAAGGCCCAGCAGTGGGACAGCTTAAAGGGCTGATAATGACAGCAGTTTTATTCATGTAATAGGTGGCATATTAGCAGATTGCCTGATGGTAATCGATTACCACCGCCCATGGACACAAGCAACACCAGTTGTGTAGCTGCCATTTGAGTTGGGAAAAGGGACAAGAGGAGTGGATGAGGCAGAAGGAACCCACCAAACGAAACTCAACAGTATATAGGTACCTATACTGTTAGTTTACGTCAATTTTCTGTGAGAGAGTAGTACTCCCCAGTCGAACCGAAACATTATGTTCAAATCAGCAAGGCTCTACTACTTATGAGGAGTCTTTACTACTTCTACGGGTACTGGTTGTTATTACACGCAAGTTGACTGCACGGTTGGCGTAGTGGTTTAAGCAGCCGCCTCGCAGCCTGACACTGCACCTTGTGTTGTAGGTTTGATGTCGAAACAACACTTTGTGTGATCTATGAATTGTTGTTTCAAGGCTAGGTTATTATCGTGTCCTACGCTTTTATTAAAATTTATTCAATTTTTTACGCAATTATTAATTTAAGCAAGTTTATTTATTTTTTTAGTTTGGAATTTAATAGGCGTATTTTTTAGATTTTTAAACTACTTACTTATTTATTTTTCATTTTTAGTTCCAATTTTTTTAATTTCATTTTATTATTTTGTCGTCGGTAGTTGATAAATATACAAAGTTTCATATTAATCCGACGTTTCAAAGTCAGTTAAAATCGCGTTCAAAGTTTACGTTACATAGATTCACAACCGAAGCTATTTACTTATTATAAGCGTGTTAAAAAGTAAGAAAAAGGAACACAAAATCAAAAAAGAAATTACAAAATCTTATAATACATGGTTATGTTAACAATCAACAAAATTGTAACTATGCTGATTACTATTCACGCACGATATGTAACCATCGGAAAAGCTATTATTTTCATCTTTTCGCTTAACTTTGGAGACAATTAAAATTATATTAATTATGAATTGTTGTTTCAAGGCTAGGTTATTATCGTGTCCTACGGCTTCACTATCAAAGATCGCACATGCGATGACTTCTTGATCCTTCTCCTTCTTCTATGGGTGCAATCCGCTAACGCAATTTGGCAATCATTATGGCAATTTCCACCTTCGATACTATGCCCTGAACATCGATCGAGTCGACGACCCAATGACACATATTCTTAAACCTTGAAACTCTTCTGAATACATTTCTCTAGATTCCCTGGATTTTATTTTGCATTATAATCATATTATGATTCATTGCAATTAGAAAAAGGTAATTATCGCTCGCTTAGTAATGTGCCCGGTAGATGGCAATAGGCTCGTTCCCTATTACATTAGGACCTTAACATAACTGGTAAAAGGTGGGTGTGTAATACACCTCTGTCTACCCCTTTGGGGATAAAAGGCGTGAAGTTATGTATGTATGCGATTCATTGCAACAATTCACAAAACACATACAATAAGGTAGGTATACCTACAAGTTTTCAAATAGGAAAAAAAAAGTTAATTATCGCTCGTTTCGTAATGTGCCCGGTAGATGGCAATAGGCTCGTTCCCCATTACATTGGGACCTTAACATAACTGGCAAAATGTGGGTGTGTAATACACCTCTGTCTACCCCTTTGGAGATAAAAGGCGTGAAGTTATGTATGTATGTGATTCATTGCAACAATTCACAAAACACATAATTATAATACCTTAGGTACCTATAAGTACCTACAAGTTTTCAAATAGGCACTTACTTCCATCGGACTGCAATCCACCAGCTACCGTCACCCAGCCTGTTCAGAAGATCCTCCTTCTAGTAGGAGGAACACCCATTCCTCATTCCTAAAACTGACCACCTGAATCACCTAACAACTCGACGTCCCACCGAATTATTAATGGAGTACCGCTAAAATATTTTTGCCGTAAGTGAAGCAAACAGGTACTAAACACACAGTCTCTTTTGTGCGCAGTCGGGTGATCCCGCAGAATGAAACATCAGGTAGTACGGACCACGTTACATATTGTACATACCCGCTGTTTACCGACATACCGCTGGTAATGGCGAGTGCAAAAGTGCTAATGCGTAATTTATTTTCAAAGTCTACTCCTGGTAAATTAATAAATCTTTTGTGGATGGGCACTTTATAAATATTCTATCAACTGTCATAAAGTACACTCACGTTCAAAACCACACATTATGGATCACACAAAGTTTCTTGAATTAAGATGTAAGTGCCTCTCTTTGTATTTATAACTGTTGCAATTAAAGGTTAAATAGCTAACAATTTTAATAAAATTTGATTTGCATAAACCACAGAAAAAACTTAGTTAGGTACATTTTTTATGAGAATATGTAGTATACTACGTAAGTATACTACAATTTCTCATAAAAATGTAGCAAACTTTTTTCTGTATATTATACGTATACTCCATACCGAATACTCTCACGCCTGAATCCCCGAAGAGGTAGCCAGAGGTGTAATATTACACCCACATTTCGCCATGAATTTCCTGGTCCCACCGTAATAGGGGCCGAGCCTATTGCCGTACCGGGCATATTACCAGACTCCGTGCTGCTACTGAGAATTTCCTAACGGAAAAACCCAATAACACTTTGCCCGACCCGGGAAACGAACCCGAGACCTCCCAATCCCACGCGCACATTTATGCCGCGAGACCAACGAGGCAGTCGGAATATTCCAGTCAGTATAAACTTAAAGAAATCTGACGCGGTAAATATAAACTTGAAGAAATCTTTCAATGGAAACTCTGAATTATTAATCTAGTCTAACATTTATTTCTTGTAGACAACACGATGCAAATACCATCTTTGCGTAGACATGGAAAACTCGACATCAAACCCTATACGACTGCCTCGTTGGTCTCGCGACATAAATGTGCGCGTCGGATCGGAAGGTCTCGGGTTCGATTCCTGGGTCGAGCAGTGTTATTGGGTTTTTCTGTCACGAAATTCTCAGTAGCAGCACGGAGTCTGGAAATGTGCCCGGTACGGCAATAGGCTCGCCCCTTATTACGTGGGACTAAAGTATATCTGGCGAAAAGTGGGTGTAGAAATACACCTCTGGCTACCCCTTCGGGGATAAAAGGCGTGACGATATAAAAAAGAAATAATTTCTTGTAGAATAATGGACGAAAAATACAGTACACTCAAAAGTCTATTGAGTTGGCAAAAGCAAGGAAAATTGGCATTTTATCTTAATGTTTACATCCCCGAGGTATTTCTAAAATCTACTTATATGAGGGGAAATGGCTTGGCGTAGTGGTTTCTGACAGGCTAGGCGGTCGTAAATTCAATTTTTACCTAAGCTTTGGATAAATTTGAAAGCATCATATTGAATTTACTATGAAGAATTTAAATTTTAATGCTAGAACCTCAAGGGACTTCACTAGCGCCGAATCCCGATAACTTTATTTTATATAGCCTATAGCCTTTCTCGATAAATGGGCTATCTAACACTGAAAGATTTTTTCAAATCGGACCAGTAGTTCCTGAGATTAGCGCGTTCAACCAACCAAACAAACAAACTCTTCAGCTTTATGTTATTAGTATAACATTTATTTCTTCTGACTATGTTACTATCCTCGCTATAATCAATATCTCACCTGTCTAATAATTGTCCATCATAGCCGTAAAACATACCTACTATTCTTAATATTATGGTAGAATGGAGTTTAAAGTGTGACTCTGAAAACGAAATACTCTGTTGTCATTATGATAGCCTATTTTTCCGAGATACTTTATCAGTACTACAGGTAATATAATATTCCGTGTGAATGATTAAGAATACGGATTGTCACCACCCCATATCATCTTATGGGCGACGTAAGAGCCGACAGAGGGCGCATATTATGCAGAGAACAGGACTGTAAGAGAAGGAAAACTTGATACAAACCCTATACCAACCCGTTTGGCCAGCGTTGTATAGTAGGCAAGTTTCTCCTTTCAAAGGAGAGGCCTTTCCAGCAGTGGACTGTTATAGGCTGATGATGATGACTACAGATAAAGAAATTTATATATTTTTCCAAATAATGGCAACTTTTACACTTGGATGAAATCCAGTTACGGAGGTTTAACAAACATTCAAGCAATGGATACAAATTAAACCTAGATTTTTGTACATACGGAATTAGATGATAATTTATAAATTTAATAGTTTTCTTTAATTTGAGTTACTTGTAGCAATATGTATCTGTTATTATTAATAGGTATCAATCAAGTCCTCAGAATAGGTACAAAGTACTGTCAATGAATACAGATTTACATATAGAAGCGCATTTCTTAAGGATTTCGTGTGCCGATTCCAAGTGGCGAGTTGGCGACTTGGCGACTGTCGTCAGTTTAGTTCGTAGTTGGCGCCGTTGGCGGCGCTGGAGTCGTTCTCCATCTCTCTTGCTCTCGTAGTTAAGATACACAGGAGAAACCTTCGTCTCTCTTGCACTCTTAGAGACAGCTGTCACAGCGCGACTGCCACGCCGCCAAGCGGCAATATGGGCCACACTAGTCACAGAAAGTTTGTCTACAGAGTGTCCATAACAAAGAGATTGGATAATATACATAGAGACCGTCCTAGTACTCCCAAATTGAACAGTCAACTGACGTGTAAGATACAATTTAGACAATATTATGCCATAAAATTATATACCCTTAGTGATTTTTTCTTTTATAACAGTTCTATCAAGATTTTGAATTTAGTCGTATAATATTTATATCGACTTTTCAAGTGTTGTAAAAAATCTTATCGATATGTCTATCCACCGTATATTTTTACCTCGTTATTTTTTAGATTATATGTGCACGTGATAAAGATTTATAAAATAAGTGGATTGCTGCAGTATGTCGTGGAGAAAATTGGGTGCCTAGAAAGCACCATAGAATTTGTTCCAAGCATTTTACTGCGGAATGTTTTTATAGTCATGACAGATGGCTCCTCCCTTCTAAACATATCAGTGTGAGTGCTTAAATATTTACTTACTATTATTTAAACTATCAGCAACAGTAATGAATTCCGAAGCTTGTTAGAATCCAACATATTACAAAAAAAATTAATGCACCTATAGAAAAAATCTGATTTTTCTTTACAAAGACAGTAATATTTAAAGGACAGTAATTTGAAGGTTTGATAAGAATTGTCTGCTTTCATAGTCACGACTACTGAGCGGATATGCATCAAAATAAGGGAATCTTCATTTGAAAGAAATTTTGTTAAATGTCATCTACCCAGAGACCAAAACTTGGTTGTTCTTGTTCGACTAGTGGACTAATAATGTGCCGATCCCAAGATAAAATCGAAGGGCTAGTCTAGCCACAATTTTTTTCTCTCTAAATATTATCCGTCTATCTGTGTGTCACATGTATGACCGAAAAGTGTCCGATCCCGCACATACATTTTTTACACATAGATTTGTATTACCTACACTATGTAATGAGAATATTTCAATTCAATAAAGTGATTATTGTTAATAACAAACCTTTGGGCACTATTTAAGGTTATGTCTGATTTATCTATTTTAAGTAAATTTTAATGTTTTTTGCTTGATAAAATCCATGTCGACTATCTCCTATCCTTGTAAAGAATTAATTTGGATATGCCATTCTCAGTTATCATAATGCTTAAGCTAAGAGTTTTGCTTTTATCTTAATTATTTGCTTTCTCTAATAAAAATATGTTATTGAGATTAGAGAGAGAGTAGGGGGTGATGATTTATTTATTTAATATTTATTAATTCCACTTACAGCTTTCATTACAGCGGAAAAACTAACTATAAATAAGTATAAATAAACATTTATGATGAGGGTGTCGTATGAGGCGACTAAGAGAAACAAGAGAAGGAAATCTCGAAATAAAACCCTATACGAATACGTCTGGCTAGTGTGGTATTATAGTAGGCCAAACCTCCACCACGGAAGGTTAAAGACCAGCAGTGGACTTGAAAAGGCTGTTGATGCGTAAAGAAAAATACCATGAAAATTAGAAAATAACGCCTCGGAAGATAATGTGCTACTGAGTACCCATTTGAAACAAAAATATATAAGTTCAGTTTAAAAATGCAAGTTTGTGTAATAATTATTTAAAGACTGTCCATCAACTAGCGTTCTGACTACTGTGGACATAAAGTTACGGAATTTAAAATGTATAACATTATAAATAATATACTTTACAAGTCCGTTTGATTTTGAACCTATATTGAAACTTTAATCGATATCGATAGCGGATATGCTCAGTCACTATTAAATTAAAAAGTTACGATATTTGTGTTCAAATTGTCTTTAGCCCTAACTGACAAACATAGTGCCATCTTCTTTTGGCAACTCTAATTTATCATATGAGTGAAGAGTGTAGCTATATTCAACTTGTTCTTAAAAATATCGTTCCTTCCATGCGTCAGTTATTCTTCCATGGTCCATAAGAAATGCGCCTCTATGTAAATATCTATGCTCTATGGTACTGTATAAAAGCATAGCTAATCTAGACAAGAAAAGATAAACGCAAATTCTTTATGGTCATGCCATTTTAATAAATGCTATGCTTCAATTGATGACTATAAAAATATACTGAATGTTTTGATAAGCATGAGATAATATAAAATAAATATATTATCATATTTAAAATACTGTCCGACCCATACAATAATATTAAGTATGCTGTCCAGCTGTTTTCGTTACGTTAGTTGAGCTTGAAGTTATTTTATTATATTATTGAACCATACTGCCTCCGTGGTCCAGTGGATAGCGTATGCGACTGCTGACTGGAGTTTCCGAGTTCGATTCCCGGGTCGGGCAAAAGTGATACTGGGTTTTTCCAAATTCTCAGTAGCAGCTCGGAGTCTGGTGATGTGCCTGGTAACGGCAATAGGCTCGCCCCCTATTACGTGGGACCTAAAAAATCATGGCGAAATTTGGGTGTAATATAACACCTCTGCCTACCCCATCGGGAATTACAGGCGTGAGTCTATAAAAAATATTGAACCACCCATGTACACAAGCTAAGCTTAAGCTTGACTTGTCGCTGACAAGTCAAGCTTAAAAGTTGCATTATGAATTTGATACTTATCGCCTAGACCATAAGAACGGCTCAAAAGTTAAAGTGTCCAGCTTAACGGGTAGCAGCGCACCGATATTTTAAAGTCACTATGGACATATGTAGGTTTAGCATTACTAGATTGTTCACCACTGTTGTTTGAATATTGAAAACCGGTCCGCTGCTTTAAGGTCAACGCTCATTAGAGCCACCCGGCACCCACTCCGCACGGCGTCCACGAGTGGTCCACGGGTGGACTTCGCGCGGTCAACCAGCGGACCGCGCGCCGTCAACGAGTGAACGCCGCGCGGTCAACGCGGCGACGAGCAGTCAACGCGCGGCAAGCATGCGAGCAGCGAGTTGTCACCGAGCCGTCCACGCGCGGACGGCGGGTGGTCCACCCGCCGTCCGCGCGTGGACGGCTTACGACGAGGCGAGGCGGTGCGGAGTGGGTGCCGGGTGGCTCTAATGAGCGTTGACCTTTAAAGAGCAGTGATAGCCATTTTGTTTTGAGCAGACTGGATTTGTTTTAATTTCACATGTTATAGCATACATATCTTCAAGCTACTATAAAGCAACATTCAATCAATAGACACAGATGTCGGATAGAACCCACATTATCCACACATGTAACAGCAATTGGTGAATCAAACAAAGTGTTGTCTTATGTGGGGATTTCGCAATATTCACCGCAGTGCTAAATGGCAACCGTCTTGCCGATACACACATCCTCGGCCAGCAGATTAAGTGAACTTTCAAATCACCGCACTCGCAGACGGATGGCCTGAATGGTGGTAAGCGATTACCGTCCCCAATGGACTCCCACCACACTAGAAGAGTCACAAATGTATTATCTTCTAAGAGGATGGAAAGAAGAATAAAAGGAGGAGCGGGATAAGGAACAAGGAAAATGGGGAATGGGCCCTCCGGCACTCACTCTCACCGAACGAAACGCAACAGTATAGATATGATTGTTACTTTACGTCGATTTATTGTCATCATCATCAGCCTTTAACAGTCCACTGCTGGACTTGGCCTCTCCTTTGAAAGGAGGAATTGGCCTACTATACCACGCTGGCCAAACGGGTTGGTATAGGGTTTGTATCATGTTTTCCTTCTCTTACAGTGCTGTTCTCTGCATAGTATGTTCCCTCTGTCGGCTCTTACGACACCCATGGGATATGGGGTGGTGACATTCCGTATTCTCAATCCGTCACCACACGGACTACGATTTATTGTAAGAAGGTAGAACTTCGACTGCACGGTGGGCGTAGTGGTTTAAGCGGCCACCTCGCCGCTTGACACTGCGCCTAGTGTTTTGGGTTCGATTCCCACACGAGACAACACTTTGTGTGATTCAAAAATTGTTGTCTCGGGTCTGGGTGTTGATTATTGTGTCCGTTAGTTGTATGTTTGTAAAGTCCCTCGCGACACAGGATTTATTCCTAAGGAGGGCGGGGGTTGTCTTTTTTAATAAGAAAAAAAAACTTTCTGTTCGATATCCATGCTAAAATCGACAAGGCTCGACTGCCTATCATCATATCAGCCTAGAGGCATCCACTGTTGAAGATAGGCCTCCCCAAGGTTCTCCACACAGACCGATCTTAAACCTGAACCTATAAAGGTACTAAAATAATATCTACCTCATAACAATTTTGTCGATGACAGTACCTCGTTCATTATACTCATAACACGTATGTAGTGGTGAGTTTAAAGCAAACACGCCGCCGGCGACCACTGTACATAACGGACGGCTATTCCAATATGGTCCGACTTATATACAGAAAAATAGATTTATATCATTTGTATATACCCGTGTGGTGACGGATAAAGAATACCAAATGTGACTTCCACATTTTGTGCCGTGGGCCGTGGGTGTCGACTTAGGAAAATAGACTAAGCAAATAATATCGCGAAAAGGCAGAAAACTCAACATCTAACCTTATACCAACTCGTCTGGCCAGCTTACTATAATAGTAAGAGGACACTAATGAAAATAGACAAAGTACCTAAATACTAAAAAAAACAGAAGGGAAACTCGGCATCCAACCTTATACCATCCGTCTGGTCAGCGTGGTATAGTAGACCAAATCGTCAACTTATCGCCAACTTATAGCGATATTGTGATGCAACTGGGCAAGCTCGTAAAGGAATAGATCCTTATGTCTTCCTCACTTTGAGCAAGACGTATGAGCGTATTTTGAGCGTCCGCTCAGCGTGCATCCTTATTAGGAAAAGTCATTCCTTATGCCTGCCCTAAGAAGTAGCGAACAAACCCGTATAATTCCTTTTACCACCATGAAAGCAAAAAAAAAGAAAGAAAAAAAACACAAAATCAAAAAAGAAATTAAAAAATCTAATAATACATGGTTGTTGACCAACAGTCAGCAACATTGTAACTATGGCTGATTACCATTCACGCACGATATGTAATCATCGGAAAAGCTATTATTTTCATCTTTTCGCTTCCCTTTGGAGACAATTAAAATTACCAGTTACATTGACGTGACGGGGCTATAATGTTTGTACTACTTCGGAGCTAGGAACTCAGGTGGTTTGGATATGGCAGTTTATTAGGTATACATATACACCCGCACAATTGTATTGGAGTGGCTCGAAAGGGATACGTTCAGCATTGGGTTCAGGATTTTCACACTCTCTCACACTGGGGACCCTGGAATCCGTATGGAGACTAATTAAGAACACATAATGTCATTACCACTTTTCATTCCGTGATTATCGTAAACAGCAGCTGAGGAACACACGAACATTACACGAAGGAAATATATATAGTATTGTTTCGAAGAGACAAAAATCTCAACAACAAACCCTGTACTAACCCGTCTGGCCAGCGTAATTATACCTAAAATCTTTGTATTCCTCACAGAGACTTACAGTGGAGCAAATTATTAGATGCCAAGTCCAGTAGTGAACTGCAAAAAGCTGTATAGGATTGCTTTGACCGTGGCAATCTTTGTCATAAATGGACTCAGGTTTTTATGACTTGAGCCCTAACCGAAGCCTGTTATCGATAGCTGCCACACCACGTACCGTTGTTCGTTGCGAAAATAACTACTCATAGCTTTGGCGTAAAACGTACATAAAAGTAATATTATATTGACTGCCTCTGTGGTCCAGTGGATAGCGTAGGCGACTGCTGATCGGAGGTCTCGGTTCGATTCCCGAGTCGGGCAAAAGTGTTACTGGGTTTTTCCGAATTCTCAGTAGCAGCACGGAGTCTGGTGATATGCCCGGTAACGGCAATAGGCTCGCCCCTATTAAATGGGACCTAAAAAACGTGGCGAAATGTGGGTTTTCTTTTCGAGAACGTAGATAAACGATTGCAAGTAGATGCTGTCTACACTGATTTCAAAAAAGCCTTTGACAAGGTCGATCATGAAATCCTATTGAATAAGATGGCATTTAACGGTATACGAGGCAATCTGCTTCGTTGGTTCTCATCCTATATAAGTAATAGAACACAAAAGGTTGTGGTTAATGGTTATCAGTCAGGCACGGTCATTGTATCTTCTGGTGTACCACAAGGTTTGATAATCGGTCCATTGTTATTCGATATATATATAAATGATATTTATAAATGCTTCAAACATACCAAATTTCTTCTATATGCTGATGATCTCAAAGCTTTTAGAACTATACAAACTGTCGAGGATTGCTATTCATTTCAAAGAGACCTTGATAGGCTTACGAGGTACTGTCTGGTAAATAAATTACAGCTTAGCATCTCAAAATGTCACTGCGTGAACTTCACAAAAAATAAGTCAATTATCAAGTACAATTATAAGTTACACGATACCATACTCCGTGTGGTGACGGATGAAGAATACGGATTGTCACCACCCCATATCATCCCATGGGTGTCGTAAGAGCCGACAGAGGGAGCATATCATGCAAAGAACAGCACTGTAAGAGAAGGAAAACTTGATACAAACCCTATACCAACCCGTTGGGCCAGCGTGGTATAGTAGGCCAATTCCTCCTTTCAAAGGAGAGGCCTAGTCCAGCAGTGGACTGTTAAAGGCTGATGATGATACTACATTGACTAATATTTCTCTCACTCTGGTGAGAGAAATATTAGTCAATGTGGTATCATCCCTGGATCTGGGTGTATTATTTGACAGCAAGCTATCCTTAAATGAGCATGTAGAGAAAATCGTTAACAATGCTTTCAAAATGTATGGCTTCATTATGAGATCTTCTATTGACTTCAAACGGCCCGCTTGTACGATCACAGCTCGAAAATGCTGTCTCTATATGGAGCCCGTTCTATCAAAAATATATCGATCAGATCGAGAAGGTTCAGAGTAAGATCTTACGAGCTATGCACTACAGGTGTAATCGGAAGTTTTTGTCATACCCACAATTGTTGAGGGTGTACAATCTAATGACACTAGAAACCGGACGCAAGTTTTTGGAGGCAAATTTACTGCATGACATTGTCCACAATAAATTTGATGCAATCGACATTATAAGCAAATTATGTTATGCAGTCCCTCGTACAGTTCACAAACGTAGTGTTCGAGCAGGTACCTTGTTTGCGCTCAATACTTGTCGAACTAACTCTGGACTGCGTTGCCCCATGCGTCGAATGGTTGAGTGTTATAATAATAACTTCAATGATATTGATATTTTTATATATTCTAAACCTAAATTCAGAAAGAGTGTAATTAAAATATTAGACCACAATTGTTAGGGTCCTGTTGTATAGCAATAATAATAAAATGATTGTTGATTATTGAATTGAATGTTAAATATAATTTTATTGAGTTTTATTAAGATTATGACTATAGTCCCTTAAATATAATTGTAATTGTTAATTAATTTAAAATTAATTTCGATGTATTATCCCTTTTTTTTAAACATATTTTTACTTTAATTATTATTTGCTTTCATAACTTTGTATATAACGATGTAATTATTCAAGTACTTAATGTAACGCTTTTTAGTGGCATCTTATTGCTTATTTGTCCTTTGAGAATTTGCGGACGATGTAGTGGGCTGCAATATTAACTATTCGTTGTGCTGTAGGTACTGTAATGTGTAAACATATGTTGTAGCTGTTTATTGTCCCCTAAATAAATAAATAATATTACACCTCTGCCTACCGCTTCGGGGATACAGGCGTGAATGTGTAATATTGTATGAAAATTGGTAGCGTAGAATACCATTCTAGCGCTATCCCGGTTGTGATCCGAGGAGTCATAACATCATACTTAGATTATATTACCACCTCCATGGCCAGTGTGCTCACTGCCTTTCCACATCATTGATTACGCCACGTACCAACTTTTTTGCATCGCGTGCTTTGTGACAGACAGGCAGACGGACAGGGCAATTTATAATATGTCCCTATCGCACGATCTTGGCACGCCACAAACGTCCAGCGAAACCTGATCCCCCATTCACGTGGATCATTGCGTAAATTAAGCGGCCGATTTGAGTTTCAAGGTTCAACTTATACTAGTTTTTTAAAGTCTCAACGATAGCTGTTATGCTGGCGATTTCCAACGATACTACTAGAAATTGTCCGTATAATTATTCACGGAAAGGGTTTGGATATTTCGTGTTGCGTTTTTCGGTAGATTACGATCAGCTGATTCACCGGTAAAACCTAGTTTGGTTTGCAAATGAAATATGATTTTAGTTCCTAAATTTGTAAGCAGTCAATTGTGAAATCCATTTTTTGTGTACAGTGTAGCAAAAAGTTACAAAGAGTAAAATCAGGCACAATAATTTTTCTGAAACACTATGTAAGGAGGTCACCAGAAAGATACATACATATCGTCACGCCTTTTATCCCCGAAGGGGTAGGCAGAGGTGTATTTCTACACCCACTCTTCGCCAGATATACTTTAGTCCCACGTAATAAGGGGCGAGCCTATTGCCGTACCGGGCACATTACCAGACTCCGTGCTGCTACTGAGAATTTCATGACAGAAAAACCCAATAACACTGCCCGACCCAGGAATCGAACCCGGGACCTCCCGATCCCACGCGCACATTTATGCCGCGAGACCAACGAGGCAGTCGTATATTGTTTGATGTCGAGTTTTCCGTCTCTACGCAAAGATGGTATTTGCATCGTGTTATCCCTTAGTCGCTTCTTACGACACCCACGGGAAGATAGGGGGTGGTGACACTTGTATTCTATGCCGTCAACCACACGGCACATCACCAGAAAGAGTCCAAACGAAATAAGCAAAACCCTCAGGCTGTGCTTCAGGGTTTTATATGACTCATCGGCAATTAGGCACTAGATTAAGAGAATCATTTTCCAAGAGCGCTTTTAAACTTCATAGGATATTTATCGTATTCATTGCACACTAATTCTCGTATCAACTGCAGTAAGGATCCGAGTGAACCTTTTTATTTTTTTGCATATTCTGTTCGCAGAGACAGGCAGCGACAGCCTATCAACAGACAGCCTGACCAACAACTAGCCTTCAATAAAAAAAAAACAAAATAATAACAAAAATGTTCGGTGACCAACGATGCCAGGATACTAATACCTCACTTTTTTATAACCCTACTAGAGGACGCCAGCAGCTACGCCTGCATTTTTTTTAAATTTACCCGTTTTGGCCGATCCCGTGGGAATTTCGGGAAATCCCTTCTTAGTGCACCCCTACAGTCCCCAAGGAATATACATGCCAAATTTCAGCTTCCTGCGCCCAATAGTTTCGGCTGTAGCGTGTCTGTCAGTCAATCAGTAACGCAAGGATTTTATATATTAAGATTAGGTACTTTTTCTTCTGCATGATTGTCATATTATTGTATAGCAGCAGTGACGGGTTCAGGATTACTATTTGGGAAACGTGAGCCAGTTAATAGAAGTGTTTATCCTCGTCCTAGCGTTATCACGGTTGCATCCGAGACTTATACTCCTTGGAGCCCGGAGTCCGCTTACTGGTCTAACCAGATTTGATACAAATCTTTTCCACAGATCGACTGCTGTCTGACCTGCGCAACCCAAAGGGATAGCAATATTCTATGGTTTAGACCAGTATCAGTTTATTTGAGGGTACTGACTCCCAGTACCGACTGCCAAAGATGTTTATGACAGCCGGGACTTACAGTGTAACGTGCTTTCCGAACACGGAAGAGAATTTCCGAAGCACGGGTAAAGTGATAGGTAATTAACATTTTGATACGCGCTTAACTTCGAATATTTGGGGCTACGCGCCGTGGATTCGAACCCGATACCCTCTGCATGCCAGTCTGTTGGAATCTTCACTAGGCTATTATCGCCGCCTTCAAAATTTAATACAAGGGTTTAAAGTTATAAGTGCAAAATTATACCTTATTCATTTTAAAGGAGGGTGAATCTTGAACTCCGAGTATCTACAGTAAGGAGAATGGCTCACAAGGGCCGGCTGGCTAATTGCGACTTTGTCATCATCAACCCTGTATATAAACTGTCCCACTGCTGGGCACGGGCCTCTTCTCACTATGAGAAGGGTAAGACCATAGTCCGCCACGCTGGCCTAGTAGGTACGGCAGACTTCACATGTCTTTCAAGAACATCATGGAGAACTCTCAGACATGCAGGTTTCCTCACGATGTTTTCCTTCACCGTTTAACAAGCGATAATTAACAATTTAATACACACACAACTTCGTAAAGTCATGGGTCCGCGCTGTGGATTCGAACCTGAAACCCTCTGCGTAGCAGCCCGTCGGTATCACCACTAGGGTATCGCTGCGACTTACGCTACTTTTAAGCTCTGAAGACACACTGAATTAACCAGATACATACCTAATTGGCAGTAAATGCCTTTAAAACGCACACGTCTGCGTCAATGACTGCCTATCCTAAGGCGGTCTAATTCATCTCAAAGTCTACGGGTAGTAGTAGAGCCTTGCTGCTTTCAACGTGTATAGGGTCGGCTCGTCTTGGTAACGCTTGTAAGTACTATCATCTCACAAAAAAATCAGTAGGTACCTACCTACATATATACGACCACGTACCGGACGATGCGACGCAGCAGGGCCCACAAGGTGGACCGACGATCTGGTTAAGATCGCGGGAAGCGGTTGGATGCGGGCGGCCCAAAATCGGTCTGTGTGGAGAAACTTGGAGGAGGCCTATGTCCAGCAGTGGACGTCTCTAGACTGACATGATGATGATGACCTACCTAGGTATAATGTCGCGTTTAGTTCGATAAGTGAGAGTAGGAGGCCCATCCCTCACTTCCACCTACTCCTCTGGTGTTGCTTGTGTGCATGATTGCCGTAATTGCTTACCATCAGGCGATAGCTCTGCTCATTTGCCGCCTATTCTACAAAAGATATCTTAAGACAGCTTAATACATACATACATAACTTCACGCCTTTTATCCCCGAACGGGTAGGCAGAGGTGTATTGCACACCCACACTTCGACAGTTATGTTTCGGTCCCAATGTAATAGGGGGCGAGCCTATTGCCATTTACCGGGCGAATTGTTAAGCGAGTGATAATTAACATTTTTAATACACACATAACTTCGAAAAGTTTGAGGTGTGTGCCTGGGGTAACTGGGGATCAAACCTGAGACCATCGTCTCCGCAGTCCGTTGCGTACACCACTGGGCTATCGCCGCTTCAACGGCATAATAGTAATATTTTATTGGCATGATGACATTTGCTAGGGGACTCCATGTATACATATGATCAGGCGGCATGGAGTCCTTTTGATAGGCTTGAGTAAAAAAATAATGAAACTGTTCGGTTACCGTCGACGCCAGAATACTCTCAAATACAGCTGAATAGAACTCTACTATGTGAATTAAAATCCTGCAACAGAAACATACATACATACATAGTCTCACGCCTATATCCCCGAAGAGGTAGGCAGAAGGTAGGTATATTACTACACCCACTTTTCGCCAGATTTATTTTAGTCCCACGTAATAGGGGCGAGCCTATTGCCGTACCGGGCACATTACCAGACTCCGTGCTGCTACTGAGAATTTCCTAACGGAAAAACCCAATTACACTTTGCCCGACCCGGTGATCGAACCCGAGACCTCCCAATCCCACGCGCACATCTATGCCGCGAGACCAACGAGGCAGTCAGTGTAACAGAAACAAAATCCAATTAATTGCAACAGATTACATACGTTACTTTACTGTTGTTATCTTAAAGTATTCAAAATATAAACTTTAACATTCTTGCTGAAAATTGGTCGCAACTCTGCAAGATATCAGTCGTGTCCAACTGGCGCTGGTCTGCCGTTGGGACCATAATAATCATCATACGAGGTGTTGGTATGCCTTTGCAATTTTTTTTAATAATACAACATAGACAGTATACTTATTAACCTAAAATTATTTTAAACAGTGTGCGATGATTTAAGACCCTATTTTCACTAAATGTTACTTAAATAGTAAATCAGAATAAATCGTGCACAATAACCAGACTGTTGTTGTTTTAAAGACTGAATCGCGCAGTCACTGTAGATACGTGTGCTTGTGTTTGTTAGCCACCTGAAATGGCGATCAGCTGAGCGGCGGCGGTCAATACACCGAGTTAATTTTCAAAGTGTATGATGGCGAAAATTTATTTTCAACTTTTGGTGACTTATTTTTTCATTTAGTTATTACTATAACTGAATGAAAAAATAAGTCACCAAAAGTTGAAAATAAATTTTCGCTAGTATAGCTTTCGAGTAGTATATTCACCCCTTAAAATAATTTGCAAATGCACATCAATACCCTGTAGAGTCTTTCGCAGTCTACTACTGGGCAAAGGGCTCTCTTTATTTCCGTCAAAATAGCATTATGAGTCAAGTGGAGGAGTTTGGCAAACTATAGCGCGCCGGCCAGACGGTCTTCATAGGTTGTTAAGTATTCCGTCTCTTTGCAAAGATACTATCATCATCAGCCCCAACAGCTGGGCACGGGCCTCTTCTCACTATGAGAAGGGTAAGGCCATAGTCCACCACGCTGGCCAAGTGCGGGTTGACAGACTTCACATGTCTTTCGAGAACATTATGGAGAACTCTCAGACATGCAGGTTTCATCACGATGTTTTCGTTCACCGTTTAGCAAGCGATAATTAACAATTTAATACGCACATAACTCCGAAAAATCATTGGTGCGTGCCGTGGATTCGAACCCGGACCCTCTGCGTAGCAGTCTGTCGGTCTCTCCACTAGGCTATCGCTGCTCCTAAAGATACTATATTATTATGCTTTGTTTATTTTGCCATGCCGCCCCTTACGGCAGCCACGGTACGAACTGAGGTAGTCACATTTTGTATTCTTAATTCAACATCACACGGACAAATTAGAGGAATATAATGCTATCAATATTTTTCATTTTCTTGCTAAAAACACAACAAACCCATCTTCAACAGTCTAGAGAAGCTTACGTATGAGAACTATTCCCATAATTCAGTGCTGGCAGCCCAAGAATTTTGTAGTTTTTAATAAATACCCACGAGGGGCGACGTCCATTTTTCATTCTTCTCATTACTTGCAACCCTTTGCGATTCCACCCCAGTACGGATAGCACGACAATAGCGTAAAACAAACAATATCAAAGAATAATAAAAGGTATATTTATTTTTTGGGAGAGAAATTATTATGTGCATTTTTTAATATTATGTTATAATTTGATGCACGTATGACGTATTTAGTCGTTGAAGGGGTCCTCACTGTGTTTTTTTTTTAAAACATCTCCCGCATTAGGACTAAATCCTGTGTCGCGGGGAACTTTACAAACATACAACTAACGGACACAATGAACACCCAGACTCGAAACAACAATTTATGAATCACACAAAGTGTTGTCTAGTGTGGGGATCGAACCCACAACACTACGGCACAGTGTCAAGCGGTGAGGCGGCCGCTTAAACCACTACGCTAACCGTGCAGTCAGTTCAGAACGGCGTCGAGTGTTGTAGGTTCCATACCCACACAAACACTTCGTGCGATCCACTAGTTGTTGCTGGAGGGTGTTTTCCGTGTCCCTCGATTCAATCTTCGTAGTCCTCTGCGACACAGAATTTATTAAAAGTGTGTTTGCTTTAAAATAAAAAAAGTTGGAATAAAATCTAGTGAGCCTTCAAAACTTCGTACCGTTTTATTAGCTTACAAAGTGCACTCTAGAACATTCGACTATGTTATGGTCCCATATTCTTAATGGTTAAGCCACCATGCCGCAAATTGCAATTTTAAAAGTTTTGAAAGCCAGTACGCATGGTGAGTGAAATAAATATATGTATGTCGATTTTCATCATCAGCCTTGTGCGTAAACTGTCCCACAGCTGAGCACGGGCCTCTTCTCACTATGGCAAGGGTAAAGCCATGGTCCACCACGCTGGTCGGTTGCGGGTTGGCAGATGAAGACCTTACAGATTTCAATACAACCTTTTTCCTTTCCCATTTACTTAATGAAATAATTAATTTTATCACTAATGAGTTTTCGAAGATTCGAAAACCCACTGCGCGCCGTGGATTCGAGTCCGAGACCCTCTGCGTAGCAGCCTATCGGTTTCTCCACTAGGCTATCACTACCATGTTGTGCATAAAGTTAAATAAATAGATAGAATAAATAAAATACAATATCCAAACTTATTTTGCGGACAGTACGTAGTATACAGGGTGCGTCCCCGCTTAGTCCCGCAGGCATTTTTCATTCCGACTTGATTAAATCCTCCCGTAGCGTTAATATATGAAACCTTGTATATTGCAACTATTGTCTGTATATACCAGGCTATAGAGGCTATATTTAGCTTTTTGTTAGCTTTCATTTATTATAGTGTTTTTCGTAAATGAAAGAAACTTTGTAAACTCTAATATTATTTGGCAGAAACGTGTAGCTTTACTTATTGTTTTTGAGACATTCAGAAGTTGCTTATTACTTGTTATCGGTCCCTGATTGCAATTTTACTCTACCGATATTTAAAGAAGAACTAGATACTTTAGTTTTCTCTAAAACAGTGTTTACTACAGCTCATGCCAAGCAAGGCTTAAAATAAAAGGTTACAAATGTTACAATGCAGATATGTGCCTGCATCTTTGAAACCTGGCGTGGCTTTACAGTTTCAGAATATTTTTGAACACTAACTAAGGTTTGTGCCTTTTCGCTTCTTGTTCTCGCTTTAGTTTTCTCTCATCCTCCTAGCGTTATCCCAGTTTCAACCTAGGGTCCGCTTACTAGTCTAACCGGATTTGGCTGAATATTAGTTTTTCCACAGAGCGACTGCCTGACCTCCGCAACCCGACGGGATAGCAATATTCCATGGTTTAGACTAGAATCAGTTTATTTAGAAGGTACTGACGACACAAGGTACAACGACTGTCAAAGATCTTCATGACAACCGGGACCGACGGTTTAACGTGCTCTCCGAGGCACGGGACAAGCGATAATAACTCCGAAAAGTCATTGGCAGTCTGTTGGTATCTCCACTAGGCTATCGCTGCCCTGCATTAGTTTTCTCTATATTATTATAAATATTCTCACTGTATCTACTGCTGGCTTTAGACGAAAATATAAAAAAATAAACATGTTAAAAAACTGTACTTATTCCACATGTTGTGATGCTAAAATACAAATGGACGGCTACTGGCTATAAAGTATTCCGTCTTGGTAATTTCAATATTTCTAAAGGTTCTCACGACATCTAGGTACCTACCAAATCATTCGAGCAGGAGTTATCATAAAAAAGAGGAACATACCAAAAAGTTTTTATCAAAGTGATGCACAGTAGCAATAGCGGTCATTTATTATTCGCACCAGAATTATAAATCGCTGCCGCCACCGTGGTCTCGCATAACTAACTTTCAGAGAACAAATCATTCTGAATATATATAGCGATCTTCCGTAATATGTGTCTCGAATCTCGACACATTGAACATTTATATGTCAAAACAAGGTATAAAAATGTCACCACACTATCGGAATAATGGACGAAACATGCACTTGACGCCACCGCATATTTGTAAAAGTAAATTATTCCGCAGTTATAAATAAAAGTGTGGGATGATACTCTATTCTTTTGCCAACAAAATGATATATTTGTAGGTATACCGTTTCTGTGATAGATACGGGCCTCGGAGAGTGACTCAATGGTTTCGCTGTCCTATATTTTATTCAAGCACGTTCCTAGATTACATTAACAAATAGAAAGCGGGCCTCTTTCAAGGTCTTCCCTATTTAAAAATACTTACTGTTTAAAAATAAATATTGGGTTAGGAGTTGGTGTAACTTCTACCAAACTTTGTTGCTTGTTGTCGTTGCGAGATAGTCTTTAAAAAAACATCAAATGAAGAGGGATTTAACCAAGATGTTCACCAAACTTTGCTCAAGTGGAGGCAATTATTGACAAGCCAAATATTTGTTGTTTTGAGAAAATACCAATAGTATGAAATACTTGAAATTAGGCACCTATAATTTGACTATGGTAAGCTAGCTACGATCTAGCTAGGATCGTGAGATTCGGTTGAATGTGGGTGGCTAAAATTCGGCCTCTATGGAAAACCTTGCGGGAGGCCTATGCTCAGCAGTCGTTGTTTATCTGAAATGGTGATGATGATGACGATAAAAAGCCAGCGATTGCATCAAGCTAAACAACGATGTTTAAGAGCGTTAACGTCAAATCCGCGGCGCCAAGTTTAGGTAAATGCAGCGCTTTCTCACTAACACTGACGCACGCGCAGCTGTGTGCGTAGAGTCAGCGTGTTGCTTGGCAGTATAGTCAAGCTATATCATTTTGATCCGTTCAACTCATAAGCGACGCGCGACGTTAGGTAGGGTAGGCATCTGTTGGATGTATTTAATCAAATTAAATTTCTTCTTTCTCTTAGCGTTATCCCAGTTTCAATCTGGGGTCCGCTTTCTAGTCTAACCGGATTTGACTGAATATTAGCTTTTCCACGGAGCGACTGCCTATCTGACCTCCGCAACCCGAAGGGATAGCGATATTCCATGGTTTAGACTAGTGTCAGTTTTGTTTAGAAGGTACTGACGCCCTGTAACGATTGTCAAAGATCTTCATGACAACCGGGACCGACGGCTTAACGTGCTCTCCGAGGCACGGGACAAGCGATAATTAACAATTCAATACGCACATAACTCCGAAAAGTCATTGGTGCGCGCCGTGGATTCGAACCCGATACCCTCTGCATGGCAGTCTGTTGGTATATCCACTCGGCTATCGCCGCCTTTTTATTATTTAATCAAATTAAATTATTATTATATATTTTTACATCAATATTATTTGCATGGGCACAGCCGAAAACTATTATTAACGAAAAGTATTTTTACCTGTATCACATTCGTTTTTAGGAGCTTTCCTTACCAATGTGCAGTAATAGGTAATAAATTTTGTGCGTGCTTATCAAGTTAATATCAGAACAAACAAAATTTTGCGCTAGTAAAAATAGAACCAGCTTTTACAGCGGCCGTACGTACCTACAGCGATAAGTGCCTACACTTTCGCGCGGCTTCCAAGCCCGCGTCCGACGCGTCGCGCTAGGGTTGTCGACTTGCCACTGTTACTATAATATTTATTCATCGTCTATCTACCTACTTGACCACGTACCTAATAATAAATAATTATCCTATAAGTATCCTATCCCACTATTTGAGCTCGTAGAACTAAAACCACAAAAATTCTGGTCGTTTACATTTTCACTATACTAATTCTTAGTTATTTCCTAAACGCGTAAACCGATTTACATGATTCAAACAGATAAAATGGTTTTTGAACTAGATATTTAACTTGACACCATAATCGTTGGAATATCTCAACAAACAAAAAATCAAATTTTCAAGTTGCTCTCGTAAAATAAATAAAATCAAATTTTGCAAGTTGCTTCCGTTAAATGAGCAATACTTTGCACCAGACTTGTGATGAGGCATTTTTGTTGTTCACTTTTAAAATTCATGTTATTAGCAAGCTCTGCGCGTAAGCGGTGACAGCTAACTAACGACGCGTCGAAAGCAACTTGAAAATT
The DNA here is from genome assembly GCA_944739405.2 of Euclidia mi. Classification (NCBI taxonomy): domain Eukaryota; kingdom Metazoa; phylum Arthropoda; class Insecta; order Lepidoptera; family Erebidae; genus Euclidia; species Euclidia mi. Next base: position 9,869,574 of record OX123192.2, on the reverse strand, counting down.
TGATTTTATTTATTTTACGAGAGCAACTTGAAAATTAGATTTTTTGTTTGTTGAGATATCCCAACGATTATGGTGTCAGATTAAAGATCTAGTTCAAAAACCATTTTATCTGTTTGAATCATGTAAATCGGTCTACGCGTTTAGGAATTAACTAAGAATTAGTAAAGTGGAAAACTAAATTGTGACCTGTGACCAGAATTTTTGTGGTTTTTGTTCTACGAGCTCAAATAGTGGGATAGGATACTTATAGGATAATTATTTATTAATAGGTACGTGGTCAAGTAGGTAGATAGACGATGAATATATATTTTAGTAGAAGCGGGAAGTCGACAACCCTAGCGCGACAGCTAGCGCGTCACTCCGCGCCAGACAGCGACAGCGTTATATGTTAGAAAAGAGGGGGAACGGTTAGGTGAATATCGCGTTAGGCACTGAGTGTTTATGCGAGCTGAATTGCACTTTGTTGCTTAGTAGCAAGAGTCGCAATTTCAATAAATTGGTTTGAGAAATGATGCTTGTACGTAAGTAGTATCTATTCTGTGACTCTAGTACGTTAAGAAAATAAAACATATAAATTATATATTTTTTATTAAATTTCACATTGTAAGGTACAAAAAGGGTTAGCTTAGAAGGTAGTGCTTCTAAGTGGCATCGACCTTCACTTAACGGGGGTCAACTATTTCAGGTAATAGGCACTTATGGTAATGAAATAGTAGGATGAACTGTTGGCAAATAAAATGGTGCTCCATTTCATTTGCACAAAATTCATCGCCTCGAGTAACTTCTGCAACTTTCATGGCAATTATTTTCCTGTCCAGACCGCCAATGGACACAGATGCTTGTATGCAATGTGTAGTTGAACTGGTAACTGATAAAACCAGTTGTGTTTTCGGCCGACGGTACCAACCCTCAAAATTCCAATACGTATTTTGTATCGTTAGCGGCATCTATACTAGGGCCGAAAGCCCTAATCTCGACACATTTTCGAGTCCCGGGACGAAAATGTCGAGACAGCCCGGTCTCGAAATTTCCGGGAAGAATGAGACTTTCGAGACTCTTTCGAAAAAAGTTTCACTATATTTGTTTCGTCTTTCATGTACATGCGGCGTATCTTTAGATACATGTTTAAAAAATAATTTGATGTTTCTAATACCATTGTTTCTCAAAGTCAAACTTTTAAAAGATAAACTGCTCCAAAGTGATAACGAGTGTCTCCCTCCCTCTAACTTTTAAAGTAAGAGAAAGACGAACCTGAAAAAGATATATACGTTGTAATAAAACCTTCCAACAAAAATTCTTTTGAACGAGATGGAGTCAGCTTTTGAGATATAACACATATTCAAAAACCGCATATATAACTTTGTCTTTTATACAAACACTATAGAAAACAAAGTTATGTTTGGTGGCGAAAAAGTAATAGAGATATTAGATTAGGTGAAGATAATGGGTATGTTAAGTGGATACCTCTATTACGGAACCCTTCAAGGACGAGTCCGACTCGCACTTGACTTTTTAAATTTCAATAGCCTCACAGATCAACATCTTGTTGTATATGTTCACACGGAGCAGACGCTCGACAAAGTCTGCTGTGTGTGAGGCTAATGAAACCCAAGAAGGTTAAAGACACCAGAAGTGATTTCATTCTGCGTAAATAGTAACACCAAAAGTTGTACAATGTTCAGGTTCTTTGAAATAACTTATAAATTTAATACAGGAAATATCACCTCAGTCTTCCGTGACTAAAACTTTTGTAAAGAAATCGAAACGTCGGATAGTAATAAATAATGTAGTTTCTAGGTCATTAGGTTTAAATGTACTCTCAATCAAACTATTTATTGCGATAAAATCCGTAAACAGTATTTTAACAATTTTTTTTGAATAATGGTTATTATTTAACCCAAGTCTCAAAAGTCTCGATAGCTGGGATGCACAACAAAATCATCGAGATTCTCGAAATTTTCGAGACCGAGACTCCCGGGATGCAAGCCCTAGTCTATACCATCTGCTGTAATTGGACACTTGATTTCAATAATACCTCCCCCAAATACGCCGTCGGGTGAGGGCCCTAGGAAAACGAAATCTTTGGCAATTAACAAACCGCATTTATTTATTTCATTCCATTGCAACAGAATCTGAAAAAAAAAAAGTGTTCTTTCGAAAACTATTATCATTAATAATATGATAAAAAATATAACATAATATATTTTACTTGCCAAAATCACACCAAGATGTCACAGTCGCACTATAACTGCACCCAACGCCTGAGTTCAATAGAGGTCATTGCGGAGCTCCGAGCGATACGTCCACACCTTGGAGGACCTCGCGGCGTACTGATTTGCAACGTTTTACGCGCGCAGTTTTATAGTAGTTTTAGAGTAATTTTAAAATGCATGTCTTGAATAAAATTTAACCAAATAAAAATTTTTTTTTGAAGATTTTCGTTAAAGAATATATTCTTCTATATATAAATTATTTATTTTGAAAAAAACAAGCACGAATTATCGTAAAAATAACGATTTTAACAGTAGCTTTTTGTCGTAAATTTCACTTTGATTATAGTATGATTATTTACGTTTGGGTCTAAATAAAAAATAAATCCTCACTAGCTTTTTTTGTTGAGGATATGTACAATCATATAAACGAGTTTGTGTCTGAAATTTACAAGGGATTTCTAATATATAAAGCTTTAAAATTAGCTCCGTCAGGGATAAATCGAAAACTCTGTTTGTTTATATGGCCGTATGTCACAAATACTTTCATAATATAAAAAATCCTATCTCAAACCTATAAAAGAAGATATTTCCTATAATAATATGTAATTTACAGATTCGTAAGATATATTCTCACTGAGATGGCAAGCTTTGAAAAGTACATATTTTGTGTCAAGAGGCCAAAATCGGCGTTAACGCTCTTAACGGAAGGAAAAATTTTACGTACAATCAAACAAGTCGGCGCTTGGAAAAGATAGCGTAGTTTGGAAAAGAAGCTCATAGAGGCGAGACACACTAGAAACTAGTTTTGTATAGGTACGAGTGTCAATGTGCGTGTAAAGTAGCACTGGAAGCGACGATGTCTTGCTGAGCGATTCTCGCCCTTATGGTGGTCTAGCGGCAAGTTGTTCGACTGTACTTACGCCAGAAAAATCTAAAGATTTAAAGCATACCTTGCACGAGTAATCAGCACGCTGAGTTGTAAATTTTTTGAGTTATGTCTGTAGGTGTTTATGGTCGAAAGTTATGGGTACATAAAGTTCTGAAAGTGCTTCATACTAAATGAGTAGAAAGTGTTCATACATATTTATATCGGTACATATTATTATTTATTATTGTAACAGCAAGATCAGAGGTGCTTTTACAGGTTTGGTACTATTTAGTGGATCGCATAGAGAAGTACCTACATACGCAACTAAAAGACGTTTCGATATTTTGGAAAAATGCATCTCCTACTCTAAGACTACTGTTTGTTAAATCTGTGCTCCTACTATGCTCGGTTTAATCACGAATCTGACTGCACAGCCGGAGAAACGGTTCTAGCGATCGCTTAGCATAGTGAGTGCAATGCCCACACGGGAAAACACTGTGTGATCAACAATTTGTTATTAAATACATATTTATTTCTGCACTTTGATTGTTTATAACTCTTATACAAGTCAAAAGTACTGCCTCGTTGGTCTCGCGGCATAAATGTGCGCGTGGGATTGGGAGGTCTCGGGTTCGATTCCCGTGTCGGGCAAAGTGTTATTGGGTTTTTCCGTTAGGAAATTCTCAGTAGCAGCTCGGAGTCTGGTAATGTGCCCGGTACGGCAAAAGGCTCCCCCCTATTACGTGGGACCTAAAAAATCATGGCGAAATGTGGCTGTAATATTACACCTCTGCCTATTCCTTCGGGGATATAGGCGTGAGTCTATATAAAAAAAATATATAAGTATATACAAGTCAAAACGCTAGATGATGCCAGCTCAGTCAAGATAAAATGGGTTTAGTATGCGAGTACAACTAAGTGTCTCACTCTCAACATTGGTCCATTTGGAGGGCCGTGGGGGAGGCCATTGTCTAACAGCGGTCGTCTTTCGGCTGACATGATGACGTTGATGGGAGTTGCATATTGGTGTTCTTTAAATCCGTTGGTTGGACCATATATGTGAAGTCCCACGAGGTAAAGGAGGTTCATGGTGTAATTTACAAGCTTCTCGGTGGCATATGCATATCTCGCGAGTCAACAACCTGAGACCTAAGCGATCAGCATCAAATTTATTACGCAATGCACTACAACGGAGAGTAGCGATCGATAGAGACCGCTAGGGGGCGCATTTAGAAAATGTATGGAAATTGTTCCCGTCGACTTGGCTATCGTCCACCGTGACGATCGAGTGCAAACTCGTACTAGACCCTCAGATACCTACTTACTTGCTGCAATCCTTTGTGAAGCGATGTTCGTTCTTTACGACTTCCTAAGAAAATATGGTGTAGTTTCATCATAACAACCCCACTGTTAAAACAAAGTATACCAGAGTAAAAACAACATTACCTTAATTATTACTCTTTCAAGATGGCCGAACATTTTACGGGGCTACACAGCGGTATAGCATCCTTGCCGCAATAATATTTTTATAGTCAAACATAAGATACAGGGGTTTAAAAAATCAGCGGGTGTCAAATTTGGTGCCATAACGGACGAGTGTGAATTGGTCATTAAAATAAGCAATATGATGTTAAAGTAGATGTTTAGAGTAGGTGTACCCAACTGGTAAAAGTATTTCGGACAGTTTTAGGAGTTCCGTAGTACTACTATAATACAAAGAGTGCTCAGAGTTTTGCCATGTCCGCCTGTTTAATCCAGAAACTACCTACGCACTACAGTACAGGAAATTGGCCTAATAGGCTAGTTGACAAAAAAAAAATTATAAGTCCGTCCTTTAGATGATTCAAAAATAAGCGATACGTATTTTTTTATTTGTAAATTAAACCAAAAATGACCAAGGTATAGCTCATTAAAGTTACGTATAACGTCACACCGTGCTGCATTTTTTCGCACTAGATGACGTCACACGTAACTTTAATGGGCTATATCTTTGTTATTTTTTATTTAATTGAAAAAAGAAAAAATACGTGTCCAATATTTTTTTATAATCTAAAATACGGACTAAATAAAATGTAATTATTTTGACCCTGGAAACTACCCTATTATATCGACCTCGACCACGCCTACAAAAACGTGAAATCATATTTTGAAAAGAGTTTGAACTCAGTGACCTCATTACCGACCTGATTGCGTAGGTACCTAAGGGTTTATAAATTATCCGTTATTACTTATATGTGACCATACTTTTTGCAATCGTTTTTGAGACACCTCTTCGTGTAGGTACCTTTGCCCGGACTTTGGACCACATATAAACTTATGTTGAAGCTACTTTATTTTGCATCACTTATAAGGCAGCAATAGCCTAGTGGGGATACCAACAGACTGCCATGCACAGGGTATCGGGTTCGAATCCACGGCGCGCACCAATGACTTTTCGAAGTGAAGTGCGTATTAAATTGTTAATTATCGCTTGCCCCGTACCTTTGAGAGCACGTTAAACCGTCAGTCCTGCTGTCATGAAGATCTTTGACAATCGTTACGGGGAGTCAGTGCCCTCAAATAAACTGACACTGGTCTAAACCATAGAATATCGCTATCCCTTTGGGTTGTGGAGGTCAGACGGCAGTCGCTCTATGGAAAAGTTAATATTCTGTCATAATCTTGTTACACCAGTAAGCGGAGCTCGGGCTCCAAGGCGTGTAAGTCTTGGATGCAACCGGGATAACGCTAGGGCGATGATGATTTTGCATCACTTATAAACGTATGTTTAAGCTACTTATTTCCATGGACGTACCTACTCACCACCAAACTCTATCATCTTCTCATTAATCGTCATTCAATCAACACACGATTTCCACTATCTTCTAAAAGAATCTCTATCAGTCAGTATTTAAAAACAACACATAAAAATCGTAACAAACAAATACACAATATTAAAAAGTAGTCTCTTGTTGTCATGACAAAAGGGTATAACGTTTGGCTAAAGCAGTAACAGTGTAGCCATAAAATTGTTTACGAACTTACCTGCACGTTTAACGAGACGGGACTAAAGTGAAAAGTATTTTTTATGTGCAGTTTACGAGCCCTGCCGGTTATGGCCCGATTCGTGACTCATTCGGGATCTCTCGATTTGAGGAAAAGGATGCTTGGCTCAGATGGACGTTTAGGTTATCTTTAGAAGGTATTTTTGGATGTTGTTTATTTTTAGGAGACTGCATTTAAGCAATTTTGTAAAAGCTGTTTATATTATATTGTACTTAGTCAACACACACAACCAGCTATGAAATAAGTAGGTACACTAATTTCATAGTTGGTTGTTTGACTGTGATGATGAAAAGAATATCAAATATGTTATTTGAGTTTCCAGGATTTATGAATGTGTGGGTTTGAAACGAAGAGAGAGAACGGTGAACGAAGGCCGCCTTCATTGGTAACGGTAGGTTAAAATGTAGGTACGTTTTGGTCAAGCCGGGAAAATGCTAAAGCTATCGAGGCTACTGTTCGAAACGCATAACTTCATTAGGTATTGCCTCTTTAATGGCACGCCACTGAGCCCAATTTTCGGCTTTAATGTCCAGTCGCTTCCAGCCACGTATAGGTACCTACCTACCTATAGTCATCCCACCAAGCCGGAGGTCGATATACTTTACTAATTTGTAAAGCAGAAGTCAGCACTTTTCGACCGGACTAATCTAGCAAAGAGATTCTATCAAGCCGCCTCAGTTTAAAAACATCTTCCGACACTTCAAAAATCAATTCTGAAAGCGGTTTTCTCTGTTAGATGTCTGCTACGATATCTAGTTTAATGTTACTTGCTCACAAGTCACACGGCTGTGATGTTTTTTCGCAAATAGTTGAGAAATCTTAGAAGGCACAGTGGACCGGCACGGTAAGAAGCTATGCACGTATTTAACTACTTACTGTGTTGTGCGTTCGCTGTGATAGGGTGCGACTTTTGAGTGGAGAATTTCTCTTATGTAGGTTGCTGAATCAGTTGGTGTAGGTAGTTTATACTTTATAAGTCGGATATTATTGCGCAGAATACCAGTGTTGTGGCTTAGTAACCACAACGTATACTGAGCGTTGTCCAATTTCTGGCACTGATGAGACACACATTTCCACGTCTTATTTAATACTTAATTAATAAATAAATTTAAATGTTTTTAGATTGATATCGCTGCTCACTGACACTAATATTTATTATTGTATCTCAGTACCATTTCCGCTTTCCGCTGTGATTATGCCGGCTTCCAGTTGGTTGGCCGGGTAAGCATGGTGTTGCCAGTGAGCAGCAAAAATATTCCACCATACTGAAATGTTACTTTTGTGTTTTTATTTTCTGTTTTAATTTAGTCTTTTGTTTTAAGTTTGTATTAGGTACATTATTTTATATTTTGTTTTCCCCTTTTTTTTAATTTATAGTGTGCCATTTGTGACAGAAATAAATATTTTCTTTTCTTTCATTCTTTTTCTTATAAGTACAAGAAGAGCAAAATCATTGTCAGGGTCAGGGCAGTGCATAGATATTCATATTTGGGGTGGCACAGACTGCCAGAGATGCAAAATGTTATGCGTGTATGTTTTGTGTATGATTAAACAAATATCCAATCAAGTCAAAGTATGTACCTACACGCAAACCTGAATTACCACTTTCTGGATCATAAAATCGGTTGTCTCGTGTGTCTCACCCAGAACACTAATTTCGACTCCATAAATGGATTCCATACAACAATATTCATACAATTGAACTGTTGATTAATTTGTAGGTACATACTCTCAGTGGCTGAGTCAGGATTTTGTCTTTGGGTTTGCTGATTTTGATTTGAAACTATTCATTTAATCAAGTGAATCACTAAAACGGTTTTGATATTTGTAACAAAACAGACCATTCGGAGGAGACATTTTTTTTCTTCTTTTGTTCTCTTTTTAAGAACCACTCCTGCACCCTAGTGCTAGAACCTGTGTCACGAGAGACATTACAAACCTACCACTAACGGACACAGGAGTCGAAACAAGAATTTATGAATCTCACAAAGTGTTGTGTCAAACATCGCTTAAACCACTACGCCAACCATGAAGTGCTGTAATAAATAATTAGAACAATAAACGTATGTAACTAAGATTTATTTAAGATTTACTTCCCAGGTTTCTACCCATCAAATAATTTCGAGTGGATCGCGTCGTTGCACCTTTCCATCGCGTATGGTGTATAATCTCAATCTGTCAAGCGTAGATGCCGTAGCCCTGCGAGCTTGCTACAAAAAGCCGCGTGGACACATCAAAGACGCCGCGGTGCCGCCGCGCTCCGCTTAGGGTTGTCACCATTATCTCCTTTTTATTCCAACCTTTGGAGGTATTTTGATTAATTAACCATACTCGTCACTAAAGCACTTTTTTTAAGAATTGTGAGATTATGAAAGTTGTTTGAACTGTTTAAGGACATGCCAGGATGACACGGTGCGGCCAAATCAGGGGTGTGGTTTTTTGACTTATTCTTCTTGAGAATGTGTTATGTAGAGCTGTTTTCGTATTATGAGTGAACAAGTATTGCAGAAGTCAATATAATTTATTCGTTTGAAAGTGTCCAGCCAAAAAGCTGTGCTTCGTTTGCTGTACTTGAATTGCTAAGACATAAAAGATGGTTAGCTATGTTCTAGTGTTCTTAGAATAATTTTAGTAGGTAGGTACTGCACTGGTATGTCTAGCCTAAGACCCCACCCACAGGTGTTATTTTTACAGGTAACTTGTTTTCAAATTTTATAAGTGATCAGGATAGCAATGTTCTTTTAGATTATATTTTCTTTTATGGATACCGTAAATTTCGTGTTTGCATTTTTTATAGAAATACTTAATGTGAGTTCTTATACTACTTACGCTGACTGTTGCTGTCCTAGGTACCGGCTTATCAAACATTCAATCGGTACTTTTTTAGTGATAAGAGTGCGAGTGTCCATCCTTAAAAGAAGTGTTTTAGGTAAGAATACTATAAGTAATAAAACTCAGAAATAAGTTTCCACATTCTTTATATACAGTACATTGATAAAGAACTTAAAAATAATTAACATTTAGCTCTACGTTACACAATAAGTTAACATTCAACCGTATTATAGACAAGCGGGACTCTGCGCTAAGATTTACAAAAATATTTTTTATTACTTGTAACACTATCTTGCTACGCAGAGTCCACAGATTATAAATAAAAATCATAGCAGTAGAATAAATAATGTTCTTAGAAATATTTATAATAATAATAATAAAAACGTTATTGGTTTATTTTCTCAAAAACGAATGCAAACACTTAAAACTAAAATTATTTTACAAGAAAGATGTAACAAACAACATTATATTTTTTGTCCAAATAACTTAAAAGAAATTTCGAAATAAAAATATTTTAAGTTTGGTTTCATTTTGTTTGGATAGTAACAAATAAATATCAGTTACAATAATTTCAGTACATTTAGTACGAATTATAATAGGTAAATAGCAAAATCCGAATATTCGCTTTCTCTATACATTTTATACCTTGCCAATTTTAGTTAATTTTAGACAGTCACAATTCAGTCGAAAACTGAGGTACAAGGTACAAATTCCTTTTAGAATTATATGCAATCCAAACTACCACCCAGATAGTTCAATAACAGAAATACATACCTACTTGTTCTGAGAGAAATTAAACATACGCTTCACTTGTAAGAAATATTTTCGAATTAAAATTGGCAATAGAAAATTTATACAACTTATTTTGACGTATTGTGCATAATGCAGACAGATTTTTTAAGCAGTAGGTATGCGTTCTAGAGACAGAGGTACTACTTCCGTCCTTTCCGAAGATGTTGAACATGTTATAGGGTATAGCAGGGGAAGTGTAGATACACTACGCAAATACGCACTATATTACGGGTGATCCTAAAAAGAAAGGCTTCAAGAAAATACATGGGTCAGCGCGGCATGCATTTTCTTTTACTTACACGTATGTACTCAGGTCTTATTTGCTTCAACTCCCAATATAGGACGTTCTGTCTGCCTTTTCACTTACACAACAATTCATTTGCTTGCACGTTTAATTGTATTACTTTTTATTTACAGTGTTTTCTGCCTTTTTCCTTGATCTAAATAAGGCGTATAGATGTTCAATGTATGAAGTCATTTAATCGGAAACAGTCGGTTACAAGGTTTCCTACAACCCATCAACATCGGCTGTCAACCGTATATACGGCAATTAAAGACCGTTCCTAGCGGACTTATATGAAAAAAATATAGTGGGTCGCTATTGGATTGTACAAGAATCCGTTATTTTATCAGATATATGGAAGAATATATCTGATAAATTTGTAATTGCTAACCGCGAATTGTATAAGCAATGGATGTGTTTGGGAAGGTAAAGTGGCCATTGCACAAATCGATGGACTCATGACGTTAGGGTTGATTCTCATCCCATTTTGTATTATAGACTGGTTGAGTCCATCCACACATCAAAGAAAATGAGCAAGCCGTCGGTCTTGGCTGTGATGAAGAGCTTTGACAGTCTTTACAGGTAGTCAGTACTCTCAACTGGTGTAAGGTAAACGTACGTAATTCCGGCAGTGTCCCGGTACCCGGTAACTAGTCGGTTTTTATCATTTTGTAGGTTTCTAACAAAAGAATATTGAAGTTTGAGAATTGCAATACATACTTGATATTATTTCGTATAATTATAATATGAACGCTGCTCAATAACTGCAATGGTTGCAAAACTATACTACAATGAAAGTGTGGTGTGCGAAAATTTTGTGGAATTTCGAGGTTCTGTCACTAAACTACGAAGCTACCACATTGTATTGGTTTGCTTATCATATTGCTGCGGATAGCGGCTCTGTGAGAGTGTTTATTTGCTTAAATATTTGAGTTAATTATCTCGCGATATAGTCCATAAGCGGCGATGAATTTAATGAAATAGTAAGTATTTTGGCATATTACATTTACTGGGACTCAGAAACCCCTACATGACCCAGTACCCGGCAATATTATACCCTTTTTTACCGGATACTGGTACACGAGTTAACTTCGTACTACCCGTTGCACCGGAGCCCATTACTGCACCTTAGTAACTTGCAATAAGTCTCATTATCCTTTGAAACTGTAGTCGTGTAGTAGTAGAATATTAAGACCAGGCATTCCGAAATATGTTTTGCGTAAGCTCCGCCTTTTCGCCCCGCTAGCGGCCCCGGGCCGACACCTCACCCCGCAGCTCGCCGCTGCGCGAGGTGAATGAATGTCTCGCTACGCGGGCTTCGATTGGAGTAGAGACGACTTTATGTATTTAATATTTTTTTGTATTATGAATAGTTATTTATGATATGATTATAAATTGACTAAAATATGCCATAAAAGGCAGAAATATGAATAATTCAATTGATTTATGCGACATGTTGTAGTTGTAGTCAAAGCCATAGGCTGTGAAATCTTGTTTCAGAATGTCTTATTACTAATTTATTTTATTTATATTAATGATATGTTTCTTTTTATACTACTTTCATACATCAACAGACACGAAATAACAAATATGTGGATCACACAGTGTTGTCTCAGGTGGGAATCGAATCTACGACCACGGCGTAATGCCAAGTGCCAAGAAGACCTCTGAAATCACTATGCCATGAGTGCATATTATGACATAAAAAAGAGAAGTTTTTATTTATAATTTACTAATATCTACTTACAACGGCTACGTTACATTGATATAACAATGTAGGTAACTCACTTATCATATTACAATAATCAACGATTATAAAACAGATTGCATTTTTCTTGGGGTGCGGCTTTGACGTCGTTCCGAAGATGTTATAGGCGGCGGCTATGAAAATCACGCCTTTTTAAGATTAATTAGGGTGTTTATTTTAATTTGTCTTTCAGGATATATACCACGTACCTTTATACGAAGTAACCGATATGTCGGCACTGTTGCAAGCGCCATGTTCACGGATGTACATGATGTACGGATGATGTACGGATGTACACGCTTATACATCTACATTTGATTCCTACCAAACGGAGACGAATGTTTTAAAACAGTTTCAAGTTCAACCTAATTACAACCATGATGCCTAGTAATAAAGTCACAAATCGTAAAACTGGTATCTAATACTTACGACCAATCGTCGAAAATTTGCGGCATAAACGGCTGTATCTTTTTAATGCATAGACTTAGAACAGATTTTTAGTCTATTGTCCAAGAGACAGAAGAACTGAGTATTTGGTATACATTTCAGTTTATTATCTTTACGCGTTCCTGAGGAAAAAGTAAAAAAACACGACGATGTAGGTATTTCGAGCTCGCTCTTCCAAATAAATAAAGTAAAAAAATGTTCGTAATGAATGATTGACCAATATAATTATGATTTTAATTTTCGTAAGACAAAGAGACATACATGTAAACATCTTTATATGTATATTTCTTGAGTGCGTGTGTACGTCACTGAACTCCTCCTAAACGACTGGACCGATTTTGATGAAATTTTTTGTGTGTGTTCAAGGGGACTTGAGAATGGTTTACCATGCGCTACCATCGCAGTGTTAAATCTATATTAATAAACTCGTACGAGTGTCTATGTTTTTAAGCCAAAAAAATATTTCGTTTCCAAGGTATTATTTTCGCGTAGTATGACTTGGCATGATGTGCAAAACGAGTAGACTTCGGCTTGGTGATGGGTCTTGTGACATCCTATATATCATATAATATATAACATATAACATATAACATATAACATATAACATATAACATATAACATATAACATATAACATATAACATATAACATATAACATATAACATATAACATATAACATATAACCTAGAACATATAACATATAACTTATAACATATATAACGTATGACATACGTCATATGACATATAATATAACATATATGATATATTACATACGACATATCCTACTAATATTATAAATGTGAAAGTTTGTGAAGATGTATGTATAGATGGATAGATGGATGGATGGATGGATGTTTGTTACTCTTTCACGCAAAAACTACTGAACGGATTTGGATGAAACTTTACAATAATATAGTTTATACATCAGAATAACACATAGGCTACAATTTATAAAGATTTTGCATAATGTTGCCATAATATAAGGAAAAGTATCAACTAAGTCGGCAAAAAGCCTGAGCTCTGAAAGTTATTCCTTGGAATTTTAACCCCTTTCTGATGACAGATTGATTTGATATTTGGTGGTATACACTCATATTGTCATCAAGATTAAAAGATAATATATTATTTAAATGATTGTAATTTCAAGATGGCCGCCAATACAAAATGATACACTCATATTGTCATCAAGATTAAAAGATAATATATTATTTAAATGATTGTAATTTCAAGATGGCCGCCAATACAAAATGGCGAATCATATTATATTACTTCACAACAACCTCAATATGGGTATCAAATGAAAAGGCTTGATTGGTAGAGTAGAGCTCACTATGAAAAATCCAAGATGGCCGCCGCCACAAAATGGCGGATTACTAATTTCCCACAAATACCTTAATGTGGGTATCAAACGAAAGTGCTTGATTCGTAGAAAAGCACAATATCTTTCTATGAAAAATCCAAGATGGCTGTCGCCGCAAAATAGCTGGATTACATATTTTCCACAAATACCTCTATATGGGTATCGAATGAAAGGGCTTGATTGGTAGAATAGAGCTCACAATGAAAAATCCAAGATGGCTGTCGCCGCAAAATGGCGGATTACTTATTTTCCACAAATATCTCAATATGGGTATCAAATAAAAGGGCTTGAATCGTAGAATAGAGCTCACTATGAAAAATCCAAGATGGCTGCCGCCAAAAATGACGGATTACTTATTTTCCACAAATACCTCAATATGGGTATCAAATAAAAGGGCTTGAATCGTAGAATAGAGCTCACTATGAAAAATCCAAGATGGCTGCCGCCAAAAAATGACGGATTACTTATTTTCCACAAATACCTCAATATGGGTATCAAATAAAAGGGCTTGATTCGTAGAATAGAGCTCACTATAAAAAATCCAAGATGGCCGCCTCCACAAAATGGCGGATTACTTATTTTCCACAAATACCTCAATATGGGTATCGAATGACAGGGTTTGATTGGTAGAAAAGGTCTCACTATGAAAATAGAATGAGAAGTATCAACTAACAACACCACTAAAAACCTGAAAATAAAATTAAGTAAAAATAAATTTATTTTGGGCGTAGGGTATCCAGAGTCAACATTATGATAGAAATTTCACTTGCCCAACGATTTTATATTTGTCTGATCAATACCCCAGATTGATGAGAAGATTGGTGCGATCTGGTAGCTAGAACTTACCGTATTACTTTTTAGCTTTTAGTACATAATCTTACTAGGAACATAATTTTTTGTTGTAATAAAACAGTACAACATAAAAAAAAATATATATGTATTTTACAATGCTCATTCTAGAGAAGTTATCAAATTGTTTTCAAAATTGATAGATTTATTGCCTTCAGTATTTAATGTAAGTAGATTAACTTTGTCTTTTACAGTCAGATATCTGACCTAAGCGCAGCGTCGTTAAAAGCGCTTTCTACGATTTAGTGCGCTTAAGCACAGCGAGGCGGAGGGACGGTCTGATTGTCTGATAATATGTACTTTGTGGTACCTAATGCTTTCAGATTTTATGTTTTGTTGCTGTTATATTCAGTAGGTAAACAAGCTCTTCATAACTTCAATGATATACTTATTTACTAATCTTTACCTGAAGTTCAGCGATTATGAAAACAAAAGTAATTTTCATTATTATCTGTTTGTATGTATGCTACACGGCTAATGTACAGAGCCGTTTGAGATGAAATTTGACATGGATAGTCTGAAACCCGGGGAACATAGGCCACTCTTTATTAAAATATCATGCTGGCGAAGCCGCGGGCGAAAGCTAGTGACATATAAACATAGGTATTATAAAGATCATCATCATTGTCTTGCCCTGGTCCCAAATTATTTGGGGTCGGCGCAGTATGTCCTTCTCTTCCATACTTCTCTGTCACCAGTCATCCGATCATTTACCCTTTTCTCTTTCATATCTATCCTCACACAGTCCATCCATCTTTTCCTTGGCCGGTATTATAAAGATAAAAACATATAAACCTACATACCTACCGGCCTTCAAATTACATCTAATATGTTGCCCTACAAAGTTCTATATCTTTCACTGAAAGTTCCATTCAAATCTGTTTAGCCATTTCAAGGATTACCCCGAAAAAACAGCAAGACAGACAACTTTAAAAAGAAACACTTTGGATCGTGTAATATGGTCTTATATGTATAATATAATAAAAAAAATGGGCAAGTGCGAGTCGGACTCGCGCACGAAGGGTCCCGTACCATCATCTATGAAAGGAAATCACGTATGTTGTATGCATACTTAAATATCTTTTAGGTTTCTACCTGTTTATTAAGATCAAGTAACAAATTGCTTAAAAATTACGTTTGGTGTATGGGCGCCCTCTTTAATATTTCTTTTTTTATTTATTAATTTATTTTGAAAGGTAATATTCAACTACATATTCTGTGAAAATTTTAAGCGTCTACCTGTTACCGTTAGTAATATTCAGCAAAAAATACGAAAAAAACACTTTTAATGTATAGGACCCCCCTTAATATTTTTATTTTTTTTATTTTCAGAATTTGTTGTTATAGCGCCATCGGAAATACATAATTTGTGAAAATTTCAGCTTTCTAGCTATCACGGTTTATGAGATACAGCCTGGTGACAGACAGACAGACAGACAGCGGAGGCTTAGTAATAGCACAGTAGGATCCCGTTTTTACCGTTTAGGTACGGAACCCTAAAAAGACTTAGTTATTTTGAAATCACAGAGATGCACTTGAATTTTGTTTATATGTTTAGATTTCTTTAGATTCATATTCCACACGAATGAAGTCGCGAGTATCAGATAATCTTAATATATAAAATCCTTGCGTTACTGACTGAATGACAGACACGCTACAGCCAAAACTATTGGGCGCAGGAAGCTGAAATTTGGCATGTATGTTACTTGGGGACCGTAGGGGTGCACTAAGAAGGGATTTCCCAAAATTCCCACGGGATAGGCCAAAACGGGTAAATTTAAAAACAATGCAGGCGCAGCTGCTGGCGTCCTTTGTTTGCTTGAACGCGCTAATCTCAGGAACTACTAGTCCGATTAGAAAAAGCGAGTGCTTTTCAGTGTTAGATAGCCCATTTATCGAGCAACGCTAAAGGCTATCCAACATCACGCTATGAGCCACGGGAGCGGAACAGTAGCCTTAAATAACGCGGGTGTAACCGCGGGCTCAACTAGTGTTTAAATAAAGAAAATTGGCGATCACGGCGAGCAAGTGTGGCCGGTAACCGTGGAAACCGGGCTTGTAGGTATCGAAATTTCGTAGAAAAGATTATTTTTAAAATATCTACATGATAGGAATTTGTGAAAATCTAATACTAAAATAAAAATCTGTAAATCTATTAGGGATAAATAAAACGAACATGACACGAAAATATAATCATGTTGATAGTAACATAATAATATAAAGCTTATTTTATAATTTTGCATAGATGAAATCGACTCCATAGTTCCCAGTTTCAATACTTTATCAAAATATTAGGTAAATTAAATTCGATAACAAACCTTTGCATATCTCATGATTCTAGCATTATTCTTCAATAAGTCAACTTTCTTTTTATTTTTTAACATAAGATCTCTTATTTACCTTGTTACCCATTTTATTTTTTATGTTTTATTTCTTATTATACGAAACAAATCGTAATAAAAATACCTATAGTTGCGCGCGAACGCGATACACGTCCACGTCGGACGGAGCGCGTAGCTCGAGTGACAAGCTAGCGCGCCCGGCTGAAGTAAACGCTATGTCATCAGGAATAACGTTAAATATCGGGTGCGGGCGTAAAGTGGATCAAACCACTTCAAGCATGGAAAAAGTTGAAAATCTTGTGTTGTTTATTAATATAGTAATATTTGTCCTACAGGAAAAATGTCTTGAACTACACTAAAACGTAGGTTTCTTTTATGTTTATTGTATACTTCAGAAAGAACAGTGAATATCTTATTCAAATATTTTGAATATGCTTTGCAAGTAGTGTGATTTTCAAATGAAAATGTTATCGAGCGAATATCGTCTAATCATGTATCTGTTCTTGAACAAAGACAGACAAGGGCCTAAATAATTGTTTGCTGAAGTTTTACTTTCCTAGTATCAATGACTGTTTGAGAATATCGTTTCAAAATAGCATAAAATTCGGAATGCCTGCTCTTAATTATAACATTATATGTTCTGCCTGATGCTGAGACGTACACTACCACTTGATTCTAAACCCTATCATATGCAAGGGCTTGATGTTTATATTTCAAAACGTATTTTATTACGAGGCATAAATACTTATTTATAATGAAAAATACGCATTTCTTAATTTGTATAGATTACTCGCATGATGGAGCTGGAAAGTGGCCATAGGAACTCCGCAATAAAACGACACAAGCCCATCGAGTTTGAGCTCGTTTCAATCGTATTGACGAATACTCTGATTCTATATGGCAACCAAAATTTGATGATGCGTTGTCAAAGTTGACTTCAACTCAAAGTAGATTTCAAATCATAGTTGAGTTTAACTGAAAGAGGAGTTCCACTGAAACATGAGTTCAACGTGACAGACCAATTGGGCGATCACAGAGTCCTCGAGCTACTTTACCGAAGTTACCTATCCCGGATGTCAAACAGAGTGAGGTACGGATGGCATTTGAGCAAATTAGGAAAATAAAGCACCTGGTGATGACGGAATCACTGCAGAACTCCTCTGAACAGGTACACAACCTTGAGAGAGCTAGCAAGTCTTTTCAATACCGTCATCCACAAAGGTTCAACTGGAGCGGGTGTGTGGTGATTCTATTCTTAAAAAAGGTTGCAAAACTTTATTGAAGAATTACAGATCCATTTCACTCCTGAGCCATGTCTACAAGTTGTTCTCGAGGATTGTAACATACGACTCGACGACTTCCAGCCATCAGTGCAAGCCGGGTTTCAAAAAGGCTTCATCGCCGTGGACCACATCCATACTGAAGACCCATGAGTACAACCAGCCGCTGTGTATGGCATTCGTGGACCACCAGAAAGCATTCGACTCTATCGAAACCTGGGCAGTTCTTGACAGCCTGCAACGATGACGCATTAGCTGGCGATATATAGAGGTGTTAAGATACATAGACTTGCTTAGGGGAGTCCAGCATGGGGATGTAATATCTCCAAAGCTGTTCACCAAGGCACTTGAGGATGTCTACAAGACACTGGAGTGGGTTCAACGAATATCAACGGCGAGTACATCTCACACCTTCAATTTGCTGACGACATCGTCCTAATAGCAGAGACGTTGGAAGAGCTTAGCGGAATTCTGTCGACCTTAATGAAGCCTACCCAGTGGATTGATCTTGGCATGAACCTGGCTAAAACGAAGGTAATATTCAATGAACACGTCGTGTTTAGACCAATCTGCATTGACGGTTCCTTGCTCGAAGTTGTGCAACAGTGACATACTGTTGTTGACATACCTGGGGCAAGTAATACAGTTGGGTAGACACAGCTTCGAGAAGGAAATCGATAAGTGGATTCAGTTGGTGTGGGCAGTATTCGGTAAGCTACGTCGGATTTTCTCGTCGCCTATCCCGCAAAGCCTCAAGACAAAAGTCTTCAACCAATGCTTCCTACCAGTAATGATATACAGTGCTGAAATCTGGACACTCATGGTAGTGTTGGTCCATAGATATAAAATAGCTCTGCGTACTATGGATCGAACTATGCTCGGAGTCTCTCTAAAGGATAGAATTTGCACCGAGCTCATCAGAAAGAGAACTGGAGTCACCCACATAGCTCGCCGTATAAGCAGTCTGAAGTGGCAATGAGCTGGCCACGTCTCCCGAAGGACCGACGACCGATGGAGCAGACAAGTGTTAGAGAGAAGGTCCAATTTCAGCAAACAAAGAGTGGTTATTGAGCTGACTGCACGGTTGGCGTCGTGGTTTAAGATTCCACCTCGCAGCTTGGCACTTGCCTAGTGTTGTAGGTTCAATACTGGGTGTTCATCGTGTCGGTTGTATGTTCACTGGGTTTATCCCTAGTGCGTGAGTTGTGCTATTAAAGAAAGGGCCTTGCGAAGCTATAGATTCTACCTAAATTGTAATTAAACCAAGCACATACGAAATTTTCTTGTACCTGTAGTTAATTGTTTTATATCTTTGATTTTGATATTTTTTTAGCAAACTACATAACAATTTTGTAGTTTAGCTTAAAGCCAAAGAAATTTACTGTAAGAATTTACTTACAGTAATTTTAAAAGTTCAAAAATAATGTGATGTAGGTATACTTTTGTTTGTTTTTAGTTTATATTAGAAAGCAGTTGAAAAGATATAAATATAGTATTACGACAATTTTAATTCTTGCTTGTGATTTCCTTTGAAATACATTTCAATAAAAATCTTTTCTTTGACCCCTTTAGATACTTAACAATTACATCACACAATATTTAAAAATAAAAAGTTCAAATATTATAAACTTTAACATTAAGCAAATAGGGTTCAAATTCGCGGTTAAATTTGCCGGTATCTGGGACAATCTACCGTTTTACTAGGACAAATCTACCGGATACTGGTACAAAAGGGTCTTTTCAAACTTTATTTAAATTAAAGTATTCTTAACGTCATATTTATCAAAAGCTATAAAATTGCTCGAAAACTAGAATAAATTATCTATAAACATCCGTAAACTTCATTTTTGTTAGTCTTTTAACCTTAACATAGCAGACCTGCAAAGCCAGCGAACTTCAGAATTTCACGGCTATTGGGACGTTTACCTTAAACGATGGAATATTATACTCTTTGGGTTGCACAAGTCAGGCGACTATCGCTCACTAAAAGAGCTAATAGTCTCTCAAATCTAGTTAGTGAAATGAATTTTGAGTCGGTGAATTAAATAAATTGTAGGCGTGATGATATTTTTAGTTGTAACGTCATAAAAAGTCACCGGCACTTCCGAAAAATATGAAAATTGAAAGATCTATGCCTTCGAATAAACTATGTAAAAATAGTAAGATACAGCTCAAATTATGCAGCTGTTTAAAAATAAGTGATATTTGGAGCAATATGCAAATAACGTCACACGGAGACAACAAAGTGCGACATTGTCTGACAAGAGGGCTGTAGATGTCTGAAATTTGAATTCCCTATATGCTGCAGAAGCATAATTTATTATAGGATATAGCTAGTTCAAAAGCCTGTACCAAGGACAGGGTTTATAAAAGTCATGAAAATCGTGTGACATTAATCATTATATACAGGGTGTAAAAAGACACTTAACGAAAACTGAAACCCCATGTTGTACCAATCATTACGATAATTTTTTGCTTCGGCATCATACCCGGGAAATTACTGGTTCAGTAGATATTGAGGCTCAAAGTTACTATGGAATTTTTGTAATTAGGTACAAAATCGAAACCTGTTCTATGGGTGTCCTATGCACCCATGGATAAGTAGGTATTTCGAAAATTGTACGCACCCAATTTTAATTGCGGCTAAAAAAATGTGATTATTTGATCGATGATCAATAAAATCATTTCCCAAGTTTTATATTTGCTTAGTATGACTTGGCATGATGTCCAAAACGAGTAGACTTCGGCTTGGTGATGGGTCTTGTGACACCCTGTATGTATTAAGAACAAGAACTTCAGATATAGAGTGAGGCTACTTTTGACTCGTAACGACTGTCAAGGAACGACTGTCTAACTTGCTATTGGACGCACACGGGGCAAGCGACTGTTAACAATCTACTAATCACTATACAATCTAAATCGTTCCATTTACCCCGCCAACCAGTTCTATAGATGTCCTATGCACCCAAAGATTAGTAGGTATTTCGAAAATTGCACGCGCGCCTTTTTTATAGCGGCTTGAAAAAGTAAATTCTTAACAAAATGTCGTTTCCCAGGTTTTATTTTCGCTTAGTATGACTTGGCATGATGTGCAAAACGCGTAGACTTCGGCTTGGTGATGGGTCTTGTGACATCCTGTATATATGGACTCTTAGGCAGATTTAGCACATTTTCAATAAATATGTGATGTGGATTATAAGCATGAGATCGTACTAAGTAAATCATTAGCCACGTATTATTTGTTCACGACTAGGCGACCAGGCTGATACATTAATTTAAAGTTAAAAAAATTACGTTCATAAGCGTCACATTGTGACCTAGATGAATTAATGCCAGTTAGACATTGAGTGACTAAAAAGCAAATGATACGCGGCATATACTTTGCCATGTAGGAATGCTGATCTAAACATGATAGCCACTCTTTCAAGAGAGATCAGTAGTATCAACCTTAGTGAAGAACGCTTCACAAAGATTGAAAGTTTTACAACTTAAACCCAGTGGATGTTGAAAAAAATACTACAAAATTCCCTTACAAATATACAAATTTAAAAATGTATCTAATTACAAAACATGCACCCGCTTTATTATTATTCATATTTTAATAAAAAAGGTGTTATTACTCCACGCTAATATTCGATTTGTGTTGCCATTTAAATTTTACAAAAATAACGCACCCAAACTACACACTATTTTCTGTATAGGCATTCCTATCGCTTGACAATTAATAATAATAATTATATACAGCATTTAATATTATTTATAATCAACTACGAGTAGTAATGGACTTTAGCCCACTGCACAATAATCTATACGAATCTAGATGCATTAGACAAAATTCATATTTGGCGTAAGGACAGACGTTGAATTTGACAATTATACACATGCAGTCTTAACGCCAAATGGGTCTTGAGCCTACGTACTACGTACTAGCGCATACTTACGATAAAGCTTTATTCATACGAGGCAAATATTACGAAGCTAATCTTACGCCATCTAAGTCACGACCTTTTAGTAAGACAAAAACAGCACTACACGTATTACTTCGAAAAACCACAATCAACCATTTGCTTTAATTCTATTCTATCATACAGCTAAGATATTTTTCTTTCCCTTTCAATTCATATGTCTGCGCTAGAACTCTTTATTCGATATCTACATAATTATATTCCAAACTATACAATACAATTACAATTTAATATATTTTTAATAAAATAGAGTAAATAAATAATTAGAATAGAAGACAAAAATATATTACAATATGTAGTACAGACGTCAATCGTATTGTCAAATATTGAATTCATGAAATTGGACAGTTTCAAGCGGCTGCTATAAAAGTTGACGGCTAAGAGATTCTGCACATTGGATTTTTAAAGTGAACTAAGGGTAGACGTATAATTGGCCGAAGATACGCGACGTACTGTTTCTAAGTACGCCTCACGAATCAACGCATGGACCAATATGTAAAATTGGATGTTAACTTTACAAAATATTGGTACAATATGTAAAGTAATTTTTCGTCTAAGCTACTTTTTCAGTTCTCGCGTGACATCAGTAATAAGCGACGTATCTTACGACAAATATATTATTTTAAGTTTTCCTAGCCTTTGTAGTTATTTAGCATATTTGTTATTCCAAGCCCTCAAATTAACCTCTTAGTGTCTGACGAAGATATCATAAGTCTCATAGAGATAGCCAAAAGCCCCAATTACACTATTCTGAATCCACAAGGCGTGCTTCCCGGCATTCATTTCAATTTGAACGACCAAAGGCATACAGTGTGTCCAACCAACTCAAAACAAATAGAGAACACCAAACAGTCAACCAAATAAGAATCGGCAACCGAAATTGATACTATCAATTTGTACGTATCTTTGGCCTTGTGCATGATGTTCCAGTTCAAAGTAAAATAGATTTTATGTCTATTCAAAAGAGTTTAATTTTCATAAAACTGACATTGTAGCACCTTAGTTTGAATTTATAGTCCGTCAACTTATGGCAGCCGCTTATATTTTGAAGTACTTATAAATTAAAACCTTAAAGCTAGAATAAATACTTAGTCGATGCAATGGAACACAACGATAGGGCCGCTAATGCTTTTGGTAACTTATAGGAAATTAGGTTTTACAATCAACAATAATTTATTGCTCTCAGTGTAGATACGGCTTTTTATTGGGGCAACCCCGTTCTTATTGACGCGGGAATGGTTCAGTTGAGCCGCAGATTTCTTTGATCTAAGGAGCGTTTGTCAAACGATTGAAGAAGCGAATTATATTTAAGAATCTAGGATGTAATTTTAAGTAGCTCGCACAAAGAGCTTACAATATGCAGGTTTAAAATGGAATACCTGGTAAAACAACTTTCAATAAGCAACTCAAGTAATATATGAAATACTTTATTAAAATTACAAATTTATTTTTCTTCTGATACAAAATGTTGGACCTAAAAATAAATATCGCTCCTTCAATCGAAGCTTTACAATGACCTAAGCCGTTACCGCGTCAGTGGTATGTGTTCAAACTTATCTTATTTTATGTAAACGAGATAATATATGGAAGTTTTAATGGAAGTTATTGTAAATTTAACGGATTCATTTGAAACCTGAACGGAAGAACCATAGAGGTACATAAATGGTAGGATGGAAGGGAGTTTTTTTTTACGCAAACAAACCTTTTTTTTATGAGAACTCAATGCAAATACATGTTATATTACGATAAAGACTAAAGCTACTCGAGTCAAAAATATTTATATTAATATTATTATTTGAAGGTACTAATCAAATAAATATGTATAAGCATTATCTATATTTTTACATGTATCCAACCGACCTACTAGATAATTTGATTAACAATATCTATAACAATCTTTAGTTTTTTTATGAGCTCAATTCTTTTCTACACTGTTGGGTCTATTATTTATTTTATGACGTTAATATACTCGTATCACTAATACTCTACATAATAATATATTGTAAGATGGTATGCACCACTTTCTGAAAGAGTCTTTAACTAAATAACTATTCTTTTTTCTGTTTGAGACTCATTCTTTATAAGAGTAAAAAAATACGGGAACAGAGATGATATTTACTTCCTGGTTTCGAATTTTTTGTTATTCTTGAGATATTGCTTTTTTTACCCAAACCAATATTTGGAAAATATATTTAGAATACTCAAATGTTGTCAAATTCTAAAATATTTTGTAAATTATTCGTTACTTTAGAGACAAGCCATTACAGTTAATGATAATAATAACTGGCTAGATTCAGAACCAAAAAATTGTAGAAAAGAATTGAACTCACCAAGATACGTTGCCTACACTCTACTATAGGTTTAAAATTTCACGCTTATTTCCCCTCAATGGAAAAATAATGGACATTCCGACATTTGTTGACAGTTTCAAAATTGCCACATTGCTAAGATTGCTGCAAAGTAACGCTTTAACAAAAGTTGCAGTCAATCAAGAATGTTGAATGTTGAACATTGACATTGTTTCGAACATTCTGTTGGAGTAATAACCTAGTGGTATAAACCTGGGGTATTACGGATGCAACGAAACGGAGAGAAGCGATGCAACGGAAACCAAATGCCAAAGCTTGGGAGGCCCATGTCTTGCAGTGGACTGCAATAGGCTGATTGATTGATTGAAGAGAATTTCCTCCATGTGGTGATGGATTAAGAATACAAAGTGTCACTGCATTCTTTCTGACTATAGGCCTGGTCGCGATATCGGTCTGAGCGGCGAGCGGCGCGGCGGGGGCGAGCGATTTCGATGTACATGGCGCAATTTTCTAAGCCGCGGCGACCGATGTCGCCTCAGGGGCGATGTAAACGCGCCATGTACATCGCCCCTGCCGCGCCGATCGTCGCTTAGACCAATCTCGTGACCAGGCCGTATGGGTGTCGAAAGAGGCGGTCAACATTTGGGAAGAAACGCAAACTTGATGTCAAACCCTGCATCAGCCCGTCTAGCCAGAGTGGTATAAAATCCTCGCGCAGTTGGGCCAAACCTTTTTATTGACACACAATGCCTAGCAGTGGCTTGCGAGAAGGCTGTATGACCTGTATGATAGAGATTTTTGGTCGCATCGCATCGCATCGTCAACTATCGCTCACGTAAGACATTAGGTTATGTTAATAAAGACATAAGAGGCATGGACTGACACCATACACTCACAAAAATTATCATTATGAAGAATGAGACTAAAGCGACTAACTGCATCCTGTCTCTTTTCGTTTTATATTGTTCAGAATTTTAGAAAGAGAGCACAGCACCAACTTGCAGAGATATCTTTTGCACGTTTTTGGTCATTATTATTCGTCAGGGGAATTTTCTTTCTAAGGAATGGTTAGTCCATTTTTCTATGTATATGTTATGCTATGCTAAGTTATTTCGTTCATTATATTGGTATCGCTGGTTCTTTATTATGAGGAATAATTACAGCTACTATTCAGCAGGTTTTTATATTAATATTATTAATAAAATTGGTGTTATTTTATATTTTATTGATTTCTAATTCATTTTATAGGTAATATAACAGTCATTTTCTGGTTGGTTTGTAGTCATTTAGATTGAGTCTTTGTAATGTTTTAATGCAGAAATATCAATGTTGTACCGACAAAACTTTTTATAAGTTAGTCCCCAACCTATTACAATTATAATTATGAGTTCATTTTAAATCCGTTTTATAATAGTATTCTATATAAAAATATTTACATTTTGCCGTGAATATTTTCTTTTGTGCGTTACTTCGATTATACAAATAATATTCGAAAATTAATTTATTAATGCTTTTTATCAATAATTTTAAGTCACTTTTTGCGTTATTTCATAATTAAGGCATGACGCTTTACGTCGAAAAATTAAAACTGTCTTATCCAATGATTTCAAAAGGAGTAATATATAAGTCAATGGTCTTATCCGAGGTAAAATGCTGTAAATGCACTTTGTATTGACTTCATTGAGTTTTCATTTATTGCTTAAATTAAGGACATATTAGGGCAGGAATTGGACGCACACTGTCCATATTGTAAAGAATATCATATTATAAATAAAGAATATACCCACTAAGCAAATCTATCTAGCTTTTTACATGTCATCTCACCCCACATATGTTGTATCTCACTCTATCATAGAATAGTATACGTCTAACAAACATCGTAGTCAAGCACCGGGCCCGTTGAAATATTACGACATAAATATTCAAAATGACTATCATTCCCGCCATTTCATCAATTTTATTTACAATTCAATCGTTTGGCAGTGACCAGCTGGTCTTTCAATTTATTTACATCATTCCTTTACAATTCATTTTCAATTGATAAACGTCGTATCTCAAAATCCAGAAGTAACAAATACTATAAAAAATTAATTAAACAGACAAATCATTTTAACAAAATATATTTAAAAAATAATCAACCTCAGTTCTATACGATTAGTTGAACAGTGTCTTACTGCGCAAAAATACATATATTGAATTCCCGCGTAAATAGTCTTTACTTCTGGATTTTGATATAACGCCGAACTAAAACCTACATCTAAAATAAGTTACTTCTTTCTCGAGATATCAAATGGCATTATGTAAAGCTTAGTCACGAATCAAAGCGATATATCTGCCAGCTATCCTTAACCTATCTACTGCGTTTTATCATCTCTGCACCGGTTTAACGATTTGATAATAAATTGAAGTTATGGATGATGAATACGGTAGTCAGAAATCGAAATTTTGGTATTATGGACGTTCTTGTATGATGGCAAGGTTTATATTGCAATAATCAGTAAGAAGAGTGAACCATAAACCATAACCAAATTCATAACTTTCATAATGTAGCACTTCAATTCAAAATAGGAGTTTATTTTTTTTATTCTGTTAGTGGTTTCTGCACATTCTTGAAAAGTGCGATCACAAGCGCAAGTATTTCAAAAATATGTTTAAATTGTAATCAAATGCAGTCAAAACAACTACGACGAGTAACTTATCTAAAATGTTCTACATAAGTGTTACTGGTCTGATCTGATCACTACTTACAGATATTTCAATGCCATCATCAAGACTAGGAGGTTTCTTGTCCGTTGCATTCACACGTTCATGATATTTTCTTTTTCATTTCGTACTACCGATTCATTTTACTTTCAGTTCATTTCTTCTATAATGATTAATTAATTTTCTTTTCTTTTACTTTCTAAAGCAAGTCTAGGTTTACATGTCAGACCAATGATATAAGTAATCTATTTGGTTTTTCCTACTTCTCAAAAGCTACCATTATTATGGATAGTTTATCATCGGTCTGAATGTATGTCGCTCGATCTATATATTTGTTTTTTCCAAGCATCATAACTTAGGTATTCGAAGTTGGAACCTGAAATCTATCTTACTTAGCACTTTTCTTTACAAAACTGTACGTCAACATTTACTCTACATACCTTCAGAATATATTCTATCAAGAGAAAATATTTCTTAAATATATATTATACAATAATATATAATAATATATATTCTACCACATACACACATCACCATCTAGTCCCAAGCTAAGCAGAGCTTGTGTTATGGGTACTAGATAATGGATAAACATACATATATACTTTTTTTTTTGTAAATACATACATATTATACATAGAAACACCCAGACCAAGACAAACATCCATGTTCATGCACACAAATGTTTGACTTGAGCGGGAATCGAACCCGCGACCAACGGCGTAGCAGTCGTTTACACTCCCGCTGCGCCAACCGGTCGTCGGAAAAGTCGTCGAATAAGAATGGAAAAGGTAAAATCTGAAATAACAAAACATTTACACTATCGTCCCATAGTTCAATGGAAGTCATAGTCCATGGTCAACCGTGTCGAATGCCTTTGCCAAAACTATTGAGGTCGACTGTCAAAATGTTTCATAATGCATATGTCGCAGGTAATTTGTATGATACTGCTTTGTACAAACATCATCGCATTGATAATTCATTATTGTGTCTATAAGTTATTTATGGAGCATAGAAATTTTACATGTCACAGAAAGATTTGAACAAATAACAACTAACAAATTTTTACACAAATTATATTGTCTGTTACTTCGGAATCGAATTTGAGGATTCTTGCTACATAAAGAAGTAAAATTAGTTTTAATTTAATTTTTTAGCATTTTGTTTTAAGATCTGAATAATCTTTCTGTAAAATGTTCAATTTCTACGCATTTATTATTCCAGTCTAACACATTCGTTATTTTTCTACAGTCATTAGGATCAACAGCTTACGCAACGGCATCCGTCGTAGAACCAGGGGCATCAAGAGATCAGGGTCTTGCATCGTTCGAAGATTCCACATCGCTAGAACTACTGGACACAGATTTCTTCGGCTTGTACTCAGTTATAACTACAGTTACACCGCTCACAGTTACCTGGCGACAAATAAGCTGGGTTATATAATAGTTAATGTAAAGCCATTACCACAATTGCTGCGGTTTAATGGACGACATTATACGTATTTTAAGGCGCGATAGATGTAGTAGATCGTAATAAAGTTTTAAATGAACTAAAACAGACCATGATTTTTAATTATGGTATACGAAGATACCGTAATTATGTGCCCCGAACAATAGAGTGGCAGAGATTCTAGTTTAGGTAAAAAATCTACACCTGCACCTGCTATTCGTAAATATGTATATAGTCCGTTATCCAAAAAATATAAACATATCTTCACATTTCACGGGGAATGGAACCGAAAGATTCTATAAAACCAAATTTTGATCTTAACCAATCATAGATCTTAAACAACATGTGAATGAAAGTCAAAATCAGGCCTAAAGACTTATCTATCAACTAACAATGAAATGTTCGAAAATCAGATCAAATGTGGCGACACCATTCAGTAATAGGATATTTTAATCTAACATTAGATCTAGAACTAATCTGGTATCACAATAGTATAAAAAAGAAACATAACGGTAGTGGAGACGTGGGTCAGAATCAATCAATGATGTATCAATGTGAGCAAATCGACGTCGTGTATTGCGGTAATGAAATCGTGAAACACCTAATGCTTCACTGAGTTTTAGGCAAATTTGGTGGCGAATTGAATTATACTGAGATACGAAGGCGTGGTCACACACAATTCAAAATCAAGATCATTGGCCTGGTGTATGACTCTTCAGCGTTCCCAGCAAAACTGATGATGTGTGGATATGCAGCTACATATGCCTATTGCATGTACTATTCACTAAACCAGCCCTGAGCTAAATGCTGCACAGTACTAATCCATTGCAATATGATTTTGTACCACGCCTGCGCTTGACAGCGCGAGCTGTACCATTCACAGTTTACATGATGACATGCAATTTTGTCTGTGGACTGGTCAAAAGCAACAAAATTGGCGAATTGGTACGATCTACTTAATAGACCCATCATAAGCAATTGGACGGAAGCAAAGGCACCAAAAAACTAGTCTCGAAACAACTATTTGTGTATGATACAATCTATTGTTCGGTATGAGAGCCAAATCCAACTGGAACTGACAAGGTGACGACTAAAACAACTACGTCACATCACACACTGGACAAACGAGGTTACTTTTTTAATATCCGTTACATAATAACAGTTCATAGACCGCTCCTAGGAATAAACTGCCATCATCATCACGCTTATAGCTGGGCAGTAGATGAGTGTGCAATTTTGTTATTAGTTCCTTGGCTAGTCTGCCCTGTCCCCTGTCATTACACCTTTATGGTTCTCAACACCTAAGTGTACCTTTGATGGAACTATTACACAGTAAATTATCTAGGGCGAAATGTACTTAGTTACAGATCCCGTCAATCATGGAAGTTGCAGTGCAATGTTGGTGGTTTGATCAAGATGTAATTAAAATCGAGATTGTATAGAAATTGACTGCCCACAGCAACTCAGGCCTACATTAAAGCATTGCATTGCGACATATTTTTGGCTATAGAGCAATTTTTAAATGAACGATATAGTTATTTGACTTTGATATGCACTCAAATAATATTGTAATAGCGCTGGGGACAAATCATTCAGTCCTTCTTCACGACGGCATTTTGGAGACGTTTACTTGACTTATTTATTTCTATAAGACTAAGAAGATAAAGCGAGGTTACCGTTAACCATCTGATAATGGCAGGCTTTTATTATTCATCCATCACCAACAAAAGGATAAAAAAACGAGGCTCTAAATCTAAAATATACATAGAGATCGGTTAGGTTTAAGAATAGGTGATAAGCTATTTTATTTTGCTAAATTTCTTCTTGAGTGTATGAATTTTATGCATAGGAAAGCTTATAACCCCAAACACGAGTCTATAGCAAACATCGCTTGTCTGGTTAGTCAGTATCCAATAAATTGCACACTTACCTCTCTGGTCTGCGCCGAACTTCTATCGACATTACTAAGTCTTGGCGGATGCCTCCGCTTCTTCTTAAGCGAGTTGGCTGACCGCGGCCGCTTCTGTGAACTGGTGGGAGCTGTTCCCGCGGCCTGCGCAGCCACCAGCGCCGGGTTGATGCGCGGCTTGCGTGTAGATGTGCCTAGGAAGAAAATAAATGTTAGGTTTACGGAAAATATTCTTCATAGTCCTAGGATCTTGGTTGCATCCAATATGTCTTCGAGTAGGTTTAGCCGGATTTGGTAAAATTTAGTTTTTCACAGAGCATCTGCCTTTGCGCTATTCCATGGCTTAGACCAGGATAAGTATTTTCAAGGGTTCTGACTCCCTGTTCTGGCTAGATCGAAGGCTTAGAGTGCTTTCCGGGGCACTGTTTTACACTATTAATATCAAAATAGTAATGAGTCACTTTGTATCTTATCTACCTGTACTTTGCATATCGGACAGAGCCCTTGCCAAAGTTTTTGGAAAGCATTGACATTTGACGGATTGATTTAATTTTAACTGACGATGACTGTGAAGTTTAACAGTCCAATAAATGGTTATACTCTAGTTCACAATCAACTATTTATAGCATTAGAGCATCATATTTGTTTACATTTGGTACATCGAACCATGTTTATTAATCTCGGACAAGAAAGAGAATCTCAACATTCTCAACGCCTTATGAAACTATTGGGCGGCGTTCAGGACCAAAATAGCCAACTCGATAACTTGATCGGCCCCTAAATAAAACATCTAGAATAGTAATGTAAGTTTTAGGATCGTTTCTGTGAGTAGTAAGTAATCTTCATAGATCTAAATAAAGACGCCGCGCAGTAAACTATTGCCATATAAATGTGTAATGTAGTCTAGTGATGCAAAACTAGAAAGATTGTAGATACTGTCACTTACGTTGGACCGAGCATAAAGTTTAATGCGATATCAGTATAATTACATTTCTAAGATTGTCTATTAAATATGAACGCAGGTTAAAACATTTTTTAGTGTTTTAATCATTGTTCTGAAAGATGGTAAACCTATAGGTAAGAAACAATTTGTACTATAATGTGTACTAAAGACTTCAGAAAATATCACATTAGCCTCAAAGACTGTATTCATTCATTGTTTGTGTGTGGGCGGGTGTCATTGTTTTACCGACGCTTCAAGCCTCAGGGTACAGATTCAAACCGTACTCTCATGTCCCCTGAGTCAGACGAGATACTACGCAAACTCGAAGAAGCTGATGATATTTGCATATCATGCATCCAATTTTTACATGTGTTACGTACCTATTAAATACCTATTTACGAAGATAGAAATTAATTGTTTGGTTTATTTTTAACTAGCTACTACATACTACATACCTAAATACGAACAAATTTTCCAGTAAATCGCAACAAATGGAAATTTTAAGTTCAAATAACATACCACAAACTACAGGCAGCCATCCTGTAGTGCCATCCTGCCTCACTAGCATAGGGGTCGTCGAACGCAACATACGAGTAAGCTTGTCTATGTTTTTATTCTAATGTATATAATCTAAGTTTACATATTACTGCAAAATTGCATCAAAATCAAATAAGTTGTGTTTGCGTATAACACACGAGATGTTCACAGCACGACCGAAAATATAAACCAAGCCTTCCCTCTTTTACAGCCTTTCGCAGTCATCTGCTGAACGTAAGCCTCTCCAAAATTGAGAGGAGGATTTCGCCTACAATACCATGCTAGCCAGATGGGTTGGTAACTTAGTGCAGAAACATAGCGCCTACTTACTGGAAAGACTATTAACCGCCTTGTTATTTCCTCCCACATTTGCTTAAGTACACTTTTGCAACGCATGAATGAAAGTAGAAATACGAAAGAAAAAAAGAATTAATGGAGATGTCGGGACCCGGACAGACGTACACCCACCAAATAGGTGACGTACTGAAAAAGGGCCAAATTAAAAGTACCCATAACCGTCGATCATGCATGATGAGGTTAATGAATGTCGAGGAAGCGAAAAGATGTGTTTGAACCGGAGTATTTGCGCTTCCAGTCTCTGCCTATCGCAATGGGAGACAGGCGTGACCATAGATAGATAGAATTTTACTTTCCAATATACATGTACTCGACTTGCGAATCATTCGAAAACTCCTAGTAACGCCAACTACGCCCGGTATTTGTCGAGTCGAGAAACAAAGACGTTGTAAAGAGACTAGAGTCTAGTACTTAACAACGAGAATCGGGATTTAGTGCATGCCATCTCGACGTCGGAAATACTTGGTGAAAGAAAACTATTTGTTGGAAAGATAAAAGGTGTAATCCACTGTCACCGTACCGTGGAGAATGTAGTAAAGTGGTAAAAGTACGGTGCAAAACGTAGAAACATTTGATGTAGATGATGACGAATATTGAACTTTTGAGCTGTCGGGTTCGAATCCATGCCGCGCACCGAAAGTCAGTGGACTTTCGGTCATCATTATCATGAACCCATTATACTGTCCCACTGCTGGGCACGGGCCTCTTCTCACTATGAGAAGGATAAGGCCATAGTCGACCACGCTGGCCAAGTGCGGGTTGGCAGACTTCACATGCCTTCTTCTTTCTCGAGAGCATTATTGAGAACTCTCAGACATGCAGGTTTCCTCACGATATTTTCCTTCACCGTTTAGCAAGCGATGATTAACAATTTAATACGCACTTAACTTTGAAAAATCATTGGTGCGAGCCGAGGATTCGAACCTGAGACTATCGCTGCTTTCGATTGTGTCTATTAAATTGTTAATCATCACTTGCCCTGGGCCCCGGAGAGCACGTTAAGCCGTCGGTCTCGGTTATCATGAAGATCTTTAACAGACATTATAAGGAGTCAGTCCCTCTGAATATACTGACACACACTGACAGTAATGCCTGATTCCTTGCATTCGACAACCGGCACCAACCTAAACCATGGTATTTCGATTTCTAAGAGTTTAGACAGGCAGTTGCTCCGTGGAAAAGCTAATATTCAGTCAAATCCGGTTAGACAAGTAAGCCGCCCCGGATTGCAACTAGGATAACACCGGGAGGATGACTTGCCACAACCATGACAGTGAGATGATGGATTTACGGCCCGGTCACGGCCTACAGCGGCGGGCGGCAGCGGCGAGCGTTTTCGATGTACATGGCGCGTTTACTGTGACGCGGCCCGCGGCAGCCTCATAGTAAACGCGCCATGTACATCGCCCCTACCACGCCGCTCGACGCTTAGACCGATCTCGTGACCAGGCCGTTAGAATACAATATGTTACTACCCCATTTTATTTGGTGAGTGTTGTAAAAGAATTTTTGCAAAGGGACAAAAAACTCTACACCAAACCTTGTACCAACCCGACTGGTCAGGATGGTATAGTAGGAAAAATCGTCCTATTGACTTACAGTACCTACAAACATACATACATAGAATCACGCCTGTTTCCCAGAGGAGTAGGCAGAGACTACGGAACGCCATTTGCAACGATCCTGACATACCTCTCTTGCTTCATTCACTCCCATCAAGTTTCTCATGAATGCTCTTCTGTTAACAAGTTTCTCATGTATGCTCTTCTGTTACAGTACAAATTAAACAAATTAGGAGAGGCTAAGTCCAGCAGTGGACTGCGAAACGCTGTAAAGGAAAGCTATGCCAGGTTCACGCTACTGCTTAGACCCCACATGTATGTCTGCGGCCTTGAATGGATATGGTGTCTGGTTCGCGAATGATGGGTAATCATTATCTGTATTACGTATTTTTGCTCACAAAATAACGTAATTTAGTATCCTTACTTTAAGGGTAATTTATATGCCATTTACGCATATCATAATGGTGCTGAACAGTCGGTAATTCTAGCTGTTATACACTTTTTCTAGTAAATAGCGACTACCGAGGTATTTTGACGAAAATAATTATATTTGACCGTCAGGTAAATGGTAAGTTAAGGGTACCTCTTTTTATTATTTAAAAGGTAGTTAATCAACCCTCGGTCTTTTTAAGTGCTAGATGCGCCCGCGGATACACTCGCAAGGAATCAATAGCCTAGTGAAGATACCAAAGGACTGCCATGCTGAGGGCATCGGGCTCGAATCCGCAGCGCGGAAAAGTTGATATTCTGACATATCTGGTTAGTCCAGTAAGCAGACCTTGGGCTTCAAGGCGTATGAGTCCTGGATGCAACCGGGATAACGCTAGCACGATGATGATGATGATGATGCGCCCGCGGTTACACATGCATTATGTAGGGCTACTCTTCCATACCCATGGCTCATAAAGTAATCTTAGGGCCGGTTGTTTCAAATGGTTGGTTAACGTAACATACGTACGTTAAATACTGACGATTACGTGCCATGTTTAACGTACGTAAAATACAAAGCGTTGTTTCACAGCAAAAAAAAACGATCGTCAAAGATATTCGAGTTGCCAGTGTAAAGCAATACTTTAGCCCAAGAAAAATGGTTGGGAGATTTTTGTAGTATGGGAACATTGCGCTGTTAACGTCAACTTATGGCCAACTTCATCTAAAAGCGGGAATTGGCTATTTGTGTTGTTTTGTTTTGAGTGCTTGTGATTTTGTGAACAATAAATCCAAACAACACCGATTTAATATTAAATAACTGACACATATTTTTATACGTTCGTTGTTCCTTAATAAATATGCATACTTTTTCACCAAAGTACCTAAGTATTTTTAAACACCATATTTGTGTAACTTGTGATTTCACGTGGTACCTATTCTATTGTTACGTTATTTTACAGAGAACGTGCAGTACATTTCTCAAAACTAGAGAAAGACCGATTTGAATCTTTGATTGAGAAATATTAGGAAATATTGTTGTCCAAAAAGCGATTTGACGTGTTAATAATATAACTATTTCCATTGATACACGGTATCTTGCACTAAATTCCTGCTCGTCCTATAGGTTAAGATTATAAATACGTGTTTTAAATACTTTTCTCTTTCTTTCTACAACATTTGTTTCGTCATCAGACGAACTATCGTCTAACAAAGACGAATATACCAGGGAGTCCATTGTTTTTATTTCCTGTTTCATAAGTATTCGACGCAGATGTTTACAGTGAAATGGCGCTAACCAATGGGTCCAGCAGCGGTTAACGTAAACGTTACTTTTTGACGTACGTCAAGGCTGTCATTTTGTGAAACAACGCAATTTTTGGTTTAACGATAGTTAGCGCCATTTTTGACGTTTACGCGTGCGTTAAATTGTGGTGAAACAACCGGCCCTTAATACAATAAAATCCTTGCGTTACTTACTGACTGACAGACATGCTGCAGCCGAAACTATTGGGCGCAGGAAGCTGAAATTTGACATGTATGTTCCTTGGGACCGTAGGGGTGCACTAAGAAGGGATTCCCCGAAATTCTCACGGGATCGGCCAAAACAGCTAAATTTAAAAAAATTGCTGGCGTAGCTGCTGGCGTCCTCTAGTGTTACATAAAAATAGCTGTCCCCGACAAATGCGCTATCCGCCACAAAAATAATTAACGAAATCGGACAAGTATTTCCTGAGATCAGCATTTTCAACCAAACAAACTCTTCAGATTGCTGTAACGCACAAGTGGGAGTTTTTTTAATTAGTATTTAGTATTGATTAAAAAAACCTATGCGGTGAAATAGGCAGAACAAGACGAATATATTGAGCTGAATCAGCGACTGCCATACATCATCCACAATTTAAAAAGCAAGGGTCGTTTAAAAAATAGCGGCGATAGCCAAGTGGTGTACGTAACGGACTGCCGAGACGATGGTCTCGGGTTCGATCCCTAGGTGCCCCGGGCACACCTCTGACTTTTCGAAGTTATGTGTGCATTATAAATTAATTATCGCTCGCTAATGTGTTTGGTAGATGGCAATAGGTTCGCCCCCTATTACATTAGGACCGAAACATAACTGGCGAAGTGTGGGTGTGTAATACACCTTTGCCTACCCCTTCGGGGATAACAGGCGTGAAGTTATGGTCTTTTAAAAACATTGTATTCAGTCCCTAAGCTACTTGTCCCACGTCTCTAGCTAGGATCCCTACTGAGCTACCGCTAAAAAGCTTATGTCAAATATGTATTCTCAAATCTAAAAATTCATGTATAGATCGAATATTGAAACCGGCCGCTAAACAGTGGGTAACATGACATAACATAACTTCACGCCTTTTATCCCCGAAGGGGTAGGCAGAGGTGTAAACACACCCACATTTCGCCAGTTATGTTTAGGTGTAGGTCCCAATGTAATAGGGGGCGAGCCTATTGCCTTCTACCGGGCACATTATTAGCGACCGATAATTAACATTTTTAATACACAAATAACTTCGAAAAGTCAGAGTTCTGTGCCCGGGGTACCTGGGGATCGAACCTGAGACCATCGTCTCGGCAGTCCGTTACGTACACCACTAGGCTATCGCCGCTATTTACTGTAGGTATAACCTGCTATATACACACTCTCCGATATAGGATATTTATAGATAGATATTTTAGTACCTACAGAGTATCGTTATACACAGTTCGTACATTAGAGGGTAGTGTATCGCCGCAAGGACGGGGTTGAGGTTGGTTGGACAAGAAGGGATGTACTATGGTTCGAATTGAATGTATGTAAGGTATATTTTGGAGGGAAGCGCCGGGTGTTATTTAGCATTTTAATACCCATCGAATAAGTTTCTTTAGAAATACCCGAATGGTGAGTCCCACTGACTTCTACGTAGAGGGTCTCTGGTTCATACAGAGGCCGCGCTTCGCTAATTTTTCGAATAAGTGCGTATTCATTTAGTAATTATCGCTTGCTAAACGGTGAAGAAGAACATCGTGAGTTCGTGATGAAATGTATGTATGTCTAAGAGTTCTCCATAATATTTTCGAAAGACATGTGAACTCTGCCAACCCGCACTAGGCCAGCGTAGACCACCGCTGTTCCTTCTCTAATTAGAAGAGGCCCGTGCCACATACATTCATAAATAGGGCTGGTATGATGTCATTTTATTATTCACAGGCTTTTTGAATATTACTAAGATCAGGCATAGTATTTTCTTGAGCCACTGCGAATTTTACACATTGAAATCAATTTACGGTTTACGGATTCAAATCTAATGATCTAGAAACTACTTTATTATAAACCGACGTTTCGGTTACTTTATAGGAGCCGTGGTCACGGAAGACTATCAGGCATATTCAAATGAGAAAGGTTTTGTAAGGATGTATGGATAGATTTTTGTTACTTTCCAAGATTCAACTACAGGGGGCCAATTCTCCTATTTTTATATGACATTGATATTATATTTTGAATGTACTCAGAAGCGGTTTTCTGATATTACCTAATGTCATTATCGTATAATTTGAAATAAACAGTTAGTCGTTGACACATAGTTTGACACTTGTTTCAATTTACGATCTCGTTACAACTTCGTTCAATTATCAGATAATTTAGAAGAATACGCATTTTGTGACGTAAGTATGACACTGACATGATATCGAAACTATATTGATTTAGGAGAATTGGGCCCCAGATCGCATTTAGATCTAAACTACTCACTTAGTACCCCGATTTTTTCATAATTCCTTACTGAGTTGAAAGGCCAAGTTTGTCCAGTTAAGGATAAATTAAGAACTTGTTCAGGTGTCAAGGTTAAAGACATACTTATATTTATTTTTCTTATAAGTGTGTGTATATACTTAAATTGGCAACACTGAGGTTAACAGCTGATCCGACCTAGTCCCGTATTTTTTGCAAATAAAAATATAAAATAATCAAATAATTAAAGCTTATTACAAGTTAATTACTTAATAAATGTGTTATTTGTAATAATCTATAAAAGTATTAGTGTTTTCTGTGAAAATAAGGTGAGTTTATTGTGATTTCTTTTTTGACAACCAATCTACCGGCTAAATTTGCATTGTCATTTTACAAATAGGTATAACATTGTAACTACTATCTAAAATCGATTTATACGTATAAAATAGTTTTATTTAGTATATTTCCGAATAAAAAGTGCTATCAAGTTCTTAAATAACCACCTTTAAATAGTAAAAATACATAAACATAACCTTAACCTTGTTAGTTGGTTACACAACTTTCAACGAGATCAGCTGTTCTTTCTTACAATAATATTTAGCTTTAAACTCTACTATTACTACGTATTTCAATCTTCTCCTTTACTTTTGAACAAAACTTTCTTTGTACTTGTATTTCTCTCTTTTCACTATGATTATGACTCGTAAAGCTTTGGCTCGCCAGGAAGAGTCTAAACTCCAACTGGCTTTAATTGAATTAAAGACCTCTAAGGAGTTGTGTAACAAACTGATAGAGGAAAGAGAAGATAACGAGAAAGAAATGTTGAACTTACTGGAAAAAAATAAGATATTAAAATGTGAAATGGCTCAGCTACATACTCAATTCTCTGATGCCATGAGTGCTCGGGATGGACTCCAGCTCATTGTGGACGGGTTTGCCGAGTGTAGCTTGCAGTATGAACAAGCACTTGACCGTATACAGTTCTTAGACAAACAGTTACACGAGGCAAACAGTAGAATAACTCATCTAGAATTCACCCAAGATCAAATCACTACAACGGCAAATCAAAGTCTGTTCGATGAGCTGGTGGTTCATGCTCCAAGCATGATTACTGATATAAATCATTCTAAAGCATCATTTCCAAATAGTCTCTCAGTGTGCAAAGAATCAAATAATTCAATAAAATTGATTAGGGGTAGTAGGAATAGAATTAAGAAATATGTCAAAATAAACAAATTCATAAAAAAGACCCAAAAATTAGTTCACAGACAAAAATTTTTCATAAAAAATGTTAAGTTAAATAGGGAAAGATTACTTGCTCTTGAAAAATTAAAAATATACACACAGAAATATCACCAAAATAATTTGAAACATAAATTAGAAATAAATAATTTGCAGGTAGAATTAAATAATCTTAGTGACAAATTAGTATCAATGACAAATAAATATAAAAGCTCTGAACTACAAATGAAAGAGTACATATTGGCAATGAATGAGTTGGTGGCATCAAATAGTAACAAATGCTCAATACCATTGAACAATGACATCCCGTTCAACCACCAACACTCGCCAGCTTGCTCATTGCCAACATGTGACCCGGTTTTGCCAAATAGTTCTTTAAACAATACAAATTCAAATATTAAACACACTCTAAATAAATTAAAAAATAACAAACTAGACAGTAAAACTATATTACAAAATAAAAATAAAGTGATAATATTTAGTGACGAGATTGGAAAAGGTATGGGTCAGTTGTTGGCGAATACATATAGTGATGGGTTAGTGATGAACTACTGTTTGCCTGGGTTAAGTTCCATTGCTATTTTAGATAAAATTATAAACTTCAATTTTGACCAGGATACAACTTTATTGATCCTACTTGGTAAAAGAGGATCTTTAAATAAAAGACTTTTATTCTATTATTACAGTAAATTATGTGAATTAAATTTAAATCATATTATTATGCTCACTTTACCTTTCAGTAAAGGGTTGCCACAGAAAGAAAATAATATTAGACATAGTCTTAATATAAATTTGTGTAGTTGGTCATACAATAACGATCAATTTCATGTTTTTGACTCTAACAATTACGTTAGTAAAGCTTTACATTTGACGCAAGATACTTGTTATCTGAATTCTTATTATAAGAGACAACTAGCTGAGGCGCTAGCATTTTGTATTGACATTTCAGCCAAGAATTTGGCTAATAAACGTGTTGCCCCTATACAGCAACAAAATGACATTTATAATGATTCAGCCAGTATTTTGGCTACACAGTCTGACATTTCTATTAATTTAAATTAAATAATTCGACAATAGAGAATACCTCTTGCAATGACACTTTCATTAATAATGGGCTGCTATGTACGAATAAGCCCAATCCAACTAATAATTCATTTAGAAATTCACAAGTATTAAAACTGGTACATCAAAATATACAAGGTATGTCAAATAAAGATTTAGAAGTGGAGTTGTTCATGAACGGTGAATGCGTCGATATTTTGTGTATAACAGAACATTGGCTTAAAGATCACCAGTTCATGTGCAATTTTAATAACCATCTAGTTGGTAGTTCGTTCAGCAGACAAAATGCAATACATGGTGGATCGTTGATTTTAGTTAACAAGCTGCTTAAATTTAAGAATCGTAGTGACATTGTTAGTTTCTCTGTTGAACGGACAGTTGAAATAGCCTGTGTGGAGTTGGACCAACTTCTTGTTTTGAGTGTGTATAGGCCACCATCATCCTGCTATGACAACTTTGAAAGTGTCATGGATGATGTGTTACGGAAGCTATGCCAACAAAATAAATCTATAATAGTAGGTGGCGATTTTAATATTAATTTACTAGAAGATTCCCTGAATTGCCACAAAATTAAGAATTTGTTCAAGTCATATAATCTTGCATGCTTATTTTTGGAACCCACCAGGATAACTTCCACGACATCTACTTGTATAGACAATATATTTACAGATATTGTACCAGTTAGAAAGCAAATAATTAACAAATTAACATCAGATCATTGTGGACAATCTATAACATTTGCTATGCAGTCTAAAAAAGTAGGTAGAAAGGAATTGAGTGTGGTGCCAAAAACTTTGCGTCGTCTGGAGGGACTTAAGGATAAACTCACAAGTACATTACCATACTTATGCTATAATAACGATCCTAATAAGTTGTACAATTCTTTCTTTGACATGTACTGTACTATATTCAATTCTATCTTTGTCCCTAAGAGGATCTCAGTTGCTGGTACTACATCCTTCAGTGAATGGGCAACCACTGGAATTTATAAAAGTAGAAATAAGCTTTACGAATTATATGAACAGAAAGTAATTAATAAAAATGATGAACAATTTTGTCACTATGTAAGAAATTATTCCAAGTTATTTAAAAAGATTTGTCGTGAAGCTAAGACACTTTATTTAAAATCAAAAATTAAAAACAGTGACAATAAAATAAAAGCAACGTGGGATATTATAAACAATGAGACTGGAAGGGTCAAGATTAAAAGTAACGATTACACTCTTCAATTAAATAAAAAGATATTAAAGTCAGATTTTGAGGTTGCCACAGCATTTGAAAATTTCTTCACAGACATTCCAGTCTCAACCACTAAATCCCTCAACTCGTCGCCTAATGACGCCGAATCTCTATTGAAACAAAATGTCAATAGGTGTAACATTGAATTTAGTTTTAGTTATGTCACTGACAGAGATATTGTAAAAACTTTTAATACACTTAATTTGAAGAAGACTAGTGATCTTTGGGGCAATTCTGTTGTGATTACGAAATCTATAATCAACACAGTAGCACCGGAACTGGCAATGATTTTCAATAGATGCATTGACTGTGGTGTGTTTCCTGATCAAATGAAAAGTAGTAAAGTAATTCCGTTATTTAAATCAGGTAGCACATCTGACCCCACAAATTATAGGCCAATATCTGTGCTACCCACGTTTAGTAAAATTTTTGAAAAATTAATTCTAGGTCAGCTTCAAATTCATTTTAATAACAATAAGCTGTTACATGAAAAACAATTTGGTTTTACTAGGGGTCGCTCAACTACCGATGCTGGAGTTGAGCTTTTAGATAGTATTTTTGATGCCTGGGAGGAGTCGCATGATGCTCTGGGAGTTTTTTGTGACTTATCTAAGGCTTTTGATTGCGTGTTTCATGAAACATTGATCAGGAAATTACATTACTATGGAGTTAAGAACACTGCTTTGGATCTCCTAACATCATACTTGAGTAATAGGATACAGAGAGTTGAGGTAAATGG
Organism: Euclidia mi; assembly: GCA_944739405.2. Lineage (NCBI taxonomy): Eukaryota > Metazoa > Arthropoda > Insecta > Lepidoptera > Erebidae > Euclidia > Euclidia mi. The sequence goes on along the minus strand of OX123192.2, from coordinate 9,827,352 downwards.
AAAAGTTTCTATGGGTTCAGTGGTCACAATGGGAGTGCCGCAAGGTTCAATTCTTGGTCCATTCCTTTTCCTTGTATATATTAATGATTTGCCATACATTATGCAAAATAATGAAGAGATAGTGTTATTTGCTGATGATACATCACTTATTTTTAAACTAAGACGACAACAATCAAATAATGACGATGTAAATAACGCTCTCTCTAAAGTAGTTAAATGGTTTACAGCTAACAATTTACTGTTAAATGAAAGAAAAACAAAATGTATACGATTTTCAAGACCGAATGTAAAACAAGTTAAACCTAACATATGTTTGAATGGAGAAGAGTTGGATCTTATAGATAACACCGTATTCTTAGGCATAACCTTAGATTCTAAGCTACAGTGGGGCCCACATATAGGTCAGTTGTCGAATAGACTTAGCTCTGCAGCATACGCGGTTTACAAAATTCGTCAGTTAACTGATATAGATACAGCCAGATTAGTATATTTTAGTTATTTCCACAGCATAATGACATATGGCATTTTATTATGGGGCAACGCAGCTGACATTCAAACTGTGTTTGTACTGCAGAAGCGGGCTATTCGTGCAATATACAGTCTTGGTTCAAGGCATTCACTGAGGGAAAAATTTAAAGAAATTAAGATAATGACTGTCGCATCTCAATACATTTATGAGAACTTGTTATATGTCAGGAAAAATATAAATATGTTTTCTAAATTCAGCGACATTCATAATTTAAACACACGAAATAAAAACAAACTTGTTCTACCTTCAACTAGACTACAAAAAATAAGTAACTCATACAAGTGTCAAAGCATACGTTTTTACAACAAAATTCCAGGCAATATTCAGGAACTAAGTATTAATAAATTCAAAGTATTTATTAAACAGAGCTTGTGTTCAAAAGCTTATTACACAGTTAAAGATTATTTAGCAGACAAAAATGCCTGGAATTGAGTTTAAAAATTATGAATTTTGACATTTTGAAATTAGTGACATGATATTTTTATTTACATTTGTAATACTTATATTTTTACATTTTGACATTTTTAATTTGACATTTGTAATTTTATTTATTTTGTTTTGACATTGTTTGATTTGACATTGTTATTTTATTTATTTTCTTTTGACATTTAAAATTACTTAAGTAATATATTATTATTCATAAATTGACATTCAATAATATTTTTCTGACATTTAATAATATTTTCCGACATTTTAAATATATGACATTTTATTGTTTAAATTTTTATTATTTTTACTTATTGTTTGCAACATGTATTTTACTGTGTATTAGCATGTAAAGTTGTGAGTACGATGTGGGCATTATTAAACATATAAACAAATAGTTGTGGCAACCTGTCTGATGGCTTAGGCTGACATGCTTATGCATACACCTTCTGATGGCGTGGAGGCATAGTGATACAGATCGTGCTGGCTCCCTCAATTAAGGTTGAGCCGTACGATTGCTGTTGAATGCGGGCCATCAGTGGGCCGAGTCAGTCAAAAGCGTCAGATAATTTCCTGCATTGTACTTGCATACTAAACCCTTTTTTGTCTGGACTTTAAAAGATGAAGAAAAGACTAAAGAAATTGAAGTGACAAAAAAAAACAATGACTCTGAGTTTGTTTCGGCCTTTCTTCTCAAGAAGTCATTTAGCTAGGAAAAGCCGGCTTCATCTAGAATAGGGTATTGACATGTATAAGTGTTGTAAACAACCAAAATGCAGAAATAAATATGTCTTTATGTCTTTATGTCTTTATCTCTGTACTCTCTGATATACATATATCGGAGTTTATTGGCCGCCCGAAGGCCCTGGTCACGAGATCGGTCTAAGCGGCCAGCGGCGCGACAGGGGCGATGTACATGGCGCGTTTACTCTGAGGCTGCCGCGCGCCGCGTTACAGTAAACGCGCCATGTACATCGAAAACGCTCGCCGCTGCCACCCGCCGCTGTAGGCCGTGACCGGGCCGGAATACCTTCGACACGGTCTAATTATTGTCCTGAGACAAGAACCGGGATCGACGACTTTACGTGACCTGCAAAAGGCCGGTAGCGGTCTGATGTCAAGCGGTCACCCATCCAAATGTTGACTTCTACCAACGTTGCTTTACTTCACCGATCTGTTACGAACGACAAGCCAATCAAGATACTGTGAGCGCTTCACAAAATGAAGTATTCACAGGTCATAAACATTTAGTAAGGTCACGAGGTGACGCTTATGAACGTCAAATGTTTAGTAAAATTACGTGTAACTTCTCTACATTTACGTAAAACCTTGAGAAAGAACTGACAATGAAACTCATGGCCACTCATTTTAATCGCTGATAAGATCAATGTACAGTATACATACATACATAGTCTCACGCCTATAACCCCGAAGAGGTAGGCAGAGGTGTATTTCTACACCCACTTTTCGCCAGATACTTTAGTCCTACCTACGTATTAAGGGGCGAGATTAATATATCTATGGGCGAGCCTATTGCCGTACCGGGTACATTTCCAGACTCCGAGCTGCTACTGAGAATTTCGTGACAGAAAAACCCAATAACACCTATCGATACCTGCCCGACGCAGGAATCGAACGCGGGACCTCCCGATCCCACGCGCACATTTATGCCGCGAAACCAACGAGGTAGTCGTATAGGGTTTGATGTCGAGTTTTCCGTCTCTACGCAAAGATGGTATAATGCACCGTGTTGTAAGATCAATATTACCTGTTAAAATATATCTGCTAGCTAGTAACCTAGATATAAAATACGTGTCCTGACATAAATAACATAAACATAACTGACGAAATGTGGGTGTGCAATACACATCTGCCTACCCGTTTGGGGACAGAAGGCGTGAAGTTATGTTCTGTCCTGACATACAAATTATCGCTGAGCCCCAAATGTTAAAGCTAGAAACACAATTTTGACATAGATTCCATTAACGTAACCACTAAGTTTTTATATTCACTGTTATTTCATGGGAGCCTTGCATAACATAACTTCACACCTTTTATCCCCGAAGGGGTAGGCAGAGGTGTATTACACACCCACACTTCGCCAGTTATGTTTCGCTCCCAATGTAATAGAGGACGGGCCTATTGCCATCTACCGGGCATATTGTTAAGCGAGCGATGATTAACATTTTTAATACACACATAACTTCGAAAAGTCAGAGGTGTGTGCCTGGGGTAACTGGGGATCGAACCCGAGACCATCGTCTCGGCAGACCGTTACGTACACCACTGGGCTATCGCAGTAGCCATAAAATAATGCAGGTGTAACCGCCAGCACAACTAGTATAGGATAAAAGGTTGTTTGAAAAGTCACTAAATCAAAAGCTAGCACAATAAAATTGTGGACAACAACTAGTATATGTTTAAAACCAAACTAGAGAATGACGTAATTTCTATATGAGGAAATGCGAATAAAGAGGAAAATTAAGTGACGAAATTCATATGAAACAGTTACATTGTAGACTACACAGCTTCATACATATTATAAATTGAGTTCGTATAGGTATCTCTGAAAGGACCAACAGAAACGTTTTGTTTAAACTCCCAGAAAGGCGAGCTTGAGACCCGATATTAACTTAAATGTAAAGGATGCTGATACTATCTATCCCCTTATATTTAAATTTGAATTGAAAGGACAAGTACACCAACCAGCAATAAGTAGGTAGGTATGTATGTAAGTTCCAGTGTATCTAAGTAGGGAATGCAAATCTCGCGAGATTCGGGCTCAAGCGAGATCTCGCGAGATTGGGGATTTTGTATGTTTTTGCAAACAAACGCAATATTTGAAGGACAAAAGTAATTATAAGATAAACATTTATTTTCACGAATTTTTCAATAGACTAAAGTTTTGACGAATCGGTCTATATTTTTTTAATAAAATTCTTAGTAGTAAACTTTTACGCACTTTTTCTTGAAAGAAACAACCAGTTTTCGCTTCTAATATCAAACAAAAATCTTTTAGTAATAAAACATTTCTTTTATAACAAGACAAAACAACGTGAAGTCAAAAAATCTTATTATTTGTTGAGTTGATTATTAAACTGAGATATTATTATCAATTAAATAAAACTAAGTATATCTACTCAGTAGATCCATTCGATCGTCACGTTGGACGATATAGTCGACGGGAACAATTTCCATACATTTTCTAAAAGCGCCCCTAACGGAGAGTATCGATCGATAGAGACCGCTAGAAGGCGCATTTAGGAAATGTATGAAAATTGTTCCCGTCGACTAGTCTATCGTCACTTTTTAAAACTCGTACTAGACCCTCTGTATAGTTACAAACACGATATTGTCTCGATTTAGGGGCGATAGAGACGTAAAACGATCGGCTGTCGAGACATAAATTCGTTTATAAACATGAATGCACAACTGTTATGCAACTGAAGTGTTACTCTAGTCTCTACAGTTACAAGATGGACTTGGAATGGAAGCGTCTGCAATGAAGGCAGATTGTAACAAAGGTCCTAGGTATGAATTGACAAAATACGAGAAATCCATCAGAAATAGTACCTAGTGCAATATACGCGACACTAATGATGCTGTCGCGCTTTTATCGACACATCATCATCATCCTAGTTATCCATGTTCTATGTAAGACTTTTCGTCTTGGGAGCCCGAGGTCCGCTTAATCGATACGGTAGCGATGCAAACCAGTTCATGGAAGCAACATCACGTTCGCAGTAGCTAACTAGCTACATTGCAAAGTCGTCGTAAGCGATCCAATAAGCGACTGGACTTACGATGCCTATCAAATACCTATGCGCCTTATCTCAAATCAAAATTCCAAATTCTCTTCAAATTCCTCAGACAAGTGTCTACGTTTACGTCCAATAAGTGATTATACTCTAGAGGACTTCACAACCAACTATTTATAGCATTAGAACATCATATTTGTTTACATTTGGTACTTCGAACCATGTTTATTAATCTCGGACAAGTACGAAAATCTTAACATTCTCAACGCCTTATGAAACTATTGGGCGGCGTTCAGGACCAAAATAGCCAAGCTCGATATCTTGATCGGCCCTTAAATAAAACATCTAGAATAGTAATGTAAGTTTTAGGATCGTTTCTGTGAGTAGTAATTTTCATAGATCTAAATGCGCTAGACGCCGCGCAGTAAACAATTGTCATATAAATGTATAGTCTAGCGCTGCAAAACTAGCAAGTGAAAAATTGTAGATACAGTCACTTACGTTGGACCGAGCATAAAGTTTAATCATCATCATCATCAGCCTTTAACAGTCCACTGCTGGACTAGCCTCTCCTTAGAAAGGAGGAATTGGCCTACTATACCACGCTGGCCAAACGGGTTGGTATAGGGTTTGTATCAAGTTTCCTTCTCTTACAGTGCTGTTCTCTGCATAATATGCTCCCTCTGTCGGCTCTTACGACACCCATGGGATGATATGGGGTGGTGACATTCCGTATTCTTAATCCGTCACCACACGGAAGATAATACGATACAAAAAAAAGTTTAATACGATATCAGTATACTTAATTAGATTTCTAAGGTTTTCTATTAAATATGAACGCAGGTTAAAACATTTTTTTGTGTTTTAATCATTGTTCTGAAAGATGGTAAACCTATTTAGGTAAGAGACAATTTTTACTATAATGTGTGTAAGACTTCAGAAAATATCACATTAGCCTCAAAGGCTGTATTCATTCATTGTTTGTGTGTGGGCGGGTGTCATTGTTTTACCGACGCTTCAGGCCTCAGGGTACAGATTCAAACCGTACTCTGTATGTTCCCTGAGTCAGACGAGATACTACGCAAACTCGAAGGAGCTGATGATATTTGCATATCATGCATCCAATTTTTACAATGTGGTAAGTACATAGAAAAATAAATAAGAGTAGAAGTGCCAAGGGGGCGTGTAGGTGTCCGCGCGAAATGCACCACGAGTGCATAGCGCAAGCAAATGGCCGTTGCCGCGAATTAGTACACTTTCGACCGTGATCGCGACAATTTATAAGAATGCCGTCTGTTCAGTAGTTTTCTGTAAAAACCGAAGCACAAACCAAAATTTTGCGAAGAATGGAATCACTTACCATATGGAACTACAAGTATTTTACTATTTTTCTTTAAAAACATGAAAAAACAACAAATCGTAAAATATTCCTTGCTGTTATTATGTTATTATTGTTTGCAAATCTCACAACGACTATATTATTTTTCAATAAATACATTGCTCTTTAACTATTACCTAAATTTGTCGCGTAGTGACTAGACAAGCAATGTAATCATAACCGAACGATACTTTTTTAAGGGAATGCATCGCGTAGTACGGCCGCTGCATCATTCAACGAATTTAGTGTACAGTATGCTTAGTGCGAGTTTTTTTAACTTCTCGAACGCGTTAACGTTAACTCTAATTTGTATGGCATTGGATCAGCGCCGTCTGGCGGGTAACTCGTGAACCATATTTAGCGAGTACGAGTTTGTTAAATTAACTTCTTACTTTGTGACTATCGAATCACTTAAGTGAAGTGAGCGTGTAAACAAGCTTAATCCACATTTTTGTGAGTGTGAGTTGTCATAACAACAATTTTGACACTTCGTTCGTTAACTTTTTCACTTGCGAGTATGTTAACGCTGTCACTAAGCTTTTAGTAGTGAGAGAAAGATTTTTCTGTAATTTCGTTGTTTATGAGTTACAAAAAAATGGCATCACGACACTGTTTTGCGTGGAAAATGTTATCGACTGATAGAGAGAGAAAACAACGTAGGTAATATGATAAAAGTACGGGCAGAAGCTCGCAGTGTGTGTGCGATTTCACAGACGCGGAATTTAAAAGAAATTATCGCCTTTCTAAGGAGCTTTTAAATTCTGGTGTGACGAACTACGAGAATTAACAGATTTGAGAAATTCACAACGGGTCACATTAGAAGCAAAGGTAAAATCTTTAAACAAAACACCAAATATTTCACAAACTCACATCAACAAGAAACTAAGAATTTTGTAACTTCGTTCACATCAACAAGAATGATCTTCTTTACTTACTGTTCCATAAATGTTATCAATAAATCGAATTGATGCCAGCTTGTCTTCATTTTTATTTAAAGCGTTATATTATTATCAACAACTAACAAAGTAAAAAAGTTGACATAAGATAAACGTATATAGCAATATGCGTAAACAAACTACAACAAGTATGTTATCCTACTAAATTGGATACATACTACGTCTCCTTGCTCATAACATTACAAAAGCGCATATGACATTTGGTTGGCTTATATCCGTGCTGCCAACATACGAAAAAAAACGAACGCGGCCCACGGTGAACAAACGTCGCGCGAGTAGAATAGTTAGCCCAAGTTAGCCGCTCACTCGCACTCTGTACTTTTCACTTTACGCCGTGAAAAAGTATATTCACTTACAACGTTGTTAAGTTTTTCGTTTTATTTTGTTGCAACTCGCACTACGCTTTCAGTTCTTTTGCATAGCACAGCGATAGTGCCCGATGTTTTTGTGTGAGTAAGTTGAACGTTGCTTGGTAAATATACGCTATGTTCGATAGGATAAGGTTTATAATTGATTTTTTTGTAAGTTTTGATTTGAAAATGCGAGTGTGTGCGCAAATGCGTTTACATATTGCTTTTACTGATCTGCACGTGTAGTAGTACCCGCGTGGTAGGGGCAAACTGGCGACACAGGTTTCCGATACATTTTCGTCTACAGGGCATATCTCCTATTAATTACTATATCTATGGTTAAGTACCTATTAAAGACCTATTTACGAAGATAGAAATTAATTGTTTGTTTAATTTTTAACTAGCTACTATATACCTAAATACGAACAAATTTTCCAGTAAATCGCAAGGAATTAAAATTTTAAGTTTAAATAACATACCACAAACCACGCAGCCATCCTGTAGTGCCATCCTGCCTCACTAGCATAGGGGTCGGCGAACGCTATATACGAGAAAGCTTGTCTACGTTTTTATTCTAATGTATATAATCTAAGTTTACATATTACTGCAAAATTGCATCAAAATCAAATCTGTAGTATTTGCGTATAACACACGAGATGTTCACAGAACGACCGAAAATATAAACCAAGCCTTCCCTCTTTTACAGCCTTTCGCAGTCATGTGCTGAACGTAAGCCTGCACTGTTGGCGTAGTGGTTTAAGCGGCCGCCTCGCCGCTTGACACTGCACCGATTGCACTATGGTTCGTCTAGAACAAGCTAGCTAGACAAAAACAACTCTTAAATTCCTGGAAGTTAATTACTATTACGAACTCATTACCCCTATACATTGAGGATTACACCTATTAATTATCAATACTACCCTCATTAAGAGCGTCATTAAGGTATGTTTATAAGATGTTGACTATTTAAAGGGCATTCATTTGCATTTTTACATCATATTTGATAGCATTGTTTATGTCACTAAAAGAAAGGAGAATGGCAGCTTCTGTATCGCATTTCAAAAAAAATAAAACTTGATGTTCCGTTGTAAAATTGGTAGGGTTTATAGAGAGACTCAAACTGATTATTTTTATGTAATTATATTTTTTTTAGAACTTGGTGATCATTAGAAATATCTTTTTAAAATATACTAAATTATTAATAACTAAACGCGAATAAATTAAGAACAAAACGCAGTGTTTCATTATTAGAGCTTGCCATGCTTAAAAATAATAATTTGCATACTAATTGATTTTTATCAATTTGATTCACTTTCGTACAGTAAAGATGCTAAAATATTTTTATTTAGTTAACGATGTGGAATATACAATATAACACATTATTTAACTGAATAAACTAATTGTTTTCGTTTTAATCGTTAGGCATTATTAAGTGACATCAGTGACATGGCAACTTTTAAATGTTTTATTGACAATATTGATTGACATAACAAGAAAATCTCAATGATTAGCATCTGTTCTGTTCCTCCGTACACGGTATTGATATTGTTAGTGTTATTTGGCGCAAGGACGCTCTTTTGTTATTGTTGTGATTATCCGCGAAAGGACGCTTGTTGTGTTGTGTTTCAAGATTGAAAGCGTATATGCAATTCGACACAATGTCGGATCGAAATTGCATTAATTGCAACGTTCGGATGTCTCGCATGAGGCGACACTCTCTTGCAGATGAGAGTGAAGCCCTAGTCAACACTGTTCGACTCTGGACATATCCTAGAGACGTAAGTAGATAACAGTAATTAGGTTTAGATATACTTATTTGTTACTGGTAATAAAAAATATGTATTGCTATGACTAGCTTAAAATTCTGTGAATTAGTATTCCTATATTTGTTTAAATTAAAATATAATGAAATGACAAAAAAAAAGCAATGATTCTGAGTTTGTTTTGGCCTTTCTTCTCAAGAAGTCATTTAGCTAGGAAAAGCCGGCATCATCTAGAATAGAGTTTTGACATGTATAAGTGTTGTAAACAACCAAAATGCAGAAATAAATATGTCTTTAAAAGAAATATATGATATTTCTTGTAAACACGAACTTTTAGTTAGATTTACATATAGATAATAATAACACTCTTTCTTGTTTTCAGATAACACCTGCTGATCATATTTGCCATGCTTGCTGGCAATTGGCTAGTCATTCCGCTGACAATGTGTCAAGAAGGCAAACTGGGCATCGGCATGTCTGTGTTGTGTGTGGACGTTCCATATTAAGAATCAGCCGACGCAGAGTTTTGATTGAGGGGGCAACTGCACAACAAATAAGAGTGTCTGCTGTGATATCTCATTGGATTCAACCACAGGAGGTAATAGAGCATGCAGAACTCATTCATCCTACAATGTACTAAGACCAAACAAATCATTTATCATTATTATACTCATATTAGTCAGTGATAACTCTTATGTGCTCTAGATATTTAAGCAAAAGGATTACATACATTATTAATTGCTCTAACTCATTTTAGCTTACTTCTGAAGATGAAGTTTGTGTTCCCTGTTGGCTCAGAGCTAGAAGAACAAGCCTTCCAAGTTCACCCCTTCAACCATTCATCCAACATCAAGATTCATCTGATGTGGCCCACAACCAGACATCCAAGATCCAAATTCACGCGATGATGGTGACCAGGTTCTCAACTTAACATGTGCTGTGTGTGGACATAGTCTGTCATCTATGATACCTGCTAATGAACAGCAGAATCGAGATAATATTGCTCCCATGTAATGAGCATAGTTTGGTACTTGGGATGTCGCCACGAAGGTTTGACCCGGCTGGCTCCCTTCTTGGATGATGTAATTCTAAGAATAATATGATTGTCTTTAAGATAAAATAAATGATTAGTATTAAAAACTAAACAGTTTTATTTCCCCTTTATTTTTCTATTATGACAGAAATAATGTATGTATAGATTCAAGTAAATATTTTTATATACATATAGCTATGTATATTATACTTAATATATAAAGCTGAAGAGTTTGTTTGTTTGGTTGAACGCGCTAATCTCAGGAACTACTGGACCAATTTAAAAAATTCTTTCAGTGTTAGATAGCCCATTTATAGAGGAAGGTTATAGGCTATATAATATCACGCTATGAGCCTCTGCCAATCTGCCAATGACAAAAGGTAAAAAAATCGAGATACGAAATCTTACTAATTGGAGAAGCCCCATTAGTCCGATTTTATATCTTGATATATAGGTACTTATATCAACTAACCACCAGAGATGGTGAAGACCGTGCGAAGTGGAGGAGACAGTCGGAAAGTGGACCCCGGGCTTCATGTCGTAGGTTTTGGAACGCAACCGGGACAGCGCTAGGATGATGATGATGAAGATGATATAGGTACTTATATCTATAGAGATTTTAATTAAACAAGGTTATCAAAAACACTGTAGGCCCGTTCCATATCATTCCACAGTTTAGTGTGCTAATGCAAAGTCTATTTTCTTAAGAATCTCGTAGCGATCAGTAAATACCTTTGTAAGTACCTACCATTAATTGGCAAGAACAGGTAAATACAGGACTCAGTAGATATCCTCGTTGTTTATAATGTTGGCATACCCAATCATTTTATGGAATAAAAATAATAACACGATAACGCGCCGTATGTACCTACTATGTTATCTGTTATCATCACATTCATCACTAATTAATTATTTTACAATGACAGCTCAATTGTGACATCTGTCAGAAGTGTCAAAAATGGCGATAAAAACGTAACCTTTCAAACATAAAACAAATTGAAATATCTTCTTATCCCCATGTTCTAAAAATCTAATAATTAAAACTGGGCTTCTTCATGATATTATTTATTAAATAAATATACAAAGAAGTTAGAACACCAACTTTTTTAGCGATACAAAAGTCCCATACTTGCCTGCCATTCTCCTTTGTGAAAGTGTTTTTGTGATGGATTGTATACGTAAGGGTAAGTAGTTATATTTTATTTCATTTTCAACATGGGAACTTCATTCTTTAGTCTTATAAAATGAAATGTTTGAATTTTCACCCACTTTTTTACTCATTTTTTCAAATTCATCGGTCAAATAATAACATGTCCCCACTTGTCCCCACCGTAGAACCTATCATATACGATTCTCATAAGTGTCTAGTAGTTATACGTAAAAAAATTCATTGCGATATATTTGCACAACTAATTTTTATTTATTTTTTTCTTTCAACAGTTTTTACCGTCTCAAGAATGGATTTTTTCGAAGAATGGCTGAAACACCCGAAGGAAACGCGGAATGAGGAGCTCTTTCGGTTTATATCTTTGAGATATAATTTTGATGGTGTTACGGAGCAGTCTCTGCGAGATATTAAAGTACTAATCTCAAGATATTCAACGAAATTTGCTGAAAAGTGGAGCAGCTGTGGAAGAAATCGAGAGCGATTCCTACAAAAGTATTCGACGTGGCTGGAGGGTCTTGACATATCTTTCGATGTGTCCGTTTATTTATCTCTGCCAACTACATCTGGAGAACCGGGACCCGGAAGACCTACTAAAGATTTTGAACATTCTAGTCTCAAAACGAAGAGACGACGTGTAGACGATCTATTACAGTCCAGAAGTGCTAGTGAATTAATTTACGCCGCTGAAGTGTCAGCTCGAATCTCGGGTCAGAGAAGTGTAGCACGTCAAATTAAAGATGTGACTAGTGATCCTTCAATAACCAAGACCACGAGTGAAGAAAGTGCCCCCAGGAGTTTAACAAGTGAGGAAGCTTTAGCGTACTACGTTGATAGTAAATCAAGTAGCCATAGCTATAAGCAGACTCGGAAGTGGAGTATTAAAGCTGGACATAAGGTGTTTCCGTCAATGTACAGTGTTAGAAAGGCTAAAATAGCCTGCTACCCGTCAGGTGAACAAATTACAGTCAATGAAACGCATGCTGAAATCAAAGTTGAGGCAATTCTTGATAAGACTGCCGAACGTTTAGTTTCAGCACAACAAGAAGTTGTTCATAGTCTGTTACCTTGCACGTCATTCACATTAATCAGTAAATGGGGTTGTGATGGAAGTTCCGGTCATAGTATGTACAAACAAAAATTCACTAATTGTGACGATAGTGACGAGTTTTTATTTGTATTTTCTTTCGTTCCTCTTCAATTGAAAGATGAAAGTGGTAATATTGTGTGGCAGAATCCTCGGCCCTGTTCTACAATGTATTGTCGGCCAATAAAGTTTATCTTTTCTAAGGAAACGAAAGATTTTACGATTTCGGAAACCAAAAAGGTTTTAGAAGAGATAAACGCTTTATTGCCGACAACCTGCAAGGTGATGGAGACCGAAGTATCTGTCACACATGTTATGCTTTTAACAATGATTGACGGAAAAGTTTGCAATGCTCTGACCGAAACTTCTTCCTCACAAAAATGTTTTATTTGTGGGGCAACTCCAACAATGATGAATGATCTGTCAAAAGAGTTTGCTGCGGACAAAGATAATCTTGGTTTTGGTTTGTCTACGTTGCACGCTTGGATAAGGTGCTTTGAATGCTTGCTTCACATTAGCTATCGACTAAATATAAAAAAAACCGGTCAAGTGCGAGTCAGACTCGCGCACCGAGGGTTCCGTACAATTTGTACGGAACCCTCGGTGCGCTATATACCTACAGGTTTGTACGGTAGTTTTTCCGCATCCTTTATCTGGGCTCTAAGACGTTGCTTCGTACCAAATTTCAAGATTTTGAGTTCACGGGAAGTACCCTGTAGGTTTTGATTCCCTTGCGAGTAGTCGCGAGTTTGAAAATATGATTAAATTGCTCTTTCTTTTGATTGCGTAGACATAGAAGTTTGATTTTGTTACAGCCTAACGGTGTTATATACTTGAGTATTTGATATGAATTTCAATTTAATACCTCTACGCATTCAAGAGAAAGGGGTAGTAACTTTAAATTTATTAAAAATACTAGCTTTTGCCCGCGGCTTCGCTCACGTTAAATTCGGGGTAACACATAACTCCTTCATCGTCCGATAGTAATTTTCGTTTTAATTCTGGTCATAGGGACTGATAAGAAATATAACCGCAAGAAGTATTTAAAACATTTTTGTAAACAGTGTTTTTAGAGTTCTGTAGTCAAAAATGGCTAAACACGGAATCTTTATAGACGCGCTATGTCCGTCAGTCCGTATCTCACAGCCACTTTATGCCGAAAGTGCCGAAACTATTTAGTTTACACATTTGAAAATTGGTAGGTAGACGTATTCTATGAACCACCAAAACCAAAAAATATTGAATAAGTATTAAGGATATATAAGATAATTTCTTCATACATGGAACTGATGTGGAAAATGTGTCGTTAATAATTACTTTGAGGTTCCTAAAACCATTGTTTCTCAAAGTCAATCATTTGAAAGATATACGGTTCCAAAGTGGTAAAATGGGTGTGAGGATCCCTCTAACTTTAATAGTAAGAGAGTGACAAATCTATAAAAAATATTAATATATCCTGTAGATCGTTCTAAAAACTTCCAACGAAAATTGATTTGAACGATATGTAGTCAGCAGTTTTTGAAATAAAGCACATCTTAAAAACTGCAAATATAGCTTTGTCGTTTAGACAAATACTATACTACTATAATAGTTAGTCGAAGATAATGGCTATGGTAAGTGGATACTTGCACTACGGAACCCTTCATGAGCAAGTCTGACTCGCAATAGCGAATAGCTTTTATAATGTTTCATCCTTGGTGTTACTTGTAGCCGTTTGCCATTACAAAGCTTTAGTGCATTAAGATTCCGCATTGATAGGACTGGAACACCAACGTTCGGTCTCAAGTTGCATGAAGGTACTCCTGAGAGTTCAGAAACTCTATAGGGTACCTTGAAGTAACTTGGTCAGAATTCATGACATTATCTACCAAAAGGTGCTCGACAACATCACTTTGCATACAGTCAAATGTCAAAGCCATGGTCTGCTATATCTCTAGACACACTTTCGCATTTATGAGTAGAGAATATAAGTTCAGCCGCTTTAACGTGAAATCGGTAGATACATACATAGGTACTCATTTTCGCATTTATACCTGATATTAGTAGGGATTAGCCAAAGCTGTTACAATAATAATTAGTTTATATATGTAAGCGAATGAAGTAATGACAGTGCACCATAGGACAATGTATAATGTGACAGTACTGACAGATATACGATAGCCCATATAGCTCAAGCGTTCTTACTGTCAAAGGTAGTAGGTTTGTCCCTACAAACTTCGACCCTCTCTAAAATCCCTCCTAGATTATTTTTTGCAGCTAATTGTATCCTATGTGTTTTTCCTGGTTCTGAGCTACCTCCCCACCAATTTTCAGCCAAATCGGTTATGCCGTTCTTGAGTTATAAATAGTGTAACTAACACGACTTTCTTTTATACTCGTATATATGTATAGATTATATAATACATATCATTAGAGAATTTCTTATTTTTTTTATAGACTCACGCCTGTATCCCTGAAGGGGTAGGCAGAGGTGCAATATTACACACACATTTCGCCTTCAATTTTTGGGTCCCACGTAATAGGGGGCGAGCCTATTGCCTAATTTCTTTATACACAACATTATCTGTTTTACCACCTTCACATAGAACATGTAAATTATTTTTACCGCTTACTTGTGAACATGCCACATATAACTGACCATGTGAAAAACAACATATTCGGGAGTCGATTCCAGCTGTTTCAAGTCTGTCCCTGCGATTTATTTAGAAAATACACACAGGGCTACGAATATCCAGCCCTGCCGAAAGTAAGATAGCCCCGTTGAGTTACTCAAGAGGTATCTGAATTCAGGCCTCAGTCTCCCACCCACGGATTCCCACGTACGTGAGGTGTGGGAATTTGGGTATAATGTCACCTGTATAAGTACAGAACACGATCAAACGAAACAAACAGACAGACATACATAAATTCTAAAAATTATCAAGTATTGCTTTTTAGCATTTTCCTAAGATTTTTGAGCTAATTTTCGTCAAAATATCTTTAATGTACCTACAGGCTTTTTCACCTCTACAGTTTTATTATAGTATAGATAGTTGTTATAAATTTTGACACAGAGACTTTTTGTTTATGAAAATGCCGAATATTATACTCTATTATTTTTTTAATAACAGAAAGATACCCGACACATAATTATTGTCTTTTTTGCAAGAAACATTAATTTTGCTAGAAAATAATTTGAAAATAGTGACATCTATCTATTGGTCGGTAAATAGCCATAAAACACTTTGAAGGTTCCTATTTGGACTAACTTTACTCTTACTAACAAACTTATAATGATCATAGATGGCACCACATAATTAAATAACCAGTTTTGGATGATCCCTGTTTTGTTTGGGACTACGTACAAAGAAGAGGTCAAGCTGTACAACGAAAACCACTCAACCGATTGTGATGTAACATATACTATTTTATAGGTTTGAGTATCCTTTGTACATGAGTGTAAGTTTTATTGAAATCAATTTCGCCATTTTAGAGATCTTTTGCAATATAGGGAAAGACGTCGGACAGACAGACAGACAGACATAAATTCTAAAAATTATCAAGTATTGCTTTTTAGCATTTTCCTAGATTTTTTAGCTAATTTTCGTCAAAATATCTTTAATGTACAGACTTTTTCATCTCTACAGTTTTATTATAGTATAGATTTTTTTATATGCTGTTACAAAAAAATTACGGTTTTCGCAATTTTTCCTTTATCTATACTAATATAATAAAGCGGAAGAGTTTGTTTGTTTGTTTGTTTGTTTGTTTGAACGCGCTAATCTCAGGAACTACCGGTCGGATCTGAAAAATTCTTTTTGTATACGATAGCCCACGTATTCCGGAAGGCTATAGGCTATATAGCATAACGCTTCGACCCTTTGGGGCCGGGCAAAAGGCTAAAAAGGCTAAAACATAATGTCGGCTAATCTCAGGAACTAGCAGTCGGATTTTAAAAATTGTTATTGCCTATTATAGCCCAATTATTCCGAAAGGCTATAGGCTATATAAAATTACGCCACAACTTTTAGGGGCCAGACAAAATGGTCAAACGAGAAGGGGGGGTTGGGTCAAAGGCAAAAAAAGGCTAAACGAATAGGTTACAATCTATATGGGTATCGTTTTCGAGATTTTCGGGACGCTGATTAATAATATGAAATTTATTAAGTGATCCAAGATGGCGGACGGGAAATCAAAGATGGCGGATGAGAAAATTTGAAATATCAATATGGGTATCGCCTTCGATATTTTAAGGGGTGAAGAATCGAATTACAACATCTATTTCGTGATCAAAGATGGCGGATGGGCAATCAAAGATGGCAGATGGGAAAATTTAAAAAAATCAATATTGGTATCGTCTCCGATGTTTAAAGGGATGGGGAATCCAAATACAACATCTATTTCGTGATTCAAGATGGCGGATGGGAAATCAAAAATGGCGGATGGGAAAATTTAAAAATAAATATGGGTATCGTCTCTGATGATTTAAGGGATGGTGAGTCCAAATACAACATCTATTTCGTGATCAAAGATGGCGGATAGGAAATCAAAGATGGTGGACGGGATTTTTTTTATAGTCGATATGGGTATCGTCGCCGATATTTAAAGGGATGCGGAATCCAAATCCGACATCTATTTCGTGATCAAAGATGGCGGATGAGAAAGTTTTAAAAAATCAATATGGTTATCGTCTCCGATGCTTTAAGGGATGGCGAATCTAAATACAACATCTATTTCGTGATCAAAGATGGCAGATAGGAAATCAAAGATGGTAGACGGGATTTTTTTGAAGTCAATATGGGTATCGTCTCCGATATTTTAAGGAATGGGGAATTCAAAAACACCATCTATTTCGTGATCAAAGATGGCGGATGGGATGTTTTTTAAAAATCAATATGGGTATCGTCTCTGATGTTTGAAGGGATGGGGAATCTAAATACAACATCTATTTCGTGATTCAAGATGGCGGATGGGAAATCAAAGATGGCGGATGGGAAAAATTTAAAAAATCAATATGGGTATCGTCTCTGACGATTTAAGGGAAGGTGAATCCAAAAAACAACATCTATTTCGTGATCAAAGATGGCGGATAGGAAATCAAAGATGGCTGACGGGATTTTTTTTAAGTCGATCTGGGTATCGTCTCCGATATTTTATGGAATGGGAAATTCGATATTATATAAAAATCTATGTTTATTTTTCCATCATTTATAGACCCTGGAATGATAAGAGATTAAGCGCTAAGTCAATGGTAACTTGGAAAAAAGGGAATTAAATCAAAACTCTTAAAAAGGCGATACGGAGTTCGCTGGGTCAGCTAGTAAGTGATATAAGACGTTGCTTCGTACCAAATTTCAAGATATTGAGTTCACGGGAAGTACCCTGGAGGTTTTCATTCCCTTGCGAGTAGTCGCGAGTTTGAAAATATGATTAAATTGCTCTTTCTTTTGATTGCGTAGACATAGAAGTTTGATTTTGTTACAGCCTAACGGTGTTATATACCTGAGTATTTGATATGAATTTCAATTTAATACCTCTACGCGTTCAAGAGTTAGGGGTAGTAACTTTAAATTTATTAAAAATATTTTTATTATATGATGTAACTAAAAAAATACGGTTTTCGCAATTTTTCCTTTATAAGTGATATAAGACGTTACTTCGTACCAAATTTAAAGATTCTGAGTACACCGGAAGTACCCTGTAGGTTTTGATTCACTTGCGAGTAGGCGCGAGTTTGAAAATATGCTTATATTGCTATTTCTTTTGATTGCGTTGACATAGAAGCTTGATTTTGTTGCAGCCTTACGGTGTTATATACTTGAGTATTTGATATGAATTTCAATTGAATACCGCCACGCGTTCAAGAGAAAGGGGTAGTAATTTTAAATTTATTAAAAATATTTTTTTATATGCTGTAACTAAAAATGTACGGTTTTTGCAATTTTTCCTTTATAAGTGATATAAGACGTTGCTTCGTACCAAATTTCAAGATTCTGAGTTCACGGGAAGTACCCTGTAGGTTTTGATTTCAATGCGAGTTTGAAAATATGCTGCAATTTGCAGCATGTACAGCTGTATCTTTTGATTGCGTTGGATTAGAAGTTTGATTTTTTTACAGCTCCGTGGAACCGTAGATTGGAGTATTTAGTATAAATTTCAGTTTGATACTTCCACGCATTCCTGAGAAAAAGGGTCTTGACAGACGGACGGACAACAAAGTGATCCTATAAGGGTTCCGTTTTTTCCTTTCGAGGTACGGAACCCTAAAAATGGCAGTTAAGAACAGCCGAAGACAAAGCTAGTGTGAAACAACGTTCAGATGACATTAAAAAACGATTTAAAAGCGAAATGGGCTTGATTGTAGACAAACCAAAACCAGGGTTCGGTAACACTAATGACGGGAACACCGCGCGAAGATTTTTTGGAAATCCCGAGGCTAGTGCCGATATTACAGGGTTAGATGTTTCACTAATACAAAAATTTGGCATACTACTTCGCACTTTATCATCGGGATATGATATAAATATTGAAAAATTCGTTAACTTAGCTCAAGAAACTAGACAACTTTATGTAAATCTCTATTCATGGTATTACATGCCCGCTACTGTCCACAAAATACTTTTGCACAGTGGCGAAGTAATTAGATCGTCCCTTCTACCTATAGGCCAGCTTTCCGAGGAAGCACAGGAAGCTCGGAATAAGGACTGCAGAAGATTTCGTGAGCACAACACACGAAAGCGATCACGGGAGGCTACGAATAGAGATTTACTTAATATGTTATTGATAACATCTGACCCTGTAATAAACGGTTTACGAGAAGTTCCTCGGAAGAAAATAGGTACGCTTCCAACTGAAGTATTAGATTTAATTGTCCCACCTAGCTGTAAGGAACAAAATGTTAATATGATTTCTACTTTTCATAGTTCTGCCCCTCACGATCATGACTATTCAATGGATGATTCATCTGATGATAGTGATGATAATGAGTAATAGATTTAGTTCTTAGATATTTTATGCATCTGTTATTAGATTTTATAGCGACGTCGAGGGATAAATCACTTTATAAAATGTTCAAAAAATATATTATACACATATGCCCGATAAATGTTTTTTTTTTCATGATACCAGCTCAAATGACAAACTGCCTTGAAAAAAGTACCAAAAACCTTATATCTTTGCTTATTAACCGCATCTAGACATAAAAATCAAATAAAATAATTTTGTCTAGCTAGCTTGTTCTAGACGAACCATAGTGGATTGTTGTGGGTTCGATTCCCACACGAGACAACATTTTGTGTGATCCATAAATTGTTGTTTTGTGTCTGGTTCATTGTCCTCGTTAGTTGTATGTTTGTAAAGTCCCTAGCGACACAGGATTTAATCCTAATGCGGAGGTTGTCGTTTAAAAAAAAAAGCCTCTCCAAAATTGGTTCACAGTAGCACTCTGAGACAGTAGGAGAATTTCGCCTACAATACCATACTAGCCAGATGGGTTGGTAACTTAGTGCAGAAAACTTTTTACTTACTGGAAAAACTATAAACCGGCTTGTTATTTCCCCCCACATTTGCTTAAGTACACTTTTGCAACGCATAGATGACAATAGAAATACGAAAGAAAAAAAAGAATTAATGGAGATGTCGGGACCCGGACAGACGTATACCCACCAAATAGGTGACGTACTGAAACAGGGCCAAATTAAAAGTACCCATAATCGTCGAGCATGCATGATGAGGTTAATGAATGTCGAGGAAGCGAAAAGATGTGTTTAAACCGGAGTATTTGCGCTTCCAGTCTCTGCCTATCGCAATGGGAGACAGGCGTGACCATAGATAGATAGAATTTTACATTCCAATATATACTCGACTCGCGAATCATTCGAAAACTCCCAGTAACGCCAACTACGCCCGGTATTTGTCGAGTCGAGAAACAAAGACGTTGTAAAGAGGCTAGAGTCTAGTACTTAACAACGAGAATCGGGATTTAGTGCATGCCATCTCGACGTCGGAAATACTTAGTGAAAGAGAACTATTCGTTGAAAAGATAAAAGGTAATCCACTGTCACCGTACCATGGAGAATGTAGTAAAATGGTAAAAGTGCGGCGAAAAACGTAGAAACGTGACGTTCAGATATAGGACGAATATTGAACTTTTGAGCTATCGGGTTCGATTCCATGCCGCGCACCACTGACTTGTCGGTTTTTTTTCTTATTTTCATCTGCGATCAGTCATGGACTATAATAAGCAAATTTGCTGAGTGTATAGTGTCGTGTCGAGTGTCTCCCAGCGGAGTCAGCTACTCATTATGGAGTTACTGGATTTTATCAAGTTCCAGGATAACACGTCGGCTCAGTCGTGTGTCGCATTTTGTTTGCAATAGCAGTGTCGCTGGATGTGCAGCTAGCCTCCTTTTATAGCGCATAGCGGTGTTTCGGATTTCTTCTTTTACTGTACATATTTGCAGATTTGCATGAATGCTGCTGAATGCCGTACATCCAACTTGTCCCGACTTGTCGGTTGTGTCTATTAAATTGTTAATCATCACTTGCCCCTGGCCCCGGAGAGCACGTTAAGCCGTCGGTCTCGGCTATCATGAAGATCTTTAACAGACACTATAAGGCGTCAGTCTCTCTGAATATACTGACACACACTGACAGTAATGCCCGATTCCTTGCATTAGACAAGTGACACCAGCCTAAACCATGGTATTTCGATTTCCCAGAGTTTAGGCAGGCAGTTGCTCCGTGGAAAAGATAATATTCAGCCAAATCTGGTTAGGTTAGTTTGTCATGGTTAGGGACAGTTTTTCTGTCCCTCGCAGTCGGGCGTGGTCGCGGGAGGAGAGGCGCGTCGGTGTTGCGTTGCCGCGCGCCCTATCTACCGCGACAAAATGGGGGCGCACCATCGTTGCGTCGCGGTGGAGCCGCAGAGGAAGAGGAGATACGGTGTTGCGTTGCCGTCCTCCCTATCCTCTGCGGCCGCTGGGTGTTTTGGCGGCACCTTCATCCGCCACCAAGGGGGTTTTGTTCGGGGCCCGCCTGACCATCTGGCGTGCCAATACCCGTCGGGGGTAGCGAGGAATGCTTCGGCGATACCCGACCCTCCGACACTCGGGTACATGAGGAACACGGGTTGGTTTTTAGTCAGTAAGAGTCTGACAGTCCCTTTCGCCCTTCCCCCAGGGCGGAGGGCCTCCATGAGGGTTTTCCAACCCGACACAAAAAAAAAGGTTAGTTTGCCCGGGTTGCAACTAGGATAACGCCGGGAGGAAGACTTGCCACAACCATGACTGTGTGATGATGGATTTAGAATACAAAATGTCACTATTCAATTTTATATCGTGAGTGTTGTAAGAGACGACGAAAGGAAAACGAAGCAAAAAGTTATTTTTTGCCAAGGGACAGAAAACTACACCAAACCCTGTACCAACCCGACTGGTCAGGATGGTATAGTAGGAAAAATCGTCCTATTGACTTACAGTACCTACAAACATACATACATAAAATCACGCCTGTTTCCCAGAGGGGTAGGCAGAGACTACGGAACGCCATTTGCAACGATCCTGACATACCTCTCTTGCTTCATTCACTCCCATCAAGTTTCTCATGCATGCTCTTCTATTAACAAGTTTCTCATGTATGCTCTTCTGTTACAGTACAAATTAAACAAATTAGGAGAGGCTAAGTCCAGCAGTGGACTGCGAAACGCTGTAAAGGAAAGCCATGCCAGGTTCACGCTACTGCTTAGACCCCACATGTATGTCTGCGGCCTTGAATGGATATGGTGTCTGGTTCGCGAATGATGGGTAATCATTATCTGTATTACGTATTTGCGCACACTAAATAAGGTAATTTATATGCCATTTGAGCATATCATAATGGTGCTGAAGAGTCGGTAATTCTAGCTGTTTACACTTTTTCTAGTAAATAGCGACTAGCGAGGTATTTTGACGAATTTATTTTTATATTAATAGGCGGCAAACGAGCAGACGGATCGCCTGATGGTAAGCAATTACCGCAGCCCATGGACACAAGCAACACCAAAGGAGTCACAAGTGCATTGCCGCCCCTTGGGGTTGAGAAAAGAGATGAGATGAGGAGTGGGATGAGGGAGAAGGAATAGGGATAAAATAATTATGTATATTTGACCGTCAGGTAAATGGTAAGTCAAGAGTACCTCTTATTATTATTGAAAAAGTAGTTAGTAATCAACCCTCGGTCTTTTTAAGTGCTAGATGCGCCCGCGGATACACTCGCAAGGAAGCAAAGGCCTAGTGAGGATACCAAAGGACTGCCATGCTGAGGGTATCGGGCTCGAATCCACAGCGCGGAATAGTTGATAATCTGACATATTTGGTTAGTTCAGTAAGCGGACCTCGGGCTCCAAGGCGTATGAGTCCTGGATGCAACCGGGATAATGCTAGGACGATGATGATGATGATGCGCCCGCGTTAACACATGCATTATGTAGGGCTACTCTTCCGCACCCATGGCTCATATGAAATCCTTGCTTTACTTACTGACTGAAAGACACGCTACAGCCGAAACTATTGGGCGCAGGAAGCTGAAATTTGGCATGTATGTTCCTTAGGGTACCGTAGGGGTGCACCCCCTAGAATTTCGGGGAATCCCTTCTTAGTGCACCCGGGTGCACTAAGAAGGGATTCCCCGAAATTCTCACGGGATCGGCCAAAACAGCTAAATTTAAAAAAAATGCTGGCGTAGCTGCTATCGTCCTCTAGTGTTACATAAAAATAGCTGTCCCCGACAAATGCGCTATCCGCCACAAAAATAACTATCGAAATCGGACAAGTATTTCCTGAGATCAGCATTTTCAACCAAACAAACTCTTCAGATTGCTGTACTTAACGCACAAGTGGGAGTTTTTTTAATTAGTATTTAGTATTGATAAAAAAGACAAGACGAATATAGTGAGCCGAATCAGCGACTGCCATACATCATCCACAAATTAAAAAGCAAGGGTCTTTTAAAAATTAGCGGCGATAGCCCAGTGGTGTACGTAACGGACTGCCGAGACGATGGTCTCGGGTTCGAACCCTAGGTGCCCCGGGCACACACCCCTGACTTTTCGAAGTTATGTGTGCATTATAAATTAATTATCGCTCGCAAATTGATGTGCCTGGTAGATGGCAATAGGCTCGCCCCCTATTACATTGGGACCGAAACATAACTGGCGAAATGTGGGTGTGTAATACACCTCTGCCTACCCCTTCGGGGATAACAGGCGTGAAGTTATGGTCTTTTAAAACATTGTATTCAGTCCCTAAGCTACTTGGCCCACGTCTCTAGCTAGTATCCCTACTGAGCTACCGCTAAAAAGCTATGTCAAATATGTATTCTCAGATCTAAAAAATCCATGGATTGATCGAATATTGAAACCGGCCGCTAAACAGTAGGTAACATGACATAACTTCACGCCTTTTATCCCCGAAGGGATAGGCAGAGGTGTATACACACCCACATTTCGCCAGTTATGTTTAGTTGTAGGTCCCAATGTAATAGGGGGCGAGCCTATTGCCATCTACTGGTCACCTTATTAGCGAGCGATAATTTTTAATACACAAATAACTTCTAAGAGTTGAGTGCCCGGGGTACCTGGGGATCGAACCCGAGACCATCTCGTCTCGGCAGTTCGTTACGTACACCACTAGGCTATCGCAGCTATTTACAGTAGGTATAACCTGCTATATACACACTCTCCGATATAGGATATTATTAAGTACACTACAGTGTATCGTGATACACAGTTCGTACATTAGTGGGTAGTGTATCGCCGCAGGGACGGGGACTGGCAGGGGACGGGCAGACTGAAGATTGGTATGTATGTACGTAGGTATATTTTGGGGGTAGCGCCGGGTGTTATTTAGCATTTTAATACCCATCGAATAAATTTCTTTACAAATACCCGAATGGTGAGTCCCACTGACTTTTACGTAGAGGGTCTCTGGTTCATACACACGCCGCGCTTCGCTAATTTTTCGAATAAGTGCGCATTAATTTAGTAATTATCGCTTGCTAAACGGTGAAGAAGAACATCGTGAGTTCGTGATGATACTTGCATGTCTGAGAGTTTTCCATAATGTTCTCGAAAGACATGTGAAGTCTGCCAACCCGCACTTGGCCAGCGTGGACCATGGCTGTCCCTTCTCTAATTAGAAGAGGGCCGTGCCCCGTACGTTCATAAATAGGGCTGGTATGATGTAATTTATTATTCAAATGGACCTAAGGGAGGCTTTTTGAATATTACTATGATCAGGCATAGTATTTTCTTGAGCCACTGCGAATTTTACACATTGAAATCAATTTACGGTTTACAGATTCAAATCTAATTATCTAGAAATTACTTTATTTATTATAGACCGACGTTTCAGCTACTTTGTAGGAGCCGTGGTCACTGAAGACTATCAGGCATATTCAAATGAGAAAGGTTTTGTAAGGATAAGGATGTAAGGATAGATTTTTGTTACTTTCCAAGATTCAACTACAGGGGGCCAATTCTCCTATTTTTATCATCATCAGCCTTTAACATTCCACTGCTGAACTAGGCCTCTCCTTTGAAAGGAGGAATTGGCCTACTATACCACGCTGGCCAAACGGGTTGGTATAGGGTTTGTATCAAATTTTCCTTCTCTTACAGTGCAGTTCTCTGCACAATATGCTCCCTCTGTCGGCTCTTACGACACCCATGGGATGATATGGGGTGGTGACATTCCGTATTCTTAATCCGTCACCACACGGAATATTTTTATATGACATTGATATTATATTTTGAATGTACTCAGAAGCGGTATTCTGATAACCTAATGTCATTATCGTATAATTTGAAATAAACAGTTCGTCGTTGACACATATTTTGACACTTTTTCAAATTACGATCTCGTTACAACTTCGTTCAACATACATACATACATACAAAGACTCACGCCTCACGCCTGTTTCCCCGAAGGGGTAGGCAGAGGCATATTAAACGCCCACTTTTCGCCAGTGTTTTGATCCCACGTAATAGGTGGCGAGCCTATTGCCGCTTATTGGGACATTTTGTTTGCCAGAGCCTCGTCCGTTGATCGGCAGGTGCACGTTGGGACCCTAAGTTCTTGGTGGGAACCCTATGCACACCGTTCAATTATCAGATAATTTAGAAGAATACGCTTTTTGTGACGTAAGTATGACACTGACATGATATCGAAACTATATTTATTTAGGAGAATTGGGCCCCAGATCGCATTTAGGTCTAAACTACTCAGTACACCGATTTTTTAATGATTCCTTACTGCGTTTTAACGAACAACTTCTTAACGACCAAATTTGTGTTATTTTAAGGGTAAATTAATAACTTGTTCAGGTGTCAAGGTTAAAGACATACTTAGGTATATTTATTTTTCTTATAAGTGTGTGGCTACCTCTGTAATCTCTGATATATATCGGAGTTTATTGGCCGCCCGAAGGGTCTGGCTACGAGATCGGTTTCAGCGGCGAGCGGCGCGGCAGGGGCGATGTACATGGCGCGTTTACTCTGAGGCGGCCGCGCGCCGCGTCACAGTAAACGCGCCATGTACATCGAAAACGCTCGCCGCTGCCGCCCGCCGCTGTAGGCCGTGGCCGGGCCGGAATACCTTCGACACGGTCTGATTATTGTCCTGAGACAAGAACCGGGACCGACGACTTTACGTGACCTGCAAAAGGCCGGTAGCGGTCTGATGTGAAGCGGTCACCCATCCAAATGTTGACTTCTACCAACATTGCTTTACTTCACCGATCTGTTACGAACGACAAGCCAATCAAGATACTGTGAGCGCTTCACAAAATGAAGTATTCACAGGTCATAAACATTTAGTAAGGTCACGAGGTGACGCTTATGAACGTCAAATGTTTAGTAAAATTACGTGTAACTTCTCTACATTTACGTAAAACCGTGAGAAAGAACTGACAATGAAACTCATGGCCACTCATTTTAATCGCTGATAAGATCAATGTACAGTATACATACATACATAGTCTCACGCCTATAACCCCGAAGAGGTAGGCAGAGGTGTATTTCTACACCCACTTTTCGCCAGATACTTTAGTCCTACCTACGTATTAAGGGGCGAGATTAATATATCTATGGGCGAGCCTATTGCCGTACCGGGTACATTTCCAGACTCCGAGCTGCTACTGAGAATTTCGTGACAGAAAAACCCAATAACACCTATCGATACCTGCCCGACGCAGGAATCGAACGCGGGACCTCCCGATCCCACGCGCACATTTATGCCGCGAAACCAACGAGGTAGTCGTATAGGGTTTGATGTCGAGTTTTCCGTCTCTACGCAAAGATGGTATAATGCACCGTGTTGTAAGATCAATATTACCTGTTAAAATATATCTGCTAGCTAGTAACCTAGATATAAAATACGTGTCCTGACATAAATAACATAAACATAACTGACGAAATGTGGGTGTGCAATACACATCTGCCTACCCGTTTGGGGACAGAAGGCGTGAAGTTATGTTATGTCCTGACATACAAATTATCGCTGAGCCCCAAATGTTAAAGCTAGAAACACAATTTTGACATAGGTTCCATTAACGTAACCACTAAGTTTTTATATTCACTGTTATTTCATGGGAGCCTTGCATAACATAACTTCACACCTTTTATCCAGGCAGAGGTGTATTACACACCCACACTTCGCCAGTTATGTTTCGCTCCCAATGTAATAGAGGACGGGCCTATTGCCATCTACCGGGCATATTGTTAAGCGAGCGATGATTAACATTTTTAATACACACATAACTTCGAAAAGTCAGAGGTGTGTGCCTGGGGTAACTGGGGATCGAACCCGAGACCATCGTCTCGGCAGACCGTTACGTACACCACTGGACTATCGCAGTAGCCATAAAATAATGCAGGTGTAACCGCCAGCACAACTAGTATAGGATAAAAGGTTGTTTGAAAAGTCACTAAATCAAAAGCTAGCACAATAAAATTGTGGACAACAACTAGTATATGTTTAAAACCAAACTAGATAATGACGTAATTTCTATATGAGGAAATGCGAATAAAGAGGAAAATTAAGTGACGAAATTCATATGAAACAGTTACATTGTAGACTACACAGCTTCATACATATTATAAATTGAGTTCGTATAGGTATCTCTGAAAGGACCAACAGAAACGTTTTGTTTAAACTCCCAGAAAGGCGAGCTTGAGACCCTATAATATAAATGTAAAGGATGCTGATACTGTCTATCCCCTTATATTGAAATTTGAATTGAAAGGACGAGCACACACTAAGCAGCAATAAGTAGGTAGGTATGTATGTAAGTTCCAGTGTATCTAAGTACCTAGGGAATGCAAATCTCGCGAGATTCGGGCTCAAGCGAGATCTCGCGAGATTGGCGATTTTGTATGTTTTTGCAAACAAACGCAATATTTGAAGGACAAAAGTAATAAACATTTTAAGTATTATAAGATAAACATTTATTTTCACGATTTTTCAATAAAGTACTTATAAAAAAATTTCATCTATATTTTTTTTTGACGTATCGATCTATATTTTTTTAATAAACTTCTTAGTAGTAAACTTTATTATCAATTATATAAAACTATATCTACTCAGTAGATGCATTAGATATTACCTACAGATTAATTAACAAAATATACCAATTAGTCAGAGTATTACAAATAAATTAACAGAATATACCAATCAAATGAAAGATTTGTTCAGTTCAAATCACATATCATTATTTATTACGAATTATTCAGAATCACAAAATCGTCTGCTAAACGGCTTCCTTTTTTGTTGGCCAAATGACCAGCCGTTGAGAAGGCCCTTTCGGATTCAACGCTAGTTGGAACCGCAGATCTCAGGCAGACATCTACGAACTGTAAAAGTTTGCCTTTTGACCACTCGTATAAATTAATTTCATTTTTTATTAATGACGATACCGACAGATTGTAACTCCGTCCGGGTCAGTCTGCGCTTCGAATAAGACGTTTTTATGCTCGAGTGCAATCTCGTTAATCTCGCGAGATCTCGCCCTTTTTTCGACCGAGATCAATCTCGCTAAAAAAGGCCAAGATCTCGTTCACGAAGACGAACGAGATTGCATTCCCTATATCTAAGTAACGTGGTGAATGCCATATCCATTTAATTTCAATGTATAACTTCTGTTGTCTAGTGGATATTGTTTGCTAATCGGCAGGTCCCGGGTTCGATTCCCGATTTTGGCAAAAGTGTTACCGAGTTTTTTTTAGGATTCTCAGTAGCAGCATGGTAGCAGCGCTGAGTCTGCAGAAGTGCCCGGTAAGCAGTGTAACTTCAAAAGCGCGGCGCGTGTCCATCCGCAAAACTACTCACTGTGGGAAGCCTGCTTAATGTATCTCGAATGCTTGCCGATTATATTGCCTACCGTGCACCCTCATACATTTCCACGCCTCTGAGGGTTTAGTATGAGTTTTGCACTCGATCGTCACGTTGGACGATATAGTCGACGGGAACAATTTCCATACATTTTCTAAAAGCGCCCCTAACGGAGAGTAGCGATCGATAGAGACCGCTAGGAGGCGCATAATTTAGGAAATGTATGAAAATTGTTCCCGTCGACTAGTCTATCGTCATTGTGTAAAACTCGTACTAGACCCTCTGTATAGTTACAAACACGATATTGTCTCGATTCAGGGACGATAGAGACGTAAAACGCGAAGCTGTCGAGACATAAATTTGTTTATAAACATGAATGCACAACTGTTTTACAACTGAAGTGCTACACTACAGTTACAAGATGGACTTGGAATGGAAGTGTCTGCAACGAAGGCAGATTGTAACAAAGGTCCTAGGTATGAATTGACAAAATACGAGAAATCCATAAGAAATAGTAGTGCAAATGAGACGCCGGCAAACGTCTTGAGCACTACCATAGACCAAAAGAGCTTCGCAGTAGTCATTTTACGTACAAAAATGTCTCCTGCGCATCTTATTTGTCTATGGTAGTGCTCAAGAAGTTTGCCGGTATCTATACGCGACACTAGTGATGCTGTCGCGTTTTTATCGACACATCATCATCATCATCGTCCTAGTTTATCCATGTTCTATGTAAGACTTTTCGTCTTGGGAGCCCGAGGTCCGCTTAATCGATACGGTAGCGATGCAAACGGGACCCAGTTCATGGAAGCAACTCAAGCAACATATAAAGGCCTTGCCACACGGCACAATTTTACGTCCAACTTGACTAAATCGTGACGTGTAGACGCTAGTCGTCCAACTCAAGTTCATCGGGTGGGCGGTACCACTAGAATTTAACCAATCGGGTGGACGGATTGAAAATCAGTGATTTTATTGTGTCGTGTAGACGGCAAAGCCAGTTCGATTGAAAATTTGATCAGTGGTAAAATTGTGCCGTGTGGCAAGGCCTTTATGCACGTTCTCAGTAGCTACATTGCAAAGTCGTCGTAAGCGATCCAATAAGCGACTAGACTTACAAAGCCTATCAAATATGCGCCTTATCTCAAATCAAAATTCCAAATTCTCTTCAAATTCCTCAGACAACTGTCTACGTTATATCTTACAGCTAATGAAACATGTTTTCCAATAAGCTACTTACGAAATCGCAGCGGAAACTCAACCAAAAATTGTTTCTTAGGTTTCAACACGTGAAATAACGCTACTTATAGCAGTTAGAACCCTGTTCACCCTCATAAAAAAGCTCTAAAACGTGCCTACTTACCTATATCTGTCCTTCAACAACTAGAGGTTTTTACGTCAAAAAAGGTCAACGAACATTACCCAACCGAATTGAATAGTCGGAAAAATTATTTCAACACCAACGTTGTAACGGTATATTCAATTTAGCCGCGTAACACGCTATAAATGCTCAGTTTTCTGGCGTTCAAACTTGGAATGCACAGGTTTGTTTACATAAATTTTATTGTAAATCATAGACAAGATTGTTTGTTTATCTGGAATTAGGTTCACAGAGGTTTTATTGAGAGCGTAGTTAACTGTTAACGACCTTAGTTAGGTTTAATTACCGATAAAATGTTATGTTAATCGATCAATAAGCACGTAGGTAATTAGAATAACAATATTTCTACTATTAATAATTACCATAAATAGGATTATAAGCTTATTTATTCTCTAACTCTTTGTTATAAAACCAATTAGGTTTAGATAGAATAAAATATATTTTAGGGCAAAATCACAAATTCTATTGAATATAAAACCAGTCAATTCCTATTCTGCAAACCTTAAAATATAGATGCTATAAAATTATCATACTAGACGGCACATATTACGGATAAGCACACATTTAGGGTTTCTTCGCTATACAATTTTACATAGCCAAAACATTGGCAAGGACGCTCTCGCTAATGCTAATCAATACTAAATTCTACTGCTCGCCCATTTTAGGTTATGTTACAACAGAGGCGCTGTACAAGTAGTATGTAGCTTTGGTATATGAATTTCAACGCACGTAAGTACAGTACGGCGATAAAAGTACTATAATTACACCGATATATAAACATTCGAATCTACGTGGCCAAGTGTATTGTGGGTTACATTCCTAGGTCGTTAACTCTTAGCTAACAACACAAAGGATTGTTCGTAGACAAAAATCAATGACTGAATTACCTTTTCTAACATCACACATCGAACATTTGAAGGCTTCCGCATTATTTCTGTACGTACAAACGCTGCAATCCCAATAATTTTCTTCGAGCACTTTTGACGGCCTCTTGGCTCTCCGAATGGCATTTTTCTTGTCCATTGTAACTCACACTTACGTCTAAATATAACTAGCACACTTTGATCATGATACTTTTTGTTTTAAACAAAAGTTCTTAACGCACAAACGTAATATAAATCGTCTTAAAATCATTATTTTTGTTTTACTGTGCACAGAAATGTACACTTCTTTACGCCATGACAGATAGTTCATGTTGCGTCGATAAAACAGCGCGGTGGCGCCACTTTCTCTCGAACTGTTTTATCAAAAGATAATTTTAAGTTTTATGCCAATAGATGGCGGTAGCCTTAGCCACATTTTCTATGGCCAAAAGTTTTAAGGGTGAGCAAGAATAAAATTATCTTTTTGCAAAATTGCTTTAAATTTATCAAAATAAAATATTTATTGCGTTATTCGACATGATAGGTACCTACTTATTTCAACTAAGTACAAAACTTTATGTAAACTCGGTATCTACATAATATCTAAGTGATGAGCTCATAGTAGTAGGATCTGTATAATCTATGGTAGTAGGTACCTACCTGCCTACCTATGTACTTACTTATGTAGGCAACGGACGTCAAGGTGACCATGCATTTTGATTCTACTTATTTATAGATAAAAATCACTTGCATAGTTCTCACGAGCATTCTCAAGTCGGTAGTTTTTGTTCTGTTAGGTACGTAGGTAGTCTGCCTCACTGTCAGTAGGCCAATGAGGTAAGAACGGATGTCTACGAATAACTATATGATTCACAAATGATTATTACATCAAAACCACATAATATAAACGATCCGGATACTTAATACCTACCACACGTCTGACAACTGCTCCAATTTTATAGTCCAAATTTGAACTCTATCCCAACGCAATTGAGTCCATATTAGAATTGCAGCATCTAAATGAATAGGTTCGCAGCAACTACAGAAAGGTAGTATGAGGCCGGAATTCTTAGAAATGTCGACCTTTTTTTAACCAAACTATGTGAAATTCTCTACCTGAGTCTGCCAAGGTTTTTGAAACATTTCGCTTTATAATCGCCATTCATGTTGCTTGTATCTGAGGATTTGTATGAGAACCAACGATTTGTGCATGAGCTGAGGCAGGAATGTAGACACTTACTTTGTGTGTGGTCTAGCATCTAATAATTATTTTACGGTAAGTAAATCTTTTCTTTAAAAAAAAATGATTTTCGGCACTAGAAATCTTGTACTTAAGTATACCTACTAATAGGTACTAGACGATGCCCGTGGTTACACCCGCGTTATTTAAGGCTACTGC
This sequence comes from Euclidia mi, assembly GCA_944739405.2. Lineage (NCBI taxonomy): Eukaryota > Metazoa > Arthropoda > Insecta > Lepidoptera > Erebidae > Euclidia > Euclidia mi. Next base: position 9,794,921 of record OX123192.2, on the reverse strand, counting down.
TCCGCTCCCGTCGCTCATAGCGTGATGTTATATAGCCTCTCTCGATAAATAAGCTATCTAACACTGAAATAAGTTTTCAAATCTGACCAGTAGTTCCTGAAATTAGCGTGTTCAACCAAACATAAGTAGTAAGGCCATAGTTCACCACGCTGGCCTAGTGCGGTTTGGCAGACTTCACATGTCTTTTGAGAACGTTATGGAGAACTCTCAGACATGCAGGTTTCCTCACGATCTTTTCCTTCACCCTTTAGCAAGCGACAATTAACAATTTAACACACACATAAATCCGAAAAGTCATCGGTGCGCGCCCTGGATTCGAACCCGGACCCTCTGCGTAGCAGCCTGTCGGTCTCTCCACTAGGCTATCGCTGCCCCACTACACCATGCGTGCAGATAAATCTGTTCACTACAAGGGCCAAGTATACCTATCTACTTGGCCAGACGACCGAAGCAAGAAAGGTTTATGATTTTGCACCAAATGCGCAAGTTGCTAAATGGTTTGTATGTGCTATTTAAAAAAAATAGCCAAGTCGGACTCGCGCACGAAGGGTTCCGTATCATCATTTATAAAAGAAAATCACGTTTGTTGTATGTATAATTAAATATTTTTTAAGTTACTTTTTGTTATTTACACCGGGGAAAAAACTGCTTAAAAATTACGTTTGTTGTATGGTAGCCCCCTTTTAATATTTACTTTATTTTTATTTCATTATTTATTTTTAAAGGTAATATACAATTACTACATATTCTGTGAAAATGTTAAGCGTGTACCTTTTACCGTTAGTAATATACTTACAGCAAAAAATATAAAAAAACACGTTTATTGTATGGGACTCCCCCTTAATATTTTAATTTTTTTATTTTTAGTATTTGTAGTTATAGCGGCAACAGAAATACATAATTTGTGAAAATTTCAGCTTTTTAGCTACCAAGGTTTCTGAGATACAGCCTGGTGACAGACAGACAGACCGACAGACAGCGGAGGCTTAGTAGGGTTCCGTTTTTAAAAAACTCTCCCCCTCCCCCTAAAAAACTACACATGTATATTGCTATTCCCATAATTGTAACGCTCAAGTAGAACTCTCCAGTAGCGTATTAGGTCCAGCCTACATCCCCCGAAGTTACCGGTGTCGATATTCGGGTGCCTTTGCTCGCTTTCTTATCCTTCAATAAACTGTTTTTTTATAGTAATAGACGGCAAACGAGCAGACGGGTCGCCTGATGGTAAGCAATTACCGCCGCCCATGGACACAAGCAACACCACAGTCAAAAAAAGTGCATTTACAGTGCTTGAGTCACAAGTGCGTTGCCGCCCCTTTGGGTTTGGAAAAGGGATAGGGTGAGGAGTGGGATGAGGGAGAAGGAATAGGGGATAGGGCATCCGGAACTCTCACTTACCGAACGAAACTGCTTACTATGTAGGTACTGTTACTTTACGTGGATTTTCTGTGAGAGGGTAGTACTTCCCCGGTCGAGCCGGCCCATTCATGCAGAGGGTCTAGTACGAGTTTAGCGTCGGAGAGTAGCGATCGATAGAGACCGCTAGAGGGCGCATTTAGAAAATGTATGGAAATTGTTCCCGTCGACTAGGCTATCGTCCACCGAGACAATCCAGTGCAAACTCGTACTAGACCCTCTGAAATCAGCAAGACTCTACTACCTGTCAAAGTGCGTGTGCTCTGGCTGCGTATGTAGAGTTCCGTAATGCCCTATACCCAGTGAACTAAGGATCAAGCTATTTTTTTCGTTCGCTACTAGAAGTTGTCTATTTTTTACTCGTTAATTAGTGTAGTCTAATTAGCCGTTATAATGTTCATAAAAAGTTCATTAAATAAGTACACTGTACACTTCGATTACTGGTTTTCATAAATATTTGGCAAACGGATCGTTAAATAAAAAAATGGATATAAGTACCTAGTAAACCCATAGTGGTCTAAAAGAGCTATATATTGGTACACTACCCGACTTAATAGAAATGTTAAAGCAAAAGCTTTTGCATTTACGTGTATGGGACCTACCCTTAATTCAAAACTTTTTCAAAATGAAATGAAATGTATTTATTGCATTAAATATGGTTATAAAATCAGATATTACAATATTATAATTTATATGAATCACATATCTGAGGGTCTAGTACGAGTTTGCATTCGATCGTCACGGTGGAAGATAGCCTAGTCGTCGAGAACAATTTCCATACATTTTCTAAATGCGCCCCTAGCGGACTCTATCGATCGCTACTCTCCGCTTTTAGAAAATGTATGGAAATTGTTCTCGACCCTCTGGCCGTTTAACATCATGCAAAGTAGGCACATAGTAACTTACTTTCTAACAAAATAAAAAACAAATAATAATCATTAAAATTTACTTACTGTATAAAAAGCTTTTTCCAACAACCAGTTTTTTAACCTAACTGTAAATATCTTTTTGGGTAGAATTTTGTTGCTTTCAGGTAACTTATTGTAAATCCTAATTACCACGCACGGATAGCAGTTCCGTCGATATAATTCACATACATACATACATAGACTCACGCCTGTTTCCCCGAAGGGGTAGGCAGAAGCATATTAAACGCCCACTTTTCGCCAGTGTTTTGATCCCACGTAATAGGTGGCAAGCCTATTGCCGCTTATTGGGATATTTTGTTTGCCAGAGCCTCGTCCGTTGATCGGCAAGTGCACCACTTGCAGGTGAGGTTGGCTTGGGACCCTAAGTTCTTGGTGGGAACCCTATGCACCCAGGTTAGCGACATAATTTCTATTCTTATATTAGGTAATATTAAGCGGTCAGGATATCTAGTATTAAAATTACATTGATCGCTCCACTTATCGAATAAGTCTGGATATGCCTTCACAAAATTACAACATTCCAGTATATAAATAGAGGCAACAGTGAGTAGTTTAAATTTTGGAAACAAATCTCTACAGGTGGTAAGAGGTGATACTCCAGTTAAAGCTCGGATACATTGCATCTGGGAAACAAATAATCAGTGGCGGGCTGGCGGCGCTAGACCACATGTGGACGGCGGCGACATCAAGTTCGCGAGGCCCTTTAAATCGATGGCGAGGCCCCGTTTACTTCGTAGTAAAAAACCGTCAAAATGAAGTGAGCCAAATTATAAAATAATGTATGAATAAATAAATGACTATTCAAAAATTTTTACCCAACACAGATCTTGTCACTCACGTGTTCGAAAATAATTAAAGTCATTATCATCTGCTTAGCTTTTTCCAGAATTGTTGGGTGTCGGCTACCTAAGCCAGGATGATGGCGAAACGAAATTCAGTAGGTATGTAGCCTGTAAAACTTTTTGCGAGGCCCCCTCAGGCGCGAGGCCGTCGCGTCGGCGGTTGGATGTGAATGTTGGATGCAACATAGGTATGATATGCTTGGAGGCCGACCTTTTGATTAGCAATTTTGGTTAAACGCCAGAGAGCATATGCAAATCTATCAATTTTGCTACACACCTTCTTAATATGATGGCCTCATCGACATTGTTCATCATAATATAATGTTATTGTAGGTACAGTTTTCTTCGTTTACTCACAGTGTTATTAATTTCAGCTCTCTAGTGCACAACTGCACAAAGTACCTATAGTTTTTGCGTGAAACAGTGGACGGACAGACGGACGGACATAGCGAAACCATTAGGTTTCCTTCTAGTTTACTTCGGAACCTTAAAAAGGATTGATTTCCTTATTATATGACAGTAAAAATATACAATAAGTTACCTAAATACTATATCAGAGATACCTTCTACCACTACTCTATTTACATTCAGAAAGTCAATTAGAACCTATTTAATAAATAACTGCTACTATTCAGTCACAGAATACCTACAAAATAAATAAATTACTATACCTACCAGGAACCTAGACTAAAACAATAATAATTTTATTTTTATGATTAATTTAATTGTATGTAGGTAAGCGCATTATAAACAACATATACTAATAATTGTTTATTTCTAATTAAGTATAATTGAGTATTATTAGCAAATTAATAATGTAAGTGGATTTAAATTTTTATTTTTGTTTTATATAGTATTATTACATATTAGCCGTGTGGTTGACGGCATAGAATACAAGTGTCACCACCTCCCGTGGGTGTCGTAAGAGGCGACTAAGGGATAACACGATGCAAATACCATCTTTGCGTAGAGACGGAAAACTCGACATCAAACCCTATACGACTGCCTCGTTGGTCTCGAGGCATAAATATGCGCGTGGGATCGGGAGGTCCCGGGTTCGATTCCTGGGTCGTGCAGTGTTATTGGGTTTTTCTGTCACGAAATTCTCAGTAGCAGCACGGAGTCTGGAAATGTGCCCGGTACGGCAATAGGCTCGTCCCTTATTACGTGGGACTAAAGTATATCTGGCGAAAAGTGGGTGTAGAAATACACCTCTGCCTACCCCTTCGGGAATAAAAGGCGTGACGATATGTATGAATGTATGTATGTATAATATTATTGCAATGCTTGTAAAAGGTACTAAGTTTTAAGCACATTAATTTTAACTGAACACCCAAGTGTACACACTTGGTTCGCAATAAACTTTTTGACTTTGACTTTGTTTTCACTAATATTTGTAAGTACCTATTTAATAGATAGTCGGTTTTCAAAATCCCACGCTTATAGGTCTTACATAGTACAAAAAAACGCTTCAAGCGTCACTCTGTCAATCTAGGTATTAAAAAGAAGTACAACCGGTAACAAAAACGAAGCATCTGTGAACGAAGCCAAATAAACACATGTTGACGTCAAACAGTAGGATTACGGAGTACCTGACGTCAGCTAGATGGCGGGTACCTACGATATTTGCATGTAACCTTAGGCACAGATAATATAATACTATACTAACGGCGATAGCCTAGTGGAGAGACCGACAAATTGCAACGCAGAGGGTCCAAGTTCGAATCCACGGGACGCACCAATGACTTTTCGGAGTTATGTGCGTATTAAATTGTTAGTTATCGCTCGCTAAACGGTGAAGGAAAACATCGTGAGGAAACCTGCATGTCTGAGAGTTCTCCATAATGTTCTCGAAAGAGATGTGAAGTCTGCCATCCCGCACTTGGCCAGCGTGGTGGACTATGGCCTTACCCTTCTCATAGTGAGAAGAGGCCCGTGCCCAGCAGGGGGACAGTTTATATACAGGGCTGATGATGATGATGAGAGGTAAAACGTTATCTAATGTATTTTAGTAGTAGTAGACTGCCTCGTTGGTCTCGCGGCATAAATGTGCGCGTGGGATTGGGAGGTCTCGGGTTCGATTCCCGGGTCGGGCAAAGTGTTATTGGGTTTTACCGTTAGGAAATTCTCAGTAGCAGCACGGAGTCTGGTAATGTGCCCGGTACGGTAATAGGCTCGCTACCTATTACGTGGGACCTTAAAATTCATAGTGAAATGTGGGTGTAATATTACACCTCTGCCTACCCCTTCGGGGATACAGGCGTGAGTCTATAAAAAAAAATAGTAAGTACCTAACTAGTCTGTAAGTTATTATAAGTTATAAGTAACTGTTTATTTTTATAGTTGGTAGAGTTAGTAGAATTTTATGCTTAACTAAACTTCACCGGCGGCTCCACCGGCGACGATTATGCACCTAAACCTTCCTCACGAAACACACTATGCATTAGTGAAAAGCGTACAAAAATCTGAGCGGTAGTTTTTGAGTACCTATATATCGTTTACACAGATAGAACGAAGGGGGACTTCATTATATAATAGCTATTGATACATACATACATACATAGACTCACGCCTGTTTCCCCGAAGGGGTAGGCAGAGGCATATTAAACGCCCACTTTTCGCCAGTGTTTTGATCCCACGTAATAGGTGGCGAGCCTATTGCCGCTTATCGGGATATTTTGTTTGCCAGAGCCTCGTCCGTTGATCGGCAGGTGCACCACTTGCAGGTGAGGTTGTCTTGGGACCCTAAGTTATTGGTGGGAACCCTATGCACCCTATTGATGTATATGTATATCGTACTCGTACAATACGCATAAGTAAGGGCAGCGATAGCCTAGTAGAGATAACAACGAACTGCCATGCAGATGGTATCGGCTTCGAATCCACGGCACGCACCAATGATTTTCGAAGTTATGTGCGTATTGAATTGTTAATTATCGCTTGCCCCGTGCCTTGACGAGCACGTTAAGCCGTCTGTCCCGGCTGTCATGAAGATCTTTGACAGTCGTTACGGGGCGTCAGTACCCATAAATAAACTGATACTGGTCTAAACCATGGAATATCGCTATCCCTTTGAGTTGTAGAGGTCAGACGGCAGTCGCTCTGTGGAAAAGTTGATATTCTGTAATTTCTGGTTAGACTAGTAAGCGGATCCCGGGCTCCAAGGCGTGTAAGTCTTGGATGCAACCGGGATAACGATAGGGCTATAATGATGAATACGCATAAGTAAGGAAGGACTGAGCACTATCTTATTTTAAGTATAAAAATAAAATAATATCCCCATAAATATATGTAAAGGGTACATCGAGCCGTAGTAAAAAGTAGAGTCTATCTTAAATACCTACGACAATTAAGGAATTAGGGATATAAATAATACTAGTTATAAAATTGGTTATAATGGCTAAATTTATTTTTAATAGGTATTAACTATCATCATCATCAGCCTGTAAGAGTCCACTGCTGGATATAGGCCTCTCCAATATCACGCCACTGAGACCGATTTTCGTTTCTCTGTGTCCAGCCGCTGCCAGCCACTTTGCGTGTATCGTCATTCTAGTTCTCACGTTTGACAAGACGCGCTCTCCATTCTCCACCATATTTGTAAGTAAGTAGATGAACCCGCAGTCAAAGAGCTCAGATATTTACATAGAGGCGCATTTCCTATGGGCGCTCTGAAGACAAACTTCCTGTGACCGAAATTGCCGCTTGGCCGCGTGGCAACCGCGCTGTGACAGCTGTCTCTACGAGAGCAAGAGAGACGAACGTTTCTCCTGTGTATCTTAACTACGAGAGCAAGAGAGACGGAGAACGACGCCAACTACGAACTAAACTGGAGACAGTCTCCACTTATAATCGGCACACGAAATCCTTAAGAACTGCGCTTCTATGTAAATCTGTATTCATTGCCGCAGTTTCACCAAAGTCATTTAGTGCTATTGCTGCGCACCCAGGTCTCATAGGCTGATGTGATTTAACCTATAATATTCCTTGATACATGAGTTATCCATCACACAAGTAATTAATCAAATCGGACCGGTAGTTCCTAAGATTTGCGCGTTCAACTAAACAAACTCTTCAGCTTCATTATATTGGGTATAAGTATACTTTTTTTTATAGACTCACGCCTGTATCCCCGAAGGGGTAGGCAGAGGCGTAATGTTACACCCACATTCCGCCATGAATTTTTAGGTCCCACGTAATAGGGGGCGAGCCTATTGCCGTTACCGGGCACATCACCAGACTCCGTGCTTGATTGAGAATCGGAAAACCCAATAACACTTTTGCCTGACCCGGGAATCGAACCCGGGACCTCCGATCAGCAGTCGCATACGCTATCCACTGGACCACGGAGGCAGTCCCACTGGACCACAGAGGCAATATACATAGATAGTATTAAATACAATTTGCCTATAAAAGCCTAGAAGAAACCAATAAATCTCTTCTGCGTACAGTGAACTTAGAGCCTGAGGGCTGTACGCACATAATTATGTGCGTATTTAATTGTTAAACATTTCTTACCCGGGACTTTCCCGGTGATTACGTTAAGGTATCGGTCCCGCGTGTCATGAAAATCTTTGATACTGGATATAGGATAACAACTTCTGTAAAGACAGAAGGTTGTGATCAGATATTTACACACTGGTATTAACCAAAGCAAATCACCCCTTGGACTAAAAGTGGGCCACACGCTCTAATGGCGCTGATACACCTGAGTATTCACATGTAACTTGTAACATAACAGCGAGCATTCGCCGTTTTCTGTTTTGTCGAATCGAACATTTTCAAGATAATTCTAGCGAACATTCTAAATTCAAATATTCCGTAGAATATATAAAATATAGAAATCGTACTACAACAGCAGTTATATCTAATATGTTTACTTCGGTTTGACTTATGATAGAGCAAGAGTAAGATAAATATACAAATGATGTTTCTAAATAATAAAATGCAGATTTTAATTTGAACAGGTTTAATAAATCACACGTTTTGTCTGTTCCTACGTTCAAATTTATTTATCGATATCGAGAGTTTATCAACATTCTATTGAAATTAATTCTGAGTAAACCAAATCTAAGGATCTATTGTAAATATTATCGATATTTATTCTGAGTAAGCCCATCACTAGTCAAGATAAAATTAGTGTCAAACTACGAAGATTCTTCCCTAGATTAAAATCATAAGTCAAAGTCACAGAAAAATAATGGTCAAAGTGAAGTGAATATATTGGGTTTAACCGCCATTGTAGCGCGAATTCTATGTCTTATCTATATTCACAGGCTCGCCCGAATGTTCGTGAGAATGCTCGCTAAAACGCACTCATTTCTTTTGTAACATTCGCGAGAATGCTCATTACAGGTGAATGCTCAAGTGTATCAGCGCCCGAAGATATTTGTTCGCAAAACTTACCTACTACCAGAAAGCTTCCATCCTTATTCGATTCAAGTTCTTAAACAAAGACAATAGTAGTTTATAAAATAAAACAACAGTATAGTCTACCATTGTGTACTAAATCGGGCTAAATCTAAACTAGAACGACTCCTAATGGTTGTCTGAAGTACTTGTACTCGTAAGTATAGACAAAGTTATGTAAGTGATCTTGTAACTATGCGCCGTACACTGTTTGTAGTAGCGCGAAGTACGACCATGCTGTGCTGAGAACCTGTGGACATAGAATAATAGTAATTAAGAAACTAGAAATTCAACATCTAGCAACAATATTTATGAACAATTGGCTCATCAAATTCTATGGGAGTCTGATCTTAACCAAATCGAACGTACCTCTATTATGCGTAACTTCTGGAGTAGTAGGTTTACATATTGTACAAATATTGTGGCAAGTAGGAGGAATTTCCATGCGTTTAGGCCAACGACAACCCAACCTACTAGACACCTAATGTTTTCATTTTTACAAACAAACAATTCTGTCAAAGCGCTGAGGTATGCGGGGTGAAGGGGTCTACAAAAATGCATTCTAATTGGCCGGTTCAAATTTGCGGTACGTCATAATTTATAACTAGTGTTGGGACTGGTCTTATCTAAGACGTATAAGTCTAACGTGTTGTCAGAAAGTGTTCGCCTTACGTCTGCCGTCTAGTAGGCTGGGTTGTCGTTGGTTTAGGCGTTTCAGCCATACATGTTAGTGGAAACATTCTCAATTTAGGACCCCTCAGGTCCTAAATTGAGAATGCTCATGCTCATGTCCGTGAGGCATATGTTTTCTCATTGTTATAATTATATTTTCGGTGCTTGTCTCCCCTTTTTCGAAAAAATGCAGATACTTATTTAGAACTAAAGATCCTCCATTTGCTTCAATATAAAATTATAAAACACTAGCCGTTTCCCGCGGTTTCACCCGCGTCCTGAGGGAACTACTGCGCGTAGGTACCCGAAAAAAACCAAATATCTTACGGACCCCTATTTTTCTAAAATAAAATATAGCCTATGTTACTCGCAGGTAATGTAACTTTCTAATGGTGAAAGAATTTTTTAAATCGGTCCAGTAGTTTTTGAGTTTATCCATTACAAACAAACAACCAAAAATACAGATTTTTCCTCTTTATAATATAAGTGTAGCTGTAGAAAAGATTTGCCACATATGAATGGTTTCGAAGCAAACGTGCTACAAAATAGCCCACCTTTGTTCATTCTCCTTTGGAGAAGCCTGTGATCAACAGCGCACTACGAAATACTACGTGAGGATCATTCAAAACTAAATATTCGTTCCTCCCAAAAAGACTCACTTACACGCATAAACGCCCTTAAGTTGACATCCGCGTAGCCTGCCGCTGTCAATTTGCACGGCTCCTGCGCCCTGACAAAATAAACCTTTATACAGTGTGACGTACGATGCACTGCATCTAGACACAAAATTACGAAGTGTACCGAAGCCAAGGTATATACAACGCGCGTTCTAGTAACGCAAACATAGACATATTAGACATAGCTCACGAACGAAATATCTGAGAACAGTTAGGAACAGGGAGAGCCCGAGTGCTTGAGATACGCGTTTATGATGTTCTTCTACTAAGATGGAGCAACAAAACAGGGTTCTTAGTTCAGGCGATGGATCATCATCATCATCATCAGCCATTAACAGGCCTAGTCCAGCAGTTGACTGCTGGACTAGGCCTCTCCTTTGAAAGGAGGAATTGGCCTACTATACCACGCTGGCCAAACGGGTTGGTATAGGGTTTGTATCAAGTTTTCCTTCTCTTACAGTGCTGTTCTCTGCATAATATGCTCCCTCTGTCGGCTCTTACTACACCCATGGGATGATATGCGGTGGTGACATTGCGTATTCTTAATCCGTCACCACACGGATGCTAAAATCAAAATAATAAAACAAATTAGCGGACCCTCCGGCCAGATAGACCGATGCCACGAGGGGGCTGGATGACAAAAACGGAATATCGTGTCTTGTCGCGTACCCTGAAGGAGGCCTACGTCCAGTAATGGACTGCAATAAGGCTGATGAGATGAAATGAAATGTATAGTTCTTCACAGTTGATTACCCTAACACGACCGCCGAGTAGCTATGAAAAATAGGGTTCATACATGAGTACCTCTGTATTACCGACGTTTCCGTGGTCGGTGGGACTGGTGACCCGCCGCGACCACGGCTGTTGTTAAATATCGCGAGTAAAACCCATTATAATAAAACTGTATGTTTTTTTTATAGGCGGCAAACGACCAGACAGACAGATCACCTGATGGTATGCAATTACCGCCGCCCATGGACACAAGCAACACTGCAGGAGTCACAAGTGCGTTGCATTTGGGGTTGGGAAAAAGGGTAGAAAGAGGGGTGGGATGAGGGAGAAGGAATAGGGGATAGGGCCTCCGGCACTCTCACTCACCGAACGAAACGCAACAGTTTAAGTACTGTTACTTTACGTCGATTTTCTGTGAGAGGGTAGTACTTCCCCGGTCGAGCCGGCCCATTCATGCTGAAATCAGCAAGGCTCTGCTACCTGTATAAATGATGATACAAATCGCGAAAGTTTAAAATCGATTACATAAATGAGCTTGACTTTTGCACACTTGGTTATTCTGTGATCTACCTACGTAGATCAGAGTGCATTCTCTTGTACCGTCGAGGACTTTTTGTGTCTACAGAGGGGCGGCCTCTCAATTACGTAATTAATATCTCGTTACCTGTCTAGTATTTGTACTTCGTGTTGGTAACTGGTAAATTTCAAACATAGTGGAATTAAGGTATAGCAGGTTTGTTTAAATAGTGAAGCTTTAGAACTTTGGCATTAATTTATAATTAGGTATGTTTTACTAGATTAGGCTCTGCCCTCGAGTGTCCGCCTATGTGACGGAGTATAGCCTGTAGGTTAGGATATTACTTAAGACATCAAATCCGTACAGCAGTGTTTTCAAGGAAAATCCATCCAACCAATCCTTATCGTCCGCATATATACTTTAAAGTAGGTATAAAGATGATGACAAAGCAGCCAGGTTCCGATAAGGCTGTTATTTGTTGAGAAGCTACAATATCAATTGTAGACAGAAGAATCTTCTGTTGTAATTTCTCGATAACCAGTCAAGTACAAACCATTTGCAAAGATCTTTAGTCATGTCGAGATGAATGAACTGCTCTATGACTTACCTAGTTTGTACCATGAGAAGTTGCCTTCCGACAGAACTACTGGCCAAGTACCACAGGCTGTTATATACTGCGCTGCTTACTTCCATGCTCTGAAACAGATGATTGATGGATGTAATAATTTTCTTCTTTCTCTAAGGCAAGCAGTAGCTACTTTGTATTTTGGCATATCTTCTGCCGACACCCTGATTGGAAAGCCTTGTTCATGGATTAATTACGCGGGGACGCGTGACCCCGCCACTAACGTCGAATACACCGCAGTGGTTTTAGTGATTTGGCGCCAGCGCCTTTAAGGGATTTCACCCTCAACCTCAAGTCAGTCGATCACGTTTCATGCGATTGAGAGACGAACTCGACACAGAAAAGAGTCGACATCGTGTCGTTAAAAAAATTGTATACGGACAGCATGACCATACATAAGACTTACGACAAACTACTGCAATCTGTCCATCATTTCCCTTATCTCAGGTTCATGCTAGCGATCTTTACAGTTATGTCTTAGAAGACGAGTTTTAAAGAAGTACATACACATACATACATATCGTCACGCCTTTTATCCCCGAAGGGGTAGGCAGAGGTGTATTTCTACACCCACTTTTCGCCAGATATACTTTAGTCCCACGTAATAAGGGGCGAGCCTATTGCCGTACCGGGCACATTTCCAGACTCCGTGCTGCTACTGAGAATTTCGTGACAGAAAAACCCAAAAACACTGCCCGACCCAGGAATCGAACCCGGGACCTCCCGATCCCACGCGCACATTTATGCCGCGAGACCAACGAGGCAGTCGTATAGGGTTTGATGTCGAGTTTTCCGTCTCTACGCAAAGATGGTATAACATCGTGTTATCCCTTAGTCGCCTCTTACGACACCCACGGGAAGATAGGGGGTGGTGACACTTGTATTCTATGCCGTCAACCACACGGCACTTTTAAAGAAGTAGTGTTATATATTTATAAATAATGTAACAAACGTACCGCACTCATCAGCATATCGGCGAAGAAACACAAGAAGAACACTTGCATGAGCCCCATGAAGAGAAACGTCACGAATGTGATGATCACCACTGTGTCGTCTACAATCTGGTAAAGTATTCAGTCATTCGGATGATTAAAATAAAATGTTGACAATTATAAAAAGCGCTAGTTTTTATTGCTTGGCAGTATAAAATCGTCATCATCTTAGTGATGTCCCAGCTGTCATCTCAGACGAATGATTAAAAACTGAGCTGAGCTTCAAGCTCAAAACAGGGTCAGGGTCCACATATAATTATGCTCTGTGGACGGCAATTGAGTAGGCTTCTGTTAAGCGGCACTAGAATAATGGAAAAATGTTGTAAAAACAAGCTTACGCGAAGATGTTCTTATTAAGCATATTTAAGCAAAGATGTCTTGCTAATGAAGACGTAGCAGATTAAAGAAAAACTAAAATTACCGTGACGTTGAATCCGGTGAGGCAAATCACCAACGAGCTCGACAAAAAGTTGAACAGAGTCGACTTGGAGTAAATTATCTCAAGAATGTTTGAGGAGCTGAAAAAGAAAATATTTTTTAATATGAGTAAGATGCAATGGCAATAAATAAAAGAGACATTAACACTTTAAGTGACTAAGTAAAACCGAGTAAAACGTGTGATTCTTTGGGGCCGGGCCTCTTCTCACTTTGAGAAGTGTAAGGCCGTAGTCCACCACGCTGGCTAATTGCGGGTTGGCAGACTTCACATGTCTTTCAAGAACATTATGGAGAACTCTCAGACATGCAGGTTTCCTCACGATGTTTTCCTTCACCCTTTAGCAAGCGATAATTAACAATTTAATACGCACTCCGAAAAGTCATCAGTGCGCGCCGTACTTGCCGGAAATCTGTAGCACCTAGTCCGAATAAGGACCTCTCTTAATTTGCTTCAGAATAGTAATTTGAGTGTATAGGAGGATTTGGTCTAATATTTTTGACGTTTGGTTCGTTCCATCTCCCCCGCAAGATATTATTAGCTGAATGTATTTCCTTAGTCACCACTTAAGACATCCACGAAATGAAATGGGGTAGAGATACTTTGTATTCCTTATCCGTTACCAAATTGACATCAAAAGAACAAGCTAAAGAATACAGCTGGTTTCAGAATGTCTTTCGTTTCTTGAAAGCAGATTTAAAGCCTAGGATTAATCATTCAGTTGATGAGGGTAATTAAAAAACTTAACTGTATTAGATCTTGATGCCATTTCACCAGCTCAACAAATTTATCCTGGAACTCAACACCATGGTACGCTTCCTCTGCTGATGAACTTCTGTTCGGTATTATCCTTTCGAAGTCGTATTGTAACAATTTGAACTGCACCCGAATGTGCGTGCAGCAAGTGAAAAATAAGTAGTCTGCAGCACCCATCTCTAATAGTACTATGCATTCTGAAATATAAATAGATAAACCGATAAAAATATGTAGAGATAGAAATTGAGACTTATGTAAATGGGTTTATAAGTAAAACTAACGAATGTACCTACACCGTAATCCATAAAGGAGATCGGGTTCAGATCCGAGCAGCGCACCCCTGTCTTTCCGATATTAAGTGCGTATTGAATTGTTGATTATCGCTTGTCCCGTGCCAAGGCGTATACTACATACTTCAAATGAAGACAAAACATTCTTACCTGACCAAATCTGATGAACGTATGCGAACGGCCAATATTTCAATTCATAAGGAATGAACGAAAACACATCCAAATATGGCAGCAGCATCTCAAACTCATTCGTCTTATAGTACTTCACCGCTATCATTATTATAGGAGTCATATCAAAAACAACAATCATTGAACAGTTTAGTATGTACAGCACATTTATCACAGCTTCTAGAAAACCAGTTTCTTTATCAATAATCACTTGCTTGTCATTGCAAACTTCTCTCGCATTCTCTTTTATTTCAAGTTCTCTCAAAAGTTCTATGAGTTCTTTAACAGATTTTTCGTTTAGAAAGTAGAAATGTGCCTTGATCATGGCCAGTATTGTGAACGTCAAGCATGGAGCTACGCTTGTCAATTCCAAGAAGTCCTTGCCTTTAGCTATGCCGACGATAATGTAGTATATCGAGGCTAAGGTAGCGGAGAGTACCCAGATGAAATTGAAAATGTACATGGAACGGTACTTTATAGTATCTTGTACAGTGACGATTTCATGTTTCATGTTCATACCTGAATACCGAAATAGGACTCCGAGTTTATCGATCGACTTATCAAAAAGTAATGGCTTCGACATTTTTCGATTGATGCACTGTCACAACTTGAAAAGTCCAAATTTCCCTTAAAACTAGTTTTTCTCGATTTTTTTTATATTGAGTAGACTTTTTCAATGTGTATAGCAAAGCTAAAAGTTAATAACTGAGTACGCGTATGAAATACCTACACAGATGCAGGCCGATATCGATGGCAAACCATTTGTTTAATGTAAACAATGTTACCGCCAGATTGCAGTATCGGGTAGACAGGCTGATTTTTATTGCTACGCATAATTTTATTCTTCGTTTTGACTATAATTAATTGTTTTCTGTATTTATAGTGTTTCTCATTATGGGTAGTATTAATCTGACTGTTGCGTTGCCATGTAGGTTTCCTACACCATATACGATTATACGTAATATGTTGGTAGATCAATAGTTATTTAATGTTAAGAAAAATCTTCTGTAGCCGTAAGCCGTAAAAGAACACGTACACATGGGTAGCTCCAATTGTCTTGCGTAGTAATCAACAATAAGTGAACTATCAGACTTTTCCTCCGTCCTTCATAATGGTGTGTTATATTCGAATAGGTCGAGTTTGAACATGACGTCAATGGGCATCTAAAATAAAAAAACATTTAGTATTATTTTCTTCTATTTACTTCACTACCATACTATACGTAACAAAACCTTGGTTTATGTTATTATTGTACCTGCATAGTATGTAGTATACCGAAAAGCATACCGAAAATTAGCACCGATGCTAACTTCAGGAAGGTACTGCTTTTACGCACGAAGACCTAGGTAGATACTAAATTACCGTAACGATTAATGATAGATATTCTACCACAGAATACAATACTTACTTACTTTTATTAAGATGAAAAATACTTCTTGGCGGAGGTACAATTGTATTAATAGGTATGCTTAGTTACCAGTCTACTCACGAAACACTTTGGTAAATATGAAACATTTTGGATTTCTTAAATTATTCTACTGACACTTTTTTCAGAAATTTAAAATTCTATTTTATCACATATGTCACGTATATTTTTTCCTTAAGTCTATATCACCATTAAATACACACTTCAGTAAATAGCGTTGCTGCAATTTGTGTTTTTTGTTTTGTCACATAAATAATATCTTGGATAATACGTCCGCCTTGGCTTCGCCGTAATTAACACTAATTTCTAGTAATTTGGATGGATTTACGTCATTTACTTAACTTTGTCGGTGTACGGTTAGCAGAGGTTTCGAAAGAATTTTGTGAAATTTGTGTCAGTTTTCTACTTAAGGTCTGAACATAAGGACTATAGGTACTTATATTTATATAACAGTCTCAATTGCGTAATCATTCAAATATGTATACTTATGTATTTTTTTTTAACTTTTGCCTAAAGTTGTTCTGAGTTTTTCCGAAATATCAAGAGCAGTACGGAGTCTGACAATGAGTCCGGTTAACAAGTCTTTATTATTGCGTAATTATTCAAATAAAAATTTTCTTTTTTTTGCTTAAGGTCTGAGTTTTTCCTAAATCTCAATGTGTCCGGTAACCCCCTATTATGTAAGAGTTAAAATATCATTACATGGCGAAATGTGGATGTAATATTACACTTCAACCTACCCCTTGGGAATATAGGCGTGAGTCTATGAGCTATCTTCTTGCCCCAGAGATTCGTTTCAAACACAGGTTGTCAGGTTTGCTCCCCGTGTATGTAGCAATAACTGCATGGTTGGCGTAGTAGTTCAAGCAGCCACCTTGTCGTTTTGTGCTGACTGTTGTGGTTTCGATCCCCATACGAGACAACACTTTGTGTGATTCATAAGTTGTTGTTTCGTTTCTGGGTGTCCATTTTGCTAGTAGTTTGTAAAGTCTCCCTCGATACAGGCATTTTTTCCCAGGGCGGGAGTAAAATATTTTTAAACAATTTAAATAAAAATGTTTGTTGTCCACAAACTACATTTTCTATCTATCTATAGACTCACGCCTGTATCCCCGAAGGGGTAGGCAGAGGTGTAATATTACACTACATTTTCTAACATTCTTATTTCAAAGTTTACTTCAATATTTTGATGATTATAGTTCCATTTCTTCACATTTGACTCTTACAAGCGGCGAGGGCAGTCTGTATTGTTTTTCCATTCGCCGTCCATATTGAAAGCAAACAATAGCCCTTCAATGATAGATACATTTTTTTTATTTGTTCTTTGACAAATATAAGTTTAAATAGAAGTTGGAACTGGGTATTATTAAGAAATTAATTTCCTCCGTGCAACTTTTGAGTAGAGATGAGGAATTAGTAAATTTTGCGTCGAAGATGTTATTTGGGTTTTCTTATTTTAAAATTAAGTCAAGGAATTATTTATCCCTGTTTCTTGTATGTAAAAATGTACCTATATGAAGTAATAAAATACACCAAGTACTTAATATTGACTTCTTAATTGGCTATTTCAAAGTCCAGTGCATTCAATAGATACCTATACGAAGGAGCATCATCATCGTTGTAACGTTATCCCGGTTGCATCCAAGAATTGCCGTACAAGACATGCCTTGAAGCCCGAGGTTCGCGAGGCACTAGTCTAACCTAAGATGACAGAATATCAACTTGGTACATGAAGGAGCATCTTGTAATGTAATTTTTTTTATAGAGTCACGCCTGTATCCTCTAAAGGGTAGGCAGCAGAGGTGTAATATCATACCTATTTCACCATGTTATGAGTTTGTAGGGCTAGTCACTAGACCTACAAACAAACGAACGACCTAATAGGCTACACTACACTCTAGTGTAAGAGCCAATAGGCTCTTACACTAGAGTGTAGTGTAGCCTGGGCAAGTGGCAATAGCCACTAATTACACTAGACTCTAGTGTAATAGCCTTTAGAGCCTTTTGCCGTTACCAGGCACATTGCTAGTATGCAGAGAATTCGGAAAAACTCAGTAACTTTAGCCCGGCATAATATACATACATTCCTTATTTTAACAGCTAAAACACACCAACAAATTCTCGCCTAAACGAAACCCGATTTTGCTAACTGATGTAGGTAAAGATATCGATTAATAATCGATACAGATACATGAGCTGCGAACGGTGCTGCAATTATTTCACGACTACCGTCATTAAAATGCAAAATGGCTGTAATAGACGTGCACACTGAAATTCTGATAACGAAATTATAGGGCAGCTCCACTAATTATAGGGCCCGATCACTAATTACATTGACCGTACCGTTTCAAATTATGTGTTTTAATCATACGCAATTTATAATACTGTGATTAACTTTCGAACATTATTCTAAAAGCTTGATAATAATAATATCGGCATGGTTTAATAAATGTACCAATGCAAAACGTCATGTGTAACTCTTCTGATTTTAAGAAGAGTTAGGCCACAACTACCTTCGCCAAATGCAGATTGGCAGACTTCATCAGATTTTCATAATTCAAGAATAGTTTACAAGACTCTCCAGGGTTTTCTTCGACATTTTGTAAGCGCAATTTAAAATGCTTATAACTTCAAAAAGATGATATCTTTTGTGTAGCAGTTTGTTGACTATCGCTAATTAAAGTTTCTGTTTGTGGACCTATACTTAGCTATAGTAAAAATTGCGAAAACTGACGTAAAATTATTAAATTATGTATGACTAGTTGTAAGAAATTGTATGTATGTAAGTATGTTGCAGTCTCAACTGATTCTGTAACTTATACTGACGCAGGTGCCTTATTTGCGATCCAAAAGCTGTTTTTCTTTTTTCCTTTTCTCACTGATATTGTTACTGTTGCATTGAAATTGCAAATAAAACAAGTTCATTTCATTTCATTTAAAAGATTTTTTGAGTGGTGAATTCCATGCTAGGCCATGGATTGCAGAATCGTACCGCATTTGATCTGTGAAAAGCAAATCTGGCAGGGCTAGGAAACGCACTTCATGTGGATCAAATCCATACGCTCTAGAGAAGTGGCTTCTTTCATTCACGCAAGCCATCGCCATCCAATCGACAAATTGGGACAATAACCTTGATGTATTTTTTTTTATAGACTCACGCCTGTATCCCCGAAGGGATAGGCAGAGGTGTAACATTACACCCACATTTCGCCATGAATTTTTAGGTCCCAATAGGGGGCGAGCCTATTGCCGTTACCGGGTACATCACCAGACTCCGGGCTGCTACTGAGAATTCGGACAAACCCAGTAACACTTTTGCACGACCCGGGAATCGAACCCGGCACCTCTGCGAACCTCACCATCGAACCGATCAGCAGTTGCATACGCTATTCACTGGACCACGGAGGCAGAGGCAGCATTGATGTTTTATACGCTAAAGGCAAGTTTTTTAAGAAAAGTCCATTAATTGTTTGATTATTTTAGCTTACATTAGGAGTAATTTGTTTACGATATCCTGTCCATACCATCGGAGGCACATACTCAGCCTGGTAACATCAGGTAGTTTTATTTTGCTTTTTGGCATAAAAGTAAAGTATATTGAAATTTGTTTGTTATAAAGCGGAAATGAGAGAACATTTGGAGGTAAGCATTTTTTATATCAGGTAGTTTTATTTTGCTTTTTGGCATAAAAGTAAAGTATATTGAAATTTGTTTGTTATAAAGCGGAAATGAGAGAACATTTGGAGGTAAGCATTTTTTATTTATATACCTAAATTTGAGTTTAAAGTCTACAAACTACTTTTTCCGAAACCGTAATATATATCCATATTTATTGCTTTACCATTATAAAGAAATCAAATGCCTAATCTCATTACTTTCGAGAAAGTATTTATTCTAGCGGTGCGTAGTACAAGGTTTGCAATCGAGCGAAGTATGACCACGCTGAACTGAATTATCTGAAAATGAAACATTTAGGTACAAGTTAAAAAAATAAAATAAAATATATAAACCTAGCTTCTACACCTCTGGCTAGGCCTTGTCTGTCAGATAAATTTGAATTTAGAGCCAGTCTTGTATGTAAAGAGGCCAAAGTTTAAAATTATTGACCAGTTTCACTGCTGTCTGAAAAGTACCTGTTAAATTAACAGACAAACATAGTCTTACGCCTATATCCCTGAAGAGGTAGGCAGAGGTATATTGCTACACCCACTTTTCGCCAGATTTATTTTAGTCTCACCTAATAGGGGGCGAGCATATTGCCGTACCGGGCACATTACCAGACTCCGTGCTGCTGCAGAGAATTTCCAAACGGAAAAACCCAATAACACTTTGCCCGACCCGGAGATCGAACCCGAGACCTCCCAATCCCACGTGCACGTTTATGCCGCGAGACCAATTGAACAGTCATCTGTTACATTAACTTGTCAGGTAACTCATGAAAATTCTGTTCCAATTTTCAATTTATCTAGCGGATAGCCAAGCTGAAGTGGCAGTGGGCAGGGCACATAGCTCGAAGAACTGATGGCCGTTGGGGCAGGAAGGTTCTGGAGTGGCGGCCACGTACCGGACGACGCAGCAGAGGTAGGCCCCCCGCAAGGTTGACCGACGATCTATATCTGGATAGCTCATCCAACATGAAAATAATTATTCAAATCGGACCAGGAGTTACTGAGATTAGCGCGTTCAAACAAACAAACTATTTAAAATTAGTATATATTTGGAATGCTGTCCTGGCAGTATTTTTATGGTAATAGGCGGCAAACAAGCAGATGGACCGCCTGATGGTAAGCAATTACCGCCGCCCATGGACAAAACCAACACCACAGGAGTCACAAGTGCCTTGCCGCCCCTTGGGTTGGGAAAAGGGATAGGATGAGGAGTTGGATTAGGGAGAAGGAATAGGGGATAGGGCCTCCGGCACTCTCACTCACCGAACGAAACGCAACAGTTTAGGTACTGTTACTTTACGTCGATCTTCTGTGAGAGGGTAGTACTTCCCCGGTCGAGCCGACCCATTCATGAGGAAATCAGCTAGGCTGTACCACCTTTTGAACTTACCTTGTCACTGCTCTTACCTTGTTAGAATAATAAGCATTTATTTTCTGAGTTTTAGATCAGCCAAATACCAATATATACAGCATCGCTTACTGCCATACTCTGTAACATTAAATTAATATCACCATAGTAAAAACAGAATAGTAAGCTAGCTAAGGCCGCTCGGCGAGTTAATTGCCTACTCTTGCGATGACGCACGGGTTGTCACGTGTTTACACCGCGGCGCCGCCGGCTTTGTCGGCGCGCGCTATTTCACCGTTTTTTTAAGTGATTGCGCTGAATACTACAGAATTTAAGCTTGCATATTTTTTTTTTCAAATACCTGCTGACTAGCTAAGCGTTAAATAACTATCTAAATGCCCTTTATAGCGAGAAAAATGTAACAAGTTTAATTTACTGTCGTTTAACACATTGTATAATATTAATAACGTACATAAACAATGGTCGCGGGCGAGCATTGTAGTACCTACATGCATGCGCGCGATCAGACGCGCGGCGCATCCCGTACTGAATCCGCGCCGAGCGTTCCGCGCTCGTGAGATTGTGTGCGTGAAAAGTGCGTGCGTACACGACGCCCCGGCGACTCACGCATACATTCACACCAGCGCGGCGGCGGCGGCCGATTTGTATGAAGCTATCCTACTGTTCTGTTTGTACTATGATATCACAGACCATTTTTGTGAACAATGTCTTAAGAAATGTGAAGAGAATGTACTCTTACATCTTTATACTGCAAATAGAATTGCTTAAAAAAAACAATTATAGTCAAAAGTCAGAGTGACCGTTATGTTAGCTGGGACCGACACGTCACAGATGTGCTCTGATTTAATATGCACATAACTTTGAAATGTCAGTATTGCGCGCCGTGGATATGAACCCCAAAATTCCAACGCTCTGCATAGCAGCCTACTAAGTTGGTATCTCCACTAGGCTATCGTTGCCTTAGGCTTTATCAACTAGGCTTATCACTTTTGATATTATACGTAGGTAAAGAGAATTATTCAACTTACCGATTCCATTAGCAGGTCGCCAAATAAACATTGGAAGAAAATTTGCACAAGACTCAAAACAAGAAAGCATACGAATGTAAATATAAAAAAAAAGTCATCGATTGCCTGGAAATTAAAACAATAAAAACATTAGATTCTTACTACAATCGCGGTTAGAAGATTTACCGCGACCTCTTGGAGGTACGTAATAAACCCTTCACAGTTGCTTAAGTTGTAATGGAGCTAACATAAACTGTATTCAGAAGTTATAATGAAATTCAATAAAAAACATTATAATATTTACTTACCACAAGGTTAAATCCTGTGAGGTAGATGAGAATAGAGCTTGCTATGAAATTAAATACAGTGGGCGTTGTATATAGGCTCTCCAATATACCTACGGAGCTGAAATTATGGACACATGTAAAAAGGTGCATTAATTTCATCAGCCTTATTTTATAAACAACCTTACTACTGAGCACAGGTCAGGTAATAATATAATACATGTAATTCCTTAACAGATCTAATTTATCGTAACTTTGTATTATGCTCTACTGTTGGTAAGTTTCGTTCAAATATAACCTAAAAAAAGATTTTCCCGCTATTGGTATGACATAATTTTTTTTTTATCTAGTTAGTTCTGTAAAAAACATTTTACAGAACTAACTAGATAGAATATTAAAAAACGTTTTTATATGCAATATGCCAGCAAATGGTTCTATTTAAAACAGTAGAAACCTTCTCCATGGCCATAGCTCACCTGATTATCTGTTGCTGCAACTCGACCATTTCTTTAACTTTTATATTAATTTCATCTATAGCTGGTTCCTGTACGGACTCCTTAGGAATCAGGTTCTCGATGTATTAATTCAAGAGATGGAAATGCATTCTTAGATATCCGCAGAATACGTAGAACATACAATCTGTGCCAAAGAGTCCAAGATTGCCAGCGACTTCTGAAGATAAAATGAAACTTAGAATTATATTTTGATTTCCTTTAGTCTACATAATTCCATTTTAACGTTCTATTATTTTTTTTAAAGATAACTCCCGCACTAGGAATAAATCCTGTGTCTCGGGGGACTTTACCAACGAACACAATGAACACCCAGACTCGAAACAACAATTTATGGATCAGACAAAGTTTCTCGTGTGGGGATCGAACTCACAACACTCAGCGCAGTGTCAACCGGCGAGGCGACCGCTTAGACCACTACGCCAACTGTGAAGTTCTCTTCTCTAATCGTTAATATTTGTCCCAAATTCAAGGCAACTCTGCCGTTAGTCGTAATTGACTGGCTTAGTATGAACAAATTATTATTATGATAGCTAGAAGGATTGGAAATATTCAAGATTTCACTTAAGATGGAAATAAAAATAATAAGCGATAAGTGAGGGTATGTGCAGGGGCAGCCATAGCCTAGCGGAGATACCAACAGACTGCCATGCAGTCGGGTATCGGGTTCGAATCCACGGCGCGCACCAATGACTTTTCGGAGTTATGTGCGTATTGAATTATAAATTATCGCTTGCCCTGTGCCTCGGAGAGCACGTTAAGCCTTCGGTCCCGGTGGTCATGAAGATCTTTGACAGTCGTTATAGCTATCCCTGAAATATGGCTATCCCTTCGGGTTGCGGAGGTTAGACAGGCAGTCACTCTGTGGCAAAGCTAATATTCAGCCAAATCCGGTTAGACTAGTAAGCGGACCCCAGGTCGAGACTGGGATAACGCTAGGAGAATGATGAGAATGATGAAGTGATGTGAGTGATGTGCCAAAACCCGACGTGCCTTTGCAAAGACGGCGTTAAACTCCACCAGTCAATCCGAAAAATACTCATATCTTACGGGCCAGTTACAAAACCTCTAGATAGGATCATAATATTCCAGATAAAAAATTAGGCAAGTGCGAGTCGGACTCGCGCACGAAGGATTCCGTAGGTACCATCATCTATAAAAGAAAATCACTTTTATTGTATGTAGGTTATAACAAATTGCTTTAAAATTACGTTTGTTATATGGGAGACCCCCTTTATTATTATTTTTTTTAACTACATATTATTCTGTGAAAATTTTACGTCTACCTGTTACCGTTAGTAATTTTGCGCAAAAAATACGAAAAAAAAAACTCGTTTATTGTTTGGGACTCCCCTTCATATTTTCATTTTTTTATTGTTATAGCGGCAACTGAAATACATAATTTGTGAAAATTTGAGCTTTCTAGCTATCACGGTTTATGAGATACAGCCTGGTGACAGACAGATAGACAGACAGCGGAGGCTTAGTAATAGGGTCCCGTTTTTACCTTTTAGGTACGGAACTCTAAAAAATGAAAACAACATTTTTAAATCGAAGTGGTGAAACCGGCCCTAAATACCTTATGATAACTTGTAGATAACTTTTACTTACCTGACCAAATCTGTTGCAAATAAACCCATGGATAGTATCTAAGGTCAAACGCATCAAAAGGACGAACAACAAAAGCAATTCCAGCAATTCTAATTCATTGGTGCTGTAGAACTTTATCAGATTAATCAGTACTGGATTAAAAGCAAAGCTGATCATCAAAGATATGTAGAATATATTCAATACTCTTATTACTGTGTTCAGAAAATAAGCATCATCTTTTATAATTTTATTTACTTCTTCATTCCCCTCACGTTTTGCTTGACAACTTTCAAGTTCTCTTATATTTGCTATTAGCAAATCATATGACTTTTCTTTTACGACCATGCAAAATGTTCTCAAATTGCAAAGGGCACAAAATATAATGCAAGGAGCAACGTACATAGGTGAGTTCAGTAATTGTTTATTCTCCGCGAGTCCTTGGAAAAACCAAACTATGGCTCCTCCAACCTCGTAATTTAAAAAGAAAGCATTTAAAATATAAACCAGCCAAGCCCGATATTTGTCTTTCGGTTTTTTATTGAATTTGACGTTTAACCCATTTAATAGAAATACGCGTTTCATTTTATGAATAGTTTTATCGATTAGCAAAACGGGTTCAGCCATTTTGAGAGCTTTCGTTCCAGGAGGTTTCTTGACTTGTTCTCAGAAACGATTAATTAAAAAAATATAATTGTGGAATAAATTGTTCCGTTTAATTTACGTGCCCGTTTGTAGACTTTAATAGATAGTAGACAAGAAACTATCTCAAATTGAGTAAAACAATAAAATAATGATAATGTGTTACAATTTACTTAATATGAGTGATTATGAATTAATCATTTATGAAAGTTTACATTTACCGTTATTCTTAGACTAAAGTTGTTTAAGTGAATGGGCCTAGGAAAAGGTATTGAACTGATTCTCCAACTTGATATACTTATATTTTAAATCTATGATAATATTCTCAATATGATTGTGTATATACTTAAAAATATTAGCAATGGCCCACATTTGTAGCGCTTGAAATCATCGGATTTTCAAACCAACTTTCAACCCCTATTTTAACTTGCGGTTTGCATATTACAAAATCCTCCCTTGTGATATAAATTACCAAATTTGATATGCTAGATCGGATTGTTAGTGTGCTACTACCCTCGTAAATTTAGACTCAAAATTCTCACTCAAGTGCAAATGTCTTATACTGCCCCAATCTTGTCGTGTGTAAAATAATATTTTTTTATTTTTATTTTATTTATAGATTCACGCCTGTATCCCCGAAGGGGTAGGCAGAGGTGTAATATTACACCCACATTTCGCCATGAATTCTTAGGTCCCACGTAATAGGGGGCGAGCCTATTGCCGTACATGGCACATTACCAGACTCCGTGCTGCTACTGAGAATTCGGAAAAACGCAGTAACACTTTGCCCGACCCGGGAATCGAACCCGAGACCTCCCAATCCCACGCGCACATTTATGCCGCGAGACCAACGAGGCAGTCTAAAATAATTAAACGAGGCAGTCTTAAATAATAATGCATCCAAAATAACACATTAAACATACGTAAGCAAACTGGAATTTAATAGATGCCTCTTCTAAAAATTTCAGCGCCTGCATAGCTCAGTAGGTAAATTCCAATTTGCTTTAGACAGAAAAAACTACTGCATAATTATTGTTGACAGTTGAAAGACAACCGAGGTCGTAGTGAAATCATTTTCCTGTTTATGGCGTGTTCACCTTTTACAAAAACGTTTTGAATGTTAATTTTCATAAGCAGTAGCTTATTTCCTTCTAGTTATGTAATTGATTATCGTAGCCCTATATCGTCCTTGTGGTGACGGATTAAGAATATGGAATGTCTCCACCCTATATTATCCCATGGGTGTTATAAGAGCCGACAGAGGGAGCATAGTACGCAGAGAACAGCAATGTTAGAGAAGGAAAACTTGATACAAACCCTATACCAACCCGTTTGGCCAGCTTGGTATAGTAGGCCAATTTCTCCTTTCAAAGGAACAAAGGCTGATGATGATGACATCAGTTGTGATCAAGCGCTTAGTTCCGTGTCACACTACACCGTTTAAGACTTATTTAAGAGTTTTCTGTGGCATTGGTCTTCGGTTAGGTTCTTCGGGTGTTTCGGTAGATGCAGTCTGCCGTCCGAACTCAAATAAAACATTCGCGTTTAGAGTTGACAATATGGATCCCGGCGATTTTTGGTGATTGCCCTATTCACGCTTCGTAATTGGATTCACAAAAAGTGAAAAATTTGCCTAATTGTAAGCGTAGTAAGTGCTATTCATAGCGGCGATAGCCTAGTGGAAGGACCAACGGACTGCTACGCTAGGGTCCCGGGTTCGATTCCACGGGGCGCACCAATGAGTTTTCGAAGTTATGTGCGCATTAAATTGTTATTTATCGCTTGCTAAACGGCGAAGGAAAACATCGTTAAACCTGCATGTCTGAGAGTTCTCCATTATATTCTCGAAAGACATGTGAAGTCTGCCAACCCGCACTTGGCCAGCATGGTGGACTATGGCCTTACTTTTCTCATAGTAAGAAGAGGCCCGTGCTCAGCAGTGGGACAGTTTATATACAGGACCGATGATGATGGGCTATTCTTTGTCGATGTCAAATTATAGTGTGATTCCTCCAAGCTGTAATGCATCAAAATCGCCGTGATGAGTGGCATGGCAGCTTGTATATTTTTAAATTTCATTACCGGAACGGACATGCTGTATATTAATTGAATATCTTAATCGCAGGTTTGCATTGTTAATGACGGCAACTGTGAATGCAAGTGACAGAATGAAATTAAAATCACTATTTACTTTTCAACAGTTGTACAAATAGGTATATTTAAAACAATATTTTGTTTATTTTAATTTTTGTGCTTAGAATTGAGGAAAGAGTTTTTCTGTGTACAAAGGGGAAAGGGCATATTATTTTCATTCTTCTCTTGAGTCTCTAAACGATTTCTTTTAATTTTCTTTCTCACTCTTAGTCTGTGCTACTTTATTTTGCTATTGCTCTATTCCCTTGAAAGTTATTACTATGCTCTCAAAATAAACTATGTTTATTAAAATGAAATATTTTTTGTCTAATTTTAGAGCTTGTTTTTGAAATTAAACATTCATAACCATTTTCTCACCTCACTCACTTACTCCATTCTTCTTACCCACTCATTTGAATTTCTTATTGCAAGTAGGTACCTTAACATAGTTTTAATATTGTATACATACTCAATACAAAGACTTAAACCTCTGCAGCATTGTTTACTTAATTATTTTGAAGAAATTCTAACGTATTCTATATCATGTCTGGATCAACTTCACTTATCGATAAAACGATGAAAAAAATTGAATACATCTTTCGCCTGACCGGCATTAACTTAAAAGTCGGAAAGAAATCGCCAAAAGATAAATACCGTTCTTGGTTCATATACGTATTCAACTTTATTTGGGCAAACATTGATGTTGGCGGGGGCTTAGTCTACTTCATCAAACTGCTTGTGACGAAAAGCAGCTTTATTGAGCTGACCTACATATGCCCTTGTTTTACTATGAGCTATCTTGGTTTTGTGAAAGCATTCTTCATGATTACAAATGAGAATAAGCTCGATTTATTAATTGCGAAGATAAAGAAACTAGAAATTGAACAGAAAGAGAGGGTTGGCAATGCAGAAACCAATAAGATCATAAAAACTGAAGACGACTATCTGAACAAAGTAATAAAAGTGCTGAACATCTTTTACATCATTCTGCTTATAGGGTTTGCCTTAACTCCATTACTGTTGATACTGCTGAAATATTATATGACCAACGAAGTGGAATTGCTTTCACCGTTTCTGGTTGTTTATCCTTTTGATCCTTATGATATGAGGTATTATCCATGGGTATACCTACATCAGATTTGGTCAGGTCAGTAAAAACTTGAAAGAATTAATGTACCAAATACTTAAATTTTCAAATTCTAGGCGCGTTTGATACTACAAGAGGTATTGCACTCTGAAAATAATTGTACTTGATTTGTATTTGAATGTCTGCATACAAATTTAACGCTTATATGAACGTGCACGAAACGCGTGAACATAATATTAAAGTATTAATGCACCCCTATGATCCCCAAGGAACATACCTGCCAAATTTCAGCTTCCTGCGCTCAATAGTTTCGGCTGTAGCGTGTCTGTCAGTCAGTAACGCAAGGATTTTATATATTAAGATTTATTTTTCAGAATTCGTAGTAGTGTTTGGACTGTGTGCAGCAGATTTCATGTTTTACATATTTTGCGCGTACATTGGAATGCAATTTAAACTTTTGATATATTACATCGAAAATGTTATTCCATCGGATTATGAACAAATACAAGGTCAAGAAAAAGTTAAAATAAAGCTGGTTAAATTAATTAGGTGGCATCAGGAAATAGAAAGGTAAAGTATATTACATATCCCATGTTAATTATTTAAAGAAAAGTAAAGCTATACTTGACAATCTATACTATAATAAAACTGTAGAGATGAAAAAGTCTGTACATTAAAGATATTTTGACGAAAATTAGCTAAAAA
Organism: Euclidia mi; assembly: GCA_944739405.2. Taxonomy (NCBI): domain Eukaryota; kingdom Metazoa; phylum Arthropoda; class Insecta; order Lepidoptera; family Erebidae; genus Euclidia; species Euclidia mi. Next base: position 9,766,040 of record OX123192.2, on the reverse strand, counting down.
ATCTAGGAAAATGCTAAAAAGCAATACTTGATAATTTTTAGAATTTATGTCTGTCTGTCTGTCTGTCCGACGTCTTTCCCTATATTGCTAAAGATCTCTAAAATGGCGAAATTGATTTCAATAAAACTTACACTCATGTACAAAGGATACTCAAACCTATAAAATAGTATATGTTACATCACAATCGGTTGAGTGGTTTTCGTTGTACAGCTTGACCTCTTCTTTGTACGTAGTCCCAAACAAAACAGGGATCATCCAAAACTGGTTATTTAATTATGTGGTGCCATCTATGATCATTATAAGTTTGTTAGTAAGAGTAAAGTTAGTCCAAATAGGAACCTTCAAAGTGTTTTATGGCTATTTACCGACCAATAGATAGATGTCACTATTTTCAAATTATTTTCTAGCAAAATTAATGTTTCTTGCCAAAAAGACAATAATTATGTGTCGGGTATCTTTCTGTTATTAAAAAAATAATAGAGTATAATATTCGGCATTTTCATAAACAAAAAGTCTCTGTGTCAAAATTTATAACAACTATCTATACTATAATAAAACTGTAGAGGTGAAAAAGTCTGTAGGTACATTAAAGATATTTTGACGAAAATTAGCTCAAAAATCTTAGGAAAATGCTAAAAAGCAATACTTGATAATTTTTAGAATTTATGTCTGTCTGTCTGTTTGTTTCGTTTGATCGTGTTCTGTACTTATACAGGTGACATTATACCCAAATTCCCACACCTCACGTACGTGGGAATCCGTGGGTGGGAGACTGAGGCCTGAATTCAGATACCTCTTGAGTAACTCAACGGGGCTATCTTACTTTCGGCAGGGCTGGATATTCGTAGCCCTGTGTGTATTTTCTAAATAAATCGCAGGGACAGACTTGAAACAGCTGGAATCGACTCCCGAATATGTTGTTTTTCACATGGTCAGTTATATGTGGCATGTTCACAAGTAAGCGGTAAAAATAATTTACATGTTCTATGTGAAGGTGGTAAAACAGATAATGTTGTGTATAAAGAAATTAGGCAATAGGCTCGCCCCCTATTACGTGGTACCCAAAAATTGAAGGCGAAATGTGGGTGTAATATTGCACCTCTGCCTACCCCTTCAGGGATACAGGCGTGAGTCTATAAAAAAAATAAGAAATTCTCTAATGATATGTATTATATAATCTATACATATATATAAAAGAAAGTCGTGTTAGTTACACTATTTATAACTCAAGAACGGCATAACCGATTTGGCTGAAAATTGGTGGGGAGGTAGCTCAGAACCAGGAAAAACACATAGGATACAATTAGCTGCAAAAAATAATCTAGGAGGGATTTTAGAGAGGGTCGAAGTTTGTAGGGACAAACCTACTACCTTTGACAGTAAGAACGCTTGAGCTATATGGGCTATCGTATATCTGTCAGTACTTTCACATTATACATTGTCCTATGGTGCACTGTCATTACTTCATTCGCTTACATATATAAACTAATAATTATTGTAACAGCTTTGGCTAATCTCTACTAATATCAGGTATAAATGCGAAAATGTGTACCTATGTATGTATCTACCGATTTCACGTTAAAGCGGCTGAACTTATATTCTCTACTCATAAATGCGAAAGTGTGTCTAGAGATATAGCAGACCATGGCTTTGACATTTGACTGTATGCAAAGTGATGTTGTCGAGCACCTTTTGGTAGATAATGTCATGAATTCTGACCAAGTTACTTCAAGGTACCCTATAGAGTTTCTGAACTCTCAGGAGTACCTTCATGCAACTTGAGACCGAACGTTGGTGTTCCAGTCCTATCAATGCGGAATCTTAATGCACTAAAGCTTTGTAATGGCAAACGGCTACAAGTAACACCAAGGATGAAACATTATAAAAGCTATTCGCTATTGCGAGTCAGACTTGCTCATGAAGGGTTCCGTAGTGCAGGTATCCACTTACCATAGCCATTATCTTCGACTAACTATTATAGTAGTATAGTATTTGTCTAAACGACAAAGCTATATTTGCAGTTTTTAAGATGTGCTTTATTTCAAAAACTGCTGACTACATATCGTTCAAATCAATTTTCGTTGGAAGTTTTTAGAACGATCTACAGGATATATTAATATTTTTTATAGATTTGTCACTCTCTTACTATTAAAGTTAGAGGGATCCTCACACCCATTTTACCACTTTGGAACCGTATATCTTTCAAATGATTGACTTTGAGAAACAATGGTTTTAAATACTTCTTGCGGTTATATTTCTTATCAGTCCCTATGACCAGAATTAAAACGAAAATTACTATCGGACGATGAAGGAGTTATGTGTTACCCCGAATTTAACGTGAGCGAAGCCGCGGGCAAAAGCTAGTACTAAATAATACAAAACTAAAGCGAAACCTGACATTTCATTTCATGTAATTGAAAATACATACCATAGTTTTGGTAATGGACTTGTAAGAATAAAATTATTTTAAGCGCCGTCATTATGTCAGAAAAACGATAGAACATCTTATATTATAACTATTGCTTACAAAGGTATTTGTTTACAGTTGCGCCAACCTACTAGAGATCCTGTATACAAAGTCTACGTTGTTTAATTTTCTTGCCAGCTCTTTACTCATCTGCACAACAGGATTCAACGTTATGGTAAATATAACGAATAGTTGTGATCTCATTCATAGAAAGATTATATAAAATAAACATAAAAAAATAGAAAGAAGTAATATATAAAGAAGATATAGAAGTAGTCATGTTTATTACTATTCTCTAAAATATCTAATTCACAATCAAGTGATCTAACAGAGAACCAAAGTATTTCTCAATTATGTATTTCCTTAATTCTTCTTGCTTCTCTCTTTCTCTATCAGACAATTTGTATCTTTATCTTATTTATGTTGATTTAAGGACATTCATTTGCAGCGCTGTGTCATTAACCCCTTGTATGCCGGACGCAGATCTACGCGAGACACAATAGCTTTTTAATTGTGTCTGGCATTCCGGCATACAAGAGGTTAAGACCGATATCGTTTTTTATTTTCACATTTGTGATTCAATTTTTTTGTCAGGTTATGGAAGATATCGCCTTTGCCATGAATTTTCTGTGTTTCCTCGTGATGAGTCTTCTGCAAATATTTTTCCTGTGTTTCTTTGGCAATATGTTGATGGAATCGGTAATTTTCTTTTTTGGTTACAAATTTTTTGCTGGTAAAATAAACTGGCCTAACTCTTTTTGAGTAGTTGTATAGTCACTTATGACCATTTTGCAATATATATTGAATATATTCTCTTCTTTAGTTCTTATTTAAATATTTTCAATCTGATTATGTCCATAATATTTCTGTGGGCCTAGTAAAAAGGGATTTACGTCCAAAATGCAACTTTACACGAGACGCAAAAAACGCGCGGCGCATAGACTAATGATTGGTCTCGCTCTGCTATGGCGAAGCAATACCAATCATTTGTCTAAGGCGCGGCGTTTATCCGTAGAACTTATGAATAGAGAACTTTTTGTGAGCAATTTTGTGTATTGAACTCGTTTTCTATAAAATAAAATTGAACTTATACCCTTTTCACTAGACCCACATATTTTTGACCTTCATAGCTAGATTAAATATTTGAAAGGCCGTGACTAAGAAAGTATCTTTAAGCCGGAATATTGTCTTGATAGAAGAATACTGGATCTTCTTCATGAAGATCCAGATTTCTCCTATTCAGATCCATCCACATTTAATTTTGTTCAATATCACAAAGACGTAATTTGTGGATCTAGAAATAAAAGATTTCAGACGTACCAATTCTAATTGGGATTTAATTTACCTTTGACACAATTTTACAGAGTATGGCTGTAGGGGATGCGATATATCATTCTAGATGGTACTTAGCGGACCGTCGTCTCACAAAGTTAATGTTTTTGATACAAACAAGGTAAAATTGTATACAGTTGGAATATTCTTGATCCAGAGAATAAGCAACACTTCATTTCATATTATTTTCTTTCAGGGCACAAACTCCTTGCAAACTAACTGCATTGAAGTATGCTGATGTTAATTTGAAGTCATTTATGAAGGTAATATAATGAATTGAATTCATATTCATCATCATCAGCCCTTTAACAGTCCACTGCTGGACTAGGCCTCTCCTTTGAAAGGAGGAATTGTCCTACTATACCACGCTGGCCAAACGGGTTGTTATATGCATAATATCCTCCCTCTGTCGGCTCTTACGACACCCATGGGATGATATGGGGTGGTGACATCCCGTATTCTTAATCCGTCACCACACGGAAGAATTCATATTGCTATAATTTAATAACGATATTATTATTGTAAGTATATTCTCCTTTTCATTGTTTGTTTTCAGATCTGCAGTACAGCTTGGTCTTATTTTGCTCTATTGCAGACATTATATACTGGGCCTAGTGCTGAAATGGTATAAAATCTGATGAGGCTGGATATTGAAAATCAACCATTTCCCATTTGACAAATGGTCAAAAATCTCTGAACGATTACGAAATACCGTTTATTTGGCCAGTAGTCTAATCGAATATGGTTCTTTAGATCAGTTAATCGATCAATTGAATTTTGATGACCAAATACGTGACTAATAATTATTAGTCTGGCTTTAGTGATGATTCAAAATTTTGTTGCTTATTTTAGGTTTAGTTTCCACTGTATATAAACATGCTTGAAATGCAATTAACTAACTATTCTGTTACACGTTCACGCTCAGCTGTCATGAAAGTCTTTGTGAGTCGTTTTCAGTAACTCTGAATAAGTCGAATCTAAATAAAATATAGCTATGAGTAGTAGAGCTGATTTCAGCATGAATGGGCCTTCTCGACCGGGGAAGTACTACCCTCCCACAGAAAATCGACGTAAAATAACAGTACCTAAACTGTTGCGTTCCGTTCGGTGAGTGGAGTGCCGGAGGCCCTATCCCCTATTCCTTCTCCTTCATCCCACTCCTTATCCTATCCTTTTTCCCAACCCCAAGGGGCGGCAACGCATTTGTGACTCCTGTGGTGTTGCTTGTGTCCATGGGCGGCGGTAATTGCTTACCATCAGGCGATCCGCCTGCTCGTTTGCCGCCTATTATTATAAAAAAACGATTTCTTTGGGTTGCGGAGGTCAGCGGCTCTGGAAAAGTGAATATTCAACTCCGGATAGACTAGTAAACGGACCCCGTATTGCAACTATGATAACGCCAGAAGGATCACTGTTACTACATAAATGATGCAATATTAATTTTAGATTAGTTAACATATTTCTGCTACGTTACATGTCAACTAAATATGTTTTATAATTATTAGATGTACAAAAAAATATTTATATAGATATACATATTTTAATGCTTTTAATAAATCGATAATGTAGTAGTTTGTTTTATTTACTTGATTAAGGCTTAAAACGCTTAAGCTTTTGCAGCATCTACAAAACTTCTAGATTTATATAGCCACTAGCTGACCCGGCGAACTAAGTACCGCCATATTTTATTTCTCTAGACTTTTTTTTATTTTTTTGGACTAAATTGTGAATCTAAACCATTCTGAAGTCCCCTTGAACACACACATTTTTTTTTATCAAAATCGGTCCCGTCGTTTAGGAGGAGTTCAGTGACATACAGACACACACAAGAAATATATAAATAAAGATAGCGTCACTACCACTGTTTTGAGACTAGTCTGTGCATTACTTGAGTATCGGCAGTCCAAACTTTATAAAGATATTTTAGTTAGTTAGTTGGACAGGTGTTTTTCGCACTTAGCCACTAAATTGGGCCATTGTGCGTGAGTAGCAACACGGCTGTCGCCTACTACTCATACCATAGAAAGCTCCTTCCAGAATTCCATGAGTTGACCAATGTTACGTATGGCTTCGCTCATGGTTCTGGGATTATTCAGGAACCTCGTCCGTTGGTCACTCACGGTGATGCAACTTAGAATCACATGAGTGGGTGTTTCTTCGGTCTCCATGCAGCCCCTGCATAGTGGGCTGTCCGTGACACCAATATTGTAGAAGTGCTTATTTAGTGGACAGTGGCCGGTTATTATGCCAATCAGGTGCTTTAGTGTTTTCCTGCTGGAGGGCAGCAGTTTTTGCGAGAGTCGTTTATTCAGTTGGGGGATGACATCTTTCGATTGCCTACACTCTTTCAGTTCTGCCCACTCTTTTTCATGTTGCTGTAGGGTTCTCTCGCGTAACCACGTTTTTAGTTGGCTGAACGGTATCGGAACAATTGGTTCGGGTCCCAGAGTTGTTGTGTCCGATCCTTTCGTTGCCAGTTGGTCTGCTGCGTCATTGCTCGTGGAGTCGCTGTGTCCTCGTATCCACTGAAGAGTGACCCGGTTCCTCGCTGCAATTTTCTGCAGCTCTTGTTGGCAACTGGCACTCCATGATTAAGCCGCTGTTAATGCAGTTGCGGCTGAGAGCTTGTAGTACTGAGGCACTGTCTGTGACGATGCGTATTGACAGGTCAGTCACATTTCTGGCCGCGATCGCCGTCGCCGCCCTTATAATCCCAACGCATTCAGCTTGGAAGATGGTGTTGAGTTTACCAAGCGATGTTGAGAGATTGATGTTCAAGTCATGGAGAATACTCCAGCACCCGTCCCATACTTTGTTTTGAGTTAAGATATTTGATGAAATTATTTAGTAGAAATAATTTCGTTTGGTGACGATTTCCGTGTGGTGACGGATTAAGAATACGGAATGTCCACACCCCATATCATCCCATGGGTGTCGTAAGAGCCGACAGAGGGAGCATATTATGCAGAGAACATCACTGTAAAAGAAGGAAAACTTGATACAAACCCTGTACCAACCCGTTTGGCCAGCGTGGTATATAGTAGGCCAATTACTTCTTTCAAAGGAGAGGCCTAGTCCAGCAGTGGACTGTTAAATGCTGATGATGAGAAATAATTTAAAGTAAGTATATAGATTTTGAAATAAAATATTTTATATTATAGCAAATTAGCTGGTCTAGCTGTCTGTCTGGACACCAACAGCCGAAAGCCAAGCTCAGTGCGTGTCGTAGCACGTAGAACTCCGGCAGGCTCATGATGATGATGCCGACGGTAGTGAAGATATTTCTCAATGACAAAAAAGGCGCCACAAACTAAGCGATTCTAGCGAGCTACGGAATTCAATATTCGAACGATAGATAGATCTGTAGATTTTAGACTCGTTTTGACAGTTTTGACATAAGCTCCACACAAAATATGTCAAACACGAATCTAAAATCTACAGATCTATCTATAGTTCGAATATTGAAAATGGCCGAAGTCACGCCAGTACGCCGAACTGCCTTGCCACTTACATCAACTACTTCTTTCTCTTAGCGTTATCCCAGTTTCAGTCTGGGGTCCGCTTTCTAGTCTAACCGCATTTGGCTGAATATTTGCTTTTCCACGGAGCGACTGCCTGTCTGACCTCCGCAACCCGAAGGGATAGCAATATTCCATGGTTTAGACTAGTGTCAGTTTATTTAGAAGGTACTGACGCCCTGTAACGACTGTCAAAGATCTTCATGACAACCGGGACCGACGGCTTAACGTGCTCTCCGAGGCACGGGACAAGCAATAATTAACAATTTAATACGCACATAACTCCGAAAAGTCATTGGTGCGCGCCGTGGATTCGAACCTGATACCCTCTGCATGGCAGTCTGTTGGTATATCCACTCGGCTATCGCTGCCTTTACATCAACTACGCTGCGGCAAATGTTGAGTTAGTCGCAAAATGTCTCATTTGCAAAAAGTTTCGCAGTAAACAAACGTCTCATTCGTACAATGCCATTCGCAAATTTAATCATGAATGTTGGTGGAAAACAAATTATACTATTATTTCTAAAATATTATGTCTAACAATGATATTACAAGAACGACGTAGATATGTAGTAATCAATCCGTAGAAACGGTACACTTACGCACACATCGATAACTCCATATCATATCATATTTTATTTTCGGTTGACAACATTATATATCGATGGTTGACAAGATGTGTCAGTTTCACTTTGACGCTGGCTCGCGACTTCACACACACATATGTTAGACTTGCCAACTGGCTTATGTTTAGCGTCCTGCTTTTGGTACACCTATAACATATCTACTTCTTTTTACTTTTGTAACATCATTGATGTCTAATATGTATCTCTAGTAGCGAAATCCATGGACAGATCAAATATTGACGCCAGCCTTTACTTGCTGCAGTAAATAAAAAAATACGTAGATATAATTTATTTTCTAAAACTAATAACAATAAATATTGCAGCTTTAGTTGAATAATACAATGTATCTATATCTAAAAACAATGAAGTATGTATAAAATAATTACCTTCTTTGTCATAGCATGTAAATTTTAAATAGTACTAACTTTATATGTATGTTTGTAAAAATAGTACTAACATACTTATTAATAAAGTGCAATTTTCGGCAACAGATAACTTCACTGCCACATTATTCTTTCTTCTTCTTTAATTTGTTTTAAAGCAAATCCTGCACTAGAATTAATTTCTAAGCCGCGAAGGACTTTACAAATAAACAATCAACGGACACAATTAACACTCAGACTCGAAACAACAATTTATGGATCACACAAAGTTTTGTCTCGTGTGGGAATCGAACAACATGCGCAGTGTCAGGCGGTGAGGCGGCTGCTTAAACCACTACGAATACCATGCAGTCAATGGATGCATGACCACATACCTACTTAAAAATCTTCTACTAAAATCTGTGTACAAGAAAATAACGTTTATATTTTGAAAGCGGTATTGTTTTACAGTCAACATGTTTAAAAGAATAATATTTCAGCTCCTGTTTTTGCGTTTAATAACAAGTCGAAGGAGAAGTAACAAAACTAACGATCTAACAGGAACTAAAAATGTTAAGTAAACGTTTGTCAGTTGCAAAAACTAAGCTACAAGATTTAAAATCGATGAATATCACTCTTAATTTACGCTCCTAATTAGTTAAATAACAACAGAAATAAAAAAAAAACACAAATTTTATCATATTTCTGAGTACCGATCAAAGTTACAATGGTTACCCATTCGTCAACGGCGTAGCTTGCGTACTTTGTGTACTCTTCATCCATTACTGCACTCTCCTTGTGCGCCCGTCTATTAAAGTACCCATTTTCAATTTATCTGTAATACTCATGAGAAAAATCTTCGTTCCTCTAATAATCTTCTGCTTCTTCCTACCCACAGTTCTAGCCTGGTACATTCATCCTTTAATATACAATCTATCCTTCTCTGGAATGCTCTCCCTCTTGAGATCAGGATGTCCACTAACAGTTTTACGTTTAAAACTAGAGTTCGGCAGAATTATTTGGACGCACTAACTGAATCGACATAGGTTTATTTTATATATTTACTGGAATTATAAAATTTATATTTATGTAGTATACAATAAATATATATTTATGTATTTTATAATGAATATATATTTATGATATGTTAGTATGTTTTTTTTATGGTAATAGGCGGCAAACGAGCAGACGGATCGCCTGATGGTAAGCAATTACCGCCGCCTAGGACACAAGCAGCACCACAGCAGTTACAATTGCGTTGCCGTCCTTTGGGGTTGGGAAAAGGGATAGGATGAGGAGTGGGGTGATGGAGAAGGAATAGGGGATAGGGCCTCCGGTACTCTCACTCACCGAACGAAACGCAACAGTTTAGATACTGTTACTTTACGTCGATTTTCTGTGTGAGGGTAGTACTTCCCCGGTCGAGCCGGCCCATTCATGCTGAAATCAGCAAGGCTCTACTACCTTAAGAATGCAGGTGTATTGGGTATATATGTATATATAATTTTATATGAATGAGTAGTTTTCTGTCTTTTCTTTCATTTTAATTTAAGAACTGCACCTATGACAGTTTCTGCATCACCCAAAGGTTGACTGGTAGATAATACCTACGGCATTAAGTCCGCCTTTGTACTATTTTTGGCATAAAGTTAAAAAAAAACTCCGACTGCAAAAGTCCTTATGTAAGTATAGGTCGGTTCACGAAAGATGACCACTGCGCAGAAATCTTTTGTAGGTCCCCGTGGTGGTGCGGGGTGAGGCGCGGGTGGAATGCCAATGGTGTGGCTCCATTCTTGACGCATTCCCTAAATGCGTCAAGAATGGAGCCACGCCATTGGTGCACGAATGTACATATGCGCGACGGCCGCCATTTGTGGTCAACTTTCATGAACCGACCTACACCATTCTCATTGTGTGGATGTTTACATTTTCGGCAATAATAAAGGTAATTTCTATACATAATATTATAAAATGATGTTCTTTTTTGACATTTTGTTGGTGTACAGTGACAATCACATAAACATGTAACATTAAGGTACTATATTTGAGCCATGTTTATTGGCTGGGTCCGGTGTATAATGTCTGCAATAGAGCAAAGTAAGACCACGCTGTACTGCATATCTGAAAATAAATAAGAAAAATACACAATAGTATCTAATTTATACTGATTATATTTATAAGTTCATATTACCTTCATAAATGACTTCAAATTAACAACGCCAAATTTAAGTGCTGTCAGTTTGCAAGGAGTTTGTGCCCTGAAAAAAAATACAAAATGAGTTGTTGCCTTTAATTCAGATTGAGGATCGTTAATACAAAAAAAAATTTGGCCTTTTCTTTATATTAAGAATGATCTCAAACAAAAATGTTACCTTGTTTGAATCAAAAGCATCGTCTTTGCAAGACTACGATCCGCTAAGTACCATCTTGAATGATAAACCGCATCTCCTACAGCCATACTCTGTAAATCAAGTAAGACAAGTTAAATAAAGATAATAGTTATAAATAATATGATATTTGAAGATAAGAAAAATTTACGGGCATCATAAAAGAAAATAACTTAATAGATCAAATATGTCAATATTACGAAAGAGAGAGAGAAAATAGTAGATCAAAAACCAGAAAAAAATTACCGATTCCATTAACATGTTGCCGAAGAAACACAGATAGTATATTTGCAGAAGACTCATTACAAGAAAACATAGAAAAGTCAAAACAAAAGCAATGTCTTCCATAACCTGAAAAATAATAAAACAAAATTAGAAGCAGAAAAAATCAATATTAATCCTCTGTAATTTATAACAAACTATTATAGAATACCTTGTTATCAAGTTCAATAGATATTAAAAACCAGAAAAATAAAAGTATCACGAAGTTTTATAATTTAACTAAGCGTTTTTAAAGAAAACATGGTCTTTTTACTTTTTATATTTTAAAGCACAGGACAAAATATTATTTTGGTAAATTTTCAATTATTAAAATCAGTATTATATAATATACGGTTATATTTACCATAACGTTGAACCCTGTTGTGCAGATGAGCAATGAACTAGCCAGATAATTAAATAACGTAGATTTTGAGTACAGGTCTTCAAGTAGGTCCGCGCAACTGTAAACAAGAAAAGCTGAAGATACTATAATTGCACTAAAGCTTTGGCGTGTGTTATTTTGAGTTATGAATGAAGAAGTACCTTTTTATCTCCTGGTGCCACTTAATTAATTTCACCAGCTTTAAACTCACTTCTTCTTGGTCTTGTCTTTTTTCGGAATTTGATGGAATAACGTTTTTAATGTAATATGCCAAAAGCTGAAACTGCATTGCTATGTACGTGCAAAATATGTAAAACATGAAATCTGCTGCACATAGACCGAATACAACAGCAATTTCTGAAATAAAAAATATAAAATTCAGTAGTTTTTCACCCGCCTTTGATTCTTTTGCAAATGTTTATTCCAAAGTAAAGCCTTCAATTCTTGTTTGAAATAATAATATTACGAGTAGAAGCAACAAACACGCTTCCAATTTGTTAACGTTTGTGATAAAAAAATAAGATGGCAGACCAGCTAACGGTCCCACCTGATGGTAAGCGGCAATCTTCGCCCAAAGGCTTTGGTTAGGTCAGAAACACAGCGAAGCCGCTGCCTACTTTGCGACAAAAGGTCTTTTAATGCCTAGTAATTTCATGAGCTGCATTACCATTCAAAACGAAACATAGTACAGCATATACATATAATTGGCGGAAGATACTGACCTGACCAAATCTGGTGCAGATATACCCAGGGATAATACCTCATATCATAAGGATCAAAAGGATAAAGAACCAAAAATGGTAAAATCAATTCGACTTCGTTGGTCGTATAATATTTTAGTAGAATCAGCATTATCGGACTTAAAGCAAAACCTATCAGCAACATGATGTAGAATATTGTCAGCACTCTTATAACTTTGTTCAGATATTCGTCACCGTTCTTAATGATCTTTTCTGTTTCTTCATTTCCTTCTCTCCCCATTTGTTCAATTTCCAGTTTCTTTATCTTCGCAATTAGTAAGTCAATTTGTTTCTCTTTTGTTATCATGTAAAAAGTTTTTACACAACCGAGGTGACTTATTGTAAAACAAGGACATATGAATGTCATTTTAATGAAGCTGCTTTTCGTTACTAGTAGATTAAAGAATAAAACCATGGTCCCGCCAACATCAGTGTTTGCCCAAATAAAGTTGATAATATATATGAACAAGGAGCGATGTCTATCATTAGGCGTTTTTTCTCCAACTTTTAAGTTTATGCCGGTCATGCGAAATATGTATTCATTTTTTTTCATTGTTTCATCTATCAGTAAAGTTGATTCAGGCATCTTAGAATTTTGTGTGTGTTAAGATTTCTTCAAATTAATTAGGTTTTTAATACTGTACGTATTACTAAAAGCTCTTTTCTGCTACTTTTATAATTTCTTATTCTGAAAGAAACTATTAAAGAAATGAATTAACAAAGACAATAATTTGGATGAAAACATTCTCCACATGAATAACGTTTGCATATTTCTAAATTTTTACGGTTCTGCAAGAAAAATAATGTCACTCTCAACTTCTTAGAATGTTTGTTACTTTTCAAAATTAACGAAATTAAAATGGTATGATTTATCAAAAAATTCACCTCTAAATATTTTAGAGATCAATTAATAATACATACATACATACATACATATCATCACGCCTTTTATCCCCGAAGGGGTAGGCAGAGGTGTATTTCTACACCCACTTTTCGCCAGATATACTTTAGTCCCACGTAATAAGGGGCGAGCCTATTGCCGTACCGGGCACATTTCCAGACTCCGTGCTGCTACTGAGAATTTCGTGACAGAAAAACCCAATAACACTGCCCGACCCAGGAATCGAACCCGGGACCTCCCGATCCCACGCGCACATTTATGCCGCGAGACCAACGAGACAGTCGTATAGGGTTTATTGTCGAGTTTTCCGTCTCTACGCAAAGATGGTATTTGCATCGTGTTATCCCTTAGTCGCCTCTTACGACACCCACGGTAAGATAGGGGTTGGTGACACTTGTATTCTATGCCGTCAACCACGCGGCCTTCTCATCAATTAATAATCAATAATATATTTAGAGTTGCTTTAAATGTTTTATATTTTTACCTATTCTCAAGTTTTTTTAAGCGTTTGTCTTTTAACGAGTTATTTTAACTTTTTGAGAATAATCTCAAATCAAGAATGTAGCTTAAAAGCGTAATACTGTCTTCACAGATGCTGTTATAATGTCTGAAGAAAATATATCCTGAACTAATATCACATTCAAGACGTGTAATTAATAGGTGATATATCGCGGACGCCAAATTATAGTTGGAGGGAAGGAGGAAATGATTGTATGGTTAACTTATAGTAAATAGCAATTAGGCGCTTTGTCTAATAATTATGGTTTAACTGGTGATTATAATGTGTTTACTTTGAAACTACCGTTGGTATTTATATGCTGGATGTGGTGTGTCCTCGTATTCAAACAATTTTTTTCTTTTTTTTTTCAAACCAATTGAAATGTTTTATGCATAATATAATTTAGTCTGGTAAATCATATTATGTACTTATTTAATTATGTATCAGAATGCACTAGCTAATCTGCAAGAAATAGAAAAACATTAGCAGAAACCTTTTCTCAACAATCGGACAGTAAAAGTCCAAAAATTCATAAATGCCTTGTGAGGGATAATCATATCCTTTTTCTTATTCGCTTTTTAATCTCTCTTACTCACTCACACTCTTTCTAGCTTCCTATACTTAACGCCATATTATAACAAAATAAATAATAAAGTCTGACTCTTCAGTCGTTTTTAGGGTTCCGTAGTCCACAAGGAACCCTTATAGTTTCGTCATGTCCGTCCGTCTGTCCGTCCGCAGCCCAGCTCAAAGACGCCTGGTGCTAGAAAGCTTATATTTGACATGATTTAGACATTGCAACAAAACTGAAGAATAAAATTTAGGAAAACTATTTTTTTTAAGGGTATCTCCCCTACATATATAGTGGGGTTGAAGTTTTTTTTGGTTGAGTACCCCATCATGTGGGGTATCATTGGATAGGTTTTAAAAAAATATTATTAATTTGCTCAAATAATTTTTCGATCAAGTGATTGGTTTGTCAAATATCAAGCTTTGAAGTAAAAAAAATTGTTAGACTCAAGTGTCCCTCCCCTCTGCCGGCTAAACTATTAATTTGGAAGAGGTGAAAAAAATCACAAATGTAGTACATATAACGAATTTAAAAGGAAAACTATCACGGCTAAGTAGATAGCACTAGTTTACGAGTAATCGTCGGTTAACTTATAAATACCTATTTCTGTGAGTTTACATTGGGCGCGCTGGCTTAGTCTTAAAGATATACGTAATGTACTACGGTACTTCTTATGTATAGTAGTAGTATATCTTGGAAACAACATTTTATGTTTACAATACATAACTGGATACATACCTAGTATTTTTCTAAATAAAACTTAGGTTCTTATAATAGTGTTATTAAAATCATTTTTTCAGCAAAATAAACAGTCGGATTTGTTGTACATTAATACCCTTTGCAGCAAGTCATTATGGGCAACTACGGAACCCTTCATTGCGCGTGGCCCGACACGCACTTGGCCGGTTTTTTTTTACATTTATGGTAGATTTTCCACAATACTAAATTTATACTGCCTACTTTATTGGTTAGAACTAATTGTAGTAATTTATATACGATAAGGATCGGGTCAATAAGACAAATATATTTTGTAAAATTTTACTTTATTTACTGCACAAAATACATGTAATAATCTCCATCATCATCCTCTTAGCGTTATCCCAGTTTCAATCTGGGGTCCGCTTACTACTCTAACCGGATTTGGCTGAATATTAGCTTTTCCACAGAGCGACTGCCTGTCTGACCTCCGCAACCCAAAGGATAGCGATATTCCATGGTTAAGACTAGTGTCAATTTATTTAGAAGGTTCTGACGCCCTGTAACGACGGTCATAGATCTTCATGACAACCGGGACCGACGGTTTACCGTGCTCTCCGAGGCACGGGACAAGTGATAATTGACAATTTAAAATAAAAAATACATGTAATAATCTTACGTGTTTAATATATGTGCAATAATTAGCTAGTAGATACAGTCCATAGTAATATCTGATGATAATAACGTTTTACAATTTATTTTTCGTAGAGGCTGCTTATAAAATCCATACATATATCATATGGGTGGGTGTAATATTACACCTCTGCCTACCCCTTCAGGGATACAGGCCTGAGTCTATAAATAAATATCATATGGCCAATTGGCCATGCATATTACTGGTAACAGGTATTGTCACAATAGGTAAACACAAATATACAAAAATATATTTAACTAGCTGTTTCCCGCGGTTTCACCCGTCCTTGTGAACTAATTCGCGTACCCGGTTAATTTGTAGCCTAAGTTACTCCTGGTACATCAGCTATCTGCCAGTGAAAGTCCCGTCAAAATTGGTCCAGTCGTTCCAGAGATTAGCGAGAACAAACAGACAGGCAAACAAAAATTGTAAAAAAAATCATTTCGGTATATGTACCGTATATTCATCCATGTGCATGAAGGCCTTGCCACACGATACAATTTTACCACTGATCAAATTTTCAATCGAATTGGCTTTGCCCGTCTACACGACACAATCAAATCACTGATTTTCATTCCGTCCACCCGATTGGTTAAAATCTGGTGGTACCGTCCACCCGATGAACTTGAGTTGGACGACTGGCGTCTACACGCCACGATTTCATCAAGTGATTTAGTCAAGTTGGACGTAAAATTGTGCCGTGTGGCAAGGCCTTTAAGTAAAAAGCGGTTATTTTAATATTACAAACAGACACATCAATTTTATTTATGTGTATAGATTTATTATATCCAGTATCACTGCTGGTGCACCTGGTTACACCAGCAATATTAAAATAGTGAGATAGTATACTAGTGGAAATGGTGCTAGAAATAGTAATCTAATGAACTAATCAAATTCAGAACATGTTTTCTAGTTAAAATTGAAGAAATAAATATCTTGTTACGATTGTATAGGTAAATTCACGAAAGTTGACCACAAATGGCGGCCGTCGCGCATATTTACATTCGTGCACCAATGGCGTTGCTCCATTCTTGACGCATTTAGGGAATGCGTCAAGAACGGAGCCACGCCATTGGCACTCCACCCGCGCCTCACCCCGCACCTCCACGGGGACCTAAAAAATGATTTCTGCGCAGTGGTCATCTTTCATGAACCGACCTATACCTTATTACCTCCAAGGTCCCAGACTATAAATGTGAAGCTGGTTACTAACATTTCTAGCTTAGCGGCTAGAAACGGCTTATTTGGCTCATTATCATTTCTAGCGATAACTAGCGGCTCGAAACGGCTCATTACATTACATTGATATATTCACATGATTTTAGTTTGTTGTTTTTGTTGTTTAGTTTGAACAAAAATAGACATAAACAATGACACTTGCATCTGTATTAAGTGTTAAACACTCAAAATTCTCATACAAAATGTGACACAGCAGTGGAATAGGAGTATTTTAATAATTTATTTGAAGAGATGTTTTGGAAATAGGTATTTATCCATAAAATAAGTGTGAAACAGTTACTGACGCGCTCACCCCTCCGGCAGTTTGATTTATAAAGATGAGAAGATACCTAAACCACAAAATAACTACTAGCACCAACAACTAAACACAAACTTTGTTTGTTTCATAGTTTCCTGTTCGTCTCTGAATTAAGTAAATTAGTAGGTAAGTACTAAACGGTACCTTCGGTGTTTATTTAAATAAATAAAAATAGCAGAACATAATAAGTGCTACTGTATAAAAAAATAAGAGTTTAATAATAAAAAATGTAATAAAAATGTTTTTTTTTCGATGCTCAAATCGCGTATCTCCCCGGTGTCAAGCAGCTCGTTATTCGTTTCTAGCCGCTAGTTTCAGTTACTACCGGCTCACGAGCCGCTCGTTTCAGTTACTACCGGCCCACGAGCCGCTCGTTTAAAAATATATCTCAGACTAATCATCATTATTAATATGTTTTTACTAGAGAATGTCAGCAGCTTCGCAGGCACACTTTATTTTAATTGAATCGTTTCTGCCCCATCCCGCGATCCCGCAGGAACATACATCCCAAACAGCTTTCTGTGCCAATTGTTTTGGCTGTGCGTTGTCGATCAGTTAGGCAGTATCGTAATCATGTTATATTTACAGATTACATTGTATTACGATTTTACATAATATTTACTTAGAAGTGCACTTTTATGAACCTACATTAAATCGCATTATATAGTTCCCTTCATTCGTACGGAACTAAGTAAGTATTTCAAATTGGCAACTTTTTACCTTTACACAAAATATGGATAGACCGCATCGCAGTTTAAAGCCGAGATAAACTGAGCGGAGTTGAAATGTACAAAAATGGATGGATCAGCCCATTAGTCACGAGGTACGAATATCGAGGCGCGGGACGCAAAAGTGCCAGTTTCTGTGACGTACTTCTTCTGGGGACGATCAGAGCGGACCCGGTAGATTTCTGATTGAGATGTGGGTAGTTTGACGAATTTATCAAAGAGGATGTAGATTTTTGAAAATTGATGGATGAAATCTATGATATTATCATCCTACCAGTACTTTCATGCCTAAAAATCGAAAAAAAGTTTAAAGCTGAGATAAACTAAGCGCAGTTGAAATGTACAAAAATGAATGGATCGGCCCATTAGTCATAACTTGAGGTGCGAATATCGAGGTGCGGACGCAAAAGTGCCAGTTTGTGTGACGTACTTCTTCTAGGGACGATAAGAAAGAACCCGGCGGGTTTCTGATTGAGATATGGGTAGTTGGACGAATTTATGAAGGAAGGTGTAGATTTTTGAAAATTGATGGATGAACATCCATTATCATCCATTATATTAAAAGAATAAGACTAATAACAAATTCTTACAGTTTTGTTTGGTGGCCATGACTTGTGTAATCCATGTCGAAACGTCCGGCCAAATAATTGTACAATTAAGACTTATTATTATTATTATTTAATTCTTTATTGTACACCAGTAATTACAGAACCAAGTACAGTAGATTACTTATATACTAATGGTAAGTACAAGGGCGGTCTTATCGCATAGTGAGATTTCTACCAGAAAACCATGCACGGACAGTATCGACTAAATGGACAGGTAGTATGTGGGCGTACAATACTAAGACTAAGGCCCTGTTTCACCACCTCTAAGTAAGTGGTACCTTCCAGGTAAATTCAAAATTAGAACCAAATTTGTATGAATTTATTTGCCAAGTAGTTTAACCAGAACTTATTGGACAGTGGTGAAACAGGCCCTAAAACTAGCTACTTAAATCTAAAATTAACCTAACTGTACTAAATTAATATAAACAATATTTAGATATAATTACATACATACATAAATAATATACATAAACATATAACAAGAACTTATTACATAAATATAAGTGAAACTTAAAAAATTTAGATAAGTTTAATATTAATTATATGCATGCTACAGCAACTTAACCAACTTCTTGATACATACAGACATATTAAGTATATAATTTTATTCATTTATTTAGTAGGCCCAGTATATAAAGTTTGTAATAAAGCGAAGTACGACCACGACGTGCTGCAGATCTGGAACATATAAAACATATTAATGGATACCTAACTTAACCACTGTCCGTATTTAATTTGAATAAGGCAGAACAAAATGCAGAAGGCAGACAAGGAGAGCGGAGTGATGGGCTAAGGAAAGGAAAGACAAAAAGGTAATAAATAGTGTCGTTGCTAGATCATTCGGTTTAAATGTAATTTATTTAAAACCAATATAATAAAATCGAGAAACGGTAGTTTAATTTCAACATGAAAAAGTACATTTGAATAAACGAATAATATACCTACCTTCCTAAATGCTTTCAAATCGACGTCGGCAAACTTGGAAGCAGTCAACTTACAAGGAGTTTGTGCTCTGAAGACAAATATTACATCAATTTAATATATATTTTTTAACTTGTAACGTAATCCTATGAACGGTCTATATTACCGAATTAATATTAACAGCATGGATTTGCCAAGAGCACCATCTGTTAAATACCATCGAGAATTGTAAATGGCATCCCCAATAGCTGTACTCTGTAACATATTATTTAAGGAGTAAGGATATGGTGATATTATATTACAAGAATATGTTAATAATGGTGTTATGGAAGTAATAGTGGCAATATTAGTGAATTAAGATTTTATGACAGATAATGTATCTAATAAAATACCAATATTAATATAAACAAAAATACTTCTCCCCACAAAACTAATTACCGATTTCGTCAACAGGTCACCGAAGAAACAAAGAAAGAATATTTGAAGAAGGCTCAACAGCAGAAAACACAAGAAAGTAAGAACAAAAGCTATGTCGTCGATCGCCTGAAACAAAACAGTATAATTTTAAAAGCAACATCACAACATGTCAGATAATTAACTGCATCAGTTATATGCGACAGTTTAGGAATCAAAACATAAGTTTCTTCGACTCCATATCAAGTGTCCAATATTATCTACGAGATGCGAACTTTAGGTAATTGCACTTTAAGATTATTAAATATCAAATGAATCTGTATTATTTACCGTAACATTGAATCCTGTAAGGCAGATGATCACAGAACTTGCTAAGAAATTAAATAGGGTAGACCTCGTATACAGCGTCTCGAGTAAGTCCACCGAACTGCAATAAAAAACTACATTTTATATATTATATTCCTTTAATGTTGAATATTTCACAATACAAGATTTGACTTTTACCTTTTTATCTGTTGATGCCATTTGATCAGTTCTAGCAATTTCAATCTGAGTTCACTAGAATTGCATCCATGCCTTATATCCTTAGGAATTACACGTGTAAAGTAATGCCCCAGAAGATTGAATTGCATTCGCAGGTACGCGCAAAATATATAAAACATAAAATCGGCAGAGCATAGTCCAAGTATTACTAATATTTCTGAAAAAAGAAGTCCAAAGAACATTTTAATACTGCTTACAAACATCGTTCACAAATCTAAGAACTTATTTCTTGTCTGTTCATACTAACCTAACCAAATCTGTCGTAAGTATACCCACGGATAATACCTCATATCGAATGGATTAAAAGGATAAACAACTTGAAATGGCAGAAGCAATTCAATTTCATTAGTCGTATAATATTTCAGAAAACTCAGGAGCATCGGACTCAAAGCAAAACTTATTATCAGAATAATATAAAAGATTATCAACGCTCTTATAACTTTGTTTAAATAAATGTCTTCAGTTTTCATAATTTCTTCTGTTTCTTCATCTTCTTCGCGTTCTCTTTGATCCATTTCCATATTTCTTATATTTGTAATTAGTAAGTTACTTTTAGTTTCATTTATGACCATGTAGAACGTTTTTATATTGCTAAGGCAACACATAGTTACGCAAGGAGCCACGTAGGTAAGTTCAGTGAAACTTTTATGCTCTGCTATACCTTTGAAGAACCAGACTATGGCGCCGGTAACATCCATATTTAGCCATATAAAGTTAAAAAGGTATATTAACCAAGAGCGGTATTGGTCCCCTCGTGACTTCGCTTCGATTGTTACGTAAACGCCAGAGGAAAGAAATAAGAATTTGATTTTCTTTAGAGTATTGTCAATGTGTAAAGGTGCTGCAGGCATATTAATGGTTAATAGTATTCTATTTGCTTAATCTAGTAGCTGCTCAAGCTGCTTAGTATATATACAGAATCAGCAAAGTAAATAAAATTTGCCTTGGTTGCTAAAAATCGGTAACACCTGAATACTATTTATGAATTATCAAAGTTGCTTTCTTGAAATTTAGCTGATCAGTTAGGTACTTTATGCAGTTGTGTTCTAAATGTTATTTGTGTGTTTAAATAAGTGCGTTTGTCTAATTTTATGTTTATACATAATAATTATAAAGTGCAAGAATTCTGAGAATCTTGCTATCAATTAGTGATTAGTACATGTACTAATATTAGGTTCTATTCTCGTAGGTATATAATCATTTAAGTTCGAAGAAGGGTTGTTAACGAAAACATATATTATATCGTAAGTGGCAATTAGTGTTGTCTCTCTTACAAGGTGTTACAAATACCTCGCATAGATTATTATTACAATTCGATTTTTTCTGAAAATTAGTTATGCTATACTAAGTATACAAAGAAAGCAAAAGATACAAGGAAATATTATATACAGGAAATTTTTAAAATCTTTTACAGACCTATTGTATTGAAAAGCCAAAGGCTAGTTATGTTAAGTTGCGGCAGTAAAACTATGGATCCCCCCCGTGGGATCTCCACCTTGTCGTGGTGGGGGGGCTCAGTAACCGTGGATTGGTCACCCGCGGTGAAGCTAAGAGGGATCCAGGAGGGGACGCTCCGCGTGGGCTTGGAGGGGCCTGCGCAGGATGCGTCCAACGGTGCGGGTGCGGGGGACAGTTCTGTCTGTCCCTCGCAGTCGGGTGCGGTCGCGGGAGGAGAGGCGTGTCGGTGTTGCGTTGCCGCGCGCCCTATCTCCCGCGACCAAATGGGGGCGCACCACTCGATGCGTCGCGGTGGGGCCGCAGAGGAAGAGGAGATGCGGTGTTGCGTTGCCGTCCTCCCTGTCCTCTGCGGCCGCTGGGCGTTTTGGCGGCGGAGTCCGACACCTTAATCCGTCGCCAAGGGGGTTTTGTTCGGGGCCCGCCTGACCATCTGGCGGGCCAATACCAGTCGGAGGGTGGCGACGAGTGCTTTGGTGATACCCCACCCTCCGACACACGGGTACATGGCGGAAGTCGAGATGGTTTTTAGTGGAAACACCACATACTCCGGCTCTTATTTCCCCCAAGAGTCGGAGATCCGAAGGGATTTTCCAGCTCGTAAAACAAAAAAAAAAAAGTAAAACTATGGATATTGTCACGCAACGTTTGCATTGAAATATTTTTTATTCTATCAATTTATGTAAAACAGCAACACAAAACAAACATTCACAAGCAATCCAATGGAAAACAGCTTTTCGTACAAAACTCAGTACAACACCACATAAAGAAGAAAACAAAAACGTCCACAACAGCCCGCTTGTTTTCCCGCAACTAGAGCAAAATGCCGCGCATATAAATCTTGGCGGAAACTCGCGGTCCGCAATTGATCGTCCCTCGTACCCCTACCCACTTGTTGCTCTGAGATTGTGCAACTGTTCTGTATCTCTCAGGCTACATTGTGAGGTGAGCCCGCTTTGTGAATTGTGAGTTACTGTTGTGCTAACCGTCAAGCGATACAAATCTCGTTTGTTCCTGTACGGGCTTTTCGCGGCTTGTTGCATTTGTGACACGTTTTGATAATTTATTTGTGGCTACTACTTTTCAATTTTACCAATTTTATCGCTTATGTCTTATCATTGTGGTATCAGATAAATCTCACAAATAGCAGAAAACGTATTGATACACAAAATACATCGATTTCTTTTATTGTGTTTCTTAAAGATAATTCTTGATAAGAATCTATCACAGAAATACACCAAAACGTTCAAGCCGATAGACCTTCTTGGTCTTTTGTAACAACTGCCATCAAATAGAGTTTGTTTTGTTATAAAAATTGTAATCCTCAATGCAATTTTTCATCCAATATGAATGCAATGTAGTACATGTCTTATCTCGTAGAAAGTGCTTATAATGGAGCTCATGGAGACATAAATTGTCTGGACTCTATTAATCCCATTCCTAAGGCAAAGATTTTTTAGTAGGCATTAATAGTTTAGCTCATAACTTCGATCCTAGATAGACCATCATCATCTTCTTAGCTGGTACAGCCCAGTTGTGAACCAAGACCCACGTCTTGGAGCCCAGGAGCCCGCTTATAGTCGTATCGTCGTCTACTAACTTGCAATATATTACCCATCTTTCTGTTAGCTTGGACTGATAATCTTATCTTGTCAGGAAAGTATGACCAGTCTGTTAGCATCTGTTTACTATAGCTGCCTTATAGACAGTAAAAAAGCAGTAAAAAATCGTAATGAAAAAAAAGAGTAAAGTCTATTTGCTTTTAATTATTTACACGATAAAAAGTCCGTACAACCACGACATTCACCATCCATAGATAACCGAGTAAAACGCCTGTTGTCCAACAATACTACGCAACTTGTCGTTTTCGTACTCCGACTGAATGATTAATGTGTGAATGCATTCGTTCGTTCTTCTTATTTTTACAAAGCAACAGGTCGCTAAAGGATTCGTCTATTCGCCAACTTAAATGTTGCTTTTATACGCTGTTATTGAATGGTGGAATATTTTTCGGAATAAGCTTTTGTATCAGCTGTTCCATATGAGTTTGAACTTTAATCTCGAAAATATTAACAAGACATTTTATTCGATTTATTTTGCGTGATTTTGGCAAATGAATACTGCCACAAGAACAAACACTACAAAAAGAAGTTTGCACCATGCTAAAATATTCTTTTATTTTATTAATAGACTCACGTCTATATCCCCGAAAGGGTAGGCAGATGTATACTATTACACCCACATTTCGCCATGAATTCTTAGGTCCCACGTAATAGGGGGCGAGCCTATTGCCATTACCGGGCACATCACCAGACTCCGTGCTGCTACTGAGAATTCGGAAAAACCCGTAACACTTTGCCCGACCCGGGAATCGAACCAGGGACATACGCTATCCACTGGACCACGGAGGCAGTCTAAAATAACCTTGTCTTAATTTCTTCAAGGTTTATCTCAGTTGCACCCTTCTTCCACAGAGCAACTGCCTGTCCGATCTCCGCAACCCAGCGGCATAGTGATATCCCGTGGTTTAGACCAGTGTCAGTTTATGCAGAGTTCATCATCGCCCTAGCATTATCCCGGTTGCATTCAATACTGACACGCCTTGGAGCCCGAGGTCTGCTTACTGCTCTAACCAGATATCACAGAATATCAACTTTTCCACAGAGCGACTGCCTGCCTGATCTCTGCAACCCAAAGGGATAGCGATATTCCATTGTTTAGACCAGTATCAGTTTATTTGAGGGTACTGAATCCCCGTAACGACTGTCAAAGATCTTCATGACAGCTGGGACCAACGGCTTAACGTGCTCTCCGAGGCACGGGGCAAATGATAATTTACAATTCAATGCGCACATAACTTCGAAAAGTCAGTGATGCTGATGCGCGTGGATTCGAACCCCATACTCTTTGCATGTCAGTCTGTTGGTATCTCCACTTATGCCCAGGACATATAAGTGGAGATGCCCCCTTAAAGGAGGTAAAATAGGCCCACACGGAAGGAGCCGCGGGCGAACGACAGTCGTTATAGAAGAAGAAAGAAGAAAACTCATTTATTCTGCTTAGGTTTTAACAGAAAGTAACTTATAAACTTAAACTAGCTCAACCTAAACAGAATCGGTCCCAACTCAGCATATTGCCATCTTGTGACACAAGATGGCACTGGTATTCTGTTTGGACCATTTTTATAAATAAATTAATAATAAATTAAATAAATATTTTACGGACACGAGCAAAATAAGTTTCTTTTAACAAGTTAGATATATCTTAAAAAACTAAATATACATACATTAATTGACAAACTGTGAGCTTCCACCATGGTTACCTGTCTATGGTTATTGGCTATTGTATATTACTTATCTGTGCACGCGCTGATCGCGCGGAGTTTAAAAGTTTTATAGGGCATCAGTAGGTACCTCTAAATAAACTGATCCTAGTTAGCCAAGTCATGGAATATATATTATAAGCTATCTCTTCGGGTTGCGGAGGTCGGACATGCAGTCGCTCTGTGGCAACTGGCAAATCTAATATTCAACCAACTCCGGTTAGACTAGTAAGCGGACCCCAGGTTGAAACTGGTATAAAACAAGGAGGATGAAGATAGGAGGATGTGGCCATTTCCAAGATCATTTCTTCTTTTCATAACATAACATCACAGAACTTCACACCTTTATCCACAAAGGGGTAGGCAGAGGTGTATTACACACCCTCACTTCGCCAGTTATGTTTCGGTCCCAATGTAATAGGGGGCGAGCCTATTGCCATCTACCGGGCACATTGTTAAGCGAGCGATAATTAAATTAATACACACATAACTTCGAAAAGTCAGAGGCGTGTGCCCCGGGGTAACTGGGGAACGAACCCGAGACCATCGTCTCCGCAGTCCGTTACGTACACTACTGGGCTATCGCCGCTCTCTTCTTCTTATCTTGTTTGTAATTTTACCCCACTTAACTTTTAAACCACACGCAAAGACAAAACCACGTCCTTTACGCGGTGTATGAAAGTACAAGTACCCCAACTATGCGTAGAATGTAAAAAAGCAGTAGCTTATCGTGAGAATGCGACGTAGCCGCTTCGTAGACGAATTCTTGTGCGCATACTTCGCTCGATGCGCTACGAGATTCTTCGAAGTCCTGTTACGAGGACAGCCGTTGCTCAACTGAGCGTTGAAGTTTTTCTTACACTTTTTTTATAAAGTCACTTGTTTTTGTAGGTGCGACGACATATTATGTGTGACGGTAGTGGTGTACTTTCGCAGGATGACGGCAAAGAGTAAGTTCTAGAGAGTATAGGGGATCCCACACTTACATATATTTAGGTCGGAACAAAATTACCTTCTCTCCTCGGGACCTGTTAGCATTCCTACTACGTATAGTAGTAGACGATCACCGGTGTAGCCAGGTTAAGCAGCAGTAAACATTGATGGTATTGAGTTTTGGCAGCCTTGAAGTCCCTGGGAAAGTCAAATTGTGTTGGAATCCGCATTTATTCGTAAGATATTTTTTAATGCTAGCTCGCGCACTAGATATAAAACCTATGTTGCGGGGGACTACACAAACATACCAACAAAGATATAAGGTACAATCAAACAAGTCGGCGGTGGAACAGTTTGAAAAAAAATCCCTTGGCTCGCTCTTGATAGAGTCGAGGCACGCTAGAAACTGGTTTTGTATACGAGTGTCAATGTGCATGTAAAGTAGCACTGGAAGCGACGATCTCTTGCTGAGCGATTCTCGCCCTTATGGTGGTCTAGCGGGAAGTTGTTCGACTGTACATCCAGGTCCAAAATAATAATCTATGGATTACACAAAGTGTTGTCTCGTGTGAGTATCGAACCCACAGCACCCGGCGCAGTGATAAGCAGGGAGGCGGCTGCCAAAACCATTACGCCATACGTGAAGGATATTGGAGCAGGAGGTTAACAACCTAAATCTAATATACTACTAATATATAAAGCTGAAGAGTTTGTTTGGTTGAACGCGCTAATCTCAAGAACTACCGATTTGAAAAATTATTTCAGTGTTAGATAGGCCATTTATCGAAGAAGGCTATAGGCTATATAACATCACACTATGAGCCACGAGAGTGGAGCAGATCGCGGATCATCTACCTAGAATGTAATATTAAGAACACGTATTAAATCTTCTACAACTGTGCTTTGAAAGCACTGAAGCACTTTAATCTTAATATATAAAATCCTTGCGTTACTGACTGACTGACAGACACGCTACAGCCGAAACTATTGGGCGCAGGAAGCTGTAATTTGGCATTTACGTTCCTTGGGGATCGTAGGGATGCACTAAGAAGGGATTTCCCGAAATTCCCACGGGATCGGCCAAAACGCGTAAATTTAAAAAAAATGCAGGCGTTGTTGCTGGCGTCCTCTAGTGTTTATATAAATATTTATTAAAAAGTTTCTAGATAATAAACATTTGACACACTACACATAAGGCGAAGTGCTTTATGGAAACGCCTTACCGTTTAATGTTGCACTAAGTATCATGGGTTCAACAGGATAAGTAGGGGTAAGTAAACATTGCGTCCGTTGCTTGAGATTTGGTAAAGTTCTCCGGAATACACGAATTATTCCTAGCATATATATTACTAGAGGATGCCCGCGGTTACACCCGCGTTATTTAAGGCTACTGCTCTGCTTCCGTCACTCATAGCGTGATGTTATATAGCCTATAGCCTTCCTCGATAAATTGGCTATCTAACACTGAAACAATTTTCTAAATCGGACCAGTAGTTCCAGAGATTAGCGCGTTCAACCAAACAAACAAACATACAAACAAACAAACTCTTCAGCTTTATTATAAAATAGATTAGTATAAGATTGTTTTAAAACAGGAAAATAAGCAATAGTTCACACGAAAACAAAGTATTTTATACAACAAAGCCAAACAAAACTCAGCCCGTATTTCCATAACAGAAGGTGCAAATTAAAATTAATTAAATATTTACATAAGTACTTAAATATTCTCAACGTTACGTCTAACAACCGTTTTCTAGTTCACTCTTGAAGTTACCTTTTATTAAATACAGTTGGGCGTTGAATGTTGGTTAACACCTTCAATTATCATTATTCGTGTTAATAAATAAGTGAACCTTGGAAAGGTTCTTTGGTAAGGTGTATTTTGTGAACATACACCCAAATTTTATAATATAAGATGGTTTGGGCACGTGGAGAGGATGGATGACGAAAGACTGACCAAGCAGATATATAAAGCAAGTGTGGAAGGGACAGGACGAAGGGAAAGACCTAGGCGGACGTTCTCTCACCAGATTGGAGACATCCTATAAACAGGAGAGGTGGGAAGTACCCTGAACAGAAATTCAGGGTACTTCCCATCTGTCCTGTTTTTGTATGCTCTTCTGAGCATGTATGAGGAATCTGATGGGAGTGAATGAAGCAAGAGAGATATGTCAGGATCGTTGCAAATGGCGTTCCGTAGTCTCTGCCTACCCCTCCGGGAAACAGACGTGAGTCTATGTATGGATGTATGTATATCAAATTTAAATATCTAGTACGCACATTCTACGTAAAGTTTCTTGTGTAAGCAGTCTACGGGTTTCCACTTTCTATAAACCTAACATTATGCTGGATCAGCCTGAAAGCACCTACTAACTGTTATCTCTGCTTCACCTAAGATTGACTGTTACAGAATGGTGTTACCATTAAGTCAGCCGAAGTACCTGTAAAGCATTTTGTGTAAAAAGTTTAATAATTAAATTGTGAAATATTAAGAGAATTGGAAAAACAATATATACAACGAAATCGAACAACTTCCCGCTAGACCACCATAAGGGCGAGAATCTCTCAGCAAGACATCGTCGCTTCCAGTGCTACTTTACACACACATTGACACTCGTATACAAAACCAGTCTCTAGTGTGGCTCGGCTCGACTCTATGTGGGAGCCAAGGGAATTTCTTTCAAACTGGTCCAGCGCCGACTTGTTTGATTGTAGATACATATTATTCAATAAGTACTGTATGCATAGAATTATTCACAGCAGCGATAACCTAGTGGGGACCTAAACAAATTGCTACGCAGGTCTCTGTTTCAAGTCACATCAAACTCATGGTAAGTACCATCAACTTTTCGTCTATTGCTAACCGGAATAAAAATATCGCAAGTAAACTTGCATGTCAGAGAACCTGGCCAGCGTTTTCATAATGAGATGAGGAGCTTCTTCTCATGCCCAACAGTGCTGATATCTTCTGTTTACATACAATACAGTCCTAGATCCCAGGGCCACCAGACCTTACTTATTTTCTCAGAAATCAAATGAATAGAATAGTCTAGTGTTAGTATGTGTCATGACTTCATGAGTGTACACATACTGGTTAGCTTGGATCGAGGGCCAATTTTTAGGTACGAGTTGCTAAAGGACCACGGGAACAATTTCCATATATTTTCTAAATGCGCCCCCTAGCAGTCTCTACTGATAGCTAGATATTTTGGAAACTAAAGCGTCTGGTGAAAATTACCGCCGCCGACCCTGGGATCTCACTCTATACGTTAGTAACTGACTGACAGACAACGACCAGCCGAAACTACTAGGTCCAATTAATTAGGACAAAAGGTACCCATGTACAAATATGATGTTTACCTAAGCCTTCCTGCTAGTAAGGTTCATCAAAAGCCGTTGAGGAGGTTTGCGTAAGCTTTAGCATTTAGATTTTGCGTGAAAGAGTACCTAACAAACATTACATTACCTAATATACCTACATGCATCCATCCGAACAAACTTTCCTGTTTATAACAGAATTGACTCGTAAAATTCGATTTCGACTCGATTTTGACGGTTCGATTCCCGCTCAAGTCAAACATTTGTGTCCATGAACATGGATGTTTGTCTTGGTCTGGGTGTTTCTATGTATAATATGCATCAAGCTCTGCTTAGTTTGGGACTATATGGTGATGTGTGAATGTGGTAAAAAAAAACTGGGCTGAATTTTCACATCCTACCAACCACGATGCAATCTTCAAGTCAACTAAAAATAAACCCCAACCAATTTGACTTCAGTAAAGATTTTTATAGATCGCGTGCTTTAGAACCAATATTTTATTTTTCAGATGCTGAGGACGTTGCATGCTGTTAGTTCCCGAGCTGCTTAGGTTACCTATGTCTGATGTAGGTCTTACAACCATGGCGGCATATCCAAATATACACCAGTATAACCTGCCTTATTATCTCAAAGAGTTTTCGAACAGACATAGGTCAGGTAAAACTGGTTATTAGCTTGATTCGTCTTAAATACCAGTATAAGCTGCTCTATCATCTTAAAGGTTTTGCAAACAGACATAGGTCAAGCTAAGCTGGTTTTAGCTTGATTCGTGCCGCGTACAATCGGCTAAATAAATGTTATGAACAAATTCTTGATGACACTATTTTGTATTATGTGTTTATTTTTGCAAGACTTTGTCCTGTTTGTGTTCATTGTTTTGTTTAACCTTTAATTAGGCGCGCCAATAAACTAACATTGTTAGTCGCACGGGGTCTGCAGCTACCCCAAATTGATAGGTATGAAATAAGAAACATCTTAATTATAGTAATCAGCTTTAATTGTTTATATTCTACCTATTTTTTATTAATTTTTAGGAAAATATAAATAAAATCTTAAAAAGATGTTTAGAAAAATAAAAAAATATGTTATTCGTAAGCATAGCTAGGCATTAACTCGTTAATCCGTTGATCGTTAATTAACGAAGTTAACATTTCCAGTAACGGATTAACTTTTAAGTTAACTTAAAAAAAATTTAACGGACTTGTTAACTTCCGTTATTTTTTTCCAAGTCCGTTAATCCGTTACCTACTACTTACCGAAATAAAACTATATCTTGCCGGCGCGTGTGAGTGAGAAAAGAATACTGCGAAGAAATTTGATTCATGTCACATGAGAGTCATTCGTTTGTTTAGCGTTCGGCGTTTAGAGTAACGAGAGTTTTGTTTGATAAATATACAAATACTGCGTACTTTTTAGATTTTATAGAACGTTATAGTTTACGTCTGTGCAGTGTGCAAATTAAAACCATAACATGCAGTCGGATTCCAGTATCACTACAGACGAAAATCCGCGGCTACACTTGAGTGATTCTGTTAATATTGTATCCAGATTGAGAGACATGAAATCAAACGACTAGTTCGACGCTGCGGCCTTTCTCGGGAAACAGATATTCATAAATCTGTTTATTAAACATAATACTACTATACCCTCAAGCGCTGCTGTTGAACGTATTTTTTCTACGGGCAAAGAGTTAGGCGAGAACTTCAACATAATATTAATGTTCATGAAAGGCCACACTTTACCGGATGACTAAATTATATACTCATCTAGATATAGGGTAAACTATAGTAATGTTGGCACCCCCCCCCCCCCCCAATGATTGGCACTCTGCTGAATTATCCTGAATATTAGGAAAATATTATATTATTATGTCACAGAAACACATTCATAAGCAGGATTAACCTTTTTATTATACACAGAACAAATATTTAAATCTTAACTATGAACCATTTTTCTTCAACAACTGCTTTAAAAAAAATGTTAGGAAAATTGCTTAAAAAATTAATGAAATGTTTAGGTTAGGTAGTTACATACTTTACGAAGCGAAAAAATATATTTTTAATTCATTTTACACAAAAGTACCTATTTATTTGTATCTGTTATCTTCATTAAAGCTTAATAAACGTTACTTTTGCGCTATTCCGATAGTGCCAATGACTATACTTAAAAATTGTTCAACAACATAGTCATTGGCACATTTTAGAATCATATTTTTTTCAGATTTTTGTTTGTTTTCCGTCAAATTCGCATACAAACAACTTAAGATTGTATATTTCTTCGCATTTTACACCCAACTTACTATGGTACGGTGAACGGTCGTACAGAGATGGCAACCTTTCTCTACAAAGTACCCAGAAATCAGGACAGATATCGCTTAAAACAAAGAACTTAGTATAGACAAAAATATTACGAACAACATGCTTCTGAGAAACTGAAACAGGGCTTATTTGCTACAATGTCTCTAATGGGTTGATTACACCTAACGAGTACAGTGGCGAGTCAGTAAATACGCTCTCGGCCGAGAGAGTCGCCGAACCGAGTGGGTGGTCACACGTATTTACAAAAGTGGCGAGTCAGTTTAGATTTGATAACGCTTACATCTGCAACGGATCGCAAAAAAAAAAAAAAATAAACGAGTTTTCAACCGACTGTTACCGAACGCGAACGAACGAGTGGCGAGTGGCCGAGTGACAATCGAGAGCGTGTTCATGCGTGCCGAGCGGGATTCCGAGTCGCTGCGGCGGTAGAAAAATAATGCGGGGAGGTGGGTACTCGGCCTAGTAAACAGATTGGCATTCTAGTGACTCTCTCGCCTCTCTGCTCGACCTAGCACTCGGCCGAGCACTCGTTAAAGTGTTTATACTAACCAGGTACTCGGCCGAGGACACTGACTCGCCACTGTACTCGTTAGGTGTAATCAACCCATAAGAGACAAGATGAGCTACATTAGAAAAATATGCCGAAAGAAAGATATAAGTAAAACGTGGTAAATGAACTAAACTTCTTTCAAATATAGACTTATGTTAGAAATATTAGAAGGTTACATTAACATTCATAAAAATATATTTTGATTACATAGAATACATGTATAAAGATCCGGATATCAAGTCTTAAGACTGTCTGGGTATCACGGCCTTAGGCCAACAGTGCCAATGATTGTACCTTTTTGGTACTGCCAATAATTACTATACCAGGGTGCCAATGATTGTACTTTTCTTAAGAAATAAGTTTGAGCACATTTTTATGCTAATAAAACGGCTTTATTAAATACGATGTTTTAATTTTATTAATGCCCATGCAAACACAATTCCGACAAAACCATAGAAAATATAATTGAATTTGTATTTTCCTGAGAATTAGTTACTTAGTAGTAGAAACCGGCTTAGGGTGCCAATCATTATACTGTTTACCCTACACGTCTTTTTTTGTTCCTAATCTGTTAATTCCCAGAACCCAAACTAACAGTTAAAGTAAATAAGCATTTTTACCATGTGGTAACGGATTAACGTTAACTTGCGTTAAATCGTCCCAAAAGTAGTGCTTTAACGTTTAACGGAGTTAACTTTTTTAGTAACGGATAAGCGATTAACGAAGTTAATTATTTGATTAAGTGCCCAGCTATGTTCGTAAGTACTATAAAAATTCAGCAATTACCACAAATTTTCTTTGTATGATCGTCACAGATAAATTTATTGCACTTATTGCACTTTGCGATCGTTTTCTTGTCGCC
The DNA here is from genome assembly GCA_944739405.2 of Euclidia mi. Taxonomy (NCBI): domain Eukaryota; kingdom Metazoa; phylum Arthropoda; class Insecta; order Lepidoptera; family Erebidae; genus Euclidia; species Euclidia mi. The sequence continues at coordinate 9,733,094 of OX123192.2, read as the reverse complement.
TTTTCTTTCACAGATGTAGCACCTTCCTCTTTTTGTTCAGTGCAATCCAGTGTTAGACGTTGAGGAGTCGCAACTTCATGTTCTGACAATCGTTTTTCAAAGCACTGGGCAGGGACGGAACGAAAAAGCCCTTCCATGCAGTGCGTGCGATCAACTCCGCGACACGGGTGACACTGAATCGCGTAGAGACTAAAGAAATAGAAAGCTAGCAAGAAATTCGGGTTGCCAGCATTAATAGCTAAAAAAATAACTTAATTTAAAGATCATTTGGGTTCGCGGCGACCCCGCGCGCCTAATTAAAGGTTAAGTATAAAAGCTGTAACAGACGATCGAACTTGGTTCGGAACGGACCACGAACTGTACGGTGCGGTCTACACAACAGACAAGCGCACCAGACTCCGAACCGTCCAGTCGCGTTGTGCTAGCATTGCGTGAACACGTCTCCTCGACATGCCGCCTATTCTATCAAAACAGGCCAAAATTGCATTAATTGCGGCACCTATCGTTGCTACATCGCCATTACAAAACCAACGAAAAAAATGAAAGGAATGGGCAAAATTTTATCTTAGAAACCTAAGACTACAGAACAAAGGGCAGACGGAGCGCGCGGAACACTTGCGTGAGGCCACTAAAGCAAATACAAAATTGAAAAGCGAATACAAACTCGGCTCAGTGCGCTGCGAAGCATCGCACAGTTCACACGCCACGATCAATCCAGCTTTTAAATTCATAAAATGCCGTCTTGCGTTTTTAATCATTGTAAAAGTTGTTTCCAAAAGCAAAAACGGGAAGATGGAATATATTTTTACAGATAACTTTGGATTATTTGACTGTTTTATAATATTATTTCGATAAAATTCGTATTTCTGCAGAAAATATGTAAGTGTTGCCAGTTTACGTCGACGCCGTTCTCCCTGAATTAGGGAAAATGCACTTGTCAATTGATTATGTAATAATGATGGTCATGTTAATGAAAAATACATTAACGTAATGTAAAATTATATTGTAGATTATCTTTCTTCTTATAAATATAGTAGGTAATAGAATTTCCATTAGTAAGTATATACATTGTTTTGAGTTCGATCCCCAAACGATCCAAATATTCGTGTACACATGGCTCCTCGTCAAGTTTTATACACGTTGACCTTTGTACCGTTCTTATGGCGTAGGGAATAAGTATCAAAATCGTACTGCAACTGTTTACTTGACTTGGCGCCGTGTGTACATTAAGTACAGAAACAGAAATCATTGATTGCAGCCATTATTTATTTTTAATTGCATTTTTTTGGTTTTGATTAAATTTATGAATCATAATATTCATAATTTATTGTGTGCATGACAAAATGGTTATAGCTAATTAATATTTAGGACGCAAGCCTATTGCAATTAACTAAACATTTCCAGATACTATACTGAGAATATCTAAACAAAAAATAAACAACATATTCGCCGATCTAAGATCTGAACCCCATGATTGGTATTCGTAAATATATGTAGTTGGTATTATACATATAAGTATTTCTTCTGGATCGAGTGTATTAATCACAAAACAATCTATTTATTTCTCAATTTACGAATAAAATTAGTTAAAACTTAACTCAGTACCTACATTTAAGAAATGTATTTATAAAAGCATACATTAATGGTTTCTTTTATTTGAATCATTTTCACAACAGCATTACATACTAAAAGCATTAATTAAATCCATGGTAAATTCTTCAAAACCGCAAACGAATATAAAATATGTAATATTTTTATATCCGTTTGCAAAAACTATATGCAAGGTAGTGGGAGATTATTCATAATCTGGCAACTTTACACACACATAGGCGCGCGTGTCCGTACAGTGCCAGTCGCCAAATGTCACGCACACATAGCTGTGAACATGCCTCACTTAGTCGGACGAATACGCTCCATCTGAGTCTTAAATCTGTGTTAGAAACAGACAACATTACAGTCATATGAATCTCATTAAAGATCTCGATGATAAAGATTTTCGTATATATCTTCGAATGACTTCCGAAGCATTTATTGAATTGTTGGACCTTGTGAAACCTCATATAACTAAATCCTGATTGCGTGCATCTTTATTACAATAAAGGCTATACGCTGTGTTCCACAAACATGGAAAGTCTTTATATAACTCCAACAGCTCTATAACAGCTCTTTTCTCGGTATTAACGACGTCTTCTTGATGTCGCTCCGAATCCATGTCTGTGAACACGTTGCGACGTGTTGCGCGTACGGTGGCACAACAGCGACTAGACCGAAATTTGGTTCGGTGCGCCGTCCACACGATCGAATCGGTTCGGAACGCACCGCGTTCGATGTGCAAGCGCTCCGAACCAGCCGTACCGATATTAATAATAATAATGTCCGGCGGACCGTGCGCCACACGATCGAATTTGGTTCAAAGCGCACCATGTTCGTGGTCCGTTCCGCACCAAATTCGATCGACTGTTACAGCTTTATCCAGAAATAGATGTTATGTTGTTTGAAGACTACCACTTATAATAGGACCTACTAAAACCAATTGAGAATTTTAGGTAGGTACCCTGTGTTGGATAGCGGTTTTACTGCGCCGAGTGTGTGGTCGGTTCGGTCCCCTCAGTTATGTATGGTGTATGGTCGGCAAATAGTCGTCACGGGGTTAGGTATTCTTTATGTTCGTTGATTGATTTTTTATTAAGTCTCTAGAATAACTGGATTATTCTTAGTACTGGATTGTTATAAATATCCGTTTAATTAGGTACCTACTTTTAATGTTTTTCAAATTATGTCTAAGCAAACAGCCTATAATACTGAAAACTCCTTCGTGAGTGAGTGCCTATGTCATAAAAGAAACATACAGGGTAGGTACAGTTACCTAAAAAATGTATCTAGCTTATGTTCAGTAGTTTGGGCATTGCGAGCCAGTCGGGACAAGTATGACCTATAATTTTTCATCCTTAAAATATATTTTTTTACAGTCTCACGCATATATCCCCGAAGGGGTAGGCAGAGGTGTTATTACACCCACATTTCGCCATGAATTTCTAGGTCCCAACTCCCACTTAATAGGGGGCGAGCCTAATGCCTGAGAATTTCCTAACGGAAAAACCCAATTACACTTTGCCCGACCCGGGAATCGAACCGGAGACCTACCAATCCCACGCGTACATTTATGCTGCGAGATCAACGAGGCAGTCCTAATAATATGCTTTTTAACTTAATGTATCGTGACTTGTGATCTTGGCAAATGTCGATGTTGAAGGAAGAGGAAAATCAAGTAATATATTAAAATAAATAATTAAATATAACATAGACAGATACTAAAGGTGGTTTTACATATTCGCGACCTTTTTAGTTTTTTTATCATCACCTGTATATCGTTTTTCTACTATTGAGCATGGACTCTATGAATTACTACGGAACCGTAAACGAACGCTGGCCACGCAAGTCTTTCGAAAACATTATGAAGAACTCTCTGACATGCAGGTTTCCTCACGATGTTTTCCTTAACTGTTTTAAGCAAGAGTCAATATTACAAACAATTAAATTTACGCTCACATAACTTCGAAGCTGAGACCCTCTGTATAGCAGTCCATTATTCCACCAGGCTGTAACTGCTTTGTGATATAAAAAAAAAAACAATCAAATAACTCTTAATATTTCGCTAGTTACTCTCATACAACGTGAATAATGACCGGTTTACACGAACTTAGTAGCTAAGCGCTTAGTACTTGTCACTAATACTAAGTCCTCATGTGTAAACAAGCGGATTGGTGATTAGTATTAGTGTTTGTGTATAGTGCAAGTGAATAGAAAACGATCCTATTTACTAAGCGACAAGCCGATACCCCAACACAATTTACTAAGCACTTGTCACTTGCTGACCGTGTGTAAACAGCTTGACAAGATAGTGACATTGTTCCATTTCGAATGTCTAATCACTAATAACTTCTACTGGCTCCAACGTGTAAACGGTTACTTGTTACTTGTCATATTGAGGCTTAGTATAGTGACAAGTACTAAGCGCTTAGCTACTAAGTTCGTGTAAACCGGCCATAAGTGCATGTAACACAACAAGCAAGCAACAACAAGCATGTAAATGGTTCTTTAAAATATGACTAATAAAGCTGCTATTATAAATGTTAGGTCATATTATAATAATACATGCTCGGTTATTGGAGGCCGGCGTTATTATGTCAATGTTACTAAGCTAAACGCAACTAGCACTATATTTACATTATAATTATAGTTTTATTAAAATACATTGCTTTTTGTAAAGATTTTTTGCTGGGTGCATAATATAAGTGAAAGTCCTTGGTGATTGAAATTTCTACAACTAATATTATAAATAAATCATTTTCTGTCACAGCTGTTCGTTTATGGAATGCGTTACCGTTACATATAAGACAGGCTCAAACGATAACCAGGTTCAAATCCTTAGTTAAGGAGTACTATCTATCATTATGATATTTCTAGTTTCTTCCCGTTCTACTAAGTAGATATATATGTATTAAATATTATTTATGTATGTATATCTATGTATGTATAAGTATTTATGTATGTGTTTTGTCTTAGTATTATGTAACCTTATATATATTTAAATATAATATATATCTACATACATCTTTACTGGTACGCTTACAACTACCATTTCTGTCCTACCAATAATATCTCCATCCAAAGGTTGCCTGGTAGAAATCGTTTTTAGCGATAAGGCCGCCCCTTGTACTGTATCTTACATATGTATATTTCTTTAAAATAATTATATAAGTGTACAATAAAGTGTATAATCTTAATATATAAAATCCTTGCGTTACTGACTGACTGACAGACACGCTACAGCCGAAACTATTGGGCGCAGGAAGCTGAAATTTGGCATGTATGTGCCTTGGAGACCGTAGGGGTGCACTAAGAAGGGATTTCCCGAAATTTCCACGGGATCGGCCAAAACGGGTAAATTAAAAAAAAAATGCACGCGTAGCTGCTGGCGTCCTCTAGTAAATAAATAAAAATAAAGCTGAAGAATTTGTTTGGTCGTATGTTTGTTTGAACGCGCTAGTCTCAGGAACAATGATCCAATTTGTATCATTATTTTTGACTTGGATAGACCATTTATCGAGGAAGAATATATGCTATACAACATCACACTCTGAGTCATGGCAGAGCAGTGTCCCTAAATATCGCGGATGTGATCAAGGGCTTAGCTATAGGTATCTTACAATTTTAAACTAAACAGTTAATAATTATAAGTATTTAGTCTTACCAACGACAACCCAGCCTACTAGACGGCAGACGTAAGGCGAACACTTTCTGTCAACACGTTAGACTTATACGTCTTACATGAGACCAATCCTAACACTAGTTATGAATTATGACATTTATGACGTACCGCAAATTTGAACCGGCCAATTAGAATGCATTTTTGTAGCCCCCTTCGCCCCGCATACCTCACCGCTTTGACAAAATTTGTAGAAATGAAAACATTAGGTGACTAGTAGCTGGGTTATCGTTGAGTCGTACCTGCCATCAAATAGAATCCCTTTTTAAATTTAATGACTATGGACTTCTAAGAGTACCTATTGACTTTGCTACTAACGGCCGGTTTTTATATTCAATCTATCCATGGATTCAGCTACTACATACCAATACATAATTATTTAACATAAGCTACATACATTTTTTTTCAAATATGCATCTGTAATAGCCAAGTCCATAGATAGATCGAATATACAGCGTGTAAAAAGACCCTTAACGAAAAATGAAATCCCATGTTGTACCAATCACTATGAACATTTTTTACTTTGGCACCATACCTGGGAAATTACTGGTTCAGGAGATATTAAGGCTCAAAGTTAGTATGGAATTTTTCTTATTAGGTACAAAATCGATGCATTTACCCCGCCAATATGTTCTTTAGATGCCATATGACCCCATGGATAAGTAGGTATTTCGAGCATTGCACGTGCGCGCTTTTAATTGCGGTTTAAAAAATGTGAAAACTTAAAAAAAATCGTTTCCCAGGTATTATTTTTAGTTAGTATGACTTGGCTTGTTGTCCACAACGAGTAGACTTCGGCTTGGTGATGGGTCTTGTGACAACCTGTATTTATACCGTACGAAAGTCCACATGTTCGAGTCTTCACAAAGCCAGTAGTACCACACCTTTGTTGTGCGAAATTTTAATAATAAAATAAAAGTTTTGTCTCTCCGACTGTACCATACCGCTGTACAAGCTATGCGAAATTCCTAAAAAATATTAGCGAGCGGGTCCACTTGTCGGCCACACATGTCCACAGCTGGGCATCGGTATGCACGCACACATGCACACTTGTCCGTGTGTGCGCGGTGACGTATGGGCCGACAACCCCTGCTGTGCTTGCCGTACCGAGACGGCGTAGGGTTGGCGATTTTGATTAAATATTTTTACTAAATATATTATAGGTACTAGCTTAGTAGTTTTGGCTCTGCGACGATATGTCGGGCACAACAAGTCATTTTTTATATAAGACTAGCTGAGCTTGCGGTAACACCCGCTTTGTTTAGGGCTACTGCTCTGCTCCGGTGACTCATAGCGTGATGGTATATAACATGGGTATAGCTTTCTTTGCGATTTGTACACATACTTTTATTTATAGACAGAGTAAAGAATTGTGTGATAAGAGAGTGTTGTCGGGTAAAAGAAGATGTAGTGACAAGCATCGAGAAAGGTATGTTAAGATGGTTTGGGCACATGGAGAGAGGATGGATGACAATAGACTGACAAAGAAGATATATAAGGTAAGTGTGAATGGCACAGGACAAAGGGGAAGACCTAGGCGGACGTTCTCTGACCAGATTGGAGACATCCTGAAAAAAGGACGGGTCAGAAGTACGCTTAACAGAAGAGCATGCATGAGAAACTTGATGGGAGTAAATTAAGCAAGAGAGGTATGTCAGGATCGTTGCAAATGGCGTTCCGTAGTATCTGCCTACCCCTACGGAAAACAGGCGTGAGTCTATGTATGTATGTATTATATTTATATTACAGGAAAGCAGCGATAATCTAGTGCATATACCAACAGACAGTCATGCAGAGGATATGAGGAGTCAAACACATCACGAATTTTCCAAGTTATGTGCGTATTTGTTAATTGTCGCTTGAATTGTGTCTCGGAGAGTACGTAAGGCTGTCGGTCCCCGCTGTGCTAAAGATCCTTAACTCTTCAACTGCCGATGCACTGATCAGTGCGAGACATAATAGATTTTCTATTGTGCTATGTATCGCGGCGGTCAAAAGGTTAAAAGTCGTTATAGGAGTGAGACCCCTTAGAAACATTGACACTGATCTAAGCTATCTAAGCCATTCGTTGGAACAAATTAAAACCAGCCGAATTAAAATTTGTGTATATAAAATCCTTGCGTTACTGAACGACTGCCAGACAAGCTACAGCCAAAAATATAATGTGCAGGAAGTTGAAATTTGGCATGTATGTTCCTTTGGGACCTAAGGGGTGCACTGGGAAAGGATTTCCTGAAATTCCTAGGGGATCGGATAGAAACAGTAAAATAAAAAAAAAGCGGGCGTAGCTGTGGCCATCCCCTAGTAAATAAACTTCTACTTTAACCTTACGCGAAAAGTAAATATCCTTAAAATCTTAAAAATCTTCATAATATTCTACCGTGATTCTACCACATTCACACAACACCATCTAGTCCCAAACTAAGCAGAAGCTTGTACTATGGGTACTAGATAATGGATCATCATCATTGTCTTGCCCTGGTCCCAATTTATTTGGGGTCGGCGCAGTATGTCCTTCGCTTCCATACTTCTCTGTCACCAGTCATCCGATCGTTTACCCCTTTCTCTTTCATATCCATCCTCACACAGTCCATCCATCTCTTCCTTGGCCGTCCTCTCCCTTTTCGTCCTTCTACATGCATATCCATCACTTTTTTACCTACATACATCTCATCTCTCCGCATAACATGTCCATACCAGGCCAATCGACTCCCTTTCACCTTTTCAGCTATGGGCGCCACTTTCATACTACCTCTAACGTAATCATTCCTAATTCTGTCCATTCTTGTCACTCCACACATCCATCGTAACATTCTCATCTCTGCCACATGCAATCGTTTCTCATCCATCTTCTTTGTAGCCCAACACTCAGCTCCATACAGTACGACAGGCCTTATAACCGATTTATACATACGGCCCTTTAATTTCACAGGCATTTTGTGGTCGCATATTGTGCCTGAGACCTGTCGCCATTTCATCCATCCTGCGTTGATTCTTTGCCTAACATCCCGATCAATTTCGCCGTCATCTTGCAGGAGTGAACCTAGGTAGCGGAAATCGGAGCATACTGGTAGAGGTGTACCGCCGAGTGTAACCGGTATAGGACTGGAGAGACCGCCAAAGTCACAGAACATATATTCCGTTTTGATTCTGCTTATTCTCAAGCCTACATTCTCCAATCTCTGCCGCCACTCCTCCAGCTTGCTCTGCACCTTCTGTCCACTCTCTGCTACCAGAACGATGTCGTCGGCAAACAACATGCACCAGGGTGCCTCTTCCTGTATGTCCGATGATATAGCATCCATAATTAACAGGAAGAGGTAGGGGCTAAGGGCCGACCCTTGGTGCAAGCCTACGGCCACATCGAATCTGGCTGTGATACCAGCTGCGGATCGGACCTGCGTTCGGCATTCAGCGTACATGGCTTGAATCAACGTCAGGTATTTCCCAGGCACTCCTTTCTTCTTCAGGGCCCACCACAAGACTTCACGGGGCACTCGATCATATGCCTTTTCAAGGTCGACGAACACCGTGTGCAAGTTTTTATGTGCCTCTCTGTATTTTTCGCATATTTGGCGAAGAGCGAAAATGGCATCCACCGTACCTCGACCAGGCATAAAACCGAATTGGCTTCGTGAAATCTCACTCTCGTCACGCAGGCGTCGCTCAATTACTCTCTCCCATACTTTCATAGTATGTGGCATTAACTTTATTCCCCGATAATTGTTGCACTCTTGGATATCACCCTTATTTTTAAAAATGGGCACCAGGTAACTGTTGCACCATTCCTCCATTCATCCGGTACTAGATAATGGATATACGTACATATATACTTTTTTTTGTAAATACATACATATTATACATAGAAACACCCAACCTTCCAACTGTGTTGTCACCCAATTCTCTGTGAAGTAATGGTATTCAGTTTAGTTAAATATTGCATTATTTGTATTGTTATGAGGCGTCTTATGTCTATTAAGTACAAGGCTAGTTTTTGTCCTATTAATCAAAATATTATAAATGTCCTTGGGAATAGCTTTGCCCATGACAAAAAGACTTCCTCCGTGGTCCAGTGGATAGCGTACGCGACTGCTGATCGGAGGTCCCGGGTTCGATTCCCAGGTCGGGCAAAAGTGTTACTGGGTTTTTCCGAATTCTCAGTAGCAGCACGGAGTCTGGTGATGTGCCCGGTAACGGCAATAGGCTCGCTCCCTATTACGTGGGACCTAAAAATTCATGGCGAAATGTGGGTGTAATATTACACTTCTGCCACGCACAATGGCCCAAATAAGTGGCTAAGTGCGGAAAACCCACGACCAACTAAACAAATTACACTTCTGCCTACCCTTCGGGTATACAGGCGTGAGTCAATAAAAATGACAAAAATCTTTAATATCCAGCATTTTATAACTACCTTTAGCATAGAGAACCATGCGCCCAAAACAGTTTTTACTTGAACTAAAGAAAAATCCTTAAAAGCCCTCATCTATTTGAGGCAAGTCTCGTCACGACATTCGTTATGATTCCAAAACCTTCTTTGTTGACAACCTCACGACAAAAACGACATTCCATAGAACGTATACAGAGTTGACAAAAACTTTGATTCATTTCGCCATTGAAGTGAAATGTCACAAAAAGCAAGCAGTTGGTTTGAGGGTAGGATGGCAAAATATGTAGGTACCAAGTTCCTGATGAAATAGTTTGTGGTAATTCATACTAATTTCGTTCCAATTTTGTATTTATCGGGAAGATAGTACCTATAGTTGATTGAATCAGGCATTACTTGGCGGAACTCCATTGTAACCTAATGGAAGGAAAGAGGAACCCACCACGCACCCTCGGATTGACCACCCCAACTATTGCAATAGAAAAAGGTTGACAATACCGAACTCCTCTAAAGACAAAGGATTATATGGAATAATGCGGAAATGGGTTCCAGGAAAATACCTGACGTGCAGTATCCCGCTCTATGCGCCGACAATGCTTCGACACGTATTTCGCCTCTCCGCGAGGCATCCTCAGGACTGATGGGCAACGACTGAGGTTGCCCATCGGTCTCAGTCGTTGCCCATCGGTCCTGAGGTAGGTCTTTTGAGGAGTTCGGTATTGTCAACCTTTTTCTATTGCAATAGTTGGAGTGGTCAATCCGAGGGTGCGTGGTGGGTTCCTCTTTCCTTCCATTGGGTTAGATAGTACCTACCCAGAAGTTGTAGTAACTGGGTGGTGAAACTGGGACTTAGTCTACTTACTAGTCTATTTGTCACACAATAAGGACTAGCAGACTGCCTCGTTGGTCTCGCAGCACAAATGTGTGCGTGGGATTGGGAGGTCTCGGGTTCGATTCCCGGGTCGGGCAAAGTGTTATTGGGTTTTTCCGTTAGGAAATTCTCAGTAGCAGCACCGAGTCTGGTAATGTGCCCGGTACGGCAATAGGCTCGCCCCCTATTACGTGGGACCTAAAATTCATGGCGAAATGTGGGTGTAATATTTACACTTCTGCCTACCCCTTCGGGGATACAGGCGTGAAACTATAAATAAAATAAAAAAAAATAAGTCCAGTGGCGAGATAGAGAGTACGTAGTTACGTACTTCCGAAGATATGTAAGTTTTTTCATAATACTTATTTAATTTTGTAGATCTACTTTTTGACGGCGGGCGGTGCAAAATATAATTGGGTGGCTATTGGTTAGGCGGCGATGTAGGTTGCCAATGAGACTACAGAAGGAACCTTAAAACATAAAACATAAAAAAGCTTTATTGACACAAAATATCACAATTAAATTTTTGCTTTTATCAAAGTATAATACTGCAAGTAAACACATTCCAAAATGAACACTAACGTCTAAACTAGGCCGAGCCTGTGTCTAAGACGTTAGTTCCTTCCACTATAACATTTTTAAACAGACATTTGTACAATCAAAATAACAAGTGATATGTGGAGTTATATATGGTACATACATACATAAATACATACATAGACTCACGCCTGTTTCCCCGAAGGGGTAGGCAGAGGCATATTAAACGCCCACTTTTCGCCAGTGTTATGATCCCACGTAGTAGGTGGCGAGCCTATTGCCGCTTATCGGGATATTTTGTTTGCCAGAGCCTCGTCCGTTGATCGGCAGGTGCACCACTTGCAGGTGAGGTTGGCTTGGGACCCTAAGTTCTTGGTGGGAACCCTATGCACCTTATGTTATATATGGTAAAATAAAAAATTGCTGGTAGGTACTTATGGTATTACATTCTATTGGACTTGTTTTGACACCGTCACAATACGATAACCTTAATACGAAATTGCCTGATTCGGGTGCCCATTAGCCTACATTTATATAAAATCACACGTAACGTAACATTAAAATATCCATTTTGTGTTATTCCCTGTAATTCTTGTTATTCAAACATGATACTAAATACCATTAAATTCAATAAAAAAACAAAGAATAAAAAATGTGCCTATACAATTAATTTGCTAATTAACATTTGGACAGCCCTACTAAACTAGCTCATCACACCCCTTGCATGTCAATAGCCCCCTGCAGTGTTTGGCAAGTGTGCACACGCTCACTAACACATACACACACATACACGCACACACACAAAATTGACAACCCATAAATTAAAAGAACCTGTTCCGCGAGGGTAGTTCTTTGTCACTTAAAAACTTCGTATTTTATTTATAGTTAGTACGACCAAATATATAAACAACACACCCAAACAAAAATGAACCTTATTGTGTTAAAATAAAGTATAAGTAATATATATCGCGTGATACTGAGGATTAGATTATGAATCCAGTAATTTAAACCTTATGATTTATTATACAAAAATGAAAATCGACTCGCACGAAAGGTTAAGTTTTATAAGAAAAGGTCGGAAATAGAGTTCACATTATTCAAGTGGTTTCTTAGAAAGGTTCCATGCTGGGAGTTTTAGTAGTCAAACTTGGCATGAAGAGGAGTTATATCTTGATTCTACGAAATTAAAACTGATTTTGGGATGGCCTTTGAGGCTCCCACGTGGAACTTGTATGAAAAAGCCGCTACTGAGAAATGCATGTCCTTTATTTCATTTCTTATTATGTCACCAAAGTAGCTAACCAATACACGATACGACGATACGAAGAAATTCTGTGGTATTATTCGCATGTTACTGACTCCACAAGAAGGTTAGAGTTATGGTTGGTGAATTCATATCGCCTTGGAAACGGATCGTCGTCGATTCGCCTCAATGGTGTGGCTATGTCGTTCCGGTGTTGATTAGGGTGCGTTGCAAAAAGTTGTTTCATACTAAAAATGAACGACTCAAGTGCTGAATGGCGATCTGTTTTTGAGATGACTTATAAAAGGTTAGAATACCGTACAACTAGTAAGAAATCAGTACACAAACAAAATTATCCCTACTAATATTATAAATTCGAAAGTGTGTATGTATGTATATGTATGTATGTTCCGTTTTCACGCTAAAACTACTGAGACGATTTTGTTGAAATTTAATATAGAGATATATTAGACCATGGAGACGGACATAGGCTACCATAAGTTGCAAATATTGAACTGGAAGGGATTGTAGGGAGGGTATAAGTTTGTACGGCACAATTTTACCTCTTGGGAGTAAAAACGCTTGCGCTGTAAGTTGAGTGCTGCGCATGTGCTATCGTATATACTGTCACATCATACATATACCTAGTCATATTGTGTACGGTGATTACATTATTCGCATAATATATGTAAACTAATAATTATAGACTACGCTTAAACGGCTGAAACGATTTTCTCTACTAATATTATAAATGCAAAGTGTTTATATATATTGGACATGTATTGGAACATGGCCTTGACATTTGACTGTATGCAAGGTGATGTTATTATGTACCTTTCGGTATATAATGGTAGATAATGTCATGGATGCTGACCGAATTATATTGTACCCTATAGAGTTTCTGAACTCTTTAGACTAATCAGGAGTGCCTTTACACAACGTAAGACTGAAACTAAATTTGTGTTCCCCGAATTCAACGCGCAAAGCCGCGGGCAAAAGCTAGTTCTTCTATAATGATAAGACGTACCTACTATACAGGGTGTAACAAGACCCATCATCAAGCCGAAGTCTACTCGTTATGGACATCATTCCAAGTCATACTAACCAAAAATAATACCTGTTTTTTAAACCGCAATTAAAAGCGCGCGCGTGCAAAGCTCGAAATACCTACTTATCCAGGGGGTTATAGGACATCTAAAGAACACATTGGCAGGGTAAATGCATCGATTTTGTACCTAATTAGAAAAATTCCATACTAACTTTGAGCCTCAATATCTCCTGAGCCAGTAATTTCCCAGGTATGGTGCCGAAGTAAAAAATGTTCGTAATGATTGGGACAACGTGGGATTTCAGTTTTCGTTAAGGGTCTTTTTACACCCTGTATACCTGAGATACCCACATACATTTTTCCAGCATATATGAAGTTTTATGAAGTCTACCAACGAAAACTTTCCTTACATGGTGGACCGTGGACTAAACTATACTATGCACAGGACAAACTAACCCCTAGATTAGCAAGGGGTTACGTTGTAAGCAGGGCTGACAAAAACAAAACCCGCAAATTAAATCAGCAACATCTGTTTAACTAAATTATTATCAGTCCACTGCTGGACTAGGCCTCTCCTTTGAAAGGAGGAATTGGCCTACTATACCACGCTGGCCAAATGGGTTGGTATAGGGTTTGTATTAAGTTTTCCTTCTCTTACAGTGCTGTTCTCTGCATAATATGCTCCCTCTGTCGGCTCTTACGACACCCATGGGATAATACGGGGTGGTGATATTCCGTATTCTTAATCCGTCACGACACGGTATCATCTAATTAACGAAAATACCATTAAGTTATTATTTAAGACACCGAGACTAGATCGAAACTGCGTTTTGAACCAATATATTTACAACTCAGATTAAAGAAGAATTGGCCATCGACCGGAATAAAAAGATTTGCTACTATTAAAACCAATTTAAGTTTCCTTATGAACTAAATTAATACTGATTTATCAATCTTAAGTTAATCAGATTAAAATAAAGAAGTAATTCAAATCACTATTTGGAAAAAATAGAAAGTTAAGTAATCGCTGCCATAAATAACAACTTGGTCGTCGCAAACCTATTGCCTTCAATAGTTTAGCAGACAAACCGGCCGGTTCATTACGTCTTAAATAAGAGGCATTAATAGGCTGCACATTAGACGGGGCTTTTAAGCCCGGTCTGAGTGCTCGGCTAGTCGATCAAGTTCTAAAATAAAACGGGCGAGACGCCACGACCGTGTACATTATTTAGAAGAAACTCTTGAGCCATTCTGTGCAATGCCACGTCTATGTGCAGAATGCCTGGTGCTTAGATACTAGTATATTATATTTTAGGAAGGTTGCAGTTTTGTGGTGAGCTAATTTTGGAAGGGTTGATGGTTCGTTTTATTTTATTGCGTAGTACGGCAGAGTGAGAGATTTGGCATAGTTTATGTCTATATCGAGGAGTAATCGCAGCGATAACTTTTTTTTTGCAACCATCTATCAGAAGTAGCTGTTATAATTAGAGATTAGAGAGTTTCGATCAGCATTGTATCTCAGTAATGAACAAGCGAGTAACCTGCCTATATCATAGGATTGAGAGATCGAGCTCAGCGGCATGCGATAGTGAGATTGTTTTTTCAGTGGGGGACTATGATGATGAGTACGAATTACATACATTTGTGGTCATTTGGATCCACTAGCTTGATGCCAACCCATCAGATACTTAATCTAGTGACAAAACATCACTTACTTCCGAAGCCTTCTTTACAACCTACTCACATCATCATCAGCCTTTAACAGTCCACTGTGGACTAGGCCTCTCCTTTTCAAAATCAAAATCAAAATCATTTATTCATCTAGGCCACAAAGTGACGCTTATGAACGTCAAAATTTAAGTTAATTACTTAATGATTCTACATTTACATTTACTGCCACGTTCGCAATGCTATAGGTAGAACCACGAGAAAGAACGGGCAATAAAACTCATGGCCACTCTTTTCAAACAAATATAATGGTGGTACATTTTATTTTTGTAAGGAGCTGCAACTGTTTCACATTGTAGACATCTACTAGTAAAATTTTTAGTAGCTATTGATATCATACTCAAGCAGTAAATGATGTTCATATGGTAAGCCTCCCAAAGTAAATATGGTGAAACAGGAGCATCCACTTTCGTCTTTTTAATGTAGGCAACTCGCGAACATGGTCAGAACTATGGTAGAAGTGAATGAAGCAGAAAGTAACGGTATTATGAAACCAAAGCAATCGACAACATATAAGTTAGCCCATGACCACGAGTTACCCACATTTTACAAATCCGCAAAGTTATAATGAAAGTGTGGAACATGAATGCAAAAAATAAAGTATGAAATGAGACGTGTGTACAGTGTGTTTACACTATAAAATAAAACTACTAATTATTGACCTAGTCAAAAGCGAACAACTACTTCCAAGCGCTCCTGTCATCAAAATAATCATTCAAACTGTAATATGCCTTATTTATAAGATTCTTTTTAACTTCTGCCTGAAACGAACTTAATGGCAAGTCTAAAATATAAGTTGGTAATTTATTGCATATGCGAATACTGAGCCCAATAAAAGAGCTATGCGTTATGTGCAAACGAAAATACGGAACACATAATTTATGTCTATTTCTAATATTGATATTGTGTATGTCACAATTTATGTTTAGTCTTACATGCATAACACTGGCATAAACATATTGTGACGCTACAGTAAGAATACCAATAGTTTTAAATTTTTCTTTGAGTGAGACTCTTGTCTTTAACTGGTAAATGGCCCTAACTGCCCGTTTCTGCAATATAAAAATATTTTGGATATCAGCAGCTCTACCCCATAACAATATGCCATATGACATAACACTATGAAAATAACTAAAATAAACCAATCTAGCCGTATCGACGTCGGTCAACCTACGAACCTTCTTAACGGCATAAGCAGCTGAGCTAAGTTTCCCTGAGAGATATGTAACATGCGCACCCCATTGTTACTTCGAATCAAGTGTTAATCCTAGAAATAATGTGGATTCAGTTGTTTCGAGTACATCGTCATTTAAAACTTTGTTAGGACCAAGGTTTCTGACATTAGGCAGAGCAAACTTAACACATTTTGTTTTTTTGGCGTTCAGTACTAGATTGTTTACATTAAACCATTTAGTCACTTGAATGAGTGCACTGTTTATTTCGTTAAAGTGTTCCTTATTTCTATCTCCTTTAAATTTTGTTTTTTTGGCGTTCAGTACTAGATTGTTTACATTAAACCATTTAGTCACTTGAATGAGTGCACTGTTTATTTCCTTAAAGTGTTCCTTATTTCTATCTTCTTTAAATATCAAAGAAGTATCGTCAGCAAACAGTACAACGTCACAAATGTTTCTCAAGTAAAAAGGTAAATCGTTTATGTAAACAAGAAACAAGAAAGGCCGCTGCCAAGGACAAGGATGCTGCCCTGTGGCACTCCTCAATCAACAGGTAAGCCACTGGATTTTGAGCCATTTATTTCAACACATTGGATCCTGTCACTTAAGTACGACTTAATGACATCCAATGCTTTAGTCTGGACGCCGAAATGTCTAAGCTTGCACAAGAGCGTCTCATGGCAGACACAATCGAATGCTTTCGAAAGATCGCAGAACACACCAACAGCATTTTGGGAATTCTCCCAAGCACTGTAGATATGTTTGAGTAACGCTACTCCTGCATCCAATGTAAAACCATATTGCTCACTATGAAGGAGGCTGTTTTGATTAAAATGTCTTAGTAGTTGCTTGAGTCTGATCTTTTCAAAAATCTTACTAAAAGCAGGTAGTATCGATATTGGCCTATAATTACTAGGATCAGTCTTATTGCCGGATTTGAACAGAGGTATTATTCTACTATGTTTCATAAGATCTGGAAAACTGCCAGATTTAATACATTTATTGAATAAGTTGCTTAAATAAGGAGCCACTACATCAATTATACTTGTCAAAACCTTAACAGAAATGCCCCAGAGATCACCTGTTTTTTTAGACTCTAAAGACTTAAAAGTATTTATAATATCGGTAGAACTAATACTATGAAATTTAAATATTACTTCACATTTTCCTACACTAGACTCTTATAGGTTTTCTGCGACTATAGCTGATGATTTTAATTCTCTAGTAGTAGTAAGTGGTATGCTAGCAAAAAAGTTATTAAATGTGTGTGCGACTTCTTCGTCATTATGAATTAATTTATCATTATCAAGAAGACTAAAACTATTACTTCTTAATGCTGTCTTACCTGTTGTTTCATTAATAGCTCGCCAGGTTGCCTTAACTTTATTCGAAGATTGTTTAATTTTATTCCTAACGAAAAAAGCTTTAGCTGTATTGCACACTCTTTTAAATATTTTAGAATAATTCCTAACATACTCAGTGAAGTTTAAATCAGAATTGTATTTTTTCATACCATACAACTCACACATTTTTGCTCTGCTTTTGTAAATACCCGCAGTAGCCCACTCATTAAAAGCTCGAGATTCCTTAATTACTTTCTCCTAAGTCTTAAAAGTATTCTGAAACGAGTTATTAACTATATTAAATAAATTGTTAAAATTCTCATTTGGCGAATCTATTTCTATTAAGTCAGGATTCATAGTATTAATTCCAATCAATACTTTATTCCGGAATTCATTAAACTTATGCCTAGGTAATGGCCTAACCAACACTCTCTGTACGATGCTATCATTGTAATATGGAAACCTAGCTAATTGACCACAGTGATCCGAAGTTAATTCAGAAGTAACTACTCTATCTGAAACAATACAACTACTAAATATGTTATCTAGACAGGTGAAAGATGTTGCCGTGATTCTAGTTGGTTCAAGAAATAAATTTTTCAAATTAAATGATCTAAAAAGGTTTAAAAATCTACAAGTCATTATTGAATTTTCAAGAATGGTAACATTAAAATCACCACAAACTATGATCCCTTTCTTATTGCTCCTAATTTTACTAATGGAGGACGATATACACATATAATAATATGCTGCTCAAGCTCAATGCATGACAGTTCCACCGTGCGTTCTATAGACAAGCTAGCTATGTCTTTCCGTTCTTTACATGTTAAACTGTTTGAAACAATAATCAATGATCCACCATGAATAGCTTGTTTCCTAGAGAAGCACTGTGTACTGTGTATTGTGTGTTATTTATGAATTTAATCTGGTATTCTTTAAGCCAGTGTTCCGTAATGCACATAACTTTAATACTATGATTTTCTAAATATAAACCTAATTCTAAATCCTTGCCAGATAGACCTTGTATGTTTTGATGTGCTACAGTCAGTTCGATATTTGTCCTGTTACCCTTTGTCCTGTTCTTAAGTTTAAAGAACTTGTGTCAGTATTCTCAATAGAAGAATTATAAGGATAGGAACTATTTACAGAAACTAAATTCTTGGATACCCTACATGTACCTGTGTCATTTTGTATATTATATGCTAATAATTTAGCAACTTGTCTTTTATGAAATAGTGGCAGATACATAGTATCTTTAGTCAATGTAAAATTAGTAATAAAATTATTGATGTCAAAAAATAAAATAAAATCCTTATATTGCCATGTCAAATTGTATAACATCAAGTTATGTTCATGAATATGTCTATTCATCATAGCATTTAAACTATAAGCATAAGGCAAAGTCATACTAATAAATTTGCAATCATATGTTCTGTGAAGCGATAACATAACTTCTGTTAAATTAATTATATCTTTTTAGTCACCATTTGACTATCACCGTATGAGATAATTATTGTGGACTCCCTATCAAATATTGTTGTATTTAATTTATCAATTAGATGTGAAAAAGAAGACTCTGGATAGCAATAATTAATAATATTGTGTTGTTTCAATTCACAATTTATTAAACTACCTAAGCCTAAACCTAGCCTATCAGAGAACATATAAACTTTATTTGTGCCATTCCTACCTAAGGTAGACCAATCTGTTGTATTATTTGCTAAATAATAACTTTTGTCAATATCAAAAATATTCTGAGACTCACAAGTGGATATGGTTGATTTTATGCCATTTAGGCAAGTACTGGTGTTTGTCAAAGCTTTCACATACTCAAGATTTTGCCTACCTACCTGAGCTATCTCATCATATTTCCTAATATAATCCTGAACCTCATTTTGATATTGGGTGTTCATCCTATCTATTTGAGACTGTAAAGAGGTAATTTGACCTTTGAGATCCCTAGTATGTTGATCATACAGCATTTTACTATTTATCAACTCTGTGTTGTACTTTTCTAAGTCTAATAACAATTCTGAACGCTCAGAAACTAAAACTTTATATTGCTGGGATGTTACTTTATTTTTCTTGTATTGTTTTAGGCTAAAGATTAGTTTCCTAATGTGTTTGTTTAGTTTATTATATTTTCTATGTCGTTTCAGGCCACTTGTGTTTAATTTAAATGGTTTAGTAGATCTGTGACCTAAGCTAGTACCTACAACCTCTGTATAAAGGTTCTGAGTTTTACTACTGTTTAATTCCTCAACAGTCCGTTCTAGGGATTTAATATTTATTATAGATTGTTCTAAACAGCATTCAAGTTCCCTAATGCGACTCATAGACCATGAATGGCCATCATTGCTAGCGGTCAATAAATGTATTTCCTCCTGTAACCTATCTCGCTGGGCCAGTGTGTCCATATACTCAATATGGAGTTCTGCGAGCTGAGCCTTCAGGTTGGAAACCCTATCGTTGACAATCCTGATGTCCTCTTCACAGTCTGCACGCTCCTTCAGTAGGTGTATATTCTCCTCCTGGCACTTCTTTAATTCTATCAAGGTTATTCTCAGCTTGTTCTCTAGATCCTTCGCTGTGGCCTTCCGGGTCATCATAGTGCTCATTGTGGAATGGCTCATAGCCAAGGATACGCCAAACACCTATGGACAGAAAGATTTGAAAGGAGGAATCGGCCTATTGTACCACGCTGGCCTAACGGGTTGGCATAGGATTTGTATCAAGTTTTCCTTCTCTTACAGTGCTGTTCTCTGCATAATATATGCTCCCTCTGTCGGCTCTTACGACACTCATGGGATGATATGGGGTGGTGACAATCCGTATTCTTAATCCGTCACCACACGGATACTCACAGCTAAAGCATAACCAGTTTATGGAGGAATTACATCGTGTTTGTTTGACTCGAGGGATTAGCTTCTAACCAGGTAGGTGCACTCGACGGATGATGTGGAAAAATTGTACAACGTTACTTCCAACGAAGTTCCATTGGTATCCGTCAGATGTCGCCTGTGTTTTGGTGTCTTCGCTTTTCTACGATACGACCGCTGCAAGTTATTTGGCATCATTTCACGAATACAACGCAGCTAATCAGCAAGCATGGGTTGTTAGAAATCCTGGTATAGGTTTCTTTGAGTGACTAATATGTTGTTTGTTTCAGTTCGATATATTGCTAAGACAATACAATAATAAAACAGATAATATAATACAATAATTAGTCATTATTCGTACAAAATATATGACGCTACAACCACAAGTACTAACTTATCCACTTTATTTATGTAGCTACGTATGCCGCTTACAAAACGGCACATAACAAATTAATATACAGCATGAATATTCAAATAAAGCAGTACCTAACTCTGCGACAATTCATTTGCATATAATTCAAATTGACACAATTATTTCTAAACAATGACTGGAAATATTTTTTCCTACTACGCAACGGTTGGGTACCAATTTTGGGAGAGGTACAAAAATCAGCGATGCGTGTGTCAGTCATAAAATTTATGGCATAAATTATGCAGTAGAAGAGTTTCAGGGAGTATTATAAAGCCTTGCAGCAGTCTAAACCTATGTGTTTCTTCGACCAATTACGAAAATAACTTTTTAACTACACGAGCCTAAGTTGGCCGCAGCAGCGAATTTGTTGCTGACAAATCCGACTTGTCCGGCAATTACTTCTGTTAGGCTTAAAAGAGAATTTTAGAGCTTTTTTAAGGTAACTTCGACTGGTCTTCTTTCAAACAGCGTTCTGCACCTTTTGACTTAGAGGGTGTACATGTCTATAATGCTAAGACCTAGTCTCGCGGCTGGAGTTCAGAAGTCCTACGGTCAAGCGAACCTCGCCGATCTATGTTTTAGAGTAATTACCACACTAGATAAAAACCATAGATTGGCAGTGTCTGAGGTGCTTAAGTGCTGATGAATGCCCTATTAACAAGTTACAGTTTATAAAAGCTGTCTGTCCGTCTATGTATGTATGCTTGGCGTTCCCAGACTTCATTTAGCGTTACTTCTCCAAATTTGGCACAGTTATATTAAGCAGTTAACCAAACATAGACTCGAAAATGCAATGTAAACAAATGAATGTGTTTTTAGATCTGCTAATGAAGGTGAGGAGCAGAAATAGAAAAGGTAGTCTTGTTTTGTTCCCAAGTTGATCATTATAGCTTGTCGCTAAGGACAATTGGCATGATTGGCGTAGTGGTTTAAGCAGCCGTAACGCTATGCCGAATGTTGAGGGTTTGGTTCCCGCTCGAGACAACACTGTGATGCATAAATTGTCGTTTCATATCCGTTTGCATTACATATATATCGTGTAATGTCTGTTTGTCTTTGTGTGCGTTTTTTGAGTATCTGAAACGCTTCCCCGACACAGAAATAACATGTAATATGGAATAACAAGTAGACAATTTTAATCAAATGTTTTTTATCAGGCATCCTTATCATCCCAGGCTTTCGTGTTCCTTTAAAACGAGACATAACAGATCTTACAGAACTAGAATTAAATACTTGTATGCAAGGGCGTCGCCAAGAGGGTGCAGAAGGGGGCAGCTGCCCCCCCCCCCCCACTAGGGACTCAAAAACCCTACAACTCTTACTTTTCTTAGTACTTTTCTCATTTTCGCCATCGGCTGGCGCTAAGTATTCCTTTGAAAAAGGGTCTTGACACTGTCAAGACCCTTTTTCAAAGGAATACTTAAAAGTATCAATTTCACATTACTACGAAATGATCTTCGTGCACGGATCTGCTCTGCATTGATGGCGTAGATTGTATAGATGGTCCAAAATTGTGTAAATCCAGGAGTAAGTCTTCTCCTATACGCAAGGATCGACAGCCGTTTGCATAGGGAGGGGAGGGCAAAGTCACCAGCCGATGGCGAAAATGAGAAAAGTACTAAGAAAAGTAAGAGTTGTAGGGTTTTTGAGTCCCTAGTGAGGGGGGGGGGCAGCTGCCCCCTTCTGCACCCTCTTGGCGACGCCCTTGCATACAAGTATTTAATTCTAGTTCTGTAAGATCTGTTATGTCTCGTTTTAAAGGATCACGAAAGCCTGGGATGATAAGGATGCCTGATAAAAAACATTTACATTCATTGAATTTTTTGATCGGAGAAAACTTTACAATCGAAACTTTCTGGTTCGATTCATAATTTTTTGTCGCAACTAGAAATGCCCACGAATATTTTTTTTCAAAGAAACACGTAAATGACTTCGTGTATCGTGCGATACAGATTTCACGAAGAAAAAATTGTTAAAAAAAACATGGATGAAAAAAGTCCGGCCGCCGGCGGCGTAGCCCCGCCTGTCTTGTGTCTCGACGAGAGCGGTGTAAATGGGAGAAATTTCACGAGATATATGATCTTGGTGCCTCAATGGTGTGCCTATGTCGTTCCGGTGTTGATTAGGGTGCGTTGCAAAAAGTTGTTTCATACCAAAACTGAACGACTCAAGTGCCGAATGGCGATCTGTTTTTGAGATGACTTATAAGTGGTTAGATACTGTTCAACTAGTAAGATTTTTTCTAATTAAGTACAAAATCGATGAATTTACCCCGCCAATATGTTCTTTAGATGCCCTATAACCCCATGGATAAGTAGGTATTTCAAGCATTGCACGCACGTGCTTTTAATTGCGGTTTGAAAAATGTGAAAACTCAAAAAAAATGTCGTTTCCCAGGTATTATATTTGGTTAGTATGACTTAGCATGATGTCCACAACGAGTAGACTTCGGCTTGGTGATGGATCTTGTGACATTCTGTATACCTGAGATACCTACATACATTTATCCAGGATAATATGAAGTTTTATGAAGTCTACCAACGAAAACTTTCCTTACATGATGGACTGTGGACTAAACTATACTATGCACAGGACAAACTAACCCGTAGCTTAGCAAGGGGTTACTTTGTAAGTAGGGCTGACAAAAAAACTCGCAATATAATCAGCAACATCTGTTTAACTAAATTAATACTGATTTATCAATCTTAAGTTAATTATATTCAAATAAAGAAGTAATTCGAATCACTATTTGGAAAAAATAGAAAGTTAAGTAATAGCTGCCATTAATAACAACTTGGTCGTCGCAAATCTATTGCCTTCAATAGTTTAGCAGACAAACTTCCGGTTCATTACGTCTTAAATAAGAGGCATTAATAGGCTACACATTAGGCGGGGCTTTTAAGCCCGGTCTGAGTGCTCGGCTAGTCGATCAAGTTCTAAAATAAAACGGGCGAGACGCCACGACCGTGTGCATTATTTAGAAGCAACTCTTGAGCTATTCTGTGCAATGCCACGTCTATGTACAGAAGGTGCTTAGATACTAGTATATTATATTTTAGCAATGTTGCAGTTTTCTGGTGAGCTAATTTTGGAAGGGTTGATGGTTCCTTTTATTTTAATGCGTAGTACGGAAGATAGGCTCGCCACATAATTATTACATTGGGACCGAAACTGGCGAAGTGTGGGTGTGTAATACACCTCTGCCTACCCCTTCGGGGATAAAAGGCGTAAAGTTATGTTATGTTAGTGCCGAAAAGTGACAGATTTGGCATAGTTTAAGTCTATATGGAAGAGTAATCGCAGCTATTACTTTATTTTTTCTGCAACCATCTATCAGAAGTAGGTAACTGTTATAATTAGAGATTAAAGAGTTTCGATCAGCATTGTATCTCAGTAATGAACAAGCGAGTAACCTGCCTATAGCACAGGATTGCATGCGAAGGGCCGAAAATCGAGCTCAGCGGCATGCGAAAGGACATTGTTTTTGCAGCAGGGGACTACAGCGGGATGATGTTGATGATGATCACGAATCACAGACATTTGTGGTCTTTTGGATCCACTAGCTTGATGCCAACCCATCAGATACTTATCTAGTGTCAGAACATCACTTACTTCCGAAGCCTCCTTTACAACCTACTCATAGCTAAAGCATAACCCGTTTATGGAGGATTTACACCCTGTTTTTCTTAGACTTGAGGGAATAGCTTCTAACCACCTGGTTAGAAGCTATTCCCTCATTAGCAGATCTAAAAACACATTTATTTGCTAGGTGCACTCGACGGATGATGTGTAAAAATTGTATAACGTCACTTCCAACGAAGTTCCATTGGTATCCGTCAGATGTCGCCTGTGTTTTGGTGTTTTCACTATTGAACTATACGACCGCTGCAAGTTATTTGGCATCATTTCACGAATAGAACTCAGCCAACAAACGAGCATGGGTTGTTAGAAATCCTGGTATAGGTTTCTTTGAGTGACTAATATGTTGTTTGTTTCAGTTCGATATATTGCTAAGACAATACAATAATAAAACAGATAATATAATACAATACTTAGTCATTATTCGTACAAAATATATGACGTTACAACCACAAGTAGGTACTAACTTATCCACTTTATTTATGTAGCTATGTATGCCGCTTACTAAACGGCACATAACAAATTAATATACAGCATGAATATTCAAATAAAGCAGTACCTAACTCTGCGACAATTCATTTGCATATAATTCAAATTGACACAATTATTTCTAAACAATGACTGGAAATATTTTTTCCTACTACGCAACGGTTGGGTACCAAATTTGGGAGAGGTACAAAAATTAGCGATGCGTGTGTCAGTCATAAAATTTATGGCATAAATTATGCAGTAGAAGAGTTTCTGGGAGTATTATAAAGGCTTGCAGCAGTCCAAACGTATGCGCTTGTTCGACCAATTACGAAAAGAACTTTTTAACTACACGAGCCTAAGTTGGCCGTGGCAGCGATTTTGTTGCTGATAATTGCGACTTGTCCGGCAATTACTTCTGTTAGGCTTAAAAGAGAATTTTTAGAGCTTTTTTAAGGTAACTTCGACTGGTCTTCTTCCAAACAGCGGTCTGCACCTTTTGACTTAGAGGGAGTACATGTCTATAATGCTTAGACCTAGTCTCCCGGCTGGAGTTCAGAATTCCTACGGTCAAGCGAACCTCGCCGATCTATGTTTCAGAGTAAGTACCATACACTAGTCCGTGTGGTGACGGATTTTTTCTTCACAGTTTGCATTCATTTCGAATGCAGTTATAAATTTGTTGTCACACAATGACGCTTTGAGATGAAACGTGGGTACTATCACTTGTTTCTACTTTTTGTTTTTGTATTTTTTTGTATGTGAACTTTCTTTTTTGTACTTTATGTGTATTTTAATGGCTCAGTACACGCATTGGGTGACTGTAAGTGTTCTGAGCAGTTGTAACAAATAAATAAATAAATAAATAAATAAATAAATTAAGAATACGAAATGTCACCACCCCATATCTTCCCATGGATGTCGTAAGAGCCGAAAGAGGGAGCATATTATGCAGAGAACAGCACTGTAAGAGAAGGAAAACTTGATACAATCCCTAAGCCAACCGTTTGGCCAGCGTGGAATAGTAGGCCAATTCCTCCTTTGAAAGGAGAGGCCTAGTCCAGCAGTGAACTGTTAAAGGCTGATGATGACCATACACTAGATAAAAACCATAGATTGGCAGTGTCCGGGGTACTTAAGTGCTGATGAATGCCCTATTAATAAGTTACAGTTTATAAAAGCTGTCTGTCCGTCTATGTATGTATGCTTAGCGTTCCCAGACCTCATTTAGCGTTACTTCTCCAAATTTGGCACAGTTATATTAAGCAGTTAACCAAACATAGACTCGAAAATGCAATGTAAACAAATGAATGTGTTTTTAGATCTGCTAATGAAGATGAGGAGCAGAAAAAGAAAAGGTAGTCTTGTTTTGTTCCCAAGTTGATCATTACAGCTTGTCGGTAAGGACAATCGGCATGATTGGCGTAGTAGTTTAAGCAGCGCCATGCCGAATGTTGAGGGTTTGGTTCCCGGTCGAGACAACACTGTGATGCATAAATTGTCGTTTCATATCCGTTTGCATTACATATACAGGGTGTCACAAGACCCATCACCAAGCCGAAGTCTACTGGTTGTGGACATTATGCCAAGTCATACTAACCAAAAATAATACCTGGAAAATGATATTTTTTTTAAGTTTTCACATTTTTTAAACCAAAAATCGCGCGCGTGCAATGATCGAAATACCTACATATCCATGGGGATAAAAAACATAGTGGCGGGGTAAATGCATCGATTTTGTACCTAATTATAAAAATTCCATACTAACTTTGAGCCTCAATATCTCATGAACCAGTAATTTTCCAGGTATGGTGCCGAAGTAAAAAATTTTCGTAGTCATTGGTACAACATGGGATTTCAGTTTTCGTTAAGGGTCTTTTTACACGCTGTATATCGAGTAATGTCTGTTTGCCTTTGTGTGCGTTTTATGAGAATCTGCATCGCTTCCCCGACACAGAAATAACATGGAATATGGAATAACAAGTAGACAATTTTAATCGAATATTTTGTATCAGGCATCCTCAACATCCCATGCTTTTCGAAAAACGAGACATAACAGATCTTACAGAACTAGAATTAAATACTTGTATGCAAGGGCGTCGCCACGAGGGGGGCAGCTGCCCGCCCCACTAGGGACTCAAAAAACCCTACAACTCATAGTTTTCTTAGTACTTTTCTCATTTTCCATATCAAGTTGAAGCCATCGGCTGGTGACATTGCCCTCCCCTCCCTATGCAAACGGCTGGCGACCCCTGCGTATAGAAGAAGACTTAGTCCTAGATTTACACAATTTTGGACCATCTATACAATCTACGCCATCAACGCAGAGCATATCCGTGCACGAACAGATCATTTCACAGTAATGTGAACTTGATACACTTAAGTATTCCTTTGAAAAAGGGTCATGATCTTGACACACACTTTTCGATGGACAAAGAGTGTTCCAAATGAACCCTCTTTCCACTTTTGATGTACAGAACCCTTAAAATACATGTCTGTGACAGATATTACACTCAATGTACCAAGGTTCAACAGTTGTCAAAAAATAATACATTCATTGAATTTTTTGATCGGAGAAAACTTTACTATCGAAACTTTCTGGTTCGATTCATAATTTTTTGTCGCAACTAGAAATGCCCACGAATGTTTTTTTCAAAGAAACACGTAAAAGACTTCGTGTATCGTGCGATACAGATTTCACGAAGAAAAAATTGTTAAAAAAAACATGGATGAAAAAAGTCCGGCCGCCGGCGTAGCCCCGCCTGTCTTGTGTCTCGACGAGACCGGTGTAAATGGGAGAAATTTCACGAGATATATGATCTTATGACAGCATTTTTAGATGGAGTTTAGTTTTCAAGTCTTTGCATTTTTTGGGTTTTGGGTCCAATTTTGACTACACATCTTACTTTTTACTGCTGTTTATTTTAAGTTTATTTGCCATCCATTTTGTTACTTTTTTGTTCTTATTTTTAATGCTCATTTTTTGTTTTGTTTTATTATCTATATTTTTTTTATTTTTTACTATTTGATTTTTTTTGTGTCTCTCTTTATAACATTTGTGTGTTATAATAATTCGTGTATGTCAAAATAAATAATTTTTATTTCATTTCATTTCGATGTGGCGTATTGATTGCTCGGGTTCAGTGGTGCAATTTATCATCATCATTATCATCAGCCTTTAACAGTCCACTGCTGGACTAGGCCTCTCCTTTGAAAGGAGGAATTGGCCTACTACTTATACCACGCTGGCCAAACGTGTTGGTACCTATAGGGTTTGTATCAAGTTTTCGTTCTCTTACAGTGCTGTTCTCTGCATAATATGCTGCCTCTGTCGGCTCTTACGACACCCATGGGATGATATGGGGTGGGGTGCCTATATCCAGCAGTGGACTAGCTGATGATGATGTATTGATTGATCATTAGAGAGAGTGAAATGACATGTTTGTTAGGTTTAAGTAATACATTTTAAACTCAGCTATTCTATTGCCATTATATATTTATGTGCAGAAACAATTTTGGATAACGTGTAGTGTATTCGTGTTTTTTATTTTTTATTATATTAAGTATATCTGTTTGTTACCCAAATAAAATAAAAAAGACTATCGTTTAATTTCGCTATATGAAAAGGTTTTTGATTTAAGTTGCTCTTACTAAGTTCATTAGCTGTGATTTAGTAAATTAAGGCTTGAAATAAATAAAAAGCTAATTTTAATTGCCCATTAATGTATGTTATATAAATACTATGTATACAAATCAGGTAACTTTATAGTAAAAGTTATTTTTTTGTGTCTTTATACATTACTAGAGGACGCCAGCGGCTACGCCTGCATTTTTGTTTAATTTACCCGTTTTGGCCGATCCCGTGGGAATTTCGGGAAATCCCTTCTTAGTGCACCCCTACGGTCCCCAAGGAACATACATGCCAAATTTCAGCTTCCTGCACCCAATAGTTTCGGCTGTAGCGTGTCTGTCAGTCAGTCAGTAACGCAAGGATTTTATATATTAAGATTGTTAAATACAGGTATTTACATATGTATTTATAACAATATGTATGGGGCAACCAACATATTATATTTTAATCAGAAATCAAAAGGTATTGTCACAGCTTGAAGTCATTATCGCGAACCAATTATTTATGTGCTATTGTTTAATCAAAGTGAGAAATAATTCACTAGTATTTTATTAATGTCAATCACCTTTGCACCTCATTAGTATTACGATGTGATTTAAGGTCAACGCTCATTAGAGCCACCCGGCACCCACTCCGCACCGCCTCGCCTCGTGCGGTTAGTATTCTTTATATGGATTTGTATGGATATGCGCTCACTGCATCAACTCCGTAGCGTCACCGGATCGCCTCTGTCGTAAGCTGTCTGTCCACGCGCGGGCGGCGGGTGGTCCACCCGCCGCCCGCGCGTGGACGGCTCGGTGGCAACTCGCTGCTCGCATACTTGTCGCGCGTTGACTGCTCGTCGCCGCGTTAACGGCGCGGCGTTCACTCGTTAACGGCGCGCGGTCCGCTGGTTGACCGCGCGACGTCCACTCGTGGACGCCGTGCGGAGTGGGTGCCGGGTGGCTCTAATGAGCGTTGACCTTTAAAGTACTAGCTGCCTGATTAATGCCCACCTTGGACGTGCGCGTTTCTCAAGCGGGCGTCCGGCGTGTGTTGAACGCACGCCTGTTCTATAGTACAAAGAAAACGCCGCCGGGCGTAGGCCGAACGGACGCGGACGCCAGGAGTACGCCCGCCGGGCCCCCGCTCAAGGAACGTCCAATGTGAGGAAGGCCTAAACACTGCATAATTATCCTTTCAGTTGTTTGTGAATAACAATAAATTAACCACAGAGGGTACAGGCTAATCTAAGTAGAAATAGAATATATAACTATCTTTACGAGTAGTCACGGATTAAGAGTGCAAAGAGTCACTAACATTCCGTGGGTGTGGTATTATGCAGTAAAATATTTGTGAAAAGACGGCAAATTCGACATCAAGCTATATTACCAACCCGTCTAGCGTGGTACAGTAATCCTTAGGCCTCCCTCACAACGGACAGCGAGCGTACGCTCGAGGAACGCTCTTGGCGTTCCTCGAGCGTACGCTCGGCGTCCGTTCGGCGTGCGCCCGGCGTTCACTTTGTACTACCGAGTGAACGCCGAGCGCACGCTGGGTGTACGCTCGAGGGACGCTGAAGCCCCATGTGAGGGTGGCCTTAATCTTCAATTGGCTTTCACTGTCATTGTAACGCAGTAGGAGCGGCCTTTGTCCAGCAGTGATCAAAGAAAGTCGAAAACAAAATGTGCCATCTTTGAAAGGCACAATCGAAATTGCATGGCAATTTAATATTAAACTAAGAAACCCGTTATGATTGACATAACATACAATACAGTCATTGTCTTGCCCTGGTCCCAATTTATTTGGGGTCGGCGCAGTATGTCCTTCGCTTCCATACTTCTCTGTCACCTGTCATCCGATCGTTTACCCCTTTCTCTTTCATATCCATCCTCACACATTACATACAATACAGATAGGTACCTAAATGTATTTACATGTCAAATATTCTAAATAATTAAGTTAATTGAAGCCTTCTATTTACTTACAATTAATAAAATTTATAGTGTCATATATTATAATTATTCAAGAATTGTTACAGGGGTCTTAATAAATAAATAAAAAATACCGTGCTAGCTTTACATGAAATAACTAATAGGTAACTCAAAATTAACTAATTTCGGGTCCTATGGAAGATTTTTTACAACAAATGGAGACGAAGAATCCCCATTATCTTGTTCCCGATTTTTGAAACCTTAGGTAAATGACGAAAGATTGACCAAGCAGATATACAAGGCAAGTGTGAATGGGACAGGACGAAGGGGAAGACCTAGGCGGACGTTCCCTGACCAGATTGGAGACATCCTAAAAACAGGACAGGTTAGAAGTAGGTAACCTTTACACAAGAGCATGCATGAGGAATCTGATGGGCGTGCATGAAGCCAGAGAGATATGACAGGATCGTTGCAAATGGCGTTCCGTAGTCTCTGCCTACCCCTCCGGGAAACATGCGCTCTACTAGATAGAGCCGGTGAACTTGTAAAATGTGGCCGATCGGAGTGCCCGACGCTAGATGATTTAGTCAAGTTGGACGTAAAATTGTGCCGTGTGGCAAGGCCTTAACAAGTGTTGGACAGACGACCAGTGACGAACACTCAATGAATAAGTTGCCGCATTCACAAATCTATTGCTCTTAGATAGGGCGGTATATTATTATAGTAGAGCTCTTTATACTGTGGTAGAGCGCAGCGAGACCACTCATTTATCTAAGTTTGAAACACTTTTCTACAGATATCATCACGGAGATAGCGAAGTGTTTGTTAGAACGAAATTGTTTTTACAACTTCGTCTTGATGAGTGGAATTATTGTAATCATGTTACAATAAAAATTATATCAATAACTAACAAGTATACTACTATGACCAACTAGGCAAAATCTAATTCAACATACTGCACTATCAGTGCAGTAAGGTCTATCCTTAAACTGAACCAGTTCATTTCAAATATCAAAAGTATAATTTTAATTACGTAGAAAATTCTCAGTAAACTAGACGCATTTTATCTCGGAGTAACAATCTCTTGTGCGGCACAGAATCCGGTATCGTTGCATGCCGACGCACACGGGCTCCCTCTGTCGTGTCCCCTGACAAGTTAACCCCAACACACATGCCATCGGAAAATAAACCTTAACTTGAAGCAGTAAGAATTGTTTGATCAGCAAAGTTACCTTTGTGCGTCGTCGCTGTCCCGCCAAGTTAAGCGTTCTGCTTAGTTATTTGAAAATCGACTTTATGACGTTTATTATAAGGTTTTGAAATGAGATAAGTTGGTGAAATGTACAACTTTGCAGATGAACCTTCGCATTTGCTCTTTACTACCTCAAAAATGAGTGTTACTGCCTCGTAATACCGATGTAAATAACTGCATCGATACTTGAGTTGAAATAAATAGCTGTAGATGTATTCCTTTTGTGTTCAAGCTATTCTTAACCATAAATTAAGGGCTTAAAGTTTAATTTGATATGAGCATATTGTATTGTTGTTTGAATAGCTACCTACCTGAGTTTTTACCACGATACCCGGGCATTGTCTATTTGAAACATTCTTGTGCATGTCTCATAGTGGCATGTTGATAATTTCATATTAATATATTCAATAATTTTGTAAATTATAGTTTTGTTTAAGATAGGGTCGGTTGCTTATGCAGTCATGCGTTTAGAGAGTAAAAACTTGTAATAGTAGGTGCATGACACGTAAAACCAAAGACAGAAACATGCAACTTCTTAGAATTTATCATCATCATCCTCTTAATGTTATCTCGGTTGCAACCAAGACTTTTGCTCTGGAGCCCGAGGTTCGAAACTAGTCTAACCAGATTGGACAATTATAATAATATAATATTCTACCACATTCACACAACACTATCTAGTCCCAAACTAAGCAGAACTTGTACTATGGGTACTAGACAATGGATAATCATACATATATACTTTTTTTTTGTAAATACATACATATTATACACAGAAACACCCAGACCAAGACAAACATCCATGTTCACGCACACAAATGTTAGACTTGAGCGGGAATCGAACCGGTGACTTGTCGCTTCCACTACCGCTGCGCCAACCGGTCGTCAAAAATTATGTTGTCGCCCTGTACAAAAGCTAATTATATTATTATTATATCAGCTTTTTTACAGAGGATCTGCCAACTGGCCACCACAACCCAAAGGGATAGAGGTATTCTATGGCTTAGACCAGGGACAGTATACTCGAGGGTACTATCCCCAAAGTGTCAAAGATTTTCATGATAATGGAACCTACAGCTTAACGATACGGCGAGGCACAGGGCATGCGATAATTAAGAATTCGATTCGCAAATAACTTTGAAAATCAGTGGTGCATATCATGGATTTGAACCCGATATCCTCGGCATGACAGTGCACTGAAATCGAACACATGACACTAGATGCAGTGTTGGCGGCCGCTTAAACGACTACGCCATTAACGCCATCCATCCAGCATCACCCTTAACGAAAACTGAGATCTCATGTTCTACCAATCACTACGAAGATTTTTTACTTCAGCACCATGCCTGGAAAATTACTGGTTCAGGAGATATTGAGGCTCAAAGTTAGTAAGGATTTTTTCTAATGAGGTACAAAATCGATGCATTTACCCCGCCAATATGTTCTTTAGATGCTCTATGACCCCATGGATAAGTAGGTATATCGAGCATTGCACGCGCGCGCTTTCAATTGCTGTTTAAAAAATGTGAAAACTTAAAAAATAATCGTTTCCCAGGTATTCTTTTTGATAGTCTGACTTGGCATGATATCCACAATGAGTAGACTTCGGCTTGGTGATGGGTCTTGTGACACCCTGTTTATATTTTTATAGACTCACACCTGTATCCCCGAAGGGTTAGGCACAGGTGTAATAATATTACACCCATATTTCACCTTGTTTTGAATCTGTAGGTTCCACGTAAAAGGGGACGATCCTATTACCGTTTCCGGGAACTTTGCCAAAATCCGTGCTGCTACTAGGAATTAGAAAAACCCCAGCAACATTTTTGCCCGACGGAAATCGAACCCGAGACATCCCGATCAGTAGACGCATAATATCGCTATCTACTGGACTACGGAGCCTCCTTATATTCTGTGAAAGAGGGAAAGGAGAGCAGCACTAGTACAGAAATGACATGACTGTAGCAACACCACTGACGAAACCCATTTCCTAATAAGATTACCAGACAGGTTTTAAATCCCATTATTATAATCATACATATTTATGTCTACGGTTGCTATACAGCACAGTTTCTTATCTCTGTCGTACGGTACTTTATCAGAGCAAGTGTTACCAGCTTCTTCCAACACCGCGTTCTTCAAACCCAATTAGTTGCCCGATCTCTACATTGACTATACTGGAAGCCTATATTTGTACAGGTGTTTTATCATTAAAACATAATCGTTTTAAGGGTATCTCGTCTGGACTAGACCTATAGCAGTTTGAAAGCATTTAGCCGTAACGTTTCCAAGTGAAATCGCGTATACTATTTGGCGACTAATGATTGTTTTACTTACATACAGACAGAAACCACAGTTTACTCGAAACTGGAACACTTTTCGAATATTTGTAGTAAAACCTGTCACGGCTTATCAATGTTTAGCTTCGGTGCAATAGAATTACTAGCTTAGATAAATGCTGCCGCTGTAACTGGAGTGTAACCTAAGGCTATCAGGATTCATTTAAAGCTGTCTAGTAGGCATGCTATTGGGTAACATCCTAAACAGACTGTCGTTATGCAGGGTTCATGCTGACATAATTATCGTATCGTGTATCCTTTCGATGGGTGATAGAGTGTCATCTCAAGCTTCTGGAAGCCAGGACCTAATCACTTAAAGTCTTCCCCTTTCACCACACCATTGCAAAGTTATACCACCCTCTTGCGAATGCGTTTCGAATAGTGAGCGACAAAGTAGTGAATGCTTCAGTGAAAGAAACTTTTAAACACTCGCGTTGCATGTTTAAGAATATATATATAGACGGGAATTAACGCGAACATGCAAATTAGGTATTTACATACCTTATTTTGCTTGACGTTTCGAGACGGTTGCACGTCCCGTGGTCGCAAGCTGACTGGTGCTTCAGTGAAGTTTTCGCAAGGAGAAAATCTAAAGCAAAGGAAATCCCCAAGTTTCAATTGAAAAATAGAGATAAAATACATTCTATTTGACCCGATGTTTTGGAATGGGTTACTGTATCCGTATTTCATACATACCTAACATACATACCTACATAGACTCACGCCTGTTTCCCCGAAGGGGTAGGCAGAGGCATATTCGACGCCCACTTTTCGCCAGTGTTTTGATCCCATGTACATGGTTCTACGCCCTTGCTTTGCGATCGTGGCAGTAAATGTAAATGTAGAAGCATTTTTTGCAGCAAGTATTTTTTTCAAATTTGACGTTCATAAATGTCACTTTGTGATTTAAATGAATAAAGGATTTTAACTTCGACTATAATAGGTGGCGAGCCTATTGCCGCTTATCGGGATATTTTGTTTGCCAGAGCCTCGTCCGTTGATCGGCAGGTGCACCACTTGTGGGTGAGGTTGGCTTAGGACCCTAAGTTCTTGGTGGGAGCCCTATGCACTCTTATCCGTATTTCACCACATTTTTTTGAATAGTTACGATCTTTTTACCGTTCGTAGCATTAGCTAAACTTCATAAATGAAGCTTCTGGAACTACTTATCAAAGTCCAAAGTGCTTTCACTAATAAGAAGATTCTCTACCAATAATCATATCGTCACCAACCAGTCTTGAAAGCCAGTTTACAATAAAATATATAAGTAAGTATATATGTATTTATTCAGTAACACAATATGTTAAATACGCCAACAAGATATGTAAATGTTAGAATTTATGTAGCATGATATCTAGTGGCACTGTGCATATGTGATATTCGGGTTTTAAGGTCACGACAATAAAGTAACGGTGTGGGCCCTGCAACAGATTAAAAGATATACATACTGGTTCTGGAGTGCGTATGTTTCAAAGTTCGATGTACGGAAGTCGGTGTACGTATAGTTTAACTATTAAGAATTTTTTGGCTTATGGTAGTATTGTAAGCAGCGATATCTGACTGGAGAGACCGACAGACTGCTACGCAGAGGATCTCGGGTTCGAATCCACGGCACGCACCAATGACTTTTCGGAGTTGAGTGCGTATTAAACTGTTAATTATCGCTTGCTAATCGGTGAAGGAAAACATCGTGAGGAAACCTACATGTCTGAGAGTTCGCCATAATGTTCTCGAAAGACATGTGAAGTCTGCCAACCCACACTCGGCCAGCGCGGTAGACTATGGCCTTACCCTTCTCATAGTGAGAAGAGGCCTGTAAAGGGCCGATGATTGATGGTGGTATTCATGGCTAGCTAAGGCTCATTGCGTGATGTTGTATATGTCTATAACCTTCCTTAATAAATGGGCTATTCCACACAAAATATTATTTCATATCGGACTGTGTAATTCCTAAAATTAGCGCGTTCAATCGAGCAAACACTTTAGCTTTATTGATTTCTTAGTATACAATAAGAATAGAAAATGCCACTACGCCATTTTGAGGGGGGTATGGGCTCTCACCCCCCATTTCATGACGTGGGTGTCGAAAATGAGTACATAGTATCATTGCGAAGAGGCAGAAAACTCGACATTAAATCTAATACCAGCCCGTCAGACCAGCGTGATAAGTTATCATAAATGCAAAGAAGACGCGTCTTGTTTTCATACTCAGAACTAAACAATTTTCAAGCAAAATAAAGAATGCAAAAACACAGTTCACAGATAGTGCCACTTGCCAACAATCTAAACAACTGATTTGATTTGAATTGTTTCTGATGCGCGTCATAATTGACACGGAATGTCGCGTATTCACACTCAATTGAGTCTCGTTTCTGCTATTACCAATCTGTATACCTATCAGAGATATGCGAGGCTAGCGAGGCGGCTATGCGAGGCAACTAAGCGAGGCAACATGGTGAGGCGGGTATGCGACCTAGTTGCGTGAGGTAGCTATGCAAAGTAGGTATGCGAGGCCCTCATGCGAGACAGTTATTCGAGGCAATTACGCGAGGCAGATATGCAAGGCAGCTGTATAAAGCAGCTATTTGATGCATGTTTGGTCTTTTACTACTGTTTTTTTTTTATGGCAATAGGCGGCAAACGAGCAGACGGATTGCCTGATGATAAGCAATTACCGCCGCCGCCCATAGACAAAAGCAACACCACAGGAGTCACAAGTGCGTTGCCGCCCCTTGGGGTTGGGAAAAGGGATAGGATAGGATGAGGAGTGGGATCAGGGAGAAGGGATAGGGAATAGGGCCTCCGGGACTCTCACTC
Organism: Euclidia mi; assembly: GCA_944739405.2. Classification (NCBI taxonomy): domain Eukaryota; kingdom Metazoa; phylum Arthropoda; class Insecta; order Lepidoptera; family Erebidae; genus Euclidia; species Euclidia mi. Next base: position 9,696,143 of record OX123192.2, on the reverse strand, counting down.
ACCGAACGAAACGCAACAGTTTAGGTACTGTTACTTTACGTCGATTTTCTATGAGAGGGTAGTACTTCCCCGGTCGAGCCGGCCCATTCATGCTGAAATCAGCAAGGCTCTACTACCTTGAAACTTCTTTTTTAAACGGTTTGGCGAACTGGTAAGGTTGCCTCAAGGCCTACGATGATCTTGTTTGAAGTAGGAAATTCAGTGAGTTTTTAAAGACCATTCTTGATTGTGGAGCATCCAGTTTCTTGGTACGCAAATTTCACGATATGTTTCAGTTGCTTACTACACGATGCTTAAACAAAATTTCCTCAAATTCATTAATTTAATTCTGTATTTCAACGTTATGTTATGTATGTATTTCAACAATGTCTCGTCCATGTTCAGATCCACCTATCACGCTTTGCACTAGAAGTTGGAAGCAGTTTCAAATATCAGACGTCAAGAACGAGGGGTCGTGAGATAATTAAGAGCCACGCTACTGTTTATTAGCATAATTGCAAAATATTTGTGTAAGACACTACTTCGTAGTCCTTACTACGGTTGCAAATGACTAACAACTGGTTTTATTTATTCGATCTTGCCATGGATTGAGATACATATTTTTGACTTTTGACCTCGTTGGTCTCGCGGCATAAAATGTGCGCGTGGGATTGGGAGGTCTCGGGTTCGATTCCCGGGTCGGGCAAAGTGTTATTGGGTTTTTCCATTAGGAAATTCTCAGTAACAGCACGGAGTCTGGTAATGTGCCCGGTACGGCAATAGGCTCGCCCCTATTACGTGGGACCTAACAAATCATGGCGAAATGTGGGTGTGATATTACACCTCTGCCTACCCCTTGGGGATACAGGCGTGAGTCTTTAAAAAAAATTGACTTAGATACAAATGGTAAGTAGAATAAAGATTACCAAGCATCCATCCAAATGTTAAATAATGCAAAATTACTCTTTAACGCAAAAACTAGAGAACAGATTTTTGTGTAACTCTGCAGTAATATAGATTACATCAGAATCGACCATGGTTACCTATTGTCTCGATAGTCAACAACAGGAGACTGAAGCCGCATTCAGAAGCAAGCTATTGTAAATGCGGAAGTTTGTGAGCTTGGATGAATGTTTTAGACTTACTCCGTCCGAACACGTCAACACGCACAAGAAAGTGTACCTACCGAGTGTGTAATTTCCGTGGATTATAATCTGTGTCGGAAAATAAAATCCATAGTCATGCCATATACTCGTATTATTAAAGAGCTCCTGAACCAACTACTCTAAAACCATCAACATACATACACAAGATACACTAAACTTTAAGGCAAAAACTACAGAACATATTTTGAAGAAGCTCTGCAGTAATATTACTGTAAAGGTTTATAGGAAGCCATTCAATATTCTTGCACGAAAGATCAGTAACCATACACCAATCTTCACAAAAGTTCATGCCGTTGAACAATAACATTATCAGATCTCATTTAATACGGATACATGAAAGAAACAGTTGTACATTGTGTCCATTGGTTGTATGCTTGTTACGTCCGCCGCGACACAAGATTTAGTCCTAGTGTGGGCGCAAACTTTAAAAAGCTATGTTTCTATCATTAAACCCTCTAATGATATATATTTTTTTATTTATTTTATTTATTTATTAAACTTTTTGCACAATAAAAATCATGTAAATAGGCGGACTTAATGCCGATGGCATTCTCTAACAGTCAACCTAGGGTGATGCAGAGAAGTCAGTTAGTAGGTGCGTTCCGGATTTTAGTAGTAACAAATATAGTTTATTCAATTATCAAGCTATAAGTGAAAAATTGTGTCCAAGAAGTGTCTTGTGAATACAAAACTGACCAAAAAACGTTTGTGGAAGTCTACGTTTCAGGATTACACCAAAAAATTTCAGACATATGTTGTCATAACAACAACAACTGCTTACGGATAAATTGTATCCAGTTCCCAACATTTGAAACCAGGTGAAAAGGCTCAAATTAAATACAACACGTATTTTTAAACAATATGACTGGCGTACAACACAGCCCTCCCAAGACTACAAAATCACCTATTAAAAATAAAGCCCAAGCCTCGTCAATACTGGACGTTAATACTGGAATAACGGGTGAGTCTTCAAATATAAATATAAAAAGAAACAGGAGACCCCGAAAGGACATTTCGCCGAAAGATGTTGAAATCTTGAGTCAGCCGGATCTTCAAAATATGCTCCAGCAGTGGAAAGATGAACAAGATAGCCTTATGTCCAAGCTCGCTTCCGATATTGGCGAAATAAGAACCCAAAATATTCGGATTCAAGCATCAAATGCAGAAATCAAACACTCAAATGAAGAGATAATAAAGTCTATTAGTTTTATTAATGGTCAATTTGAAGAACTAAAAAAGGAAGTAGAAGAATTGAGAAAAGAGCGCGCACAACAAAAACAATATATAGAAAATTTAGAGAAGAAAGTACAGGATTTGCAACATAAATCAAGGTCTTCCGATATTGAGATCCGTAACATACCATCGACGACTGTTGAATCAACTGCCAGCCTTGTTAAGACAGTTTGTAAGATTGGTCAAAGCGTAGGAGTATGTATTGCCGAACAGGACTTACGTGATGTCTATCGGCTGCCTGGAAAGTCGACCACCGTTCGCGCTAGTCCTCGTCCGATTATTGCAGAATTTACTACTGTTCAGAAAAAACAGATGCTAATAACCGCTGTCCGCTCCTACAATAAAGGCAAGGAGAACAAAGACAAAATTAATACCTCTCTCATCGGCATCTCTGGAACACACCAACCAGTCTACATTGCGGAAAAAGTACCCTCTAGCACAAAGAAGCTATTCTATCAGGCACGTGAATTTGCCAAAAATAAAGGATACAAATTCTGCTGGATAGCCAACGGAAACGTCTTCCTGCGGAAAACGGAGGGTGAAAATCAAATACTGATTACTAACGACAAATGCCTTAATGATGACCAAAATCTTAGCAAGTGACTAGTAAATAACTTCATATTATATAACCTTTTTATAATTAAGCCACAGCTAATCTCTTATGTTTTTCCGCTATTAATATCTTTTTATTTACACAATACACTAACCAACACACACTTCACAGACACAGACACTACTAACCTCATACAAAATGACTCTACTTTATTATTTTGTACACTCAGTCAATTGGGACAGAATTATTATTACTTACACATACTAACTACACGTACTTCCCCTCACAGAATAACCACTCTATTGCCATGCACTGTCGAGTATATTATTTATAAACAACATATAGCTGACATTACTTGGGTTTGTAGTAACTACAATGACTTCAATTAATAATATAAATAGCGATCTTGATTCGTTGAACGTAGGTAACTCTTTTATGTGTATCCCTGGCGATTGTTTAAAGTTCATAAGCACCTCTAATAATAACATCACGTTTTTACATTTAAATATACGCAGTATAAACAAAAATATTAATCAACTTCAGGTTCTGTTACATTCAATAAATATTAATATCGATCTCGTTATTTTAACTGAGTGCTGGCTCAGCAAAGTGGGTAACTTACCAATCCTTAATGGATATGAAGCGTTCTCTACAGAGATAAACTCTAATCAGAGTGATGGTGTCGTTATTTACTCGAGATTAGGTCTTCAGGTATCAGTGTCTGAACCTAACTTTGTGGGTGGAAATTGTCTTACTTGTCAAATAGGTAATAAAAATATAACAGTAGTAGCGATATATAGGTCTCCGTCTTACAACACTAAAGAAAGTTTCGATAGTTTTTTAAACAGTCTAAACAATGTTTACAGTGCACTTTCCAACTGTCAGAACATTGTCCTAGTAGGTGACCTAAACGTCGATATAAAACCGGAGTCTAGAAACGATCGGTCTGTTGAATATTTAACAATCAATTATATCTCATGGACTTCTGCCTACACATCTTTTTCCTACTCGTCTTGATAATTGTTTAGACCACATCTTCATTAAGACTAACTCATTGCCTACTACACTAGTATTAGACTCATATATAACAGACCATAAACCGCTGCTCTTGGCTATAAATAATATAAACACCGAACGAAATTCAGTCCACTTAATAATGAAGTGAATTACGACGCAGTAAAAATAGAATTAGAAAGCACGGATTTTTCTATTTTATATCAGATTGAAGAGCCGCATATTTTAATGACTACCTTTATAAATATGATCAATGCAGTTGTTACTAAATTTACAACACGTAAGAAAATTACTAAAAGGAAAAGGATAATTAAACCATGGATAACTCCCGGGCTTTTAAAGTGCATTAGAAACCGTGACAAATTACACACACAGTCAAAAAGAGCACCAACTAACCTTATTTTTAAAATTACCTACACACGCTACCGCAATTTCTGTAATTCTTTGCTCAAAAAATTAAAGATCGCTTATGAAAAAAGCGAGCTTGAGAAAGCTCGTAATAATCCTAAAGCCCTTTGGAAAGCAATAAACGATATTACAAACACGCGAAAGTTTAAATCTAGTTCCATTGAATTGCTAAAAACACATGACAACCCTAAATCATCCATTAACGCAGTTTGTAGTTTCTTTAGTAACATTGGTAAAAATCTGGCTAACGATATATTATCTCAATGCAACTTTCCTACTACTCAAGGTTCTGCATTAACCTACAACAACAATAATTCTCCTTGTAACTCTCTTGCTCTTCTGGAGGTGGATGAATCTGAAGTAGAGTCCCTGATCCTTCAGTTACGCAGTGATTGTGCTATAGGTTGGGATGGACTATCACCCCTTATTTTAAAACTTTGTCGTAAAACATTAATAACTCCTCTCACATATATCATCAATACTTGTTTAGATAAGAGTATTTTTCCAAACGCTTTGAAAAAAGCAATTGTACACCCAATTTATAAGAGTGGGGTCAAAAACTGCGTTCAAAACTATAGGCCGATTTCGGTCCTAACTGCTCTGTCGAAAATCCTTGAGCGAGTACTTGTCAAACGTCTAAAAACATTCTTGGACAAACATAAAATCATATCGAATAAACAATACGGTTTTCGTACGGGAATCTCGACAGAAGATGCAGTTCTGGATTTTACGCAATCCGTTGCTAGACACTTAGATAATAAAACCAAATGTTTAGGTATATTTTTAGATCTCTCCAGCGCTTTTGATACAGTTTCTGTTCCCTTACTCTTGTCAAAGCTAGAGCGCATAGGCGTACGCGGCAAACCTCTCGAAATCTTCAAGAGCTATCTCCTTAGCCGTACTTTACAAGTTAAAATTGGTGAACACCTAAGCGATGAGGTATATGTGAATTACGGAGTCCCTCAGGGAAGCATTCTGGGCCCAATACTGTTCCTAATATACGTCAATGACCTCTGTAACATGACCTTCCCCAACACCGAAATCTACGCCTATGCCGACGATACAGTCATTCTCGTAAGTGGCTCAACTTGGGTCGATGTCAAAACCAGTGCAGAACTAGCTTTGAACAAAATAACAAAATGGCTTAGTTCAAATTTATTAACATTAAATTTAAAGAAAACATGTTTTATCCCATTCTCCATCCGCCAAAACACGTCACCAGAATACTCCTTTTCAATAATAGCACACAAGTGTCCGCAAGTATTAGAGACATGTAACTGCCCGAAACTTACAAGGACTAACGAGGTTAGGTATCTGGGGGTACATATTGACGCGGGATTGAATTGGAGTAAACAACTTGATGCGCTCACCACACGGACTTTGAGACTTCTCCATATTTTTAAATCCCTCAGAGCCTCTGCAAATCTTGACACTCTAAAAATGGTATTTTATGCGCTATGCCAATCAGTAGTGGGGTACTGCATTCCTGCATGGGGTGGAGCTTCAAAATCAAACTTCTTAAAAGTTGAAAGAGCACATAGAGCCATACTTAAAGTTATGACACGGAAACCCTTCCGTCACCCCACAACACAACTATACCATGAATGCAGGGTCTTAACAGTTCGCCAACTTTATGTTCTTCGATGTGTTTCGAGAAAACATATTAGTGTCACCCTACCAAATCCTCATAAACGTACAAATCTAGTCGTTAGCTCACATCATAACACCACTTTTGCACAACATCAATATTATATTCTAAGCACGTACATATATAATAAAGTTCACAAAAAAATGAACTTATCAACATTAAATAAACTTGAACTAAAGTCAATGATCACGGAGTGGCTTCTTATGCAGGACTACGATGAAACAGAGGCCCTTCTCACATTCATCGCATAAGAATTATCGTTCCATTATCAAATTCACCAGATTTATACACAAACATACATATATGCGAGCATGCATGTGCACGCACACACACATTCATCCACATACATACATAAACACACACCCTCATACATTAAATTAAATGTAAACTCAATCTAAATTTAATTATAAATTTTTCACTTTTATACTTATTTTCTAGACTTGTAGCAAAACATAATAAATAATCTTTAGTTGTACAACATTTGCTTCACACTCGCTATATGTCATAAATGTAAAGTAGGTATAGTATATTTTAAAACTGTTCCTTAAGATACAGGTATAACCTAGTTTAAGGCACAGTGCTATTTTCGTGTATGATATTAGCAGCTTTATCATAGTTAATGTGATTCTGTCGATCAACTATAATCTTGTTTTGTACAAGCTGTATCATTACTTGTTGATAAATAAATTTATTATTATTATTATTATTATTATTATTATTAATTAAAAGATTTCGTTACAGTATAAAAATATAATAAAATATATAAATGTATATATGCATGTGTATATATAATATATATAATTAGATAAATATATAAATTACGTAAGTCTTACGATATAGGTGATATAAACTCATATTCATCATACGCTTGCCTATATACAGTTCACCAAAATACGCATTCTAGGTTTCGTTCCCAACCCGCTTTCAAGACAATGCAATATTAATATGCATCCTGCATACGCCATGTCTATTGAATTATGGATAGCCAGTATTCATGACTAACAATAATATATCGACTTTGTATGCTGTCGCGATCTATATGTGTTTATGACAGGTTTCGAATGAGTCACAGGCATGGAGAAAATAAAAGCCCATAAAAAACAATACTTGTCAAAAAACCAAGTCTCGCTACCGTAAAAAAGTTGTGAGATCGATGTAATACCAAGTCGGTTCATTAAAAATCTTTAATGTTTTAAATAAATAGATTGACTCGGCCATCGCATGAAAACACAATTTATCTCATAAGTAATACATAAGTACATATATAAATTAGTTTGTTTAGTGCAATTGCCGTATATATAGTCGTGTGGTTGACGGCATAGAATACAAGTGTCACCACCCCCTATCTTCCCTTGGGTGTCGTAAGAGGCGACTAAGGGAAAACACGATGCAAATACCATCTTTGCGTAGAGACGGAAAACTCGACATCAAACCCTATACGACTGCCTCGTTGGTCTCGCGGCATAAATGTGCGCGTGGGTTCGGGAGGTCCCGGCTTCGATTCCTGGGTCGGGCGGTGTTATTGGGTTTTTCTGTCACGAAATTCTCAGTAGCAGCACGGAGTCTGGAAATGTGCCCGCTACGGCAATAGGCTCGCCCCTTATTACGTGGGACTAAATTATATCTGGCGAAAAGTGGGTGTAGAAATACACCTCTGCCTACCCCTTCGGGGATAAAAGGCGTGACGATATGTATGTATGTATGTATGTATATATTAATATGGGATTACAAAGTTATTTATGCAGTTGATGTATGTCGAAAACTGGACTGAAATTGAAAAATGTTTTAGTTTTTTCTTGATTCATGCACTAACCTCTAATTGTATTCTAAATTTGAAGCTTCTATGTCTGCTAGAAGTGCCTTAGACTTTTGATGATCGGTCAGTGAGTGACAAAATCCCGAAAATTGACTTGTTATAATTCTTAAAATACTGGTTCAATTTAAATTAAATTTGAAATATACCATATTTGTACAATGCCTGCTTGGGTAATAAAAAACAGGCTCCTAGTTTTATTCAAAACCAAGTTACAGGGGGGTCGAAAATGGCCTGAATTGCTTCGAGAAAAGGATGGTACGGCCGTGCCGCTTTTTTGCTCGACTTGGCGGGGGCACTTCTGTGCCCCCAGATTTACTATTTTTATATAACGGACTACAATCGCGTCATCATCATCAGCCTTGCTTCTATCGCACTGCTTATTTTTGTCCCATTGCTGCGGACGGGACTTCTCATTGTGAGAAGGATGAGGTCTAGTCCACTACGCTGGTCAAGTGCGGGTTGCCAGAGTTCACATTTTTTTCGAGAACATACAGGATTCCTCACGGTGTTTTGCTCCACCATTTCGCAGCATTCGACACTTCTGCGTATCAATCTGTTAAATTTTCTACTACACTACCTTTCCATTTTTTTATACTATGAATAGGCAGAGGTGTAATATTACACCCACATTTCGCCATGATTTTTTAGGTCCCACGTAATAGGGGGCGAGCCTATTGCCGTTACCGGGCACATCACCAGACTCCGTGCTGCTACTGAGAATTCGGAAAAACCCAGTAACACTTTTGCCCGACCCGGGAATCGAACCTGGGACCTACGATCAGGAGTTGCATACGCTATCGACTGGACCACGGATGCAGTCTTCTTTTGTAATGACGATTAATTAGTTTCAGGCTATCTATATTTCAATTCCAGGAGGTTAAATAAACATAATATATACGCCAAGTGGCTGACAGCTAGCTGGCAGTTACTGGATACGAAGAGCCAAAAGTCGAGCTCAGTAGCGTGTCATTCATCATCAGCCCCTTACAGTCCACTGCTGGACTAAGGCCTCTCCTTTGAAGGGAGGAATTGGCCTACTATACCACGCTGGCCAAACGGGTTGGTATAGGGTTTGTTTCAAGTTTTCCTTCTCTTACAGTGCTGTTCTCTGCATAGTGCTGTCCCTCTGTCGGCTCTTACGATACCCATGCGATGATATGGGGTGGTGTCATTCCGTATTCTTAATCCGTCACCACACGGACATCGTGTCATTGGAGAGACCTATATCCAGGATTGGACTACGACAGGCTAATGATGGTGATGATGAAGTAGAGCATTCAACACTATGAAGCTCGTCCATTAATTATACCTATTGGTTGTGGGTCTACGTGACATCCCGCAGACATCCCCTCAAAACACTATTGCCCCAGTGAAAACAATACATAACAATGGTAGTATGACAGGAAATAAACACCAGGAAATCTGTACTAGGAATTTCATAGTAAATCGCCTTTTCTGGTTTGTAAAATATTATAAGGAAACTTAAATTGGTTTTAATAGTAGCGAATCTTTTTATTTCGGTCGATGGCCAATTCTTGTAAATATATTTGTTCAAAACGCAGTTTCGATCTAGTCTCGGTGTCTTAAATAATAAATTAATGGTATTTTCCTAAATTAAATGATACCGTGTCGTGACGGATTAAGAATACGGAATATCCCCACCCCATATCATCCCAGGGGTGTCGTAAGAGCCGACAGAGAGAGCATATTATGCAGAGAACAGCACTGTAAGAGAAGGAAAACTTCATACAAACCCTATACCAAATTACCAACCCGTTTGGCCAGCGTGGTATAGTAGGCCAATTCCACCTTTCAAAGGAGAGGCCTAGTCCAGCAGTGGACTGTTAAAGGCTGATGATGATGAAATGATACTTCAGTGATCGCGAATCGCGACCAGATCGTAAATTTATCAACAAAGTGTCAAACTATGTGTCAACGTCAATCTTTATGTATGTGTCAAATTACAATAATGAATGTCATTATTGTAATTTGACACAGAAGAGCAGAATACCGATTGTGAGTCAATTCAAAATCAAATCACATTTCGTTAAAAATGCAGTGTCGATGTATGTCAATTCGTTCTTGGAGACCATTATTATTATTTAATAGTCATCCTTCTTGCGTTATCTCATTTAGAATCCGCGGTGGTTTACTATTGTTTAACATAAAACATATGACAAAAGATCATTTTACAAACAACGTTTGAAAAACTAATCATTTGACAAACTTTCATTTCGCAAACATATTACTTTAAAACAATCAGTTGACATACTACAGGTTTCGCAAATGATTTACTTAGAAAATAATTAAACTGTTAAATTATTATTTTAGAAAATATTCAAATGACTAAATAATTCGTTTGCTAAATTGATGATTGTACAAAAAGTTAGATAGAAGATAAATGATTAGTTTTTAAAAATAACTAATTTCTTTCCAATACTTACGCGAAATTTTGAAAATATTAAATTGCATGGTTGCAATTTTCATCTTGGACAGATTATTTACAGGCAAGTAATAATTTTGTATTAATACTAATTCTATAGAAAGGTAAGTCTTTTAAAAAAATACACACTGCCTGAATAAAGCAAAATAATTAGAATTCCGTTCTGGCACTCGCTGGCCGCTGCCGCGGCACGCTCGCTTCGCTCGCTCGGCTCGTGCGTTGTGGTCGAAGTTCTAACCTAACCTAACCGGCCATTGTTTCAGTTGACTCTACACAATCATTTTTGTATTAACGTAGATTTTGGTTACTAAAATATTTACCAAGCAATACATTTTGTCTAATGTTATTTATGCTTTACGTTGTTTTGCCAACTAGCATGTTTAAAAAATAATCAATTTGTAAATTAATGTTTTAGCATAATAATTTTTTTCTAGTAAATATATTGTCTAATGAGTAGCTGTTTATTAAACAATAGTTTGTAAAATAATAAATTTATCAAGTTAAATTTTGTCAAATGTTATTTTTCAAATTAACATTTTTCATTTGTTTTTTGTAAAATAATCGGACACCATCCGGGGTCCGCTTTCTAGTCTATTCTTATTTGACTGAATATTAGCCTTTCCACAGAACGACCGCCTGTCTGACCTCCGCAACGCAAGTGGATAGCTATATTCCATGGTTTAGACTAGTGACAATTTATTCATAGGTACTGACTCTCTATAACGTCTGTCAATTATCTTCGTAACAGCCGGGGCCGAAGGCTTAACGTACTCTCCGAGGCACGGGACAAACGATAAATATTTTTGAATTGTATTTTTTTTAATTTAAGAGCTTTATGTTGGCTTACTTTTACGTCTTTCCTTTTAGTAATTTACATAAAATGCATACCTACTCTGTATTTACAATGGTACCCTCAGTGTCACTCACATGAAAAAAATGCACTTTCTTGGCTCATGTGAACTTACTATAAGAATAATACTTCATTGTATACTAATGTAGACTGGCATCTGTGTTCCATCAATGGTATTGAAGAAAATTGGATGCACGTTGTACGTTATAGATTTTACTGATGTTCTGGATTTGATTCGTGTGCGAAGTTTAATTTGAATGTGTATGATATAGTAGTTAATTGAAGTACGGGAAAATTAATAAGAAAAATAAATTACATATCTTCGAGGAATATACTCATGAAAACCCAGTGGTGCGCGCCGTGGGTTAAAACCCAAAAACCCAAACCCTCTGCAATCTGCAGTCTGTTGGTATCGCCACTAAGTTATCGCTTCTCACTGTATTTAGCTTAGTTATTCATCATCATCATCATCATCAGCCTGTAAGAGTCCACTGCTGGATATAGGCCTCTCCAATGGCACGCCACTGAGCCCGATTTTCGGCTTCTCGTCTTAGTCATTGTGACAATTTGAATATTTATATGCCCGCACTTTAATAGGGTAATCATCATCTTATACTAATATATGTATAAAGCTGAAGAGTTTGTTTGTTTGTTTGTTTGGTTGAACGCGCTAAACTCAGGAACTACTGGTCCGATTTAAAAAATTCTTTCAGTGTTAGATAGTCCATTTATCGAGGAAGGCTATAGGCTATATAACATCACGCTATGAGCGACGGGTGCGGAGCAGTAGCCTTAAATAACGCGGGTGTAACCGCGGGCATCTTCTAGTGTATATATAAAATGATTTGTCCTGACCGACATATCGTCACAAACTCAGCAGTTTCAAAAAAACACCCGCTGTTCAAATCTCATATTTCTAGGTTCAGTAACTTAGAAACATGAAATTTGAGCATTGAGTTCCTTTATTACCGGCTACAGAGCTGTCATTTTCGTGCGTAACTTTTCTTGTGCAGGTCAGTGTTCGGCGAACGAGTACCTAATATTTATAAACCTATATACGGCATGACATATAACTTGACTTATCGTGGTGTGTACACTTGCAGCATCAATAGCGTAAAATAGCCAATTATGCCAGTGGCAGTCTGTTTTCTTTTCCATTTACATTTGGTCGATTATAATAACCGATTATCATAACAGATTTCGTCGTTGCACCGAGACGAGAATGAATAAACCCTACCCCTAAACCCTCAAGCCTTCTGCGTATCAGTCTATCGGACTCTTGGGCCTCCCCACTTGGCCATCTCGCCTTTTTAGAATTCTGCCCACCCCTAAAGTAAGCAACTTGCCGAGCTACAGCTGCTAGATAGCTGACGCCGTCTTACACAATCAACAATATAAACAAAACACTTATTGGCAACACCATTGAAATAAACCATACGTTTATACTTTTCGATATATTTCTGTATGAAGCTCTCGGTGTAGTATTTCTCTGAGGGGTCTCAATTAGGTTAACGTCGCGAGATGGGCTACACCTGTGCTGTGTTTCTATTTATACTTAGCCTTACATAATACGACATAGATATATCGAAATAATCATAGACGGTGACTTGCCCTTCGTGAGGCAAAGTTAAGCAACGTTAACACAGGTTACTTTTTGGATGGGTGAGTGCTGTATGTGACTTGCCCTTTGTAATGGACCGGCAAGGTTAAGCAATGTTTATGCAGGTCACCTTTTCGATGGGTGACCACTTGTTGTCCCTCGTCCTTAGTCATAAATCGGCAAAGTTAAGCAACGTTTACAAAGGTCATCTTTGTGACTTGCCTCTTGTGCTAGATCGGAAAAGTTAAGCAACACTTACACAGGTTAACACTTGGATAGGTAACCGCTTGTTGTGACTTGCCTCTTGTGCTAAATTGGCAAAGTTAAGTACCGTTTACACAGGTCCCCACTTGGATGGTTGACCGCTTGGTGAGTCATTTACATCAGAGCGCTATCTTCGAAGGTATTTAAAGCCCTTGGACCTGATTGTTGTCACTGGACTTGAATTTCTAGGCCATAACTGAGGACTTCGAGCGGTCTATAAAGTCCAACAGACTCCAGACAGAGAGAGCTTCTCATATTCACGAAAATAAATTTAGAAAGATAAAAGAAGAGACTGCCTCCATGGTCCAGTGGATAGCGTATGCGACTGCTGATCGGAGGTCTCGGGTTCGATTCCCGGGTCGGGCAAAAGTGTTACTGCGTTTTTCCAAATTCTCAGTAGCAGCACGGAGTCTGGTGATGTGCCCGGTAACGGAAATAGGCTCGCCCTCTATTACGTGGGACCTAAAAGTTCATGGCGAAATGTGGGTGTAATATCACACCTCTGCCTACCCCTTCGGGGATACAGGCGTGAGTCTATAAAAAAAGAAGAGGAAAATTACTTGACTGTGGTAGTTCCTCGTTAATTAATGAAGGTCTTGCTCTCGATCGATTATAGGACACTTAGGTATACACACAAATTCAATATCCAATCGATCCATGGTTATGGAGATTTGAGAAAGATATTTGGCATGCGAAGGGGTAGGCAGAGGTGTATTACACACCCAATTTTTGCCAGCTATGTTTCGGTCCCAATGTAATAGGGGGATAGCCTATTGCCATCTACCGGGCACATTTTTTAAGCATTTCTGTCATAAGCCATTTTTGAGAAACTAGCACTTTAACACCCTTAAAATAGGATCCTAGAGCCAGGGCCGAGCCAGCCCAATGTGCAATGTGCGCGGTGCCCACAGGCGCAAGGTAAATACCGCTGCGCCGGGTGAAATACCTTCCTTATTAAAATTACTTTCGAAAATGGCTGACAAAAGGTGCTTCATAGATTTCGCACATAGGCGCTGGATTGGGTCGGCGCAGCCTACCTAGAGCTCGAACTAAGCTCTTGGATGCAAGCAGGATCACACTAGGGCGATAATTCTCTTCCTTTACAATAACAAAATATATCCACACGGGCAAAATTTTGCAGCAAAGTTGCCTATTAATTTCTGCGTACTTTAATGATATTGTAAATTGGAATATTGAATGGGAACCGCAGAGGGGCTTCTGCTGACGGTTCAATGGCCGACACTTGAGAGATGTAGGTCAATCGGTTGACGCACAATTATTCTATTTTTTTTATTCTCACGCCTGTATGTACCCATAAGGGGTAGGCAGAGGTGTAATATTACACCCACATTTCGCCATGAATATTTAGGTCCCTCGTAATAGGGGGCGAGCCTATTGCCGTACCGGGCACATCACCAGACTCAGTGCTGCTATTGAGAATTCGGAAAAACCCAATAACACTTTTGCCCGTCCCGGGAATCGAACACGGGACCTCCGATCAGCAGTCGCATACGCTAACCACTGGACCACGGAGACACATCTATATGTATGTATACTTCTTGAAAGTGATTTTTGTGTCGATATTTGCTAAAAGCCCTGTTTACAGGCGGTCCGCATGCTGATCACAAGCTTAGAAATTAGAATTTAGTTCACGGTGAAACAGTAATCTGTATAAATGAAAGTCTTGTGTTACTGAATGCCTGATAAACAAGCCACAGCCAAAACTGTGTTCGATATTCCAACCATACAGACAAAACGTTTTGCTTCCTCGTTCATCATGCGCGCTGCAAAACAATGGAACTCCCTGCCAGAATCTGTGTTTCCCGATCAGAACAATTTGGGTGTCTTCAAGACGCGAGTGAATAGGCATCTTCTAGGTAAGCGTGCTACATCCTAGATCGCATCATTGCTTACCATCAGGCAAGATAGTGGTCAAACGCGGACCTATATAATTTTACTAAAAATAAAACTGTTAGGCACAGGAAGCTGAAATTTGGCATGTGTATTTCTTGGAGACAGTAGGGGTGCACTAAGAGAGGATTTCCCGAAATTTCAACGGGGGCGGAAAGAAACGGTTAAATAAACAATATGTGCTGGTGTAGCTGCGGGCATCGTCTAGTAAATTATGTAATCGTCATGCCGCCTTTTGCAGTTCACTGCTCGACGTAGGCCTATTCTAACTTGAGTCACAATAACATTGTGACTCAATAGGTAGAGTTGGTCCCCATGGAATATCGCTATCCCTTGGGGTTGCGGAGGTCAAACGGCAGATGCTCTGTGAAAAAGTTGATATTCTGTCATATCTGATCAGACAAATCAGCGGACCTAGGGCTACAAGGCGAGTAATTCTAGGACGCAACCGAGATAGCGCTAGGGCGATGATGAGGTAGAGTTGGTCTGATATACCACGCTGTTCTGGGATTGGTATAGACCAGTCAGACTGACCGAATCAAATACTGCAAATTCGACATCAAACTCTATAATTTGATGTGGAATTTGCATTATCTTCATGACTATTAGTAGCCTTGTGTATTTTCCTTAGTTGCTTTTTTCAATATCTACGGAATGAAAAGGAATAGTGTCATTTTGAAAGTCCGTCACCATACGATTGAAAATATCTATATGATTTTATGAAAATCCTCAATTATGTAGAGGTAAAAATAAAACACCAATAGTCGTCTAGATTTTTAATGTGCAGAAAAGAACCAACATTAAATATTATAACAACAATACTTTTTTATAGATATATCTTAAACTTACAGTGATTTCTACTTGCTTTACATTTTGATCATACAAAATATGCTTACATCTAAGGCAATAAGGAGAGCAAAACAAAAACTAGGGCACGATTCAGAATAGTCATATAAATTAAATGCATATAGGTATATCTCGATATTTTAAAGTATTGTGCGAGTAATAATTTAATTAATTGTCTATTTTTTTATGGACACTGATTTCAACCCTTCAAATTGATGGGCAAAGCAATATTTCTGCTTAAAACTGTGATATATATAGTTGAACATGAGAATAAATCGTACTGAAATATCAAGTGGATCTAAATCGTGCCATTGATTTGACTAGAAATCGTATTCCAGGGCGTGTATTTGAATCGCATCATTGATTAGTGATAATAATAAAGAAAACTATGCGTATGTTAGGAACCCGAGTAAATAGAATTCTACTCGTACTACACCTCCATGTAAATACGTGCAAGTTCTCGTGCTGAAATAATTTTAATTGTACATTGTCCTCAGAAGAGCGAAATATGACCACGAAGTGCTCAGTATCTGAAAGCAAGAAAGGACAAATTTTGTAAATTTTGGACGTTTTTCATTTATCTTGATGAATAGCAAAGCACACACTCACAAATACAGCGTAAGAAACGCTACGAAAAATATATTATCGTTTTGAATAGGTTAGTTATTAATGTAACGCCATCGTCGGTCAGATGAGACAAAAAAACCCTGCACTTTTCTTTCTGCTACCGCTTATCATTTTGCAGGCAAAGCATAGATACAAACTAATTTAGAAAAGTATGACTGGTTTGTCTAGCTAACAAAAACCTCAAAAAAAACAAAACATGGCTTATGACGTACCCTCGTGAAAGCGGCTAAGTTAAGGTCTACAAAGTTCCAAGCAGTCAGTTTACATGCCTTTTGAGATCTGAAAGTAAAAATAGATTAATATATGAGACCATCAGAATAAAAATAAAGGATGGTGTCCTTAATATGCAATTATTTTAAATTGGTTAAAATATTTGGAGCAATACGAAATATTTTTTTTAATATTGAAACAATAATTCGCATGTGTTTTATTAAATTAGCGCCTTTTACACTTAATCAAAAGTTCACGAAATTTTAGTACTGCAATTTTCTTAAAATTTCGAGTAGCACTTTGCGCTTGGAACCCCACAAGACCCCAAGGCATTTTTTCAAAACATAACTCTCGCATTAGGAATAAATTCTGTATAGGGGGACTTTACAGAAATGCAACCAACGTACATTATGAATACCCCGTTTCGTACATACAATAATCTCTACCCATATTAAAGTCTAGTTATATTTCTAAAAACTATCGGTTGGTCTAATTTTCATCTTCATAAGGAGCCGGAGTAAGAAAACGAAGTGTAACGACCCCATTTCAATTCGCTGGTGTCGTAAGAAACATCAAAGGAAAACATGTAGTAAATCAGACCTTTACGAACAGACTCAACACTTGACATCAAAACTTTACCAACCGGTCTGGCCAGCGTGGTAGAATAGTCCAAATCCGCCTAATAGAAATGAAATTAAAAAATATTTATTGCTATCACAACCAAACAAGCATATGTGATTATAGGTATACAGAAATCGTTAATAACACACAAAAATACAAAAAAAAAAAGAAAACGTCGATATCAGGTACACCCCGTTGGGGTTAGGTCGTGACGGCAATAGGACAAAACGATTTTTAATATAATAATAATAATATTCTACCACATTCACACAACACCATCTAGTCCCAAACTAAGCAGAGCTTGTACTATGGGTACTAGATTATGGATAAACATACATTTATATATATATATTTCTTTTTTGTAAATACATACATATTATACATAGAAAAACCCAGACCAAGACAAACATCCATGTTCATGCACACAAATGTTTGACTTGAGCGGGAATCGAACCCGCGACCTTCGACGCAGCAGTCGCTTACACACCCGCTACGCCAACCGGCCGTCAAAATATGTAACAGCATAACAACCTTACAATAAATACAACCTGTTGTGATGTAAATTATAATTAGGCCTATGGCCAGTAGTGGACTGCGAGAAGCTGTGTAATGATGCATAATTATATTTACATCTCTCATGTTCGGTATGTAGGTTCTTATTACCTCCAAATGGGGCTTGTAGGTGACTAATTAGCGCTCTAGGGTATTAATGTAGCTAGAGAAGCCCTAGGGCGGTAAGTAATAAAAAAAAAACACTTCTTTCTTTCAAAAAGTTCGCGTACGTCTAACCATCATACTGGCAATAGACATCATGCATTCAGCCCAATGACCGAAGAGGTCGCTTTGCTATTCAGCCTTGTCTTCGTGTGAGTATAATAGTCATCAATTTTAAATAACAGCGAAGCGCAATTTCGTTCTTAAAAAAAAAATTAAAAGTTCTTTACTTGATTCTTTTTAATGAAAAAAGGCGGGAATAAAAAACTTTTACTTTAAATATTGTTTGTTTTTGGGATTTTTTGAAAAGACATGAGTTCTTCAAGTGATGAAGATTAAAATAAAATATTTTATTCTTTTAATGCCGGTTTTTTTCTACTTACCTCACAATCGAGATGTAAAGCAGAATAGTTAGCTCGGGTGTAAGCTGACGCAACAATTAACAATATTTTGCCTGAAACTTCTAAAGAGAGATATTTGAAAACTTACGACGATTTCATAAAGTGGCGAACAGAAAAACGAGTAGTCTTTATCCGAGACTGTATTCTTAACATACTTTTATTCTTGTAATGCCGGTTTTTTTTCTACTTACCTCACAATCGAGATGTAAAGCAGAATAGTTAGCTCGGGTGCAAGCACCAATTGCACCCTCGAACTATAGGCGCCTTCGCTGCGCTCGTGCGCCTAAATATCTCGGGCTGCAATTGATGCCTTACAGCCCTTGGCTACTAATCTACTATTATTTATGTCTTACCTAATCATAATGAGCAATATAATTTTTTTGGCATCTCCATCGGCCTTGTACCAGGAACATTTGTACACCGACTGGCTTATTTCCGTACTCTGTAAGATCACATAATAATATAACTTGCAATACAAGTAATAATATAAGTTGACCTACCGTATATAATTATGTTACACGCACACAGTTCCAATTCATGGTTCAAATCTTTACTTTTGCGGTAACCCTCGCTATTGTTTAATCTAGTCAAATTTGGACGATATAGTTGTTCAAGTTTTATTTAGTAGGACCTGGGTACAGCCTGGTCGCATGCCACAAACATGAAACATAGGATGTCAGAAAAGACACATCGCAATAAGGTTGCCTCTAAAACACTAAATACAAACTGGACTGCCAATAACTTAGTAGAAACCTCATAGCAAGAAGATAAGACAGCGATAACCTGGTGGATATACCAACAGACTGCCACGCAGAGGGTATCGGGTGTAAACACAGGACGTGCGCCACTGAACTGTCTATTGGCTATGCTAAGATTCTAACTAGCGACTCTAGCAGCGAATTTAGAAGTTGTTCGGGTACGACACTTTTGACAGCTCAATACAAATACCACTATAACCTCGAAGCAAAACTGTATTGAAAGCTGTCAAAAATGTCGTACCCGGACAACTTCCAAATTCGCCGCTAGAGGCGCGCGGATAATCTTTGCATCGCCATTAAATAGCTAGATCAATACTTTATGTGCATATAAACTGTTAATTATCCCCTAGCCCGCGCCTCCGAGAGCACCATAAGCCGTCGATCCCGGCTGTCGTGAAGATCATTGACATTCGTTATAGGGAGTCAATACTCTTGGACACTGATCTAAACCATGGAATATTCGGCATTGCAATGGGTTGCGGAGTACTGCCGACTAGAATGCGAACCCTGGGCTCCAAAGTGACCTGGATGCAACCGGGATAGCGCTAGACAGGCGAAGCCTCTTAAAAAGGCCACCAGGAGTTGAGTTGTTTATTAAGGTAAAGTAAGAAAATTACGGAAGATTGGTGAAGAAGTATTTTGCTATGGATAAGTTATCGACCTCTATCATTGACTATGTAGTGAACCTAAAGATGTTTACTCACCGAACTCATAAGCAGATCTGCAAAGAAACAAATCAGAGATATCTGCGACAGTGACATCGTCAGAAACGTGAAGAAAGCTAACTTTATGTTCATCACGTTGGTAATCTAAAAAATGAATGAATAAATAGCACATCATTAAACTTAGTTTATATGCCATGTGCATGAAGTTTTACCCTAGTTTTATGAACTCTTTCTGTAGGTGACGCTCCATTCTTATGGTTTACAGTGTGATAAATGCAGAGAAACGACTTGTTCGTGTAACTAGAGGGTAACTCTCCTGCCAGACAAGGTGATCATGCTTAGTGAACCGTGGGCGATGGATCTTGTTGAAAATTAAGATATTATAGCAATCGCTTGAGTGAATTCTGATAGCGCGAGTCAGGATCTTTAATCCTTCTTTCTGCTTCCATTGGTTTACGTTAGATAGCGTTGAACCTAGGGTCTTCGCCGTTTTGCTATAGTTGCGTATACGCTGCATAGTATGATTATGAAGAACGCGAAAGGTTGACGATCGGATTTGAAAGAAACCCATGTTTTATAAAGCTAAATCTATGTCTTTGCATGACTACCATTTATTTCTTATAATAATATACTCGTAAATACATTGCCAAAATATTTACAATTCCGTTTGACGCATAAAAAGGGTCTTGAACCTACAACACACAAACGAACAAAGGTTAACAATACTCCAATGCAAGATCATCGACGGATATGCCATAATGACGCTCAAATTTGACGACCTTGGAATGATTTTCCTTGAGTGTACGCCGTAACTGTAACATGACATGATAAAAAACTAAAATATAATACTACGAAGATACTTTGCTTCTAAGGATTTACTTAAGTCTTCTTGATTGTCAATCACTTATGTACCGTACACTTATGTACTATTTTGCACAAGATGCGATTATCTCAAGAATTTTATTTATTTATTTTTATTTATTAGTCTCACGCCTGTATCCCCGAAGGGGTAGGCAGAGGTGTAAATATTACACCCACATTTCGCCTTGAATTTTTATGTCCCACGTAATAGGGGGCGAGCCTATTACCGTTACCGGGCACATCGCCAGACTCCGGGCTGCTACTGAGAATTCGAAAAAACCCAGTCACACTTTTGCCCGAACCGGGAATCGAACCCTGGACCTCCGCTCAGCAGTCGCATACGCTCTCCACTGGACTACGGAGGCAGTCAAGAATCACTGAAAATTTCTCTCAGTTTGCTTTGCATGACGTTAAAAGCGATGGGATGTAGATATTTTTGGCAGTCTCGCTTTCGAGTGGGACCCCATTCAGCCTCAGGTCCATGGCTCTGGCTTCAGGATGCTTTTATATTTCTGCCCCTAGGATAAAAAACTGACCAACTGATCAGGCTTAATATCGTAGTTACCGTAATGATGAAAGCGCTGAGACATATCAAAAGCGAAGCGGTGACGATGTGAAACAGGGTAGACTTCGTGTAAACAAATTCCATTTGATTCACCAAACTGAAATAAATACATGAACATCAGTATTATATTAATCATATCATATAGTTGATTGAATCAGGCGTTACTTGGCGGAACTCCATTGTAACCTAATGGAAGGAAAGAGGAACCCACCACGCACCCTCGGATTGACCACCCCTACCACTGCAACAGAAAAAGGTTGACAATACCGAACTCCTCTAAAAGGCATCCTCAGGAGCGATGGGCAATGACTGAGCCAGCTCAGTCGTTGCCCATCGCTCCTGAGGATGCCTCGTGCAGAGGCGAAACACGTGTCGAAGAATAGTCGGCGCATACAGCGGGATACTGCAAGTCAGGTATCTTCCTGGAACCCATACCATTCCTATATTCCTTATCCTTTTAGAGGAGTTCGGTATTGTCAACCTTTTTCTGTTGCAATCGTAGGGGTGGTCAATCCGAGAATGCGTGGTGGGTTCCTCTTTCCTTCCATTAGGTTAATCATATCAGTTTATATCACTTCCCCCAAGGTGTCCACACAGTATTTAATTTTTTTTTACAATAATAGGCGTTAAACGAGCAGACGGATCGCCTGATGGTAAGCAATTAACTCCGCCCATGGACACAAGCAGCACCACAGGAGTCACAAGTGCGTTGCCGGCCCTTGGGGTTGGGAAAATGGATAGAATGAGGAGTTGGATGAGGGAGAAGCTATTGGGGATGAGACCTATGGAATAATGCGGAAATGGGTTCCAGGAAAATACCTGACGTGCAATATCCCGCTCTATGCGCCGACTATGCCCTATATATCCCTTATGCTTTGTCTTTAGAGGAGTTCGGTATTGTCAACCTTTTTCTATTGCAATAGTTGGGGTGGGCAATCCGAGGGTGCGTGGTGGGTTCCTCTTTCCTTCCATTAGGTTACAATCATGGAATGTTTTCTTTGGACCACACCTTTAATATGTACTAAGATGACACAGGCTCAGTCATATACTTGAACTTGGGTGCAGGGTAAGTCAGTATCTATTATCAGGCTTGTCTGTCAACGAAGACAGCAAAAATACTGAGAAAAGATTTTTCATAACATAGATTACATTTATTTTTTCTTCATGCTTCATTCTCAAAACCTAAGCGCAATGACCACGCAATATCCTCGGTATTAAAAGAGGTTTGATGCGTTAGATGAACATATTTTATGGGCAATCATCATAAAATTTATTTATTTATAAGGTCTACAGGTTTATAAAATGCGCGACCGTATACTGAGCGTCTTAGTATGGGTACCTTTTGACCCCTGCGGTGTCGCGGCAAATATTATGCTCATCGCAATTCACGCCATTTATGGACGTCTAGGACACCACAGTGGTTTTTGTGCATAGGCACTGAACATCGTTAGGGGTCAGACTCGAACCGTAAAATGGCGGGCAGACAGCTCGAAATTCCATAACCACAAAAAACGAAAAAATAAGAAGAAAGGCAACATTTCTAGGGGCTTAGAAGATGAGCCTCAGGATGCTGGGAAGGGCTGTCCGTTGTAGTACATTCACTCATAAATTAATTAAGGCATCGCTTGTAAAAAATACTGTACAATTATGTCCTCTCTACTGAAAAATACCCATCGGCCAATATTTTAATATAGTTACCGAAAAACCATAATTTTAATATGAAAAGCATGTTACTGAAGCATATAAGTGTAAAAATTCCAATCGAATCCTATTCAGTAGCTTATGGCATTTCCATAACCAATAAATTCTAAGAAATAATTACTTCGAGAATCACTCAAGAACGCATAAAGAGTAATTACAAATTTTATGGGGACCTTTCTCAGTATAATCCATTAAATCGTTTAACGTAAAGGCTATTTAGCATAGGCCATTGTTCATGCCCGAATAGCCTACCAACGAATGCATTCAACAGTGCACATGCAAATAAAAAGCTAAGGTTCTCCGAAGGAAATTATCACTTTGGGTAATAAGTCGTTTGAATTGCAGCTATGGATTTTAATGGCGCTTACAAAATAGGCTGTTGGTGCCGGTTTGCAGCCGGATTACTGTAGCACAACCACCGGTGAAGTTCTCGTGCTTCTGTCAGAATTACGAGACCTTACTGTATGACATTACCAATCTTTTGATTTGGTGATGGATTAAGAATACAAAAGAGTCACTAACCAAAAGAAAGCTGATGGTGATTATTGGTGATTAATAAACGTCTGAGTACGGATCAGCGCACATCCAAAGGCTGTTGTCGCATATCATCATCACCCGCCCTGTATATAAACTGTCCCATTGCTCGGCACGGACTTCTTCTCACTATGAGAATGGTAAGGTCATAGTCCACCACGCTGGCCAAGTGTGGGATGGCAAATTTCACATGTCTATCGAGAACGTTATGGAGAACAGAGACATGCAGGTTTCCTCACGATGTTTTCCGTCAACGTTTAGCAAGCGATAATTAACAATTTAACACGCATTTAACTTCGAAAAGTCATTGGTGCGCGCCGTGGATTCGAACGCGAGGTCCCTATGCGTAGCAGTCTGTCAGTCTCTCCACTAGGCTATCGCCATTATTATAATCCATAAAGAGTACCTTTATGTGACAGAACGACTGCACACTTTAAGTTCTGTAAGACAGTCGTCCGATGGTCCTGTGATATTAGATCGGCTGCAATCCGGCGCCAACCGCCTATATGAAGCCACCTTAATAGTAATACTATAACGTATATGAGACATAAACAGCCTTCAGTAATTGTTATGTCTTTGGTAACTTAGAAATCAATTTAGAATTATGGTGATTAGTCATTTTGTTCATTTGCCTTGCATTATTAATTATTCAAGATTCGTGCCATTAGCTTTGACTTATTTTTGCAGCCAATGCGTTATGAACTTAGAATTTGAGAACTTGAATTGGCAACACAGGTATGCTTTGCGGTCTTCAGCAGAGATTATAAAATGTCTAACAGCATTTAGCTGATAGTTACCGTGTCACTCTTTGGAAATATGACACCGTGGCTTTGAGAATTTTATGAAATTGGAGCATAGAATAGAATTAATTTTTATTTTCATGAATATGGTGGTACAAACGGTGTTTAAAAGTAAAATATTACAACATATTCTGCCATTTCAGGCGTGTAAATTTTGAATATAACAATAGACTTAATGAATCTGCAGACATATATAAATACAATTAAAAAATGTCATAATGTTAATGTCTACCTACAATTCGATTTTATATAAAATGGTAAAAAAAAATCAACATTATTGTCTATAATTCGATTGTATATAAAAAAAATGTCATAAAGTCATAATTTCAATAAATTAAGATTAAATAATTATGTCAGTATTGTGTATTTTAAATAAATTTATCATTTAAGTATTCATTAATGTCATAGTAAACTTTCTCCAACAACAACCTATACAGTACCGTGCGGAACCGTCTTGTTGGCAAGTCTGTCATCAAGTTGGAGATAGCATTATGCGGCAGAGTTTCAAGTGTACCTACTCTGTACTTCACTCGGTGGTATAATGGACATGCAGTAGGTACTTTCATGCTATTATCAATAGGAGTTACCAACATAGGTTCAAACCTACCTAAAGGTTCAATACTACCTGAACAGAAGGCAGTAGCTTTGTGGGAAAACCAATACTGTCGATTCTGGTTAAACTAAAAGCGGACCGCGGCCTCAAAGACGTTAAGTGTGGGATGCAACTGGGTTTTTATATGGTCAAAGGCGGCAAACGAACAGACTGATCGCCTGATGGTAAGCAATTACGGTTGCTCATCGACAACGGCAACACCAGAGGAGTCACATGTGCGTTGCCGCCCCTTGGGGTTGGGAAAAGGGATAGGAGGAGGATTGTTATAAGGGGGAAGGAATAGGGAATAGGGCCTCCGGCACGCTCACTCACCGAACGAAACGCAACAGTTTGGTACTGTTAGTTTACGTCGGTTTTCTGTGAGAGGGTAGTACTTCCCCGGTCGAGCCGGCGGCCATTCATGCTGATATCAGCAAGGCTCTACTACCTGTCGCGGGATAATGTTAGGACCATGACGATAAAGATCAATGAATTTCTATTTCTCAAGATACTTACTCAATAAGTATCTGATGTTTTCTAACAGCCAAACCAAATTCTTCTTGGTCTCTTCCTTCGAATCAGATATCGTGTTTTCAAGCTGAAGACCGAGCAAGTGGAAATGTCTCTCGATATAGAAGCAGAGGTTGCAGAAGAGAATATCACAGCCGAAGATATTTGCGCAAACGATGACAGCTGTAAAATTAAACGTGTTAGAGTTTTTCAACTGATTTTAAAAAAGAAAAAGATTTTCAATTTTGTATTTTCTTTGAATTTGTTAGTTACCCCAGAACTCCCCCCGTGGGATCTCCACCTTGTCGTGTGGGGGGGCTTAGTAACCGTGGGTTGGACACCCGCGGTGAAGCAAAGAGAGTGGTGTGAGGAGGAGTGGACGCTCCACGTGGGCTTGGAGGGGGCCTGCGCAGGATGCGTCCAAAGGTCGGGCGCGGTCGCGGGAGGAGAGGCGTGTCGGTGTTGCGTTTCCGCGCGCCCTATCTCCCGCGACCAAATGGGGGCGCACTATTGTTGCGTCGCGGTAGGGCCGCAGAAGAAGAGGAGATGCGGTGTTGTCAGGTTGCCGTCCTCCCTATCCT
Organism: Euclidia mi; assembly: GCA_944739405.2. Taxonomy (NCBI): domain Eukaryota; kingdom Metazoa; phylum Arthropoda; class Insecta; order Lepidoptera; family Erebidae; genus Euclidia; species Euclidia mi. The sequence continues at coordinate 9,670,272 of OX123192.2, read as the reverse complement.
CTGCGACCGCTGGGTGTTTTGGCGGCGGAGCCCAACACCTTCATCCTCCGCCAAGGAGGTTGTGGTCTTCGTGCTATCCGCCGGGGTGTCAGGGTAGAATGCTAGCGCGACCCCCTGGAGCCCCCAAAATGGCGTTGAAGTATGCGAGTATGCGGATAAAAACAAAGGTACCCCAGAACTCATTTAACGAACTAATAAAATCAAATGCCTCTGCCTACCCCTTCGGGGAAACAGGCGTGAGTCTATGTATGTATATATAAAATCAAAAAAGTATGAATATACTTCGCGTTAGGTCCTATTCAACTATATGGGACGTAATTAGGTGTCGGTCTGACGTTATCATTATTTTAATTGATACATAATTATAAAAAAAATAATCGCTTAACAAATCCTAGTTATGCATGAATATTGAAAGAAGGTTAGATTCCCAGGTTCTAACAATATATTATACGCAACAGAAGTGATAAATAATTTCTTGCGCAAAATTATTTCTTTTGACTTTTATTGTTGTTCGAGCCTGAAAATGTATGCATTACTTAACAAAGCTTTTAAAAGCAGATTATAATATATTAATTTTAACCATGATTCCCATATATATATACACGTTGTTTGTTCTGGCAAACATTGTTTTGCCATTTAAATTACTTCTAGGATTATAAATCTTGGTGCCAAAAAATCTGGAAGTGGCCACGATTATCACTTAGAGATTTAAAAAATCTAGACTACGACGGATTGTCAGACTTAACAAACATAATATACTTACAAGAATCTTCATAAAATCACTCGAGACATTTTGGAGGAGTTCAATTACAAACACTGTGATAATTCAATGGTCTTATTTTATTTAGCAATTTTTCATGTACATATATTGCAAAGGCGGCATCCTATAGGGTATTTTCTTTAAGTATTTATCAGAACCTACTTTTACATCCATAATAGTTTAAAAAAACATAAGATTACTAGAGGATGCTCGCGGTTACACCCGCGTTATTTAAGGCGACTGCTCCGCTCCCTTCGCTCATAGCGCGATGTTATGTAGCCTATAGCCTTCCTCGATAAATGGGCTATCTAACAGTGAAAGATGTTTTTAAATCGGACCAGTAGTTCCTGAGATTAGCGCGTTCAACCAAACAAACAAACAAAGAAACTCTTCAGCTTTATATATTAGTATAAGATTTGACCTATTAAGAATAGATGTTACTGCTAGGCAACGCTATTGATGTGAGCTGTGGATTTGAACTCGAGACCCTCTGTGTAGACGTCTGATACTCTCTCCACTCGCTATCGCCACCTCTGTATATTTATCATCATCATCATCAGCCCTTTTATACTGTCCCACTGCTGGGCACGGGCCTCTTCTCGCTGGCCTAGTGCAGGTTGGCAGACTTTACATGGCTTTCGAGAACATTATGGAGAACTCTCAGACATGCAGGTTTCCTCACGATGTTTTCCTTCATCGTTTAGCAAGCGATAATTAACCATTTTTAATACGCACATAACTCTGAAAAGTTATTGGTGCGCGCCGTGGATTCGAACCCGGACCCTCTGCGTAGCAGTCTGTCGGTCTCTCCCTGTGGTCTCTCCACTAGGCGATCGCCACCTATGTATATTTATACTTTTGTCAAATTGAAGACGTCTTATTACATCTTGGATGACACACGTCTTCGTTTTGAACATAACAATGAATGTTTCTCACATGCGAAGAATGTTCCAGATATTCATAAATACTGATCAATGAATAACGCAGTATGTGATGTTATGACATTCTTCACTGCACTGATACAATCGCTACGCAGAACTCGCGTCAACTGTGAAATCTGTGGCACAATTGACGACTATTCGTCGTTGGAATGTGAACGAAGTTCTGAGCAGTGGTAGAGAAAAACTGTCTCTGGAATTTTATAGAAATAGACAGGATGCACGATTATTTTACGGTCTTTCCAATTTCTGGGTTAATTTGGATTCGGTTTTGAGTGCATGTTACACATTAAATATGTATAATCATAAATATTTTCGTTTATAAGTTGTCGCATTGTGAGAAGAGTACACTACGCTGCTAACTGCACTTTGGATTTTTTTGCAAAGCGGTATGCTTTTTACATTATTCCTGGTGTAGGAAAAGTCTTGGCAGTTTCAGAAATAATATATTTGGGTGGAGAAGTAACTTACTTTTGTTTGCAGAATACTGTCATAAAATTATTTGCCGTAGGTAAATCCATTCATCATCCTCTTAGCGTTATCCCAGTTTCAATCTGAGTTCCGCTTACTAGTCTAACCGGATTTGGCTGAATATTAGCTTTTCCACAGAGTGACTGCCTGTCTGACCGCCGCAACCCGAAGGGATAGCGATATTCCATGGTTTAGACTAGTGTCAGTTTATTTAGAAGGTACTGACGCCCTGTAACGACTGTCAAAGATCTTCATGACAACCGGGACCTACGGCTTAACGTGCTCCCCGAGGCACGGGACAAGCGATAACTAACAATTTACTACGCACATAACTCCGAAAAGTCATTGGTGCGCGCCGTGGATTCCAACCCGATACCCTCTGCATGGCAGCCTGTTGGTATCTCCATTTGGCTATCGCTGCCTCTTGTAGGTAAATCCGTTAACGGTCCGTTAAAAGCTGGTGAGACTAGCCAAAGCCATATTGAAATTCAAATCTGCAGAACTCCAGCTCTGGTTAATCGCCAACCAATCTGAATGTTACTTAATGTAATTTGTGTGTCATATATAAAATTCTTGCGTAACTGACTGCCTGACAGGTAACGCACAGCCAAAACTATAGGGCGCAGGAAGCTGAAAGACATATATGTTCCTTAGCAACCGTAAAGACGCACTAATACGACATGTCCCGAATCAACACGAGATTAGGAACAAACGGTTTCATTTACATAAAATGTACGGTCTTAGCTGCATCGGGCATCTTCTAGTTATATTATATTACTAGAGGACACCAGCAGCTACGCCTGCAATTTTTTTAAATTTACCGGTTTTAGCCGATCCCGTGGGAATTTCGGGGAATCCCTTCTTAGTGCACCCCTACGGTCCCCAAGGAACATACATGCCAAATTTCAGCTTCCTGTGCCCAATAGTTTCGGCTGTAGCGTGTCTGTCAGTCAGTCAGTAACGCAAGGATTTTACTTATATATTAAGATTATGATTCTCCATACAAAGTGTCTTTACTTACCCCATTTTATTCCATCAGTGGTGTAAGAGGCGACTATCGAAAATACTTGCGAAGAGACGAAATCATACATACATACATAGTCTCACACCTATATCCCCGAAGAGGTAGGCAGAGGTAGGTATATTGCTACACCCACTTTTCGCCAGATTTATTTTAGTCCCCATTATAGGGGCCAAACCTATTATGGAAGGTACCGGGCACATTTTTACCGGGAATTGTGAGGTCTCGGGTTCGATTCCCGGCTCGGGCAAAGTGTTATTGGGTTTTTTCGTTAGGAAATTCTCAGTAGCAGCACGGAGTATGGTAATGTGCCCGGTACGGCAATAGGCTTGCCCCCTATTACGTGGGATCTAACAATTCATGGCGAAATGTGGGTGTAATATTACACCTCTGCCTATCCTTTCGGGGATACAGGCGTGAGTCTATAAAAAATATATAGTATAAATTATGGCTTTATGCCCGAGGAAAGATACGACGCGGTAGGCACACATTCTTTACTCATAAACCTGCTTTATTAGAAATTATCATGAGAATCCTTACACTACCATTCAACGTCAAATAGGCAGAAGTAATTAGAAATAAACGTACTTAAATAATTTCCAACTAAAACTATACATGTAAACCTCCACTGCAATAAAAAATATATTTAATATGTATTTACAAGGTAAGAGGCCTTTAGTCGTCGTAGTATTCCTCCGCATCACTGTCATCGGGTAACAGAAGGCTGGCAGCAATGCCACTCTAATAAATAGAATAGCAATGTTGATTCTTTGGACAAAGAATAAACGTACTTACATGCATTAAGAATATACATATAAATAAATTACACCCTGTTGCAGACGAAATCGTCGTGCTCGGCACACAAGACTAGGTTGAAATTAAAAGTCAAATTTATATCAACAGGACGCCAAGTTACTCCAGTATGAGATCTAACGTATTAAGAAAAACATTCATTCCTTTTAAAGGGATTCATACTTTGATTTTATATTTCATTTTTATAGACTCACGCCTGTATCATATAGAGGTGTAATATTACACCCACATTTCGCCATTAATTTTTGGGTCCCACGTAATAGAGGGCGAGCCTATTGCCATTATAGGGCACATCACCAAACTCCGTACTCAGAATTCGGAAAAACCCAGTAACACTTTTGCCAGACCCGGGAATCGAACCCGGAACCTCTGATCAACAGTCGCATACGCTACTAACTGGACCACGGAGGCAGTCATACTTTGATGACCAGTCAAAATTAGTATCAATGATAAATAGAAACAGCAATGTCGAGGTTCACCACATTTGGCTAAGTATCTGTTGAAATAAATTGTCAGACAACTAATAGGAACATCACATCTCACATCTGTGAGGAACATATTCTGTATCAACTTTGAATTTATCTAACAGTTAAAAGGCCTAACCAGAGGTGGTAAAACTATGCTTCAGTAAACTTACTTGCTATAACCTGATGGAAATATATAAGCGGCCACCACGAAGACTGGTACACATCGAAATATTGATACTTCACCAGATAAGGATAGATTATATCCAGTTCCCCTGTCTTCTTGTAGTCAAGAGCCATCAGCAGCACAGGCACCAAGCAGAACATTACCAAGACAATCACACAGGTCGAAATCATCAAAAACGAAACCAGATTAACCATTTTAATCGTCACCATTATAGCAATCCTTTCATTTTTACTCTTTTCATCTTCGCCAATCTCTTTATCGTACTCACAATGTACTTCTTTCAATTTATAAACCAAATCTACTAGAATATCACCGTTCAAGTAGAGAAATAAAAATTTTAATGTAGAAAGAATGCTTATTGTTATGCATGGCAGGTTGAAAGATAGTTCCACGAAGGCCTTGCCAGTTTGTATGCAATCTATAACGCCGTACATTTCCCCGAATATAACAGAATACAGAACAATGAAATTGTAATAAAATAGTTGACGGGTCACAAAGTGTTCGACGAGTTTATTCCAAGGGGATTTAGACATTTTTATTCCGGACATTATCAGTAAAATTTTTGGTATTAGGAAACTATGTTCGAATTGTTTTTTGTAAATGTCTGTCGACGACATTTTTAAAGTATCTCACAATTTTCTATTGGACTGGTAGCGTCTCTCAGCAAGCTAATTCAAATGTGAAATTTCACCGCTTTTGTATCAATTTTTATTTTTGAAGAAATAATTCCCTTTGATGTTAAATAGCCGCACGACACTCTTTAATTACTGTATCCTTAATATTCTAGATTAATTTAAAATTCTAAATAGATCTATTAATTAAATAAAATATGGAGTTTATTTCTTAATTCAAAGAACTTTTGTACAAAATATTTATGAGTTGTAATTTATATAATTATGTACTTATCGTAGATATAGGTATATGAAGTCGAGTCGTATTTGTATTAGCGATATAGGTATGTTGTATAAATGTAATTCCCATTTTAATGACTCCTTGGTAAACTTAAAAAATCTAACGCGTCTTATACTTCTACAAATAAATAAAGTAATAAAATAAGTGACAAGCTTAGTTTGAAGCTGGACCCTGTTAGGGGTGGTGATCAAACCTAAGACCGAGAGAAGATTTTATTGCGAATTCAATACTTTAGCTACCGAGCGATGTCTCTAAAATTGGTCCATCTCATAAGTACCAAAACAAATGAAACTTTCAAACATTTTATTTTAATGACTCTCACTAACTGCACCAATGTTACAAAAGAGCGAAAGTATCCTTATTAAAATGAAATACAATATAACGTAACATTTACAAAATTACGAGAAATGATCTATAGCACACAATAAGTATAATTTCACCAGTTTCCAAAAACTTCTACCAACTTTGATCCGCCGTCAGTCGACAAAAAAATTCACTATTATTTTCTTTTCGTCCTTTTATTTACTTGGGCCGAAGTGTCGGAAAAAATGTCGGAACCGACAAAAGGGGCATGGATTTATCCGCCGAGGGTCGGCTCATGAATATGTACGTTTTCTTTTACCGTTATGACAGACAGTCTACCTGTGTCGGCACTTTGATCGAAAGCCAGACCGCTGTCATTCAAATTCTTGTTAAATCCACGAGGTTCTATAGATGGATTGTTTGAGCTTGGATTAAAGTTTTGGATGGAGTCTGGTTTCGTTATTTTGAGGTGGGTTTAATCTGTGTTCTATGGAATTACAGTTAAGGATTAGTTAGGTATTCTAAAAATATATATTTTTTTCAAATCCTTTGTCATAATAAAAGAAAGTTTTACATTCTCTTACATTTAGATACACCCTTGTACAATATTTTACAAGTAGGTGTGGTATACAGTGGCCTTTTAACACTTTTTCCGATGCCTTAAGTACTAGATGCACTTATCACTTTTATAGAAGTTTTTATTGCCTTCTGACTGACACGAAATTTGAACAAAATAGATAAACCTTACGTTACTTTAGACTCCTTTTTTTGAGTCTATATCTTCAGTACCTGTACGTAAGACATCTGGAATAACTTGAGATTGATACAACATAAGCCGTCTGATTAATGAGATTTCTGTATCAGTATTATAGTGATTTCGCTCGGTGTTTCCCTGCGAGATTGAATCAGAAATGAGGAGATCCGCAGGCGAACCAAAGTCATCGACATAGCTCTCCGAATAGAGAGACTGAAGTGGCGATGGGCAGGGCACATAGCTCGAAGAACTGAAAACCGTTGGGGCAGGAGAGTTCTGGAGTGGCGACACGTACCGGACGACAGGGTATTTTTTTTTTATTGTTATAGGCGGCAAACAAGCTGACGGATCGTCTGATAGTAAGCAATTGCCGCCGCCCATGGACACAAGCAACACCACAGGAGTCACAAATGCGTTGCCGCCCCTTGGGGTTGGGAAAAGAGATGGGATGAGGAGTGGGATGAGGGAGAAGGAATAAGGGATAAGGCCTCCCGCACTGTCCTCACCGAACGAAACGCAACAGTTTAAGTACTGTTACTTTACGTCGATTTTCTGTGAGAGGGTAGTACTTCCCCGGTCGAGCCGGCCCATTCATGCTGAAATCAGCAAGGCTCTACTACCTATACCTAGGTGGACCGACGATCTGGTTAAGATTGCGGGAAGCGGTTGAATGCGGGCGACTCAAGATCGATCTGTGTGGAGAACCTTGGGGTAAGTCTAGGTCCAGCAGTGGACGTCTCTAAGCTGACTTAGATTATAATGATTTAAGTAAGGAATCTATGTAATCTCTCTCTTTGCCTAGCCTTATCCCATTTCATTTGGGGTCGGCTCTCCTCGTCAATTTTCGCCAGACCATTCTATTCTGGGTCGTCGAGACGTCTACTCGGTCTTTTTTGAGGTCATTGTTGATCACAGACATCCAAGTTAGGAGGTGTCTCCCGCGCTTTTTTGGACCAGTATTCATGCTGAGGACTTGTCGAGTCATGTGGTCTTCAAGTCTTCTCATTACGTGACCATACCACCTGAGACGCGTTTCACAAAGTTTTTCTCCGATGGGGCGGATCTTGAAACTTCCACGGATATATTCGTTCCTAACCCTGTCGTTGAGGGTGACACCTCCTGCCCATCTCAGCATCCTCATCTCAGTCGTGTGCAGCTGCTTTTTGTGTACAATGGTCTTGAAAACTGTTCCACATTGTGTCTGCTGTGTGGTCGTCCGACTTTAGATCTTTATTCAAGTGGTCCAGCATTTCTTCGACCAGGCGATCTCCTTCCGTGTGTGATAGCTTGTGCCATCGGATTTTGGGTATAATTACTTTGTGCCTTTGGATGGGCTTCGACATGATAAAGTCAGCAACTGTTAGCCGATGTTGTGACGTGAGAGACTCACCAGGTATTACCTTACAGTCCCTGAAAGTATGAAGTCTGGAGTGATCCGCGAGTATATAGTCTATTTGAGAGATTGACTTGCCGCTCTTATACGTAATCTTATGTTTATCCGGCTTTTTGAAAAATGTGTTTATTATTGCCATATCATGGGTAATTGCAAAGTCTAAGATATATGAGCCCTCCACATTCTGTGTTCCATAGCCTTGGCCTCCATGCACTCTCTGGTGGTAAGATGACGATGCCCCAACGTGGCCGTTGAGGTCTCCTGCTATGAGTTTGGTTTCCTCGGGTGGAAAGGATTGCATGAGATCACTTAAAATATCCCAGAAGCTTCGTTTCTTTGCATCGCTGCATCCCGTTTGTGGTGCGTACGCTGATATAACATTAATACACGGTTGCTCGTCAAGTGCCAACTTTATAGCCATAATGCGGTCACTAACGCGTTTCACTTCTACGATGCGTTCTTGTAGGTCTTCTTCGATTACAATACCGACTCCATTCTGCTTTGCTGTTGTGCCGTGATAAATAAGTTTTTACCCATTTCCAATGCTTCTAGCCTTTGACCCCTTCCACTTGGTCTCCTGTATACAACAGACATTAACCCTGCGTCTAAGAAGTGTTTCGCTTAGCTCAGCGCTGCGTCCCGTCATGGAGCCTACGTTCCAAGTTGCTATACGCATTTTTGGTTTTTGTCGGTGTGTGTCCATGACTTTGCCGTCGCTTTGGGGGTACGCCCTAGCATTTATGTCACCCTTAGTTCCGACGTCGCTTCCGGGGTACGCCCTAGTATTATGTCTAGACCTCTTACTTTTATTCTTCGCATTCATGATGAGGAGTAGTTTGTGTGGTTTTAGTTTTACGGCCGGTTGCCACCTGACGCCAAGACAGTGACCCCTCTTGCTAACTGGGGCTTAGGACGCCGCCGTTGACTCGCAAGTTCCTCCGCCACCGTCCTCTACACGTCATCCTGCCTGATGCCGCTGTCCTCTGTCAGTCCGTGGCCAGAATATGTCTGGCTGGCCCGACAAAGGAATGCCTGTTGGTCCGCGGGAGGTATTTTATTTCCCTTCTACCCTGCATATCTGCCGAGCTTTCTCCTATCCGCCACCTGGAGACGCGTTCTCTAGGGGTCAGGCTCCCCCGAGAAAGGAATCTATGCTATAATTTTGAAAATATTTCTCGCGACTTTTTGGCATGGTTCACACCAGCCGTGGTCACGGGATGACTCAATCCTTTAGGTATTCATATTTACTATCAACCTAGCTGGAGCTTGTCTACAACGGAGAAATTTCAAGTAAATTACTACCGCTATTTTAATTCCTTAGGGTTGGAATATTGAACATAACTTCTTAGTGGAGGCTTACGTTATAAAATGAACCCAATGTCAAATTTCATGTTCCTAACTGCAGTAGTTTAGACTCTGCGATAATGTCAGTCAAGGCAAGTTTAGTGCTTATTTTTGTATATTATGAAAATAATTACGAGATACATAAGTATAAATAAATATTTATTTCTGCTTGAAATAATACCTACTTATCTTTCACCAATTCTCAAAGAAATCCATTTCCTTTTTCTTTTTTGTATCTTCATTTACCATCGCTTACCATCAGGCGATCCGTCTGCTCGTTTGCCGCCTTATACTATAAAAAAAAAATAGAATTTTTTTTAGTAATCAATGTAAAATTCACTAAAAATAATCATGGACCGATTTACTCCCCAAGAACATGGAATAATTATGTCATCAGTGATAAAAACACAACGTGAATTTGACTCTGCAGCGTATTTTGTTCAAAGAATTGAAGATGTTTCAGTATAAAACAGATGACTCATCAGCTGCTGCCTACTGATCACTGAGATCGTCCAGAGTACAGCCAGCGCGTCATAAACCTCAACCTTGAAGAGGATAATTTTTCTGCAAATTAATTTATTTGGGTTTATTTGAAATCCCGGGTGTATGTGAACAAACCACAGACTCTCGCAGCTTTAAAAGAAAACATACACCAAGAAATAAGAAACATATCGCAGGCAGTGTTACGGCTAGTTATGGAAATTGTCATAAATAGGGCTCAAATGTGCTTCAACTCTGGAGGTCAACATTTAATAGACATCATATTTCAATCATAATGCAACTTAATTTCATGGCACAAATATAGATATTTAAGAAACTAATTCTAGTTTTCTATTTTAGAAACGAAGTTGTAGCTGAACCAAATAGGGTCATTACTTTTGCGCCACCCGTTACAACTAACAGGCACAATGAACACCCAGATTTGAAAGAACAATTTATGAATCACACAAAGTATTGCCTCGTGAGAGATTCAAACCCACAACACTCGGCGCAGTGTCTAGCGGTCGCATAAACTACTACACCAACCGTGCAGTCAAAAATAAACTAAGCGCACAGTTTAAACTAAATCCACGAAATTTCGCACAGGTGTTAACCGAGCGAAAATAATAAAAAAATATATAGTGTATAATCATTTGTATACGCTGTGCATATAAAGCTGGCTATTAATGCAGGAATGTGCCGGTGGGTGGGTTACGGTGACCCATGACGTCATACACACGTTGAATTATTAGGTTACTCCGGCCCCTGCCGACCGCGTTATATTCGCATGGCGGACTCCATAACGTTCGGTATATTATTTGGTATACTTACGGCCAGTATCATCACTCTCTGATTTTTTTTAAAACATTACTCCTGTGTTATGAAGTTTAGGTCCTAAGTAATGGGGCCGAGCCTATTGCCGTTACCGGGCACATTGCCAGAGACCACGGAGGCAGTTAATTGTCTGATAAAAATAACGCATACAAATTTTGTTCGAATTTTGAATTTATCGTAAAGTTAAGGTCTGTACTAGACTACCATAGAGTTTTAAGTTTAATTATGTGGTACACAGATTCTGTACCACATAAAGTAAAAAGGACAAGTACGGAAAGGTTCTGCGGTTTAACTGATTATCAGTAATGAATCGATGAATGATTGTTTGTTTTTTGTTAAGTAGGTATTAGCTTTTAAGTGGGCTCAGAACGCTTCGTATAAAACAATAATGTAGTATCGTTACTCTTTTACTTCGACTGCTATTGAATGCCAGACTTAAACTGAAATATACTTTTGTAGTTTGAAATAGACCTGAATCTTTTAAAAAAAATTGATGACAAAATCTACTTCGCCTGACTCTCACATGCGTATTACAACCGAATCTTCTTTCTGTCGCGAAAAAAATGTCCGTTCGCCACTTTGAGTATTATCACTTATCACAGAATATATACAAGTACTATAGTAGTATTATATTATGTACCTACTTCAATATTTTTTTGCAATATAGCCGTGTTATATTTTGAAGTATCTATACACTTATCGCAAATTAAAACAAGCTTGTAACAAAAGTCAAGCAATTTTTCCAAATACTTAACGCTTGTAAGCGTAAAATAGACAACAGTGTTGCTACATAGTTAGGGAGTATTGCGAAATAAGTAGCTATCCAACTGAGCAGAACTAAGATTATTATCACAAGTAGGCGAAACCAGTCGACACGGCCAGTGCGCAGAGAAGCAACTTTTTAATAGCAAGCGAATAAATTAAAAATAGTCTTGTCTACTTCGAAGCGGCTTAGAACAAACGGCAAATGTAATTTTGCCGGGTTTTTGTAACAGACTTATTGAATTTTAAAACTGCAGAATTGAGAATGTGATTGCATGCCTTTTTGTTTTTATGTCGCTACTGCCTTCTTTTGTTGGGATGAAGTGGGAACTATCATTAAATACCTATACCTTACTGTTAGTATCATACGCACATAGCGTATGTTTGTAATAGAACTTTAATCATCATCATCATCAGCCTTTAACAGTCCACTGCTGGACTAGGCCTCTCCTTTGAAGGAGGAATTGGCCTACTATACCACGCTGACCAAACGGGTTGTTATAGGGTTTGTATCAAGTTTTCCTTCGCTTACAGTGGTGTTCTCTGCATAAAATGCTCCCTCTGCCGGCTCTTACGACACCCATGGGATGATATGGGGTGGTGACATTCCGTATTCTTAATCCGTCACCACACGGACATTTAATAGTTGTGTCAATTAAATATCAAACCTGTTCACAGAAGGTCACTGTGCTGATTACGGGCTTCGAATTCAGGTCGTGGTGAAGCAGTAATCAATAATAGCCGTCGACGCAGCAAGGGTAGGCCGCCCGTACCAGTGGACCGACGATCTAGTTTAGATCGCGGGAAGGGGTTGGCTGCGGGCGGCTCAAGATCGGTCTGTGTGGAGAACCTGGGCAAGGCCTATGTCTAGAAGTAGAGGTTTCTAGGCTGACATGATGAAGCAGCAGTATTGGCAGCAGCAAGAAGTATAATAGATTGCAGGCAACAGTGTTTTCTTCTTTGTATAAAACGACTTATACGAATTTAGCAGCTGTACAAATGAACTATCCCACTGCTGGACACGGGGCTCTTTTCACTAAAAGAAAGATAAGGTCATAGTCCACTACGCTGACTAAGTGCGAGTTGGCTGGTGTCCTGGAGCTACTGTGAGCTAAAACCGAAGAATGACAGCGAAGCAGTCTTTGTATTTTATTTCTCTAATAGGAAGGGAGAGCTTTGTTTGGGAGGAAGACTGGACAGGTCCCGTACCTTATCTTCTACCCGTAGGCCGACTTTGGTGCTGACAAAACCCGACTGCTCAGTCAGGTGGAACACTGGCTGTAATTTCCATTTTGTAAGAACGATATCCTTTGTGAAAAAAAGGATATCGTTCTTACAAAATGAAAGAATAGAAAGAAAGAAGAGTAAGTAATGTGTAAGTGAACACAACATTTTTATTACGCTACATACAACGTACTACCACAGTATAAAAAGACATATGGATTATTTGACTGTGGTACTACACTGTAGATCAGATAGGACCACAGCACAGTAACTTACAGTACTGGTCCAGTTTGATAATTGGTGAATATTTTATAAACGGTTGCATCAATCTTTGATACTTATCCATTATGAAACAATGAGATTCCGACAAGTAACGCCTTATGTAGTTAATTAGAATTTTACAGCGTATATCGTTGCTTAAGTCTACAACAATAGCGCTCAACTTTAGAACAGAATGGAATTGTATACTTACTTTCGGATTCGGTTCGTAGCGAAGCGATAATTCAATTATCCTATAGAAATTGTCCGTGTGGTGACGGATTAAGAATACGAATTGTCACTACCCCATATCATCCCATGGGTGTCGTAAGAGCCGACAGAGGGAGCATATTATGCAGAGAACAGCACTGTAAGAGAAGGAAAACTTGATACAAACCCTATACCAACCCGCTTGGCCAGCGTGGTATAGTAGGCTAATTCCTCCTTTCAAAGGAGAGGCCTAGTCCAGCAGTGAGCTATTAAAGGCTGATGATGATGAAGATGATGATAGAAATTTGAGGCATATGTGTACTTCATATTTAACTCTGTACCTAAGTCATCATGGGTATCCCGACTAGTAGGTAATTATTCTCGAAAATTTAAAATGTTGATTCTGAACTAAGCTTTGGAAAATCGCTAACCATTTGGGTTGCAACAACGACAACTTAGCCTACTAAACGGTAGACGTAAGGCGAACACTTTCTGTCGACACGTTAGACTTATACGTCTTACATAAGACCAATCCCAATACTAGTTATGAATTATGACGTACTGCAAATTTGAACCGGCCAATAAGAATGCATTTTTGTAGCCCCCCTTGCCCCGCATACCTCACCGCTTTGACAGAATTGTTTGTTTGTAGAAATGATAACATAAGGTGTCTAGTAGCCTGGGTTGTCGTTGGGTTGCAAAGGTGAGACTGTAGTCGCTCTGTGGAAAAGCTAGTTGTGCCAAACTGGTCCAAACCAGAATGCGAACCCGGGGTCTGAGGCGAAAGTCTTGCATGTGCCCGTGGTAATGCTAGAACGATGTTGATATTCCTAGTGTATCCAGTCACATGTGAACGAGCCAGCGTGACAGTTTTCGTATAATGGCGTATAATAATCTTTACTGACTAAATAACATATTCACTAACGGCCATTTTCAATATTCAATCCACACATGGATTTTGAGATTCGAAATTCGTGTTTGACATATTTTGTATGGAGCTTATGTCATAAACGAATCTAAAATCTACAGATCTATCTATAGTTCGAAAATTGAATTTCGTAGTAAGTGCCCTGTACATAAACTATACTCGCTCGCGCCCTCCTCACTATAAAGGCCTTGCCGCACGGCATAATTTTACGTCCAACTTGACTAAATCACTTGATGAAATCGTGACGTGTAGACGCCAGTCGTCCAACTCAAGTTCATCGGGTGGGCGGTACCACCAGATTTTAACCAATCGGGTGGACGGAATGGAAATCAGTGATTTGATTGTGTCGTGTAGACGGGCAAAGCCAATTCGATAGAAAATTTGATCGGTGGTAAAATTGTGCCATGTGGCAAGGCCTTAAGAGTGGCCGTGCTAAGCGACGGCAACCGTGTCGGCCACCGCCGACGGCCCAGCGCCTGAGGGGGCCTCGCAAAAAAGTTTCACAAGTTTCCTATTTTCGTTTCGCCAATCATCTTAACCTAGGTAGCCGACTCCGAACAATTCAGGAAAAAGCTAAGCAGATAATAATGACTTTTATTATTTTCGAACATGTGCGTGTGGTGTGAAGTGAACTTTACGGGTACCTATTCAGAATCGTCTGTCTTGCAATACTGTGAAATGAAACTTTCGCCCGAAATAACGTTTTCACACACACTGCCGGACACGATATCTGCACTGGGTGAAAATGTTTGTTTTGTCATTTATTTATTCATATCTTATTTTATAATTTGGCTCACTTAATTTAACGTTTTTTTTTACTACGAAGTAAAAGGGGCCTCGCCATCGATATAATATAGGGCCTCGCGAACTTGATGTTGCTGACGTCCACATGTGGTCTAGCGCCGCCACTGACAAGAAGGGTCAGGACTTACCCTTACACGTAAATAAGAACTCTCAGACATGTACTCATCTTCAACCCGTTACAGTCCACTGCTGGACACTGCTCCTTTGAAAGGAGAAATTGGCCTACTATACCACGCTGACCAAACGGGTTGGTATAGGGTTTGTTTCAAGTTTTCCTTCTCTTACAGTGCTGTTCTCTGCATAATATGCTCCCTCTGTCGGCTCTTACGACACCCACGGGATGATAAGGGGTGGTGACATTCCGTATTCTTAATCCGTCACCACACGGATGAGACATGTACTGAGTAGCAGTAATATGTTTACACATTTGAAATATTCTGCTAGCCGTAGCGTGTTATTCAACAAGCCTTGTCTAATGAAGTTTAATTCTTATAATTGTTAGTTGGAAGCAATGACATCACTGGCAATGCACAATAATTGTTAATATGAGTTGTCGCGTAGGTCGATGACCTCGGTTTATTCACACATCAATTATACGTCTGCACGCTAAAATTGCGCGTTACAATTAATACGTTTGATATTACAGCGAGCTATTGTTCATTGTCATCAGCAGCCTTTTGCAGTCCACTGCTGGAGTCCTCTCATATTTTAAGTTACAATAGCATTGGGAGACAATATGAGCATTTGGTATACTATACCACGCTGACGAAAGACTGAGAAAGAAGATATACAGGGTTATTTGTAAAACACCGTTAACCTCTCAAGACTACGTTACTAACATCATTATCAACAACTTTTGTTCTATGACTTTTTACCAAACATAATACATTTACCAAAAACAAACCTTCAAGATTTCGTTGTCCTATCTAACACATTTCAACTCGTGTATTTTGCTGTACCTACCTACGCCTGCGCGTCCCGCCGCCCGCCGCCCGCACCCCTCGCTATTGTTCTATCGCATAGACTTCGCAACATTTAGAGCGTTCAATTTAAATATTTTTATTTTTGTATGAAAATCTGATGAACTAAAATATGATGAATTTTTAAAAGTCATAGAACAAAGGTTGTTGATTGTGATGTTAGTAACATAGTCCTTTACACATCCCTGTATAAGGCAAGTGTGAATGGGACAAGACGAAGGGGAAGACCTAGGCGGACGTTTTCTGACCAGATTGGAGACATCCTAAAAAAAGAACAGGTCAGAAGTACCCTAAACAGAAGAGCATGCATGAGAAACTTGATGGTAGTGAATGAAGCAAGAGAGGTATATCAGGATCGTTGCAAATGGCTTTCCGTAGTCTCTGCCTACCCCTCCGGGAAACAGGCGTGAGTCTATGTATGTATGTATGTACCCCGCTGATCAGATCAGTTGATATAGGGTTTGATGTCAAGTTTACTGTCTCTTACACAATGATACGTCTATGACTTCGAATATTTTCCTTTGTCACCTCAAGATACTTACCTACTCACTGAATGAAATGAGGTGGCACTTTGTATTTTTAATTGTTTTGTTTTTTTTTAAAGACAATATCCGCATTAGGAATAAATCCTGTGACACGGGGGATTTTACAAACATACAACTAACGGACACAATGAACACCCAGACTCGAAACAACATTCCGTGAATCACACAAAGTGCCGTCTCGTGTGGGGATCGAAACCACAACACTCGGTGCAGTGTCAAGCGGCGAGGCTGCCGCTTAAGCCACTACGCCAACCGTGCAGTCAATTGGTCACTACCTGAAGATTATTTGCATAGTTCTAACTTTAAAATCAATAGAGTTATCATCTTGCCTACCCCTTCTTAGTATCTTGCGTCCTTAGTATCAAAAACTTCTTCCTTACTGGGTGCCATCATAAAAGGATTATGTTTCTCTTTCACGGGTCTAATTTGTTAGAACAATACCCGGCCCTTTGGCAGGCGTACACGGAGACATAGGTCCAACTCGCAGAGACCCTTTGAGAGTTTTAATCTAGAATGTGATGGGACACCTAGTGAGGCGCCTCCATAACAGCACTATGATGTACAGCCACGGATTGGCCGCAGCAGGTGTAGGACTATTGCTACTTGTAAGGAAACTTATTACTCTAGGCTATTGTGATGAGTGTTCAATGGATAAGTTACCTATTATTGAAACTATGGATGAAAATCGGCGTCTGCCCTAAGTACTCTTATAGTACGTCGAAAAAGGGCAGACATTGACTCGCCAACTCACTAGATGGGCCCTCTCTAAATAGCCACCAAGGTAAACAAAGTCTGCCATAAAGGCAGCCAGAGGGCAACACCGGTGCGAGCGGCTAGGGGTGTAGAGCGGTGCGGCACCGGAGATTAGGAATTACTATTATTACTATGTCCAAATGTCGTGGTTCTAGCTTCAATAGTCTAGGCTCTGACACGTTAGGCGGGCAAAGTATTTTATGTATACAGAAGAAGACAGAAGAAGATTGGCGCAAAGAATACACAGTAAACCTACGCCTTTGCTGTGGAATTTAAAAAGTAAGGGTATAACTATCCGTATATATACTGTATTGGTGGTAAAGCTCTTATTGCGGGAGCTGTCTAGATATAGTAACGTACTAATGTCCTGTAGTATGTTTCGGTTTGAATGGTACTAGCTAGAGAAATTACAGTGCATTAGAAAACTTTACACCACACTTCTCAAGGTAGGCAGTGGCTTGGCTGTGTCTCCGCTCGCCTGTCACCTTCCTGACACAAAAAAATTACTGGCTGAAAACGACTAACAATCTACCTATCTACATATACAGGTTGTCACTAGACCCATCACCAAGTCGAGGTCTACTGGTTATGGACATCATGCCAAGTCATACTAACCAAAAATAATACCTGGGCAACGTGTTTTTTTTTTAAGATTGCACAATTTTTAAACCGCAATTAAAAGCGCGCGCGTGCAATGCTCGAAATACCTACTTATCCACGGGGTCATAGGGCGTCTATAGAACATATTGGCGGGGTAAATGCATCAATTTTTTACCTAATTAGAAAAATTCTATACTAACTTTGAGCCTCAATATCTCCTAAACCAGTAATTTCCCAGGTATGGTGCCGAAGTAAAAAATGTTCCTAGTGATTGGTACAACATGCGATTTCAGTTTTCGTTAAGGGTCTTTTTTCCCTGTATATTAAGCCAATCAGACAAGGGTACACAAATTGTGCGCCGGCGCCGTGGCGCTCTGGGCTGCAAAGAGTAGGTACGGGCCGCCGAGAAATAATTCATAAAATTGTAAGGCAAGGCCTTAACTGGGGCGGCGCGGTCGAGACATAATACAAAACCTGATTCTGACGTCACAAACCTGTAGTGCCATCTTTGGCTTATTAGTAATATTAAAATGCTCGAATCTAATGACCTCAATAAGAAACTATATTATGCCACGCCATTTTCACGAACCAATATAGTTTTAAATCTTTTTTATATTAATTGATGCATCTATGCCGCAGCTATTTCCGAGTAACATTATAAAACACGACAATATTTGGTAACTTTCAATACCTGTAAGCATCTCCCTATGAAGATACTGTGATGGATTCTTGCAGGTTCAAATAAAATTCTTGTTCATCTGTCGTTATATTATATTTCTTAGCTTCTTAGGTCATCACACACCTAAATTATCGCTAATACATTTATAACGTATGCGTATTTATCGAGGGGGAGGACTATGGAGTTAAATAAGGTAAAAATAATAACTTTTACGCGGACATCATTTTGTTTCAAAAGTGCAAGTGAAAACCATAGAGAAAAAAAATATAATTTTCTAAACTTTGTCTATGACATTAAACTAAAGCGTCTTCTACACAATCAAACATTGGTTTTCACAACAGATACCTTGACTGCTATGATAAAGAATGTTATGCTCTAACATCCTGAAATGTAGCTCAACAAAAAGCGATTGAGGTGTGGATGCATTATTCGTCATACAAAATAATTAATTAAATACCATATTATGACTCCAAAGAATCTATTGAGTATCATTAGAACCTAAGTATTTTTGTTCTAAATCTAATATCTACACTTACCTTCATTTATTTTGCGTGTGGGCAACAAGAAGTCTGTTATTTTGTTACCTTGTAAATGTAATAATAATATACAATTATTATTAATGTTTTATTATTATACATTATTTCATTACTTGCAGGTATAATCAATTTAAAATTATACTTGTTTAAATATATTAGTACTTTAAATTCTAACCGTATTCATAATGCCTTTATGATGACTTGGTGACGGTGAGATTTGGGGTCTTCATGTAGGTGTTCAAAACTTCAAACAACAGCAGACTCGAACGGAATATCCAAAATTAAACTGGTCGTTTGACTAGCGACGGAGAGAACCAATACATATTCGTTAACTGGCTGAAGAAACCATACCTCGCTCAACAATAGACCGAATTAATTCTGGTCAACTGCAGCGATAGCCGAGTGGATATACCAACAGACTGCCATGCAGAGGGTATCGGGTTCGAATCCACTG
The DNA here is from genome assembly GCA_944739405.2 of Euclidia mi. Taxonomy (NCBI): domain Eukaryota; kingdom Metazoa; phylum Arthropoda; class Insecta; order Lepidoptera; family Erebidae; genus Euclidia; species Euclidia mi. Next base: position 9,650,865 of record OX123192.2, on the reverse strand, counting down.
CGCGCACCAATGACTTTTCGGAGTTATGTGCGTATTGAATTGTTAATTATCGCTTGTCCCGTGCCTTGGAGAGCACGTTAAGCCGTCGGTCCTGGTTGCCATGAAGATCTATGACAGTCGTTACAGGGCGTCAGTACCTTCTAAATAAACTGACACTAGTCTAAACCATAGAATATCGCTATCCCTTCGGGTTGCGGAGGTCAGACAGGCTGTCGCTCCATGGAAAAGCTAATATTCAGCCAAATCCGGTTAGACTAGAAAGGGGACCCCAGATTGAAACTGGGATAATGCTAAGATGATGAACTTGGGTAACTTTATCAAGGTTTCTTGTGATCGCGCACCCAAAAACAGGAGCCATGCGAACTCAAACTCAAACTCAAAATCATTTATTCATTTAGGCCATAAAGTGACGCTTATGAACGTCAAAAGTTAAGGTTAATTACTAGATGATTCTACATTTACATTTACTACCACGTTCGCAATGCAATAGGTAGAACCACGAGAAAGAACGGGCAATAAAACTCGTGGCCACTCTTTTTAACTGCCAGTATAATGTAAATATAAAATAAAATGAAAATATAAAATATAAATTTTACATGTTATATTTGTAAGGAGCTGCAACTGTTTCACATTGTGAGTTTTCTACTATTGCAAAAGTTAATAGTTATTGATATCATACTCAAGCAATAAATATGTTCATTTAGTAAGCCTTTTTAAAGTGAATATGGTGAAACAGGAGCATTCACTTACGTCTTTTGATGTAAGCAACTCGCGAACATGACTGTTCTGATCTATAGTGGAACAGTATGTTCCGAAAAGTAATGGTATATGAACCTGCAGCAATTTACAATCTATTAGTTAGCAGTTCATGACTACGAGTTACCCTCACCTTACAAATCCGATAAATTATAATAAAAAGAGTAGAACAAGAATGCAAATGTAGCATAAAAAGAGAATACGGTAATTAACTACACTATAAAACTGCCTATTGACCTAATAATAAAAATAAATTGACCTAATAAAAGAATATTTATTTCCAAGCGTACTTGTCGTCAAGATACTCATTTAAACTATAATATGCCTTTAGTAAAAGATTATTTTTAACAATTGTCTGAAACGACCTTAAAGGCAAGTCTAAAATATTACTTGGTATTTTATTATACATTCTTATACTAAGCCCAATAAAAGAGCTATGCGTTTTGTGTAAACGGAAATATGGTACACATAATTACACGAAGTAGTGCACCATTAGCTTAGCTTACATTTCTTATTGAATGTAATAAAGACATCAGTGGTTTAGCTGGGCAATCGTTTCGATGTATCGTTTCTTCGGCTAGTTACCGAATGGAATTCTCTCGGTCACCAGTTACTCAACCAGCTGAATTTTGATGTCAAGTTAAGTCTTGGGTGCAACCATGGGCGTCGCCTAAGGGGGGCAAAGAGGGACAGCTGCCCCCTCCCCCCCTATAGATAAAAAAAAACCCTACAATTTATACTTTTCGCATACATTTCTCATTTTCCATATCACTCCCCCCCCCGCCTCCTAGGCCATCGGCTGGCGTACTTGCCCCCCCTAGACTGGCGACGCCCTTGGGTGCAACCGTTCTATCACAAGAATGATGATGTCTCATATCGTATCATGATCGAAGAAAACAGCTAGAAATATATTTCCAACATACAAATACTCGACGGTGACCTTTCAGTCATCTAAACAATGAACAATAAAAAACGCAGACTTGTCAGTTTTTTGTCACTATTGGCAGACGAACTAGCGATCCGAAAAGTACTTACCAGTTCATGGACATTGGTGATGCCAAGGCTTTACTTAGGCAAGTTGTTGTCCATCAGAATGTATCTAATGAGGCTATTAATTCCGAAAACTAAAGGATGCCGTAGACCGGTAAATATGGAGATGTCGTTGCGGAAAGCGGAGTCAGGGCTCCAAGGCAGCAGGTCTCGAATCAGGGGGGCGATTCAGAATCGTTCGATATCTCATTTGACATTCGATTCCGTTAATTGTCAAACGGGCTACCTCATTTTTTGTCAAAACTATCGCATTTCCTATGAGTTTTATGCATTCAGTATGAAGTAAATTAATAAATAAACCGAATTCAATGAATATTTGTTCAAAATATCTCTGATAGGCGACTAAAAGACGAGGACAATAATTTGACATATCGTACGATTACTTGTCGTGACATTCTGAATCGGCCTGCAGAACAGAGACTATGTTAGGATGATGATGATGATAAGGCTATTAATACTCGCTAATAAGAGGAGAACTCGTAGCGCTTGGAAAACTCATGAACGGTTCTCCAGAATAACAATCAACTTTATTATCATCTTAATATATAAAATCCTTGCGTTACTGACTGACTGACAGACACGCTACAGCCGAAACTGTTGGGCGCAGGAAGCTGAAATTTGGCCTGTATGTTCCTTGGGGACCGTAGGGGTGCACTAAGAAGGGATTTCCCGAAATTCCCACGGGATCGGCCAAAACAGGTTAATTAAAAAAAAATGCAGGCGTAGCTGCTGGCGTCCTCTACTTATTATCATAAAGCTTTTCGCAGTGCACTGCTCTGAAAATAGACCTATACAATACTCGTATTGCGTCACAATAGCATTGTGAGTCAATAGATGGATTTGTTCCAGTATGTCACGCTGGTCAGACAGTTTGGTATAGGGTTTTTTTATGTTTTTATATATAGACTCACGCCTGTATCCCCGAAGGGGTAGGCAGAGGTGTAATATTACACCCACATTTTTTATTTTTTTTATTTATAGACTCACGCCTGTATCCCCGAAGGGGTAGGCAGAGGTGTAATATGACACCCACATTTCGCCATGAATTTTTAGGTCCCACGGAATAGGGGGCGAGCCTATTGCCGTAACGGGCACATTACCAGACTCTATGCTGCTACTGAGAATTTGCTAACGGAAAAACTCAATAACGCTTTGCCCAACCCGGGAATCGAATCCGAGACCTCCCAATCCCACGCGCACATTTATGCCGCGAGACCAACGAGGCAGTCGGTATAGAGTTTAATGTAGAGTTTTCGTCTTTTTCCAGGTTCTAGGTATTTGATTCGGTAGGATGCGAATAAGGAAAGTAGGTACATGAATCAAATAATCAGGAAACAAATAGCACCCACGAACTGTAATGGTGTACTCTCTATATTCTTAATCTGTCACCACACGGAGAAAAAAAGGCACACACATACATACATACATATCGTCCGGCCTTTTATCCCCGAAGGGGTAGGCAGAGGTGTATTTCTACACCTACTTTTCGCCAGATATACTTTAGTCCCACGTAATAAGGGGCGAGCCTATTGCCGTACCGGGCACATTTCCAGACTCCGTGCTGCTACTGAGAATTTCGTGACAGAAAAACCCAATAACACTGCCCGACCCAGGAATCGAACCCAAGACCTCCCGATCCCACGCGCACATTTATGCCGCGAGACCAACGAGGAAGTCGTATAGGGTTTGATGTCGAGTTTTCCGTCTCTACGCAAAGATGTTATTTGCATCGTGTTATCCCTTAGTCGCCTCTTACGACACCCACGGGAAGATAGGGGGTGGTGACACTTGTATTCTATGCCGTCAACCACACGGCAATAAAGAATTTTACACGACAAAAAAGACAATAAAGAATTTTCAACACAAAGTCACATCAAACGACAACTGCCACCTACAGAGAACGAAACGCATTAACTGATATTATATTCGTACAAAAAAACACCAAATTGAGGTCACCAGTCCCAAGTGGGACGATTCAATTACTCAGTGCATTATGACTGACATTGATTACGTTTGAAGTTCGACCGTCATCGTGTCAAGGTCTAGAATTGTACGCCTCTATGGTTTCTTGTCTATGCTATTTTACTTTTTGTTTGCGGTTTCAGTCATGGTAAGATTTGGCAATAATTTTTGTTGTTGATTGTGGTTTGTTTTTTTTGAGACTGTCATCCTGTGTAATTTAGTATGAAGGTAGTTGTTTCGTAATAATGTGTCGCACACGTGGGAATATCAAATTAGGTATAACATACATACATACCTAGATAGACTCACGCCTGTTTCCCGGAGGGGTAGGCAGAGAACGCCATTTGCAACGATCCCGACATATCTCTCTTGATTCATTCACTCCCATCAGATTCCTCATGCATGCTCTTCTGTTCAGGGTTCTAAATTAAATTTGATTTATTACGTATTAAATTTATACAATATGCAAAAATCTTATATTAGTGCACCCCCTCGGTCTCTGTCCCTAAGGAACATACATACCTTTGAGCTTCTAACGCCGTTCTTTTTGTGCGTTGTCTGTCGGTCGGAAACGTATTTTTTTACATATTCATATGTAAAAAAATGCGTAGTATTAGAATTTTACACTTTACCTTATATACTTTAGGGTTAAGACTGCTGTAAGGAATTCATTGATGACATTATTTAATTATATTTGTTACAAATCAAAATATTATTGAATTATTAATTAAATAGAAAAAGTGAAGTCGAGATTTCGGCTTGATTACACCAGATGTGGTCAAAGTCAGGAAACGTCTGTTATCCTGTGAATGTACTAGTTTTCGTACAAATTGCAAAAGCTTGAAAGTCACTGAATCATATTAATACCCGTCAAAACTACACCACGAGGAAGGCTGTTTTGGTCTCAGTAACCCACACTAACATCTTAAAGTTTCCACCAGTAGTTACTACAATGAAGATTTCTCAATTGTGTATCACAACGACTTGATATTTTTACGTGTACATTGGCGGAATTCGAGAGAGTGACACTAGAGTATTTATGTTTAATGTAACTATATTGTCGTTTTGGGTAGAAACCTGTTATGGCAACTGTAGGATGTTCAATCAACAAATAAAAAAAGAACACTAAGGCTTGATTCTTAAGATAGAAAAAGGTATATCAAAGGTATACCCTTTTCCATCGAATGAATCGCAAATCCGAATATCCGAGGTGCTCTTCTCAGTGATATTTTCCATACAAAAATATCATACCACGTTCCCTATAACCCTAGCATAACTTGAACCTAACAATAATTTAATCGTTGCCACTCACGACCCCGGGCAATATTTCCCCATACCATAACAAACTTAAACAAATAGCCAAACTGTAAGCAAACATTTGTAGACAAATATTGGCTTATTGGCGCATGACTCGTGGGGAAAACTTTCGACCTCTAACAATGTTAACGATACTATGACTTTGGTATTCATTAGCAATTTTATCGATTCGATATTTGGAGTAACGTCTTTTTGGCCATTGTCGAATAATTCAAAACCCCGACTAGATTTTTTTAAGGATAGCTCCCGAACTAGGTGAAAATCCTGTGTCCTCGCATTTTACTTTACAAACATACAAACAGCGGACGCGAAGTGCAAACAGAAACAAAGACACGAAAAACAATTTAAAGGAACACACAGAGTGTTTTCTCGTGTGAGGATTGAACCAACAATACTCGTAAAGTAACAGTACCTAAACTGTTGCGTTTCCTTCGGTGAGTGAGAGTGCCGGAGGCCCTTTCCCCTATTCCTTCTCCCTCATCCCACTCCTCATCTTATCCCTTTTCCCGAACCCAAAGGGTGGCAACGCACTTGTGACTCCTGTGGTGTTGCTTGTGTCTATGGGCGGCGGTAATTGCTTACCATCGGGCGATCGGTCTGCTCGTTTGCCGCCTATTACTATAAAAAAAGCCGTCGCAGAGTAAAGTGTTCCTAAGGCATTGCCAACTTCATTGTTAACCATTTTGTAGTCCACTGCTAGACAAAAGCCTCTCCCAATATCCGTCACGCTACCTTTGTGTGGCTTTAGAAGAATTTAGCCCACTATACCACGCTGACCAGACGGGTTTTCATATTTTTTATTTTATTTTCTTTTTTTTCTTTTTAAAAAGACAACTCCCGCATTAGGACTAAATCCTGTGTCGCGGGGGACTTTACAAACATACAACTAACGGACACAATGAACACCCAGACTCGAAACAACAATTTATGAATCACACAAAGTGTTGTCTCGTGTGGGGATCGAACACACAACACTCGGTGCAGTGTCAAGCGGTGAGGCGGCTGCTTAAACCACTACGCCAACCGTGCAGTCAAAGTTTCATAGGGTTTTGATTTTCCTTTTGTCCCCTTTTACGACACCCAAGGAATGAAATAGAATAGTGACGCTTTGCATTCTTAATCTATCATCACACGAGAATTATCCGAAATTACTTCAAAAACACTTATGTAGGTTAACTAGGGTTTAAGTACATTTATTTTAATTCATAGGCTGCTACACACAGTGCCGTGCCGCCGGCCAAGCCGCGTGCGCCCGGCAGCATGCGGAGCCTCCAGCCTGGCCGCATGAAAGAGCCGCCGGCCTGGCCGCCGGCATGGCCACCCGGGTAGGTCGGCGGGCCGCGCGGGTTGCGACTTAGGGATTCTCGATCCAAGTGCTTTGTATCGATATTTTGGATCGCAATTGATTGTAACACAAATGTATCGACCAAAGTATCGATCCGCTCCATTTGATACGATCCAGTGGATCGATCCGGTATCGTATCAAGTACATGTAAACAATCCTTTTAGCTTCAAGTTTAATAAACAAAATTTTACTTATTAGTTCCAAACAGAAACAACGTATAAAAGAAACTTGCATTAAATTCTGCCATAAAATAAATCAATTATGGTGCGGAAAATAAGAGATGCATGCTCCAGATCAAATCGATTGCAAGTTGAATTTCGCAGAATCAACCACCAAAGAAAAGCATTTACAGTAATTTTGTTCGATTTGCAATTAATGTAGGAGAGATTCTTTATATTTCAACAGTATGGTTGGCCTAGTGGCTTAAGCGACCGCCTGACGTTGCGCCGAGTGATATGGATTCGATACCCGCACGAAACAGAAATTGGTGTGAATTTTGTATCTGTTAATAGTATGTTTGTATACTTCTTTGTATGTTTCTTGGTTGTGTTCTTGTGTTCTTCTTCTTTTTATTTTTTTACATAATAAAATGAAAGGTACAGCTTCTATGGCAATGTTGACGACTTCGTCATTCATCGTAATCGATAACCAATCACAAAGTGTCACCTCACTGGGGTTCTACACGACTGTCCCAACTGGAATATTGCGCGGCTTTCTGCGGCCGATGCCGGTGGCACAGACGCCTGCCAAAAGCCGGCGGCACGAGCCGCGCGACAAAAGCCGGCGGCTCGTGCCGTCGGCACTGTGTGTAGCAGCTTTTAAGTATGACGCATGGTACCGCCTACCAAGTATTTTGCATTTATCAAGTACACTCTTAATATGGTAGTATCATTTATATAATATTCGCAGTAAAACCCACGTGGTTTAAATGTAAAGGGCATAGTGCCTGGAAATATAAGGTAATAGTCTTTATATTATTTAAGGCAGCGATAGTCTAGTGGAGGTGCCAACAGACTGCCATGCAGAGGGTATCGGATTCGTATCCACGGCGCGCACCAATGACTTTTCGGAGTTATGTGCGTATTAAATTGTAAATTATCGCTTGTCCCGTGCCTCGCAGGGCACGTTAAGGCGTCGGTCCCGGCTGTCATGAACATCTTTGACAGTCTTTGTAAGGAGTCAGTACCTTGAATAAAACTGACACTAGTCTAAACCATGGAATATGGCTATGCTTTCGGGTTGCGGAGGTCAGACAGGCAGTCGCTCTGTGGAAAAGCTAATATTCTGTGAAATCCTAGTTCTAACTTGGATAACGCTAGAAGGATGATGAGTCTTTATATTTATGCGAATGTTCTTTATTGATAATAATCTGGTGTATAGAGTTCCCACCAAGAACTTAGGGTCCCAAGCCAACCTCACCTGCAAGTGGTGCACCTGCCGATCAACGGACGAGGCTCTGGCAAACAAAATATCCCGATAAGCGGCAACAGGCTCGCCACCTATTACGTGGGATCAAAACACTGGCGAAAAGTGGGCGTTTAATATGCCTCTGCCTACCCCTTCGGGGAAACAGGCGTGAGTCTATGTATGTATGTAATAATTTAGTATTATTTTTACGTGATTAGTTTTTGTTAATTTTCTTGTTTTTGCATAGTTTCTTCAGTATAAATGTAATAAACCTGTTATTTAGTACCTATTATAAAAATAGAAATAGGATGCGATGACGATTTCAAATTATAGTTAAAATATTAAAATATGCAAGCAAAATTAACACAGCACATTATTTTAGTATAAGTATATCACATGCATAACGGTTCACAAATACCCATAAAATTAGCTTATGAATTAGATTCTAATACATAACCTAACTTTAATGACTTTAATCACGGAATATGACATGCTATCCAATAAGAAATATTGTATGTCATGTGATATACAGTGATATAAAAAGAAAAACAAAATAATTAGATATTAGGGCTATCTACTAGATCATGAACTTTATGAGACGATTTGGCACAAGGTACAAACTCTTGCTAGCAGTATTTTTTTTATTGCTGCTAGTGGCAGACGAGCGAACGGCCCATCTGATGGTAAACGGTAACCGCTGCTCATGGACTTCGCTAATGTCAGGGTATACACAGAAAAGCCGTGCCTACCGTGAAAGTAATGCTCTCTTGAAACACCGCAGCAGGTAGTTCATTCCAGAGCCTACACGTACGTGGTAGAAAAGATCGCTGGAAGCGCACCGTAAAATCAAAATCAAAATCAATCGGGTGAACTCTACTGCGTCGGCGAGTGGTACGTTGGTAGAAGGGTGACCCTGGTACCAAATTAAACAATTCTTCGGAGCACTCCCCGTGAAAGAGTCGGTAAAATACGCAGAGAGAACCAAAGTCTCTCCGCTGCTCCAGCGACTAGTCTAGCCGTGAGATCGGGATCATCGACGATTCGAACAGCTCGCCTCTGTAGGGAGTCAAGTGTATCAAGCTGATATTTTGGCGCTCCGGCCCAGAGATGTGAGTAGTACTCCACATGTGGTCGGACTTCTCTGATATACTTATATTATCAGATTGTTGTACACACTCGACAAGTGAAGCTAAACAGCTGCAGTACGATTTAATACATATTTCTTTCGCCATAAGACGGATACAAAGGTCCTGCTCGCCGAGGATCCGTATGTATTCCAGAATCGACACGGCACTTAGCCCAATCTCTATCGGCTGGTTTCAGTATTCGATCTATCCAAAGATTTGGAGATTCGAGATAAGTACATGATTGACACATTTTGTATGGAGATTATGTCAAATAATTGTATATTAAATCTCAAAAAAGAGTGCCTCGGATATTGAATTCAGCGGTAAGTCTTGTCTCGTATTGGCATCGAATGCCAGAACAATCGCCGCAGTGGTGAACAAACTCAAGCTCAAATAATATATGTTTATTTCCATAAAAATGTCAAAAATGTTTTTGGACACGTCAGAAAGTCATAGATAATAATATAAGAAATAAAGTAAATATAAATGCATATTTACATAATTGAGCATTAAAATGCCTGTTCAGAAACTGTCACTAGCCAGAAAACTCTGTGACTTAAATAAGCACACAATCAGGTGCACTCCAAAACGAACATAGTACCCAGAACCCCGCAATCGGCATCCTCCCAATCTCAAAAACAAATGAACCGTTTAGATATTCAGTAAAACTTGTGCCAGCATCCGGCACCCACCTGCTCGCAGTTTGCGTGAATGAGTAATAATAGCAATTAAAATAATCGATCTAGACATGAAATATAAATGTAAATTATGCGTGTCTCTACATTTTATATAACAATAATTTGTTGAAAAAGAACGGTAGGTAGTACAGATGAATAATCTGTATATATAAAATCCTTGTGTTACTGACTGACTGACAGACAAGCTACAGTCAAAACTATAAGGCACAGGAAGCTGAAATTTGGCATTTATGTTCCTTGGGGACCGTAGGGGTGCACTAAGAAGGGATTTCCTGAAATTCCCACGGGAACGGGCAGGAACAGTTAAATTAAAAAAAATTGCAAGCGTAGCTGCGGGCGTCCTCTAGTAGGTATTCTATATAGGTACGCCGTCTTTTAACGGGTGGCGCAAAAGTATTGACCCTACTTGGTTCAGCTACAACTTCGTTTCTAAATTAGAAAACTAGAATTAGTTTTTTTAATATATGTATTTGTGCCATGAAATTTAGTTGCATTACGATTTAAATATGGTGTCTATTAAATGTTGACCTACAGAGTTGAAGCACATTTAAGCCCTATTTATGACATTTTCCATAACTAGCCGTAACACTGCCTGCGATATGTTTCTTATTTCTTTGTGTATCTTTTCTTTTAAAGCTGCGAGAGTCTGTGGTTTGTTCACATATACCTGAGATTTTAAATAACCTCAAATTAATTAATTTTGAAAAATAATTATCCTCTTCAAGGTTGAAGTTTATGATGCGCTGGCTGTTCTCTAGACGATCTCGGTGATCAGCAGGCAGCAGCTGATGAGTCATCTGAGTTTTATACGGAAACATCTTCAAATTTTTGACCAAAATACGCTGCAGAGTCAAATTCATGATGTGTTTTTATCACTGATGACAGGATTATTCCACGTTCTTGGTGTGTAAAGCGGTCCATGATTATTTTTAGTGAATTTTACATTTGATTACTACAAAATTTTCAATATCAGAATGACAGGAGATGTCATAAAAAAACTATAAGGAATTTCTATAGGGTCATTACTTTTGCCACCAGTTATCATTAAATTTTAGCTTAGAGATATCCACAGCTTGACATAAGCCACCTTCAAGTTTCTCAACATAGACTGATCTTCAGCTTAGCTTAGCATCCAACGGCCGCAATTTTAATCAGATCGTCGGCCCACCTTTTTTATGGTAATAGGCGGCAAACGAGCTGACGGATCGCCTTTGGCAAGCAATTACCGCCAATAGACATAAGCAACACCACAGGAGTCACAAGTGCGTTGCCGTCCCTTGAGGTTGGGAAAAGGAATAGGATGAAGAGTGGGATGAGGCAGAAGGAATAGGGGATAGGGCCTTCGGCACTCTCACTCACCGAACGAAACGCAACAGTTTAGGTACTGTTACTTTACGTCGATTTTCTGTGAGAGGGTAGTGGGTACTACCCCGGTCGAGCCGGCCCATTCCTGCTGAAATCAGCAAGGCTCTACCTTGTGGGAGACTTCCTACGTACTGACCCGACCTTGACTACGTACCGGACGACGCAGCAGGGATAGGCCCTGCTGCGTAGTCACCACTCTAGAAGCCTCCCGCCCCAGTGACGCTATTCGGTGAGCTATGTAGGCGACTTTGATTTTTTTTACCGCAGATTTCCTAATTTCTTATTTGATCTCGCAGGGAAACTCCGAGCATAGCTCTATCCATTGCTCTCTGAATGACCTTAAGCCTTCTGATAATGCCCATAGTTAGTGATCACGTGTCAGCTCCTTCCATATTTTAGTGTGTTGATAAATTATTAAAATTGTGGTAGTTTCGGATAAGTAGATAGACTGATTCCTGAATTTTAGGTGTATGATTCACGCGGACGGAGCCGCGGACGAATGCATATTAATATTGCATTGTCTTGAAAGTGGGCTACTATTTAATGATCTGTGTACCTAATTGTTACTTTATACGTTGACCCAAAAGTCGCAAAAATATTCAACGGCGTCTATTTGCGGTAAAGTTGTCCCAAAGTATCAGAAATGCGTACAAGTAGGTAAGTATGTTCTAAAATTATACCAAAATACAGAACAAAAAGTGGCGAAAGAAAAGGACCGAATTGTATAATTTGAAGCCAACAAAACTGCAAAGTCACATTCAACTCAAAATAACTCGACATTTACTTTCATTCAAACAGTACACCATAAACAAACATTTTTACTTTCAGTTACGACACTAATAAAATAATTTTATCAAACAAACGGCTTTACTTTTGTTAGAGTTTTAAACGTTCCATAGACAACATTTCGAAAATAGAAGCAATAAAATTTAAAACTGAAATTCTTATGAGTTATGTCCGTTGCCTTCTATTGTTTTTTTTTCTTTAATGACATGTAGTGCTCCGTTCTGAAACGCTTTGTTTGCCGCCTTTAATTATACAGTTAATAATTATTGGCTCTTTTGTTCGATGAATCGTTTCTCTGTTTATTGTTGTTTGCTTTGAACATTTTAAATGAGATTGCTTATTATATGTACCGCTAGTTATTTGTTTGATGTTTGGGTCTAGGCAATATAAGACCTCGGCTTCATGTGCCGAAAAATAATAAAATTGCCGTTTATGGCCGTTCCTTGGCTCAATCTTAAAGTTATAATAGCTTCTTAGCATCATCTACGGGCCATGACAATACATTGTTAAAAATATAAAGAAACCCGCAACAAAAACAGATTTACATAACTGTTAGCTAAGAACTTCAGCTTTAAATTAAGAAAATAACCATCTCATAATCGGCGATATTTTTAAGAAGCTTCTATGCTAAAGGCAGACACACCAACAAAATATATTAAAACACCTCTGTTTTTGCGTCGGCGTTTAAAAGTGCGTCTAAACCCCGATTCGGTTCAGAAATCGCAATTTTATAAAAGTCATCCATATTTGCTTTGACATTCAGTGTTTTTCAGTACAGTACATACCTACTATAGTGCTTCTTAGTATTTATGGACGATGAAAGGGGACCGACGCGCGACGATCTTGTTGGGAAAGTGGGAAGCGGACGGCTCTAGTATGATCTATAAGAAGAGCCTTGGGGATGTCCTACGTTTAGTAGAAGACGTCCAGAGGGTCTAGTACCAGTTTGCACTCGATCGTTACGGTGGACGATGGCCTAGTCGACGGGAATAATTTCCATATATTTTCTAAAAGCGGCGGCCTAACGGAGAGTAGCGATCGATAGAGTCCGCTAGGGAGCGCATTTAGAAAATGTATGGAAATTGCTCCCGTCGATTAGGCTATCGTCTACCGTGACGATCGAGTGCAAACTCGTACTACACCCTCTGATTATAGGAGAAGATGAACTTTATATATACCTGTGTATGTATCCAAAGGCGAGGACAGTTATGTTAGCCTTTGCCAACCTTGAATATAATATGACTTATCCTCAAACAAACATCAAATCGGAGAAGGTTTTTTTACTGCCTGTCGTTCTTTCCTTCGTCAGGTCCAACGAGGTAGAACTATAAAGTAATTTAGTCGTAATTAACAAATTTTATTGACAAGTTTTTGTTGCTTTGAGAAACAATTAAAGTTTTAGCTAAGCAGGTAATTTGGCCGGCGGCACCATTAGCTGTAGGAAATAGCCGTAGCAGTAATTTTAATTCTGTCTTTTGTAACAGACAATTATTTTTTAATAAGTAAATAGGCAGCGATAGCCTAGTGGAGATACCAACAGACTGCCATGCAGAGGGTACCGGGTTCGAATCCATGGCGCGCACCACTAACTTTTCGGAGTTATGTGCGTATTAAGTTGTTAATTATGGCTTGTGCCGTGCTTCGGAAAGCACGTTAAGCCGTCGGTCCCGGTTGTCATGAAGATCTTTGACAGTCGTTATAGGGCGTCAGTACCTTCTAAATAAACTGACACTAGTCTAAACCATGGAATATCGCTATCCCTTCGGGTTGCGGAGGTCAGACAGACAGTCGCTTCGTGGAAGAGCTAATATTCAGTCAAATCCGGTTAGACTAGTAAGCGGACCCCGGGTTGAAACTGGGATAACGCTAGGAGGATGGTGATAAATAGACAGTTATACTGTGGATTAGTAAGTAGTACCTGGTTCATTTATTTTATTTTTTGCACAATATAAATCATGTATACTCTGTCCTTTACGTTGATAGACCAGGGAACAAGCCTATTTAAATGTGATTTCAACATCATTTTAGCGTTTACCCGCCAGGATCCCAGACTTTCGTTTTGGAGCCCGTGGTCCACTATCCCAACAAACAGATTTGGCAGAATATAGCATCGCCATGTAGCCGTCTGTCTTCTTCTGCTCTTGTCGGTGGTGTACACCATATATTTCGGATTTCAGCCAATACCTTGACCACTTTATACGACATGATCTTTGCTTTTTCTTTCATTTGATCCGTGTATGCCCGTCTGGGTCGACCTCTTCCTCTCTTTTCTTCTATTGCCGTCTGTACTTCTAGCAAAAGTCTGTGAAACAGTTAGTAGTTAAGTCAGAACAACTATCTTTAGTGCATTAAACGAACGGATTATCTAAAGTAATCTAAACAGATTGTATTTCTAATGCTTCCGCTTTACTTACCTACCTATTGTATTCCTTTAAATACAATACTCTCAAGCTTCCATTGTTTTTAAAAACGGATTAACTTCGTAAGTTTAAAGAGTCTTAAGGCGCTGTACCTAGTCAAAATAGGCTTCACAAAACAGTTTTTTAGCCAAATGTATACATTTTAGAGCAGCTAAAAAAATATATGTTAATCTTGATCATATTTATGGGGGGACCATTGTGTTCAAAACACGTTTTCGGTAAATTTTCTCGATAAAAAAAACCATAAAATAACCATTAAAATTGAAATGGTAGCAATTGTTACTGTATTATTTATAAACAAATCTTGATAATATTATTAACAGTGATGTAATATATAATAATAAAGGGAACTGTTGTTTTTATTTATCGATTGGAATAAGATATTTCTAAGGATTAATGTATTTAATGACAAATAACTCGTTCTGAACGTCCCGTCGTCATCGCGCTTCTCTTTCTTATGTATACAATCCGACAGTGACAGCAACAGCTGAACTCAGTGTACTGTACACAGCGCCTTAAAGTTTAAAATAAATCTTTTGTCAAAACCCTCATTTTGTACAGTACAATTAACCCTAAGTTTCCAATATTTGATAGGTATATCCAAGGTTTTGCTCCATACAAAATATGTCGAATATGTCATATGTGTGGTCCAGTAGCCAAATCTATAGATAGATGGAACATTGACACTGGCAGTAATTTGTTTCAACAGTATTGTTATTACTTTATTGTATTTACTTTTTACTACTCGCATAATTCTATTTAATATTTAAGGGGAATTCTGTTCCGGAAAGCTAGGTTATCAAAAAGCACAATATTTCGAAAGTGCCGTTTTACTAGAATAGGTTGCATTTGCAGTCAAAATATTTTACTACCTATGTAATTTCGAACACACAATGTAAAAAAGTGGTAAATGTATCCCGGAGTCTGCTTACGGGTCTAACTGGATTTGATTTTTCCTGAGAGCGATTGCTTGTCTGACCTCCACTGCCCAAAAGGGAAAGCGTCAGCATTTAGACTAGTGTCAGTTTATTCAGAGGTACTGACAGCTTATTGCGACTGTCAGAGATTTTCATAACAGCCGGGACCGACGGCTTTACGTGCTCCTCGAGGCACGGGGCAAGTGATTAGCAACAATTTAAGACACGAATATAATATCCGCAAAGTCAGTGGTGCGTCGTGCGTGACGTCTCCGAACCCTCTGCGTAGCAGTCTGTTTGTATCTCCAAACGCTGTCGCTGCCTTTGGTAAATATATATATGGTCTATTCACAAAGATCAGGGTATCCGTACCCGTGACGTGACAGAGCCGTGGCTGGGATAAGACTGTGCTTCAGTGTCTGGGACTCTCTGTTCACACACGTCAGGTGTGTGACCGCATGTTCGAACATAGTGAGAACCAAAAGCAATAAGTATGATGATTGCACGGTTGGCGTAGTGTTTTAAAAGCGGCCGCCTTGCTGCTTGATACTGCGCTGAGGGTTGCGGGTTCATTCCCCGCAAGAGACAACACTTTGCATATTCATAAATTGTTATTTCGATTCTGGGTGTTCTTATTAAACTGTTGGCTTTAAAAAAAAAAAAAAAGAAGTGTATATTCCTCACCTATTTACTTCTGAACCTACTCTATAACTTGACTGTTTTTTATCACCTATTCTCCCGAAGTAAAAGTCACCAGCAGTCTTTAAATACTGAGCAAAAGAAAAAGTCGTGTGTGTTTACGAGTGTGGGAACGTTAGGTACAACAATGACTTGCTTGGGCGACAGACTGCGAGTGAAGTGACGTCATCAAGGCAATATTGCGAGTGCCGTTTCATATGTGATCTCTATAAATGTAACATGCACTATTTATGTATGTGATCAGATGTGTGAATATGAACATATAAATAAATATATATATCGATCTGTAGGTATGGTATGGTTATGTAGGTATAAATTAGGATGAGAGATGGAACCTTGTGGCTACTACGACGATCCTATTTATACGTTATTCTTTCACTCTCACACTCGTAACTTAGATTTCTGAATGTAAGTATTAGAGCTTAAATTATTTTAGCTAGCTTAGGTCGGTTAAGTCTTTATATGTCGTGGTAAACCAATAGATAAGGTAGACGACGGTAGATTCGTCTCCGATCTATTGATAGGATAACTTGTCTGGTTCATACGCAGATTTGTCCCATAGAGAGCACGTAAGTCCAGCTTATATCATAAAAGTCTATAGGTATAAGTAGGTACGTTAATTTTATAATAAGAATTAATACCCGCGCCTCGCGCCCAAGTGAACATAACATTATTTAATAAACTAGCAAAACCCACTAACCTCCTAAACCTCTTTTGATCCATTTTCATACAAAGTACCTGGGCCAGTGAATAACTCAAACCAGCAACTTAATCACCTTTCAATGTAGTATCTAGTTATCTACCTAATAGTTATAATAAGGTAAATATTGACAATAGAACAACAGGGATGTACACAAGAAAATTATAACGGAAAACAGCATACCTAACCAGAATGAACAATAGTTCATGATTCATTCGAACATTATTATCCTGTACACTGTACAGTCATAAAAATTGTTCCTTAGTGCAATGGCCCTCTTTGTAATCACATAAAAATATTGTTTATTAGACCCTGTGAACAGGACTACTTACTTTAAGATAGTACTATTCTATCTAACACTCATAGCGTGACTTCACTTGCCGATCGTAATAGTTCGGCAAGGTTAAGGCTCGTTTTTACAGGTCACTACTTGGATGGGTGACCGAGTGTGGCATTTACATCTGAGCTACTGTGCTTCAGAGGACACGTAAAGCTGTCGGTCCCGGTTCTAGCCTCAGGAAATGAATCGTTTAGCCATGTCGGAGGCCTCCAGGCAGTCTGAAAACTTCGACGCCAGACTTGGCCACACTTGGCAAATTAAACGCCCACTTTTCGCCAGTGTTTTGATCCCACGTAATAGGTGGCGAGCCTATTGCCGCTTATCGGGATATTTTGTTTGTCAGAGCCTCGTCCGTTGATCGGCAGGTGCACCACTTGCAGGTGAGGTTGGTTAGGGTCCCAAGACCCTAAGTTCTTGTTGGGAACCCTATGCACCCTATTAAAAATATTAGGTAAAATATCCAGACACGCCATTCTACATCAAATCGGCTTTGCCTACATATTTAATAATAAATGACAAAATCAAATTCAACTTATATTTCAACGTTCATATTAAATTTATCAAAGCGACTTTTAAATTGAAATTTCCAAATCGGATGCAAGTACGCTCAGTCCCTAGAGGTTTGCGAGTGGTAGGGAGAAGGGTCGATACGCGCTACGCAAACTAATTGTTACATTTGGATCACTTCCATCGCCTACTGCGAATTGTCAGTTATATTGGATTTGTTGTCGACGGTAAGATTGTTTGACAAGATTTAAGCTGCACTTTGGAATAATAAAAATATAGTTTTCATCCGATAAACCGCTGAATTAAATACTCAATCTATCAATTTTTTTAAATTTCAGTTACATTTTTGGCATAACCTCCATACTAAATATGTATGTCTAACATATATCTCGAATCTCCGAATCCATGGAGAGATCGTATGTAGGGTTGCCAACTTTTTTACAAGAAATAAAGTATATTTAGGTCTGAGAACGATATTAAACAGTATTTTAGAAAAAATACAGTCATCATTCTCATCATTCTCTTAGCGTTATCCCAGTTTCAATCTGGGGTCCGCTTCCTAGTCTAACTGGATTTGGCTGATTTGCTTTTCCACAGAGCGACTGCCTGTCTGACCTCTGCAACCCGAAGGGATAGCAATATTCCATGGTTTAGACTAGTGTCAGTTTATTTAGAAGGTACTGACGCCCTGTAATGACTGTCAAAGATCTTCATGACAACCGGGACCGATAGCTTAACGTGCTCTCCGAGGCACGGGACAAGCGATAGTTTTATTAACAATTCAATACGCACATAACTCCGAAAAGTCATTGGTGCGCGCCGTGGTTCGAACCGGATACCCTCTGCATGGCAGTCTGTTGGTATCTCCACTAGGCTATCGCTGCCTTTTTAGAAAAATTTACAGTATTAAGTATATATGGCGGCGCTGCACTGAGCGGACTCTTAATTTGTGTGTCTATGTTTCTATGTATAACATTTAAAGTGTTAAACATTTTGATGCTGAAAACAGTGTTTTATAAACTTTATTTTTCTTCAACAGTAAAAGGTACAATGTAGTGAAAACATTATGATACTGTTTTTAACAGTATAGTTGGCAACCCTAATCGTATGTATATTGAAACCGACTGATAATAGAATGGAAAACCTAAGTTTGTATTATATACATACATACATACATACATAGACTCACGCCTGTTTCCCGGAGGGGTAGGCAGAGACCACGGAACGCCACTTGCAACGATCCAGACATATCTCTCTTGCTTCATTCACTCCCATCAGATTCCTCATGCATGCTCTTCTGTTCAGGGTACTTCTCACCTGTCCTGTTTTTAGGATGTCTCCAATCTGATCAGAGAACGTCCGCCTAGGTCTTCCCCTTCGTCCTGTCCCTTCCACGAAAGATTTATATACTAGCCTTAAAGAGTGAAGCAGCCCGTGCCCAGTAGTAGGATAGTATATATATACCTATATACAGATCTGATGATGATGATGAAACCGCTGATATCGGCAGACACGACTTGCCAGCGTCAAACGTGCAATTTTCATAAACAAATATTTGTCAGTGGTGTACGATAGCCCAGTGGTGTACGCAACGGACTGCCGAGACCATGGTGTCGGGTTTGATCCCCAGTTACCTCGGGCACACACCTACTATATTTTCGAAGTTATGTGTGTATTAAAAATACTAATAGGGTAGTTTCCAGGGTCAAAATAATTACATTTTGTTTAGTCCGTATTTTAGATTATAAAAAAATATTGGACACGTATTTTTTCTTTTTTCGATTAAATAAAAAATAACAAAGATATAGCCCATTAAAGTTAGGTGCGACGTCACCCCGTGCGAAAAAATGCAGCACGGCGTGGCGTTATACGTAACTTTAATGAGCTATATCTTGGTAATTTTTGGTTTAATTTACAAATAAAAAAATGCGTATCGCTTATTTTTGAATAATCTAAAGGACGGACTTATATTTTTTTTTCGTCAACTAGCCTATTATCGCTCGCTTAACAATGTGTCCGGTAGATGACAATAGGCTCGCCCGCTATTACATTAGGACCGAACCATATCTGGCGAAGTGTGGGTGTGTAATACACCTCTGCCTACCCCTTCGGGGATAAAAGGCGTGAAGAAGAAGATAAATGTTTGTCTCTACCTGCCACCTTTCTAGACCTTGTTTAGCAACTGAATGAAATAAAACACGGTAGATAAAGCCTAGATAAAGCCTGTTATTTAAATTAAGTAAGTGTTGGCGCGTAGTCCCGTTTGAAGCATGTATATATGCTGCAGGTCTTCCTATTTTTAGCTTCACTTGCATTGTGTGGCTGTTTCTAACTTGATCTTATATCAGTCAAGTGGAATCAAAGCGCTTCTATAGAAGATTTGATTTCAAAATCTGCCCTTTTACTAGAAAAAAAACAGAGTGGTAGAGCGCAATAATTCTAAAATCCAAATTACTTTGTACCTACTTCTCTTTTTTTTATAGGCTCACGCCTGTATCCCCGAAGGGGTAGGCAGAGGTGTAATATTACACCCACATTTCGCCATGAATTTTTAGGACCCACGTAATAGAGGGCGAGCCTATTGCCGCACCGAGCACATTACCAGACTCCTACTGAGAATTTCGTAACGGAAAAACCCAATAAGACTTTACCCGACCCGGGAATCGAACCCGAGACCTCCCGATCCCACGCGCACATTTATGCCGCGAGACCAATTTAATGAGACATAATTTTTATTTTTTATATTGTCGCGTGTACATTTCGCCACACATTTTGCCTTATAAATTTTAGGTCCTGCGTGATAGGGGACGTGCCTATTAGTGTCTTAACACACTATACCGAACGTACGCGACCGAAGTTCGGCATAAGTACGCCTGCTATGCTATTTGAATTACTGACACACTATACCGATATTACGTTGCGTTATAGCGTACAGCGTAACTTCGGCCGGGCGTAACCGCGTAAGTTCGGCGGCAATATTATTGTAATAGAGCACACATTATACGCGACCGAAGTTCGGTTCGATTGCCGACGAAAATACTAGAAGTAGAGCACACATTATACGCGACCGAAGTTCAGTTCGATTGCCGACGAAAATACTAGAAGTAGAGCACACATTATACGCGACCGAAGTTCAGTTCGATTGGCGACGAAAATACTAGAAGTAGAGCACACATTATACGCGACCGAAGTTCAGTTCGATTGCCGACGAAAATACTAGAAGTAGAGCACACATTATACGCGACCGAAGTTCAGTTCGATTGCCGACGAAAATACTAGAAGTAGAGCACACATTATACGCGACCGAAGTTCAGTTCGATTGGCGACGAAAATACTAGAAGTAGAGCACACATTATACGCGACCGAAGTTCAGTTCGATTGCCGACGAAAATACTAGAAGTAGAGCACACATTATACGCGACCGAAGTTCAGTTCGATTGGCGACAAAAATACTAGAAGTAGAGCACACATTATACGCGACCGAAGTTCAGTTCAATTACCGACGAAAATACTAGAAGTAGAGCACACATTATACGCGACCGAAGTTCAGTTCGATTGCCGACGAAAATACTAGAAGTAGAGCACACATTATACGCGACCGAAGTTCAGTTCGATTGGCGACAAAAATACTAGAAGTAGAGCACACATTATACGCGACCGAAGTTCAGTTCAATTACCGACGAAAATACTAGAAGTAGAGCACACATTATACGCGACCAAAGTTCAGTTCGATTGGCGACAAAAATACTAGAAGTAGAGCACACATTATACGCGACCGAAGTTCAGTTCGATTACCGACGAAAATACTAGAAGTAGAGCACACATTATACGGGACCGAAGTTTAGTTCGATTACCGACGAAAATTCTAGAAGTAGAGCACACATTATACGCGACCGAAGTTCAGTTCGATTGGCGACAAAAATACTAGAAGTAGAGCACACATTATACGCGACCAAAGTTCAGTTCGATTGGCGACAAAAATACTAGAAGTAGAGCACACATTATACGCGACCGAAGTTCAGTTCGATTACCGACGAAAATACTAGAAGTAGAGCACACATTATACGCGACCAAAGTTCAGTTCGATTGGCGACAAAAATACTAGAAGTAGAGCACACATTATACGCGACCGAAGTTCAGTTCGATTACCGACGAAAATACTAGAAGTAGAGCACACATTATACGGGACCGAAGTTTAGTTCGATTACCGACGAAAATTCTAGAAGTAGAGCACACATTATACGCGACCGAAGTTCAGTTCGATTGGCGACAAAAATACTAGAAGTAGAGCACACATTATACGCGACCAAAGTTCAGTTCGATTGGCGACAAAAATACTAGAAGTAGAGCACACATTATACGCGACCGAAGTTCAGTTCGATTACCGACGAAAATACTAGAAGTAGAGCACACATTATACGCGACCGAAGTTCACTTCGATTGGCGACAAAAGTACTAGAAGTAGAGCACACATTATACGCGACCGAAGTTCGGTTCGATTGCCGACAAAAATACTATGCCTACACGGAATTGCGGCCGCTTAAGCTCGGCACTTATGGTGTGTCATATCGACAAACATGTGTTTAGATACTTACAGTTACCAGGCACATTGCCAAATTTAAAGAATTTGGAAATACTCAGTAACACTTTCGCCCGACCCGTGCATCGAACCCGGGACCACCAGACCAACAGACGCATACGCTATCCACTGGACCACAGAGAGTTCTCAGAGACATAAATGAGCTCTATAATAGAGTTACTAAATGTCTAAAATTTAATTCTATGTTAATAACCTATCATTTTATACTACTTTAGTGCAAAACATACAAACAATTATTAGCCATAATGGCATAAGCAGCGTCTTAATAGCGTGAAATTAATTATTTCGGATTATAAACACCTATTTATTGCACGAAGTTTCAAGCGCGTTGCACCGTAGTCACGGATTGACTTGAGGATATTGATAATAAACATTCGTAATTATAATGAGCAAAATGCAATTATTTACTTAATTATTGTCTGAAAATGCTCTTAGAATATCTTTACATAAACAATAAAATTGTTGTAAACGTCTGTGTTATTATTATATTGGTTTTGAAATTGATATGTTTCCTGAACGTGCTTGAATTATATAGACTCACGCCTGTATTCCCGAAGGGGTAGGCAGAAGTGTAACATTAGTAACATTAGACCCATATTTCGCCATGAATGTTTAGGTCCCACGTAATAGAGGGCGAACCTATTGCCGTTACCGGGCACATCACCAGACTCCGTGCTGCTACTGAGAATTCGGAAAAACCCAGTAACACTTTTGCCCGACCCGGGAATCGAACCCGGGATCGCCGTAGGGATGATCGATATTCATCGATGTTGAATAAACATCGATGTTTAGATAAAAAACATCGATGATTCGACATCGATGTTTAGACTTCGATAACATCGCAACATCGATGTTTTGTTACTAAAATATCGGTACTATTTTACACAATATGTAGATGTCATCCATGGCGTAACCACAGCGAAACCCCCTGAAAGCCACAGACATAGGTTATAATATGTCTGTGGCGAAACCTAAATTTGTCTATGGTCGTAACTACCCGTAACTATTCATCGTATTAGTGTATAATCTATGGTCGTAACCGATGATAATTTTATTATGCCGTACGAATCGCTATTTCTTTGCTTGCATTTCCTAAAAGATTAAAAAAAAACTGTCAACTTCAAAACTCTCCTCGCGATCGCGTGTCGTGACTGTTGTCGTGAGTGAAGTGAACTAAGAACTTGTTTGTAACTTTTTCAACTTTGTAATCCGGATTTCGGAAGCGAATCTACATAGGTATTAGGTATCTAAGTAAATTTTGTTTATAATGAAACTTCAGAAACGAAATTACAGGTATGGTGAATTATTATTTTGTTTTATTTGCCTTGTAAACTTGTACATTTGAAGAAATTTAACCTTTATTAAATGAATTTACTTACTGGCATGATAATAAACACATGTATGCATATATGTATTGTTTTATTTCCTACCGAATAAAAAACATCGATGTTTCCAAAACATCGATGTTTTTCAAATGATGTTTATCGTACATCGATGGTTTTGAATCGATGTTAACATCGATGTCAACATCGATGTTTTTCTAATATCGATCATCCCTAGATCGCCGATCAGCAGTCGCATAGCTGTCCACTGGACTACGGAGGCAGTCGCACGTGCTTGAATAGGCCCATAGAACGTTTGGATTCAAAATAGTAAGTTTATTTAACCAGTATCAAGTGTATTTTCGTGTACAATGGATGTTTGTTACTATTTTACGAAAAAACTACAGCAGGGAATTTTATAAAACTTTTTAGTAATCGCGGCGATAGCCCAGTGGTGTACGTAACGGACTGCCGAGACGATGGTTTCGGTTTCGATCCCCAGTTACCCCGGGCACACACCTATGTGTGTATTAAAATGTTAATTATCGCTCGCTTAACAATGTGCCCGGTAGATGGCAATAGGCCTGCCCCCTATTACATCGGGACCGAAACATAGCTGGCGAAGTATGGGTGTGTAATACACCTCTGCCTAACCCTTCGGGGATAAAAGGCGTGAAGTTATGTTAATGTTAAGTTATTTTTTTAGTAATATAGCTTATACACCAGAATGGCACAGGAACTACCACTTTGCCCCGATGATCTCTGAGTCTCTCCGTTGAGTCTCCCACGCGAACTAGATCTACTTATGTAAAACATAACTTACACAATTTAACAGATTTTTATAAAATTTCTAGAGGATAGAGGCGTAGTTCCGCCTGCACATTCCTTTATTTTAAGACTTGACATAAGCCACCTGTCAAGCAGTGATAACTAGACGGCGTACCTATGTAGAATATTATTCGTCTCTACTACCTACCGTTATTTTTCAACATACCTATATTATTATATAAAATGTAGAGCCACGCATAATTTACATTTTTATTTCATATCTAGATCGATTATTTTATTGCTATTATTATTCATTCACGCAAACTGCGACCAGAGGGTCTAGTACGAGTTTGCACTCGATCGTCACGGTGGACGATAGCCTAGTCGACGGGAACAATTTCCATACATTTTCTAAAAGCGCCCTTAACGGACAGTAGCGATGGATAGAGTCCGCTAGGGGGCGCATTTACGAAATGTATGAAAATTGTTCCCGTCGACTAGCCTATCGTCACCGTGTTAAACTCGTACTAGACCCTCTAGGTGGTGGATGTAGATGCAAGTTTTATTGAATATCTAGAGTAAGCCTTTCATCCCGATCCCGCGGAAACTGGCAATCCCCTCTTAGTGTCCCCAAGGAATACACATGCTAAATTTTAGCTTTTGGCGCCCCGTAGTTTTGGCTGTGACTTGTCTATTTTATATATTAATATTAGAATTTTATATACAGGATTAAAAAGACTCTTAACGAAAACTGAAATCTCATGTCACATTTTTAACTTCGGCACCATACCTGGGAAATTACTGGTTCAGGAGATCTCAAAGTTAGTATGGAATTTTTCTAACTAGGTACAAAATCGATGCATTTACCCCGCCAATATGTTTTTTACATGCCCTATGACCCCATGGATAACTAGGTATTTCTAGCATTGCACACGCGCGCTTTTAATGTGAAAGCTTAAAACAATCGTTTCCCAGGTATTATTTTTGGTTAGTATGACTTGGCATGATGTCCACAACGAGTAGACTTCGGCTTGGTGCTGGGTCTTGTGACATCTGTATACAGACTGATATTCTACACCTACTTATACGACAAAGCCATTTAGAATCTCTATTATCCAAGTTTAATCTCATTAGATACACATTGGGGTCTGTGTCACCCCGTGTGTTAGAGTTTAATCCTTTTAAGAACTGATGGCACTTTGGTGTCACCTAATTGCGTCCTATAATACGCTAAAGGTTGAAAAAGGAATAAAATATATACAGCGTTATCCCATTATGTAGGTATGGATATCTATATCTACCTATCTGGGCAGTAGGTATATGTTTAGAATAAATTGCATAGTTAATATGTATGTAACGGGTTACAATCATGTATGTACCTATTTGAAAATGGGTATCTTATCTTATACTTTTATATAAAGCTGAAGAGTTTGTTTGTTTGTTTGGTTGAACGCGCTAATCTCAGGAACTACTGGTCCGATTTGAAAAAAAAATTCAGTGTTAGATAGCCTATTTATCAAGGAGGGCTATAGGCTATATAACATCACGCTATGAGCGAAGGGAGCGGAGCAGTAGCCTTAAATAACGCGGGTGTAACCGCGGGCATCATCTTACTAATATATAAAGCTGAAGAGTTTTGTTTGTTTGTTTAGTTGAACGCGCTAATCTCAGGAACTACTGCTCCGATTAAAAAAAAAATCTTTCAGTGTTAGATAGCCCATTTATCGAGGATAGCTATAGGCTATATAACATCGCGCTATGAGCGACGGGAGTGGAGCAGTAAGCCTTAAATAACGCGGGTGTAACAGCGGGCATCCTCTAGTAAGATACATTAGTACCGATGTTTCGGCTTAGGCCATACCAACCTTGGCTACAGTCTCTAGTGTCTAACAGACCAAACTCCGACATGACGTAACGATTCCTATCCTAAGACAAGAACCGGGACTGTCACCTTTACTTACCCTCCGAAACATGGTAAGTAGCTCTCTGATAATGGCATTTACCATAACAAGTGGTCACCCATTCATGAGGTGACATATTTTTTTTATAGACTCACGCCTGTATCCCCGAAGGGGTAGGCAGAGGTGTAATATTACACCCACATTTCACCATGTTTTTTTAAGTCCCACGTAATAGGGGACAAGCCTATTACCATTACCGGGCACATTACCAGACTCCGAGTTGCTACTGAGAATTCGGAAAAACCCAGTAACACTTTTGCGCGACCCGGGAACCGAACCCGGGACCTCCGATCAGTAGCTGCATACGCTATCCACTGGACCACGGAGGCAGTCATGAGGTGACATATCGTTTAAAAGACTTGTTATTTGACCATGCGGTTATCTGTTATGGTCGCTGTGACAATCAACCCATGTGACAGCTATACCGAGTCTCCCCTACGTATAGTCGAACAACTTCCCGCTAGACCACCAAAAGGGTGAGAATCGCTCAGCAAGACATCGTCGCTTCCAGTGGTACTTTACACAAACATTGACATTCGTATACAAAGCCAGTTTCTAGAGAGCCTCGACACTATAAGCAAGCCAAGGGATTATTTTTCAAATTGGTCGACCGCCGACTGGTTTGATTGTACATACATATTCCACTTACAGAACCAAGTAAGTACCTACGCCCACTTACAGAACACACAACTATCAGTGAAATTACTGACCGCATCTTCCTGTTCTACGTAAAGTATTTGTTATGATATGCATGGTAGGTAGCTAACGGTTACATCACGGCACAGTTGCGTTTATTTACGCGGTGTGCCGGCTATGTAAAGACCCTTTTACACTCGACAATCACCATGAAGAATTACGGCTTTTTCGCCGTGAAAAATATTATCGTCTAAATTTTTTTATGTGATATAAAACATGTATTGGATAAATCGGTCTTGGCTTACATGTCGTGATATTTACTTATTGTGTGTTTTTACTCTATTTCTTTATATCGTAAACGGGAGGTGTTTTATCATTCAGGTGGAAGACAGTATAATATATTTATGTACAAGTCTTCTTATTAGCTAGAGTTTCTTAAACTTTTTGCAGTCACGGACCACTTTCAGAAAGTAAAAATTTCCTTGGACCCTTAGCATTTAAAATCACTTTCGCTGCCCGACGCTCGTCGCTGCGAGTTCTCGGCGTGAGATTAATGCACAAATTCTAAATAAATATGTCGAGTGTTAATTGAGCAACTGCGGACCTCTGTTACTCATGCTACGGACCCCTAAGGGCTATGGACCCTACTTTAAGAAAACCTGTTTTAAACGGTTCGCATACCTGGGGGTCTAGTACGAGTTCGATTTCCATACAATTTCTAAATGCCCCCCCCTAGCGGACTCTATCGATCGCTACTCTCCGTTAGGGGCGCTTTTAGAAAATGTATAGAAATTGTTCCCGTAGATTAGGCTATCGTCCACCGTGACGATCGAGTGCAAATCGTACTAGACCCTCTGTATTCTAGCAACTTTAGTGATCCACACAACTCGAACGAGAAAAGATGCCGTTGCTTAATATTGGTTACGTTACATACACCACTAAAACTTATTAATAAACATTCACCCTTACTTATTTTCTTCCAGTTTGCCTACATATATCGGGTTAATACAGCGATACCTTCTTTGCAACAATGTGCAACGTATATCAGCTGGTGGTTTTAAAAAAAAATATATTATATTTATTATATTTTCAGCCTGTACCGTCCCACTGCAGGGCAAAGCCCTCCCTCTCCTTCTTCCACAGGTCTCTATTTTATGCCAGCACAGGCCAGTCCTTCCTGTACGAGTCCAGTTCGTCCCGCCATCGTCGTCTCGGCCTTCCACGCTGTCGTCTAGCACCTTCAGGGGACCCAATTAGTGGCGATTTTGGCCCGAAGGTCTTCCATCATGCGGCAAATGTGGCCGGCCCAGACCCATTTGCGTTTGCAGGCTTTGTGGGTGACATCGGCGATTTTCGTTTTGACAACTGAAACTAGATATAAATTGCAAAGCTTCGTAGAAAAAAAAAGCTCCATATCGGTCAAAAACTCCTAAATGAAAAAAAAAACTGTACCCTATCATGTAATCATCATCAGCCTTTAACAGTCCACTGCTGGACTAGGCCACTCCTTTGAAAGGAGGAATTGGCCTACTATACCATGCTGGCCAAACGGGTTGGTATAGGGTTTGTATCAAGTTTTCCTTCTTTTACAGTGCCGCCGTTCTCTCCACAATATGCTCCCTTTGTCGGCTCTTACGACACCCATGGGAAGATATGGGGTGGTGACATTCCGTATTCTTAATCCGTCACCACTCGGATATCATGAATAGGATATCATGTAAAGATAATGTGATTTTTTTTGTCCTTGAAATGCCGTGCCCATCATCCGCCTATGTGCACTGTCCATTACTCGACGTTCGCACGCAAACATGTTTTGTTTCTTTTATCGTCTCACCTCCACTATCAGTGTCGATTATCTACGTGTTATCTCCAAGATGGCGACACGTACTTTTTATATCGCGTTATAAACATACTTTATTATCAACAAAAATGGCGTTTGACTTTGTTGTTGCCTGAAATTGTATGAACGATGACTTTGATGTTGTTCTTTGTTGAAGATAATAATAATTAAATTTACCTTACATTCTAGATTTACGGCAGGTTGCAATAAAGACATAAAGATATATTTATTTCTGCATTTCGGTTGTTTACAACACTTATACAAGTCAAAACCCTATTCTAGATGAGGCGGCTTTTCCTAGCTAAATTACTTCTTGAGAAGAAAGGCCGAAACAAACTCAGAGTCATTGCTTTTTTTTGTAATTTCATCATATTTCATATCTTCGTTTATATTCTTTTGACGTCCAGACATGTTTAGATGCGAGTACAGTGCAGGATATCATCTGACGCTTATAAGTCTTATAACTGACTCAGCCCGCTGATGGCCCGCATTCAACAGCCATCGTACGGCTCAACCTTGATTAAGGGAGCCAGCACGACCTGAATCATTATGCCTCCACGCCATCAATATGTATGCATAAGCATATCTAGATCAATATTAAATCTATCCAGCAATTTTCCTACTTGATATACTATTGAGATACATATTTGACATATAAGCTGCATACAGTATACTCAAGCCGTAAACCTCTCAAAGGCCCTGTACAGTCGAACAACTTCCCGCTAGAGCACCATAAGGGCGAGAATCGCTCAGCAAGACATCGACACTTCCAGTGCTACTTTACATTATACATTGACACTCGTATACAAAACCAATTTCTAGTGTGCCTCGACTCTATGAGCGCGCCAAGGGATTTTCTCTCAAACTGGTCCACCGCCGACTTGTTTGATTGTACATGTTGGGTCTATGTCCTCACGTGAGTCTGTCATAGCACCGTGTATTTTCCTTATAACGAAGGTATGTTAGTAAAATAAACGTGATACAGAAACAAGTACCTACTAGTCTTAATCATATGTTTACCTAGGTATAAACAGGACCGCGGCACAGTTCAGAATTAAATCCTGGCCAACATTTCTCATAGTGTGAAAAGTCTCACTATGAGAAAAGTTAGGCAAGGATTTTTTTCGAAGTCATAGACATAGAGTTACTTTCCCAACCTCTTTTTTAATCCCGAATTATATCATCATCATCATCAGCCTTTAACAGTCCACTGCTGGACTAGGCCTCTCCTTTGAAAGGAGGAATTGGCCTACTATACCACGCTGGCCAAACGGGTTGGTATAGGGTTTGTATCAAGTTTTCCTTCTCTTACAGTGCTGTTCTCTGCATAATATGCTCCCTCTGTCGGCTCTTACGACACCCATATGATATGGGGTGGTGACATTCCGTATTCTTAATCCGTCACCACACGGAATAATTATATATATAATATATTTTTATATTAAGAATAATAATAAATCCACCTAAATTGCATTCATTTAGCCTCCATTTTAAAATCACTACATCCCGTCCATATTACATAACATATAGAAGATAAAATAATAAGGAAATCCTTATACAAAATTTCCTGTAATTAAATGAGTGGAACATTTCGTCACGTGTTGTTCTAAAACAGGAATGATCTCAGTTCTAAATGTGTGTCTACGTTTATCATTGCGCGACATTTTATCTTTATGTTACTGGTAAAGTGTAGAATTAGGGCATTGTGTAGAATAGCTAGAGATTCTTATGCTAAGTAAGGTTAGGATTAAATTTAATTTATGTATATTTAGATATTTATATTTACTGTATACCTATAACAATATTCAATCTTACAATATAAGAAAAGCACGAAATTCGGCCTTAGGACTTAGAGCGATCTCTACCAGGCAACCTTAGGATGAAGATATTATTGTAAGTAAAATAGTGGAACATGGCTATAGCCTGTACCACTATATTTCTATGGCCTGTACGTATGTGTATATGTCCTGACTGTCATATCATCTTATAGCCTAAACAACAGAGGCTAGAAACATGAAATTCTAACCTTGTGTTCTTTTAATGTCGTAGGCAAACACGACGGAAGGGTTTTTTTATATAACGTCTTTAAAGAGGGTATAGTAGGACTCGCAAGTTTGTAAGAAAAGTAGATTATGTATTATGAAGCTAACTTTAAGAAAATGTAGACTACTGTTACATAATAACATAACATAACTTCACGTCTTTTATTCCCGAAGGGGTAGGCAGATGTGTATTACACACCCACGTTTTGCCAGTTATGTTTAGGTCCCAATGTAATAGGGGGCGAGCCTATTGCCATCTACCAATAAGCACACTATAAGCGAACGATAATTAACATTTTTAATACACTCATAATTTCGAAAAGTCCGAGGTGTATGCCCGGGAAACTGGGGGTCTAACCTGAAACCATCGTCTCGGCAGTCCCTAATGTACACCACTGGGCTATCGCCGCTTTTTTACTGTTAGTTTCTTCATAATTTTATTTGAACAGCAAGATCCAAGGAATGACAGGCAGAACCTACTCTTTTCTAACCTATCTAGTTATTGCACAAAATATCGGATTACACAGATTTGCGATAGCATACACTACGCGTTATCCGTTGCAGCGTACACTTAACGTGTTATCAGCAGTCGTGGAGTTTGATCACCTCGCCCTTGGACCGTCGGGTGTGCGATTACACTGATCTGGGCCGTACGACACATTTGTACAAGTGTTGTTCGTTTATATTAAAACTAAACTGGGACTTGATTTTGATAAGTGGGGCTGTTAAACATGTAGGTACAACTATGGTATCAATATTTATTATGGCACTAACAACATCTTGCTTGTATATTTTTTTTTATAGACTCACGCCTGTATCCCTGAAGGGGTAGGCAGAGGTGTAGAGGAAAAGTACCAATGATGGAATACGTTCCTAATACGGAATAAGTTAAATTTCGAAGAGTAAACGCCACAAATATTCCAAAATTTGTTTTAGTAGAGAAAAGGTACAAATTATGGACTACATCCAAAATAAATTTAATAATATCAAATTCTAACATTTTGTAAAATTCTATGCACTTAGACTTGAAAATACAATGCTATTCCATATGGAAGACGTATTCCATACTTGGTACTTTTCCCTCTAATAGTACACCCACATTTCGCCATTAATTCTTATGTCCCACGTAATAGGGGGCGAGCCTATTGCCGTTACCGGGCACATCACCAGACTCCGGGCTGCTACTGAGAATTCGGAAAATCCCAGTAACATTTTTAGCCGACCGATCGAACCCGGGACCTCCGATCAGCAGTCGCATACGCTATCCACTGGACCACGGAGGCAGGCTTGTATATTGTTTACGAAAAATAATGTCCTTTCCCTGTTTCGACGTGTTTCACTTATACTTTTTACCTACATAGGAAAGAGAATTTCCAAAAATCCTCACTTAGTGCTCCCCTACACACACCAAAAAACAATACATGCCAAATTTGAGCTTTTTTTGTTGGGACTAGTCCCACCCTCATTCCCACTACTGTGTCAACTGTGTAGCCAGCTTCAGCAGCAGTGACCATTGATGACAACGAGTTTTGACACTCGTGAAGTCCCGGGGAAAGTTAAACTGTCTTGGAACCCGCAACGAACTTAATCAGAAGTATATTGGAGAAGTTGGAAAATAAACAATCCACTTCCCTCCTTAACAAAGCGGGAGACAAGCAACGAAGAGATATAATAGTGAGAAAAGATAAGCACCACGGACATGAGCATTAAAGGTGCTTAAATTGTGAACTAAACCTGTTTCCAGAAATTTAGCGTGCGTTTAGGCGTTTCTGCCATACATATTATGTATGGCAGAAACGCCTAAACGCACGCTAAATTTCAGTTTCTTGTGCTCAATGGTTTTCACTGTAGCTTGTCTGTCAGTCAATCAGTAATGCAAGAATTTGAAATGAAATGAAAATTGTTTTATTTGCATCTCCAATGCAGTAGTGACATCAATATAGTGAGAAAAGGAAAAAGAAAAACAGTTCTTGGATCGCAAATAAGGTACATGCGTCAGTATAAGTTGCAGATATGGCTTATGTTTAACTTATCACCAGATATAGTAACATATAACAGACAAAAATTGTAAATGATCACTTAAATGAAACCCGCATTTAAATGTAAAATCATAACCAAAGTTTTAACATTTCGCTATCCTATGTAAGCAAAATTACTCCAAATAAATCATTGTTAACCCAAAAGTAGTAAGTGATCACCAAAATTAAACCAGCATTTTAATGTAAAATTATAACCAAAGTATTTTTGTTAGTTGTATGAAATACCAAACATAAATTGGATTTGGTTTCACCACCTACTTTTATAAACTAAGTTGACGGAGCTCTGCTTCGCAGGGCTCCTATTTTTGAATTATGGGTCACAAGAGAACCCAACATAACCTATTTATTTAGTGATCATTTACTACATTTGGTGTTCGAATACAATATGAAGTGCAGTCGTGACTAAAATAGCTAGTAATATTGTAAATTTAGACTTTATTTTTCTGTGTTAAGTATATATTTTTGGTTAAAGAACTAAGGGTATCAAAGCATTTTACGGTGGTCATTATATTTAACCCCATTTGATATATAGAGATTGTCTGTATTATACTAATTCTATAATTCACCCGCGCGTTTATACACTTAAACTTTTGTCAGGAATGACACTAGGTATCTATTTGTGAAAACCGTAGAAATATCTTAGGTAGTTATTGACTTAGACAAGACGAAAAGATAAACTAGATGAGACCGCGGTTACACCCGCGCTATTTAAGGCTACTGGTCCGCTCCCGTGGCTTATAGCGTGATGTTATATAGCCTCCAGCTTGCCTCAATAAATGGGCTATCCAACACTGAAAATTTTTTTCAAATCGGACCAGTAGTTCCTGAGATTAGCGCGTTCAACCAAACAAACAAGCTCTTCAGCTTTATTATTAGTATAAGATAAGATAATAGTATAGATATGTATATAATGGATGCAAATGTGTGAATACTATATTATACAGAAAATGAACGGGTCCGTCAGTTATCTGTGACCAGGGCTGCTATAAACCCTACAGAAACGTCGGGACAACGATATAAATCCTGATGGCAAATTGTTTATGCGTAAGAAATACATCATGAGAATACAACAAGAAATACTTGGGCTCGAGACAACTGTTTATAGACACAAATTTATTTTCCGTGTATCCTGGGGTCACTAGCAGTGAAGCAGTGTGTCCACTGCGGCCACTGGTGAACATTAAATTCCTCTACCAACCATGCCAACACTGCCTACATACGACGACTGGTTGGCGACGCGGGAGTGTAATCGACTGCTACGCCGAAGGTCGCGGGTTCGATTCCCGCTCAAGCCAAACATTTGTGTGCATGAACATGGATGTTTGTCTTGGTCTGGGTGTTTCTATGTATAATATGTATGTATTTACAAAAAAAAAACTGTATATATGTATGTTTATCCATTATCTAGTACCCATAGTACAAGCTCTGCTTAGTTTGGGACTAGATGGTGTTGTGTGCATGTGGTAGAATATATTATGAATATACATACATACATAGACTCACGCCTGATCTTGGAGGGGTAGGCAGAGACTACGGAACGCAATTTGCAACGATCACGACATATCTCTCTTGCTGCCTATTGGACATTTTTAAGTTAGAATATTCAGCGAACAATATTATCAATGTGTCTCTGTTATGAGAAAATAATTACTATTTTCATAACTTATTTATCCCGTGCTGGAATGTCGGACAAACTGAGGTATCTGACCATTACTTTGCAATGAGACTTGTTGTAAAAAATAATAATTTCGAGGTGCATACTATGTATACATATTGTCTTAGCTTAGACTATCAATAACGATAGAAAATTTATTTCAGTAATGTGTCGGTTAGTGGTGTAAGTGTATTGGGTAGCAATAATGTCCTTCTTGTTATCATACTGCCGACTGCGTGCTACGGGATAAGTGAAACTGTCATGTAATCAAAGCCAAGTGATGACGGCTGACGTAAGTTGGTCGAAACGTCGGAACATGAGGTATTCATACCCTTGAAATTAGTACCTTCGCAAATAAGAATTCATCATCAATTGACTTGAATTTAACAGCCACTGCTGGACTAGGCCTCTCCTTTGAAAGGAGGAATTGGCCTACTATACCACGCTGGCCAAACGGGTTGGTATAGGGTTTGTATCAAGTTTTCCTTCTCTTACAGTGCTGTTCTCTGCATAATATGCTCCCACTGTCGGCTCTTACGACACCCATGGGATGATATGGGGTGGTAACAATCCGTACTCTTAATCCGTCACCACACGGATTAAGAATACGGAAAATAAGAATTAATAAATACAATTTATAGAAGTTTCGAAAATGTTAAATATTTAAATACCATGTTATTTAAGTGTAACAGGTAAAACATGGCTTGTCCTTTCAAAAGATGTGGTGACTAATGCATTTGTGCGAATTTACCGTTGAAAGTAATTATTTAACTAGACCACAATATTATTGTAAGTAGGTTGGTATTAAAATGTTGTCAAAGTACAGTAAAATACAGGTGTACACTGTATTAGTCATTATTCAGGTGTGGGTATTCGAAGGTTATGTGATTTGAAAAGTTTTTACTAATGAACTGCCTCCGTGGTCCAGTGGATAGCGTATGCGACTGCTGATCGGAGGTGTGCGTTCGCGCAGCGGAATGTTGTTGAATTTAAAGATTTTAATTATGCAGATATTTAGTGTATGACGTCTTATAATTGTGTATGGTAAAAAAAAATTTGTGCACGCAGCCATTGTGGAGAAATTCACCAAAAACTGATTCCGCTGGGCGAACGTTGTCCTGGCGGAACTTTTTTTAATCCATTGACTTTAGAAGAAAAGAGATGTGTCCAAAAATTAGTGTGTATTTGTGTGTAATTGTGTATGTATGAATAAAATTAGTGCATGCATAAACTTCGGAGAAATTCAAGTTTCCGCTACGCGAACGTTTGGCCATTAGCTAGTTTTCATATAAAGCGCTTACATAGAGAGCTGTAGATTTTTACATACGTTGTTTTGAATTTGTTTATATTTGTTTAAAAAACAGATTTAGAAAAAATCGTAGGGCTTAAAAGATAAAAATATAAACGTAAAATACGCTTATTAGGTCTTAGTTCTTGAAGTATGCACTTTGGGGTCTAGATTTTCACGTTTATACAAACCTTGTAAGTGTCTGCAACATATTGCCAAGTATCAATGATGTTCCGTTAGTAATTAAAGAGTTATAGGACTATTTACCATGAATAAATCACTGTTTACAAAGCAGTCAAATATCACGACGTTCTAAAGGAATTGCATGGTAAAGTTAATGCCAATAATTAGTGTATTCATTCAACTATTCACATGCAAAATTTCATGTCAATAAATTCAATAATTAAAGAAAAACAATTATAATACTGACGAAGCATCGAAAACCTACATAACCCGACCAAGTTCGGATGGCTACAAAAAAGCGGCCGCGCCATATATCTAAGAAACGTTCCTAACCTTCCAATATAGTATTTATTAATATGGTACAGTTGCGTTCACAAGCGTTAGGAAAAAATAAAACAATTGCATTTCTTGAATTAAAAATATTTTTTAAATAATAACGCCACTATCTACGATAAAAATAAATCTTCAATTAACAAGTATTTAAATATCCGTGTACAAAAATATTTTTAATTACATATTACATAATTATGTAATTATAATAACTTTAACAAACGCTTGCAACGACAGCAATGGACTTAAATGTGTTTTAACTAAAACAGGTTTAATAAACATATTGCCCTCTCTTTTCTTCAAGGATGGAAGTACCGTTTCAAGCGGGAAGCCGCCTATCGCTCGTTGCGCGCAGCGCGTTGTCTATTTTTTCACACTAGAATATTTTTGATCAATTCATAACTACAATACTTAGACTATTTAACCAAAGGACTAGCGTACCGCTTTGAACAAAATAATTCTGCATATTTTGGTGGGGTGTGGGGGAACACGCTCACATACATAAGTCACTACCAGTACAACGGTATACATCAATTAAAAAATCGATTCAAGAAGTAGTTTTTTTTAAGTTATTAGATTGTTTGATCCACTAAAGTTGCAAAGGGGAACGCTCGTGCATACCTAGTCCATTGGTTAAATAGTGTAATAAGCTACAATATGATAAATATTTACCTAAACAGTAGTATTTACATGTGGTAATTATTTAATTTCCCTAAGAGGTCTATAGTTAGAATTCTGATCCGTGAACTCTTCAATAGAAATTAGCTGTATGAATTTTATTTGTCTTAAATTTTAATAATATATCTAGATTATATCTCAAGTCTCAAGCGCATACTTAAATAAAGTACCTACGTAAATAGTACCTACTTTCGGTCATAGTCAAATACATTTAAAAAAGTAGGTGTACAAAAGTAAATGACCTATAAATTATATCGAAACAACAATTTTGTTATCACCTATACCAATTCAATACCGGTATTAAACTGTAAATTTTGGGATGTTACCTAAATATATTGCACGGCCGCTTTTTTGTACCCATCCGAACTTGGTCGGGTTATGTAGGTTTTCGATGCTTCGTCAGTATTATAATTGTTTTTCTTTAATTACTGAATTTAATAACATGAAATTTTGCATGTGAATAGTTGAATGAATACACTAATTATTGGCATACATTTTACCATGTAATTCCTTTAAAACGTCGCGATATTTGACTGCTTTGTAAATAGTGATCTATTCATGGTAAATTGTCCTATAACTCTTTAATTACTAACGGAATATCATTGATACTTGGCAACATGTTGCAGACACTTACAAGGTTTGTATAAACGTGAAAATCTAGACCCCAAAGTGCATACTTTAAGAACTAAGACCTAATAAGCGTATTTTACGTTTATATTTTTATCTTTTAAGCCCTACGATTTTTTCTAAATCTGTTTTTTAAACAAATATAAACAAATTCAAAACAACGTATGTAAAAATCTACAGCTCTCTATGTAAGCGCTTTATATGAAAACTAGCTAATGGCCAAACGTTCGCGTAGCGGAAACTTGAATTTCTCCGAAGTTTATGCATGCACTAATTTTATTCATACATACACAATTACACACAAATACACACTAATTTTTGGACACATCTCTTTTCTTCTAAAGTCAATGGATTAAAAAAAGTTCCGCCAGGACAACGTTCGCCCAGCGGAATCAGTTTTTGGTGAATTTCTCCACAATGGCTGCGTGCACAAATTTTTTTTTACCATACACAATTATACGACGTCATACACTAAATATCTGCATAATTAAAATCTTTAAATTCAACAACATTCCGCTGCGCGAACGCACACGATCGGAGGTCCCGGGTTCGATTCCCGGGTCGGACAAAATTGTTACTGCGTTTTTCCAAATTGTCAGTAGCAGCACGGAGTCTGGTGATGTGCCCGGTAACAGCAAGAGGCTCGCCCCCTATTACGTTAGACCTAAAAGATTCGTGACGAAATGTAGGTGTAATATTACACCTCTGCCTACCCCTTCGGGGTACAGGCGTGAGTCTATAAAAATTACTAATAAAAATAAATATAGTATGTATAGGATATATACATTGTTATCTGTAAACCTTTACCTATATAATTATTTTTCCGTTATTTTAACTGACTGATAGACAACGCACAGTTAAAACTATAGTGATACAGATCGTGCTGGCTCTCTCAATCAAGGTTGAGCCGTACGATTGCTGTTGAATGCGGGCCATCAGTGGGCCGAGTCAGTCAAAAGCGTCAGACGATATCCTGCACTGTACTAGCATACTAAACACTTTTTTTGTCTGGACTTTAAAAGTTGAAATTAAACTACAGTTTACGGATTTTATCGCGTTGTATTGGTTTCACTAAGTTATTACATTTGAAACTAAAGATCTAGAAACTATATTTTTAATTTATAACTGTATGTATCCTGTCATAAGGCTAATGAAACCCAAGAAGGACAAAGTCACCAGAAGACCTAAGGACACTGTGAGCTCTGCTGTCTGAATGCAATTGGATAATAAAATATTCATCTTATAATATAGACAAAGATTCTCATGAAGTCTTAGGGAAATTATCCCGCAAAGAATTGAATCAAAAGAAATTTGGAGAAGAGGAGAGTAGTTAGTGGCTTGTAAACTCATAGCACTTGAGCATAGACAGTGGCAAAATCAGTCACAGACAGTTTGTGTGTCTTACTTACGATGGAAGACATGGCTGGTTAAAATGATGTACTATTTACAGTTACTTAAAGAGAGCGCCGCTAGTATAGACTTCGTTTTCTACTTGATTTAATTATACTAGGTTATATTAAGGTATACAGACTGAATGGTATGTGTGGAGAGCTTTGGGAAGGCCTTTGCTCAGCTGTGGACGTCTATGACTGATAGTATGATGATTTGAGTACTAACAAAATACTTAATTATAACGAACTACATTTCATTTTATTACTGGAAAATTTCTTATGGTAAACTAAATCAGAATAACTATTCAAGCTCGATAATAAGCACGCAAGTTGACAGAAGCGACTAGTATATTACACTAACAGTCCAGAAACTAAACTAAAATGTCATTCTTGAGCGGTCCCTGCATAACAAAAGAAACCCAATGTCTGAATTGCATGCTTCATGTCATGGTTCTAGCTCCAGTAGTTTAGAATTTGCGATGATGTATTAGACAGGACAAGTAACTTTATATATATTGATGATGTTTTAGACGTGAATTTAAGTAAAACTATTAAGAGGAAACACAACGGTCGTTTTTCCATACAAACGTAGTCTCCTGTTTTCTCCCTGGATAATGCCAGTAGAGCAATTTTTTTTCCAATGTATAGCCCCGATTGGCATGTCCCTATATTTTCCTGTTTCTTATAAATTAAATATTAAAAAAGATATGAACCTTCAAATACCTCAAAAATTGACCAGATTTTCCGCTGTGTTCAAACATCCAAAAAACAAATTTGGCAAGATTATTTAAAAAAAGGAAAACATAGGAACACGGCCACAGCCTTTCTTTAATTAATATGAAAAAACTAGTTAAATCGATGAAGTTTTAAGAAGGAATCAAGGGAATACGAAACATTGATTTTGTGTACATTTAATAGGTATTTTTGGTCCAAGCTGCAGTTGTCTCTATCGCGCTCTGCGGGGGGAGACTTGAGGTTGCGCGACAGCAATAGATTTTACAAGTACCTATTTTTCAATTCTCTCGCCCGTAGTGTTTCCTATTAAATAACGAGTAAAAATATACTCGATCAAAAAGGTTTTAGTCTTAGACACATGTTTTATCCCTTTCTCACAAGATTATTATTCGTACGGGGCAGTTGCCGGTTACAATGGAGATACTTGCTACCGACGCATGTGAGCGCGTCTAGACTGATTAGTAAAATATTGCGTTTTTATATTATAAAGTTTACAACTAGCTCAAAATGAAATTAAATACCATGTTCTTTTCACGGTCCTATATATTTTAGTCTACTTGATTTGATTTCTAACTAACTTAAAAAAAGGATGAGGTTCTAGATTTGGTATTATTTTTTAAGGTTTTCCACCGTAGAACCCCGTTGTTTTTATCACTGTTTTATTTTTATTTCTAAGAATATTATTCCCCTTTTGCCCCATCCAAGTTTGAAAACTGAAAATTTGAAGTCGGTGTCAAGTTTTAATTTTAATTTGATATTATTAATGTTTCGCCGACGGAACATTGATCAATTAGTCAGTTGGTAATTATTTTGTCTCTAGAATAGTGATTGAAACTTTGTTCCGCGGCAGGTTTCGGACAAAAATATTATGGTTCCACGCAATCAGATTTACAATTATTGTTTATAAGTTACTTAATTTTAGTTTACTCTCTTTTTAAAATGCCGGCAAAATAAAACATTATTTTATTATCAATGTTCGGGGTTGCCATAAAAGTTTAAGCGTTATGCAATTAATAATAATAAACTAGCGACCCTTCTCGGCTTAGCAAGTAATTTTTATAAAAAAATGCGTGTTTTATGCATATAAACAAACGGTAAGAAATTCTACTAATCACAGAGAAAATCAACTAAAGTCCATGGCGTACCTAGATTAAAAAATATCAGCGTACAGACGCGTAAGGGCACCTTAGTTTTATGCCTACTATTTAAGGATCAAGACTACTTTTACAGAAGATTCATCATTATTTTCTTGTAAATAATCTGTCTTATGCTAATGTACAAGACAATAACTAACAGATTGGACGTTTTTGTTGATATAAAAATGTGCCTTCATCCAGTGGTTATCCTATTAACTTATTTAATTCCTTTCTTAAATAGTTTTCTCCAAAAAGATTAGTTCACAAATGCATATCTTAGAATCCTTAAGTTATCTGATATCATTATCTTGAGTTAACTGTAACCAAGTCAATTCTTAGTATTATTTGCCGTTTTAAAAGAATGTTAGTAAAATGCCCAACAAAAAAATGCTTAAAAGAATAGTAAAAAGAGGATAGGAGTTTAAAATGTTAAGAACTGTTTTTGCGTTATTATTAACTGTTCTTATTGTAATCAGAGCTACAGTAAAAGTTATGAAATAAATAAATAGCATGCTACATTGAAATACAATTTAAGTCTAAATGAGCCATGATTAAGATAATCATGCCTTATAATATGAATGTAATTTAGTAATAGGTACACAATTATAACAGTTCGTAAATATAATTGTTATTTTGTTTTTTTATTATGTGAGGTAATAGTTAAGTTATGCGGTTTGAATAGTATGAATACCATATCTATAGTATTAAGATATTATGTCTTTAGTTGACCGGTGTATGGCAATATCAAGAATCTTAATATATAAAATCCTTGCGTTACTGACTGACTGACAGACACGCTACAGCCGAAACTATTGGGCGCAGGAAGCTGAAATTTGGCATGTATGTTCCTTGGGGACCGTAGGGGTGCACTAAGAAGGGATTTCCCGAAATTCCCACGGGATCGGCCAAAACGGGTAAATTAAAAAAAAATGCAGGCGTAGCTGCTGGCGTCCTCTAGTATAATTATATAGGTAAAACTGTGCCCTTACTGCCAGACACGGCACAGCTGAAACTACTGGTCGTAAGAAGCTGAAATTTGGCATGCTAGTTCCTTGGGGATTGTAGGGGAGCACTAAAAGAATATTTTAGAAAATTTCGCTCCTAGGGGTAAAAAGTCCCACAAGCGCGGAGCCGCAGACGAAGTCTAGAAAGACGTAAAATAAAATGAAAAAGTGATAATAACTTAATTTTTGTGGCTTATTTTCTCAAGAGGCTATTTCGGCAGGAAAAGCCGGCCTCATCTAGAATAAGGTTTATGATTTGTATAAGAGTTGTAAACAACCAAAATGTAGACTAAATAAATGTGTCTTGAACTTGACTACCGAGCAATACTTTTTAGTATTTTGTCTATTATTTGATTTGCATAATTCAATAGCGCTGAAATTGAGTGCTATCGCTACTGCAATTGTTTGACATTTTTTTTGTACTTTTCGTGGCACAGGGATCATTTAATTTGGCTTAAAAGTAGTTTCCTCTAGCATATTGTTGACATGATAATCGTCTTAGCTATCCCGGTTGCATCCAAGGCCAGTAATTTAGTGTAAGCAGATTTGGCCGAATATTTGCTTTTCTACAAAGCAACTGCCGCTGTCTGACCGTTGCAACCCAAAAGAATAGCGATATTCCGTGGCTTAAATCATTCGGTTTCATAGATGACAATTTAAGATGACTGATCGAGGCTTATATTGATCGTAATTTTACTTATTTCCAAAGGGGTGAAGAGAAGATATTCTCTCATCGAGGTATTTAAATAAAATCTCAAAGTTAATTTGCAACTTAAACGATGACTTTTAATACACTTTTCTCCTATATTACATTCGTTTTGTACAAAAACAACGTATTCATGAAGTATACAACGTATTTCCCTTAATTCGATCTCATGCGATGAATACATTACCCTAAAAGAAGTAAAAACTAATCATAATATCAAAAATTACGTATAAACGAGATCTTTTTACATTGGGAGACAAAAACAAATTGCAAATATTGAACACTTTTAGGCATAAAAAATCTTTTTGCGTGCACGCAAACT
Organism: Euclidia mi; assembly: GCA_944739405.2. Taxonomy (NCBI): domain Eukaryota; kingdom Metazoa; phylum Arthropoda; class Insecta; order Lepidoptera; family Erebidae; genus Euclidia; species Euclidia mi. Next base: position 9,608,207 of record OX123192.2, on the reverse strand, counting down.
TGATTGTATAATATATCGGTATATAAAATATTACATAATATTTGTGACAAATTTAATTAAACTAGCCTAAAAACGGATTTGCCATTGTTGAGCAAATTTATGTCAAAACAAGGTTTCTCTATTACGCAACTCGAAGAATTGGAGCAAGCGGTTGCGCAATGGCATAATTTGGACTCCCTTGCCATGAACTTTTCAAAATGCTAACCTAGATTGGATTTTGGTGATCAATATAATGATTATGTACATAGACGAACTTGCTAGTATCGTCGCAACTGAAGCAAATGAGGAAGACAAAAATGTAAAAAATCATCCAAAATATTGCTTTTGGTCACGATAAAAGTGGAAGTAAAGTTTGCAAATCCACATCCAATAATGAAACAGTTAAAGGTTGCGTATGTATTAGTAAACAATACAAGTATTTTTTAAATACAATTAATTATCTATTAGCTCCGTTTCGTGAAACAATTCCAATAGTATTAAAATTCCAGCTTCTATATCAGCCGATTCGACTATCCACACTTTTTCTGAATATGAATCTTGAGTTGTCCAAATGATAAATGATTTGAATACATCATTGTCAACTGTCGTTACGTCATACTGACATTAGTTACTGTTCTCTTCCACAAGCATTTCTCACAAATAGAATAACGTTCTTTCATTCTACAAACTCCTCGATATGAATGATATTTTATCATATTCATAAATTAAACATATCTGTTTAAGGAAGTTGTTATTCGATGTATTTTTATAGCCAGTATTTAAGCAATTAAATATAAAACAATACTACATTTTTATTAATGTAGTCCATTAAGGAATCAAGCGACTGGGGCAAAAAATGGCCATCAATCTGACTCAATTGCAATTTTAAGTTTAAGCTTGCGAGTAATATCCGCTGCAATTCTTGAATATTGCGAATATGGTTAAAATTGTAAATTTAATCAATTTAAATATATAGTTTGCTTGCAGATATATCATGTTTTGTCTCCCAAATCACTCTATCATCACAAAATTAATTATAAAAACCTAACTTTTAACAATTTGGATAGTTTCCTAAACGTTTCGCATAAGATCGAATCAAAACATTGATAATTTGAAGAATGGCTAAATATCTACCTAACTAATGGAGCAAATTATTTTGACGAGCCAGACCTTTTTAAACTACACTAAAGATTTGATATCGTTTGGCTGAGTCATGCTCGAGTAATAACAAATACAAGAAGACAATCTAAATAAACAAGAAACATTCAAAAAGGCCTGGCTCAACATTGCGACTAGGTATTGGGGAAACTTTCTTCAAACTTAACCACAAAGTTGTCTTTTATTTATAACGCAAACGGATACACAACAAATAACACAACTGACTCAAAAACAGAACATACAAAAGAAAGTGACCCCATATCCTAAATAATAATTCGATAGTTTTAATATCTTAAAATTGGTTAATTCCTTTATTCACTGTCCAGAGTATACCTACAGCCTTGGCGTTCCTTCACTTCAACATGGCCGTCGCACTCACACACGCAAACGTACAGACACAAACTAGTGTGTGTGTGGTCACCGCACATGCCACAGACCGAGGTTAAGTACACTAAGCCGCGGCAACTTCACGATGTGGTCCAAGCCTTGCGGAGTGATACACGTGCAGCCGTACAAGTCTATAGCTTTCAGATTACGCAGGCCGTCGCCTAGTGCGCGAAGGCCTCTGTCTGTGACCCTGGTGCACTGTCCTATATTTAGCGTTTCTAGCTGTGATAGCCTGGCGACTCGCTCCAGGCCCTCGTCTGTGAGGCGACATGCGCTGAGGGACAGCGACCGCAGGCCTGACAGGCCCAGCGTCGCGTGTGACAGCGCTTCATCGCCCACCTTGTCGCAGAACGACACGTCCAAGGCTCTCAGTCTACCGCTCTCCGCCAGGTGCGCCACCCCCGCATCCGACACTCCATCACACGCCCGTAGATTAATATCTTCTAAGTGAGGCAGTCTTGCTAAGTGTCTGAGGCCGGCGTCCGTCACCGCCACGCAAAACGAAAGATTAATAGATTTTAATTGAGGAAGACCTGTAGCTGCGTGCTTCAACGCCTCGTCCGTCAACCTTTGGCAGTCTTGTAGTCCCAGGTGCTCCAGTTCCGGAGTCCCTCTCGCCTCTCCGCCGCCGCACAAGTGCGCTATCCCCGCGTCGTTCACGTGCCAGCACGACCTCAAGTTCAAACGGCGCAGTTTCTTGAGACCCCAAGCGATAAGCAACAGTCCGGTATCTGTTATATTGCAACACCCACCGAGCTCTAGCTCCTCTAAGTTTTTGAGCGATTGCGCTATTCTACCGAGCGACGAGTCCGTCACTTGTTTGCATAATGATAGATCTAATCTCCTTAAAGCTGGTAATTCGGCGGCGAACGCGCTCGCCAGAGCCGCATCCGTCACGCTGTAGCATCCACTCAGAGATAACGACTCGAGTCCCGGCAGAGCGGCAACCGCATCTCGTAATCCCCTTCGGAGGGATAAAACTTGTAGCTTCCGCACTCCTCGCCTGGCTAGCGAAGCGAATAACACTGGCGCTGGTCTCCTTAGATGAAGAGCGGCCTCAACGCCGCGCCACACAGACCGACGATCAGCTGCATCTCTCCAAGCGCGGCAAACTTGCGCCGCGCGGCCTCGGTCTCTCACGGGCAGCCTCTCGAATATCAACGCCAACAGTTCCGGATACAATCTCGAGATGTGTGTTCCCTGAGGCTCGGGCAACTCGGGCACGTGAGGCGCGGGCAAGTGCGGCCGATGTAGTCTGTAAGGCGCACTGCGTTGTTTTCTCCTATTCGTACTGGGTTCCCTCAATTCGGTGAGTCCGAGTCGCTCGTCCCGCCAGGACATCACTTCCTCCGTCCACGCACTCATAGCGGCGACACTGCACACTATAACATGTCACGATGCATCGGACCGGTTTTCGGTGAAACTCGTATGTAGTGGAGCGCGCGCGTCGAACGACCGTCCCGCGCGGCTGCTCCTCGTGTACTGTCGGTCGGCGGAGAGTGCCGCGGCCCCCGCCCGCGCCCCGCGACCGCCCGAGCGCGGCTATTGGTCGCGGTCGGCGGCACGTGACGCGCGTCGTATCGATTCGGAGGCTCTGCGGCGGCATTTTTAAGTTGGCGGGCCGAGAGCCCGCCTTCGTCCCGCGCGGCCCCCGCCACCCGCCGTATACACTAAGCGAAGCGCAGATGATTCAAAATATACCACGCAATTTAGATATGTGCCTAACGGTCCCAATGTACGCATCTATCCATGGATTTAAAGATAAGAGATACATATTTGACCTATTTTATATGTAGCTTAGGTCAAATATGCATCTCTAGGCTCCAAACATGTATAGATATTTTATTGAATGAAGAGGTGAGTTATTCAACAGCGCAGCGTAGAGGAAATTTTGATTAGTCATCTAGCTTTCTATGTAGAGTTTGGCTCGAACACATTTGTTTTCCTATCTCTTATAAGCAACAGTCACATTTAGGTAATTAATTAGTTACATGGTAATAAATAACTCTTTATTTGTAACACTTGAAATTTCTGAACTGATAATACCATATTAATTAAAACGCAGTTCTGTGTATTCTCAAGTTCTCTTACAGATTATTATTTTTAAATGTAGTAATTAATAGAATATATAAAGTACATTTTGTGAATTAAATCAAAGCAGCATTTTCGATAAACTCTGCACTTAAATTAATTGAGTTTGTAATCAGTTTAATTTGAGTTTTCCTCATAGAGAAGTTTGGCTGTAGGCACGAATTTAGTTGACCCAAGTAATTAACTCTTTGACCCTAGTGATAAGGCGGCAAAACAACTCGGCGCGACGTATATTTTCGTTCGCGCTGCACTTGCCGACGACTTACGACCACTTTACAAAGAACCCTGTCAACTGACGCGACATTCTCTAAGTCTTTGAAATAAGAATCCCGTCTTATTGTGACACGGACCAAATAAAACTGGGTTTTTGATATCACCAGCCAACTATTACAAGGGCGACCGGTTGCGAGCGTTCCAAATATGAATTTCGAATTGAAACGTGTTCCAGAATGGAACGCGAGCGAGTTGGCGAGCGCGGGACCGTTTAGAAAATTAACGGGTCGGCCCTTCATAGTCCTGCTTTCAAATTAAGAACGGTCGTTTTGAAACTTTTTGCAAGTTGCCAGTCTTCGCTGCCAGTAAAAAAAAGTTATTCTTGAAAAAGTTTTTAATGTTATGACAACAAGATAGCGTTAGGCATTTATTTCTCTGAGAGATTTGGCAGAGATGAGAGTAGTAAGTAGGTATACAACTACTTATGTACCTAAGTATTCAGTAAGTGCTATTTTAATGTAATACCTACCTACTTCATACATGAACTGAGTTAAGTACTTATAGCATCGGTGACAAGATACTAGTTTAAAACTACAATAGTGAGTGTCCAGACTTTACCAAAGATGTATGATCAAGTAAAAGCGATACTTTATGTGGATTTAAGTTCCTCTATCAGCAAAAGACAGACAAACCTACTGACCACTTAAATATACAATCAAATTTAGACAATAATCCAGAACTATGTTTTATAAGATATGTAAGTAAATCTAAGCAAAGGATAGAGTCAGTCGACAAACAAAATTCAAAACCTTTCAGCATCACTATGCCGAGCAACTGGTCCCGAAAAGACATTATTTCAAAACAAGGAATAAATAAAACACCAGCGTTAGTAATAGATTTCAACCTTTTTTTTTTTCAAAATAATTACGTCAGTTCTATGTTTATTTTGTTGCAACATAGAGTTCGTAAGAAATTAAATTGATCTGCGTATAAGTAATAACTTTTTGTTTTGTTGTCTGTGTGGTGACGGATTAAGAATACGGAATGTCACCACCCCATATCATCCCATGGGTGTCGTAAGAGCCGACAGAGGGAGCATATTATGCAGAGAACAACACTTTAAGAGAAGGAAAACTTGATACAAACCCTATAACAACCCGTTTGGCCAGCGTGGTATAGTAGGCCAATTCCTCCTTTCAAAGGAGAGGCCTAGTCTAGCAGTGGACTGTTGATGATGATGATGATGATAACCTCTAGAAAGCTTAGGCAAAAACCAAATATCGAATTAAACTTAGTCCTTGTTTTTCAATAAAAAAAGAGATTGAAAAAGTTATTGAAAGAAGAGTTAATGCAGGTAATAGTGTGAATGAAGCTCTGAAGGCGTTTATGAACAGTCAAAACGTGTCCAAAAAGGCGCGTTTGGCTGTGCATAGAGGGGTGTTAGTGTAGTGAAAGTTGGGTAAGGCAGAAGAGACTTGAAAGTAGAATAAATGCTGTAGAAATGAGAGCACTGAGAAGTATGTGTGGTGTGTCTTTGACCGACAGGGTAAAGAATTGTGTGATACGAGAGTGGTGTGGGGTAAAAGAAGATGTAGTAACAAGCATCGAGAAAGGCAGAAGAAGATGGTTTGGGCACATGGAGAGGATGGATGACGAAAGACTGACAAAGAAGATATATAAGGCAAGTGTGAATGGGACAGGACGAAGGGGAAGACCTAGGCCGAGGCGTACGTTCTCTGACCAGATTGGAGACATCCTAAAAAAAGGACAGGTCAGAAGTACCCTAAACAGAAGAGCATGCATGAGAAACTTGGTGGGAGTGGATGAAGCAAGAGAGGAATGTAAGGATCGTTGCAAATGGCGTTCCGTAGTCTCTGCCTACCCCTCCGGGAAATAGGCGTGAGTCTATGTATGTATGTAGGTATGTATGTTTTTCAATAATTCATTAGACGTAAAGGTGTGGACCGAGGTTTCTTAAAACGAGACTTTTTTAAGGGGGACTCTACTTGATGATTTTGAGGAGTCGTATTTAATCAGAATTCTTGGCCGACTATGTTGCTGATACCGCTTTATCTACGTCCGTCGTTATGAGGTGATTCCTTGAATTTATGTACTTGTCCTTGAAATACCGCTATCTTGGGTTGCGGAGGCTAGACAGCAGTCGCTTTGTAAAAAAGTTTATAATCAAATGGAAGGAAAGAGGAACCCACCACGCACCCTCGGATTGACCACCCTAACTATTGCAACAGAAAAAGGTTGTCAATGCCGAACTCCTCTAAAAGGATAAGGGATATAGGAATGGTATGGGTTCCAGGAAGATACCTGACTTGCAGTATCCCGCTGTATGCGCCGACTATTCTTCGACACGTGTTTCGCCTCTGCACGAGGCATCCTCAGGAGCGATGGGCAACCATTCCTATACATCCTTTTAGATCAGTTCGGCATTGTCAACCTTTTCTATTGCACTAGTTGGGGTGGTCAATCCGAGGGTGCGTGACGGGTTCCTCTTTCCTTTCATTAGGTTATAATGGAGTTCCGCCAAGTAACGCCTGATTCAATCAACTATTGTTTATAATTTGTCAAATCTGGTTGGACGTTGGATGCAACCGAAATAATGCTAGGACGAAGATGATGATGAAATCGCGGATATACTTTCTTCTTCTTTAAAAAAGACAACTCCCGCACTAGGAATAAATCCTGTGTCGCGGGGGACTTTACAAACATACAACTAACGGTCATATTAAACACCCAGACTCGAAACAACAATTTATGAATCACACAAAGTATTTTCTCGTGTGGGAATCGAACCCACAACACTCAAGCAGTACCAAGTGGCGAGGTGGAAGCTTAAACCACTACGCCAACTGTGCAGCCATACTACAGAGCTAGTATGTATCTAATCGAGTTGGACTATGCAATATGCGCGCTCTATTACTCCATTAATAATTGATAATGCGAGCGTGTGAAAAGTTAGCACGATACTTTTTCTCAGTCAATGATAACTTTGATTTTATGTAAGTCATCTTAATATATAAAATCCTTGCGTTACTGACTGACTGACAGACACGCTACAGCCGAATCTATGGGGCGCAGGAAGCTGAAATTTGGCATGTATGTTCCTTGGGGACCGTAGGGGAGCACTAAGAAGGGATTTCCCGAAATTCCCACGGAATCGGCCAAAACGGGTAAATTTAAAAATGCAGCTGCTGGCGTCCTCTAGTACTTTTATATTTTATGTAGTTGTCTTTTAGGCTGGAAAGAATACTTGGATAACTCATGAATAACCTACACATCTTACATTTTACTAGTATATAAGCTGAAGAGTTTGTTTGTTTGGTTGAATGCGCGTTGAATGCGTCCGATTTGAAAAATTCTTTCAGTGTTAGATAGCCCATTTATCGAGGAAGACTATAGGCTATATAACATCACGCTATGAGCGACGGGAGCGAACGCAGGTGTAACCGCGGGCATCCTCTAGTGAATAATATAAACCATTGTACAACATATCTAACCACCTGTAGGAGATCCCATGGTCCGAATGTTATTGACTTTCCTGCTCTTTCTCAAGGTGGATGATGGGTTGAATGTATAATCCTTGATGTTTGAATGTATAAAAATGAGGAAGAGGGAAAATATATGTAAAGCGAAAAGTCATGATGTTATTTAAATGAATATAATAGAGCGATGCAATGGAGATGTAGAAATTAGACAAATTGATTGTGTAATTATCTTCTTCTTTAGTATAACATTTATAACCTACCTACTTACTTGAAGGAATAAAAAATAGTTACAAAAAGCAGATTGCTTTCTTTAGATAAAAAAAATATTTTTGTTTTCACTTACATTTTTCGATAAAGTTTATAAAACGGGACCCGAACCTACATCATTTCAATAGACAACGCCCTTTATCAACCAGCTCTAAACCAATGCGCCAACCGCCCAACCGTTATCACTTCTTTGTCGGCAACGTTATAAAGACAAACTCTGATTATTCCTTATCTCGCTTCAAGTTAAATAGGGCGTTTAGTGCGCTTAGTTAACTGACAGAGGGCATTCACATTTTAAGTGAGGTCACGAAATATAACATTAAATTGGTATTTTCCTATAAAGCCATACTAAATAATCTTAATATATAAAATCCTTGCGTTACTGACTGACTGACAGACACGCTACAGCCGAAACCATTGGGCGCAGGAAGCTGAAATTTGGCATGTATTATCCTTGGGGACCGTAGGGGTGCACTAAGAAGGGATTTCCCGAAATTCCCACAGGATTGGCCAAAACGGGTAAATTAAAAAAAAATGCAGGCGTAGCTGCTGGGGTCCTCTAGTATTCCCTATAATTATCACACTACTTCCTTCTACTATCATGGATGAATGGGGATACATACCTATAGTCGGCTTTTCCTAATATTTTGCTGTAATACCTACATACATAGACTCACGCCTGTTTCCCCGAAGCGGTAGGTAGAGGCATATTAAACGCCCAATATTCGCCAGTGTTTTGACCCCACGTAATAGGTGGCGAGCCTATTGCCGCTTATTGGGACATTTTGTTTGCCAGAGCCTCGTCCGTTGATCGGCAGGTGCACCACTTGCAGGTGAGGTTGGCTTGGGACCCTAAGTTCTTGGTGGGAACCCTATGCACCCTATAATACCTACCTATTGTATGTATTATTATGTGACGACCACCATCTACGCCGACGGTGCTGCGGGCAGAGGCTAGTTGTAACTTACCTTAGGCCATCGCTATAGAGGAAACTACATATATGCATTACTTGACACCATCACTTGATCATATTTATGCCACGAAAATATTATCACTTAAAGGTACTGATAACCTAAGCTGGCTTGTAACCAACCAACATAGAACCAAACATCGTTACGAACATGATCTTTCTATCTAGTGACCGCTCGTAGTCAGAAAAATACTATTACTATCTCTTCGATAGAATGTACGCCAAGTGGGCAGCGATAGCCGAGTGGATATACCAACAGACTGCCATGCAGAGGGTATCGGGTTCGAATCCACGGCGCGCACCACTGAGTTTTCGGAGTTATGTGCGTATTGAATTGTTAATTATCGCTTGCCCCGTGCCTCGGAGAGCACGTTAAGCCGTCGGTCTCGGCTGTCATGAAGATCTTTGACAGTCGTTACAGGGCGTCAATACCTCTAAAATAAACTGACACTAGTTTAAGCCATGGAATATCGCTATCCCTTCGGGTTGCGGAGATCAGACAGGCAGTCGCTCGTGGAAAAGCTAATATTCCGCCAAATCCGTTCAGACTAGAAAGCGGACCCCAGATTGAAACTGGGATAACGCTAGGCGGATCATGACGACATTCGTGAGAATGCTCATAACAAGTACCTAAATGCTTAAATTTTTATTTTCAAACCCACCACGCTACCCACCACTGAATTTGCGAAGTTATATTTGTATTTAATTGTTTTTCGTTCGCGCTTTAAATAAATACGGTGTGCAAAGACCCTAACGCGCGCTCACATACTGCAATTTTATCTAGACTAATATTTATTCTACGTCCAACTAGAATGTGACCTCTGCATTCTAAATGATAAGAAAATGAATAATATGTGATAGATATTTACTATTCACCTAAATTCTAATCGTCGAATTCTATTTATGAATACGTACTTTTTTGGACAGTAGGTACTATGTCCTTCATGAAAGTCATCTATTATCGTCATCATATAAATGAACTGCAATGTAAAAGCATAATTGTCATACATACATACATAGATATACTCACGCCTTTTTCCCGTGGGGGTAGGCAGCGACAACGGAACGCCACTTGCTTCTATCCTTACAAACCTCACTCGCTTCCACTACATTCATTACTCTTTTCATACATGCTCGCCGGTTCCAGTTGCTTCGGACCTTGCCGTTCTTCAGAACGTCACCAATTTGGTCGACGAATGTCCTACGAGGTCGGCCGCGACCGGCTTGCCCATACACGTTAACCTCATATATTTGGTGCGTCATTCTTTCTTCACTCATTCGCTCCACGTGTCCAAACCATCTCAGCATTCCTTTCACAATTCTTGTCACAACATCTTCTTTCAGGCCACATCGAGAGAATAATTGTCCTGACTGACATCACTGCAGAGCCCAAACTAGTGAAGCTGGGACCATATTATTTCGGCTGCGGTTTTCTTTCATAACGTTAACTAAGTATCCTGACTGACATAATTATCATCGGAGACCCCAAACTACTGAAGTTGGAAACATAAAATTCGGACTGTAGTTTTCATTTATTACGTAGACACATTTTGTGGCAGGATGTTTTAATAAAGTTTGTGGGGTAAAAGAAGATGTAGTGACAAGCATCGAGAAAGGCATGTTAAGATGGTTTGGGCACATGGAGAAGATGGGTGACGGAAGACTGACAAAGAAGATATATAAGGCAAATGGGAATGGGACAGGACGAAGAGGAAGGCCTAGGCGGACGTTCTCAGACCAGATTGGAGACATCCTAAAAAAAGGACAGGTCAGAATTACCCTAAACAGAAGAGCATGCATAAGAAAATGGATGGGAGTGAATGAAGCAAGAGAGGTATGTCAGGATCGTTGCAAATGGCGTTCCGTAGTCTCTGCCTACCCCTCCGGAAAACAGGCGTGAGTCTATGTATCTATGTATGTATGTTTTAATTAGCCACCTCTATGAAGGTAAAATAATAGTTTGAAATTTAGGACAAGCGTAGCCGCAGGTGTTTGCTAGTTTTTTTTACAGCATTTCGCCTGTTTCTCCGAAAGGGTAGGCAGAAGTGTGCGAAATGTCGGGTGTTATACACCACATATCGTCTTATGAATTGTAGGTCCCACGTATTAGGGGCGAGCCTATTGCTGTTATCGGGCACATTGCCTGACTCCGTGCTGCTACTGAAAATTTGGAAAACCTGAGTATCACACCTTGCTTTACCCGGGCATCGGAGTCGGGACCTTCCGATCAGCACACCATACGATAAGCACTGGACGACGGATGGCGAAGGCTAGCCTCATTATAAATACCACGTGACCACGAGTAAAGCCGCGTGCCACTAAATGTATTCAAGCAAGCTATAGTAAAGTAAAAGACAGTAAATATCAGCATTGTCAACAATGCGATAGTCGTTTGAAGATAGCTCGTATCGCAGCGCACTCCTTGTATGGATAGGCACCGTTAGAAGGCTTCAGGCAGACTACTGTGCAACAATGTAAAGATTGTACTTGTACAGATAATGGCAAATCGAAGTAAAGCTGTGTCTCTACATTTAAAAATTACTTCAAGTAGCATTCAATAAAAAAAAAGTTTATTGAAACATAAACACATAACCTTTACAGTAATTTCTTTTTTTTTCTTATAGGAACCTTTTAATACAAAAATTAAGTGATTGTTACAACGTTTTTCAATTTAATTTGATTTTGTTTTGTTATGAAATCAGTGATGGAACCTTTTCAAGCTGTTATATCTCGATTGTTATCATAGTAAACAAAATACTTGTCTTGACCTAAATGACATTTAGTACCAGAGCCTGACTGATGATGAACTATAGATTTGAAGAGCAGATTAGTTACCCAAGGGCTAAGGAATGAAAATAGATAGAGCTTTAAATGTAGAGCGAGCGAAACTGGTATGTAGTGTATCATCAAATGATTATATTTTTTAAAGATTTCTTTTTTATATTAATGTAAGTGTTGTGCCGTACCGGACCAATAAAAATTATGCTTATTTTTGTTCTTAAAATTTACTTATTGCTAGGCAAGTAAAGAGAGGTTCCAACGATTACAAATACTGACCCGACACTCGGTTTCTGCGAGTTACATTGAATTTTGAGGTAAAATATTTGCTGTGTAACTTTAATAACTTACAGATTTTTTGTTAACTTGGCGGGTTCACACCACACAGGGACATTTTTTGCCATTACGACTACCTGAGACCCAACCTTTGCTTTGAAACGAGACCTTAGTTTCGAATTTAGATAAGTTAACAATTTTATTGAAAAGTTTATATATTTATCTGAAATAATATATATAAAATAATAATACATTAATGATAAAATTATACTGACGATTTACTTCTACGAATTTTAATTTATCTTTCGCTATTGTTTTTGTAAACAAAACATTACTAATGCCATCTAGTATTGAAAAGGTGAGACCTTGAGAACGCAGTGTGCGCATTCAGCGACATCTAGGGGCGAGTAGTAGCGTCAGTTGAGTGTTAATCTTAGTTTGTATATCAGATGGGGAGATGGCGCTTTTAACAATACTGTTTTATTGGAATAAACTTAGGTTGATTGCTTCGGTTTATTTGAATTTACATTATAACAAGTGTCAGCCGACAGATTGGCCTCAAATAAAAAAGCTATCAGCAGTACTGCTGTACTGTTGTTACCTACGTAAAGTTTTTAATAAATTGTAATTATAATTATTATGGGGTGGCCCTCATAGGTAAATGACATTTGAAAATGGGGTAACCATAGCAGATTACCTCATTACACTCTGGCACAGGCCATAATAATAATAAAATTATGGTCTGTGCTCTTTGGTGTGCGCTAGTAGCGCCATCTACATCGAGCTTGGCGTAATCTTAATATATAAAATCCTTGCGTTACTGGCTGACTGACAGACACGCTACAGCCGAAACTATTGGGCGCAGGAACCTGAAATTTGGCATGTATGTTCCCTGGGGACCGTAGGGGTGCACTAAGAAGGGATTTCCCGAAATTCCCACGGGATCATCCAAAACGGATAAATTTAAAAAAAAAATTGCAGGCGTGGCTGCTGGCGTCCTCTAGTGTTCTCATAAAGCTTGCATTGAGCTGCAACATTGTTAACATTATTCATAAGACACACGGACAATGGTATTCATTGTCCGTGGGGTGACGGATTAAGAATACGGAATGTCACCACCCTTTTTCATCCCATGGGTGTCGTAAGAGCAGACAGAGGGAGCATATTATGCAGAGAACAGCACTTTAAGAGAAGGAAAACTTGATACAAACCCTATACCAACCCGTTTGGCCAGCGTGGTATAGTAGGCCAATTCCTCCTTTCAAAGGAGAGGCCTAGTCCAGCAGTGGACTGTTAAAGGTTGATGATGATGATTCATAAGACGATTGTTACTTACCTTTTAATGCATGATATGATATGATAAAGCCGACTTCAGTTATGTAGGTACCTAATGACTGCTTAGCACGGCAACAGATTCATGTTTATGCCCTTGTAGATTGAGTGAATATTGTAAATTACAATATAAGAAGGTGTGTTAAACCCGGAGCCCTTAATACGAGTTTGCATCGTATTCGGGTTATTCACCAACTCGACACAAGAGCACACACCAACTGGACACACGTGTGTCCAGTTGATGAAATTCAAAATTATTATTACTAATTATTTCGTCATGTGGACACGCCGTGATTTTTACGCGTGTCCACATGGTGAAACTTAAATTAAATCACTTTAATGTTTTCGTCAACTGGAAACACTCCGTTTTTTTGCAATAAAAGGTACAGTTAGGTTCATAATCACCTCGTTCATTAAATTATTAAACGTGGCGATTTCATGATAAAGGTCGTGACACAGGGGTAAGCGCGTAGCTCGATTGATTTGCAAAGTCAAGCGACTCCGCCACCGTATGAATTATAGATGGGTGACCAAATTAAAAAAAATAGTCCGTGCCTCGGAGTGCACGTTAAGCCATCGGTCTCAATTGTCATTACCATCTATAACAGTTGGTATAGATTGTCAGTACCCTCAAATAATCTGACATCTAGCTGTTAATCTTAGAATCTCGAATTCCGCTTTGTGAAAAAAATATTAGGCAAATCTGGTTAGACTGCAAAGCCGAGTTAGAAAGTTCAATGTAATTAAAAATTATTGTTTTTAAATTACATTGAACTTTCTAACTCGGCTTTGCAGTCTTGCAGGATGGATTCATGACATAAGTACATAATGTCATGAAAAAGTTGCTTTACTTTTTTATTGAAAAATCTTATTAACTTTTATTTAAGACCAAATTTTGAAATTAAACAAATACATAACAATTAAATAATATAATGATTTATTAATATGAAGAAAAATAATTATACTTCTGAGTATCTTTATTTATATATTACAACAGCATTCAAAATATTCAAAATACTTAATCTAAATATATCCTAATGATTTAAAACAATCACTTTAATAATCACAGAAAAATCAAATAAAGACCTAGATAATTCGCAATTAAAAATATATTTTTGAATTTTCAAAGTTAAATGCAACGACAAACAAACTTGCACCGTTCAACCTCGAGTTGCTATAGGTGTCATAAAATTAAATATAAAAAAACCTTATTGGAGCATAACAATACGTAAATTGGTAATTTTACAAAAAAATATCAATCTACATAGCTCTGTAACAATAATATTTGACTCTTTGGAAATATAGTAATTACCCTTATTATAATAATCAACAAGCTTAATAATAAGTACTTATCACAATCATTTTACTACGATTAAGATAATATCAAGAAAATCAACAGCTAAACATTACAGGGAAACATAAAATATAAATATAAAAATATTTTAACTTTCTTAATTTTTTTCGATACAGGGACCGATGCTAATTTCACCTGATTCAAACTTAGGTACAGTGGCTGCGATCATATTATTAATTCTGATTGTTTAAATTTTTTCTTTGATATAGGTCCATCATTCATAACTCGGCGCCACAAATCGTTCATGTCCCTTTTTATTGCGGTGAGAAACAGTACCATATTTGCTGTTCGTTTAAATTTTTTAGCTATACCGGCATTCCATGCCTATACGGAATTGTTATTTCGATATTCTATTTTATCGATTCTATTCGATCTTTATAGCAAAAGTCTTTGCATAACAGGAAAAGTCATCGAGCCATGTTTTAATAAAATAGTCCTTAAATGTTGTTATATCTTCAGTGTTTAAGCAAGCATTCAGCCAAGATATATAACCAGGCATCTGATGCGCATCCATCGGTAAAAGTGGCAATGTACCTACAACATCTCTTTAAGTGATCTTTGCTCAATTTCGACTTCGTTAGGTGCAACGTTTCTGCTTTTCGCCAATTTTCACATTCAGCTCAGGCTTTTCAAAACCACATGTCATAGTTTTTGGGTGCCACTCCAGTATTTACCTTTTAATTAAAGAAAATAAGATTTTGTACGTTTCTTCTGTGCTATTGGGCAGCAATGGTGAGAATGATGTTGGTATGATATTTCGTACTCCCAATATCGACATGAATCGTAAATAGCTGATGAAATTTTCTAACAGATGTTTTAAACGTGCTATCACAGAAGAACCTCTCTGAATTCGCAACAATTTCTCTCATGTTATGGGTGGGCAAAAACGATAAATACGATTAACGATAAAAAGGGTAAATAATTTTGAAAATGACATACAAATTATTTGTTCCCAGCTGCGGGACTTTTAGTAGCCGTTGATAAATGTGTCAAAAACATTTATCTGCGTGACTGTATTTCGTCAAGAATTCGGGTAGAATACGACCGAGTGTCCAGTTGACGAAAACATTTAAGTGATTTAATTTAAGTTTCACCATGTGGACACGCGTCAAAATCATGACGTGTCCACATGACGAAATAATAATAATATTTTTTTTATTTATAGACTCACGCCTGTATCCCCGAAGGGGTAGGCAGAGGAGTAAAATATTGCACCGTAGTATATATTAAATTTTTAGGTCCCACGTAATAGGGGGCGAGCCTATTGCCGTACCGGGCACATTACCAGACTCCGAGCTGCTACTGAGAATTTCCTAACGGAAAAACCCAACATCACTTTGCTCCACCCGGGAATCGAACCCGAGACCTCCCAATCCCACGCGCACATTTATGCCGCGAGACCAACGAGGCAGTCGAAACAATTAGTAGAAATAATTAGTAGTACTAATTTTGAATTTCACCAACTGGACACACGTGTGTCTAGTTTCTTGTGTCGAGTTGGTGAATAACCCTCGTATTCGAGTCGATAGTCGAAGAAGACATCATCCATATACCTTTTTTTTAAAAGCGGCCCTTGCGTATAGTAACTTTATAATTACTAACTAGGAAATGAAATTCAGCTCATTGAGAAGCGACTCGCAACTCGGTCAAAGCTTTCACTAGACGTCAGGGTCTAGTACGAGTTTGCACTCGATCGTTACGGTGGACAATAGCCTAGTCGACGGGAACAATTTCCATACATTTTGTAAAAGCGCCCCTAACGGAGAGTAGCGATCGATAGAGACCGCTAGGGGGCGCATTTAGAAAATGTATGGAAATTGTTCCCGTCGACTAGGCTATCGTCCACCGTGACGATTGAGTGCAAACTCGTACTAGACCCTCTGTAGAGCTCGTTAGGGGGACGCTTCTCTTGACTAATGAAAGTTGAATTTGATTGGATTTCCAATAGGAAAATTGCCACTTCCCACTATGATAAGGGTAAGGCTGTGTCCACCATGCTGGCCAAGTGTTTTATCTTCCATGGAGAATGCTCTTCGCCAGGTTCACCACTGTCAGATAAGTACCCGCTATTATTAAATTAATTAGACGGAATACCTACGGTTACAAATTTCGTTCTAACTTAAAAAAAAAAAGAAATATATGGCCTACCCAGAGATGATGAAACTGGGCCTTTACCGTTTAGCAAGCGCTAATTAGTACCCAGACTGCCTCGTTGGTCTCGCGGCATAAATGTGAGCGTGGGATTGGGAGGTCTTGGGTTCGATCCACGGATCGAGCAAAGTGTTATAGGGTTTTCCGTTAGGAAATTCTCAGTAGCAGCCCGGAGTCTGATAATGAGGCCGGTACGGCAATAGGCTCGCCCCTTATTACGTGGAACTAAAATAAATCTGGCGAAAAGTGGGTGTAGCAATATACCTCTGCCTACCTCTTCGGGGAAATAGGCGTGAAACTATGTATGTATGTAATTAGTACCTATGCACTTAATTTTGTAAAGACAGTGGTGCGCGCCGATGGTTTGAAACCTGATCCTCTGCGCATCAGTGTGGGTCTAGTACGAGTTTTACACGGTGATGATAGCCTACTCGACGGGAACAATTTTCATACATTTTCTAAATGCGCCCCCTAGCGGACTCTATCCATCGCTACTGTCCGTTAGGGGCGCATTATGAAATGTATGGAAATTGTTCCCGTCGAGTAGTCTATCGTCACCGTGTAAAACTCGTACTCGTACTCTACCCTCTGTTAGTCTCTCCACTAGCCTGTTGCTGCCCCCCTTTGGACTGTAGTCTTTTTGTTAAAATGGGCCGAGCAGAGGGTCTAGTACGAGTTTGCACTCGATCGTCACGGTGGACGATAGCCTAGTCGACGGGAACGATTTCCATACATTTTGTAAAAGCACCCCTAACGGAGAGTACCGATCGATAGAGACCGCTAGGGGGCGCATTTAGAAAATGTATGGAAATTGTTCCCGTCGACTAGGCTATCGTCCACCGTGACGATCGAGTGCAAACTCGTACTAGACCGCCCAGGCCTCGGACAAGTGCTGAAAGATATTTCTAGGATAAACAGCTATACATATTCAGCGTGATGCAGAATTAAAGCGTTTTCTTTAAACGATTGGCATAATTGAAGCGGCCGGCTTGCTGCTCGTCAGTACTCCAAGTGTTATGGGTGTGATCGCCTCCAGAGACACTTTTGTGTGATCGATAAATTGTTGTTTCTAGTCTTGGTGTTCATAGTGACGACCGGTTGGCGCAGTGGGAGTGTAAGCGACTGCTAAGCCGAAGGTCGCGGGTTCGATTCCCGCTCAAGTCAAACATTTGGTGCATGAACATGCATGTTTGTCTTGTCTGGGTGTTTCTATGTATAATACGTATGTATTTACAAAAAAAGTATATATGTATGTTTATACAAAATAAATTAGTGGGTCTTAATCGCGTACAATTAATTTATTTAAGGTATAAATACCTATTTGTTTCCGACGTTTCGCTCGTCTTGCACCAAGCGTGGTCGCGGAGAGACTGATGAGAGCTCAGCGCCGTCTTGTGGAAGTGCGGGTTTTGGCACCTACCCTCACTTGGTCTTTATTTAACCTTTCAAGTACCGCGCCCTCTAAAACGTCAATTTGGCTATACGACCGCGCCGTACGACATCATCGCGCGCGCGGTACTAGACATTGAATGATATCGCTCTGAGAGGTATTTGTTTATGTTTTCAAGAGTTCGAGTTATAATTTCTTGAAACCCACTTATATAGCCAATATTAAAAAATTATAATAATAACATTTGAGTGTATATTTAGTTTTGTATAGCTCTCTGTTTTGAACGGATCTTAGAATACCGGTTCTATCGACAATTGTAGCGTATTATAATCAAAAATAGAATATTTTTTTGTTTATTTTTATATTTTTATATTTTGTATAATATGGGTTTTCCAATTAAAACTAAAAATATGCATGTATCCATTATAATAATTCCCCCTTTTCAATAGCAAACATTTGCTAAAGTTCACAGTTTCGCGCGCATTGAAATGAAATGTCCTTTTACTTTTTAATTTGACATCAAATTGGATCAGAAGAAGGTTTCATAGCTGTCTATGATTCGTAAAAATGCAATGCCATTTGAAATAATTGATAAAAAGTACTAGGCCAGTGTAAAAAGCGTCATAGATTGAAGGACGGAATCTGGACATGAATTCATGTCGTCGGTAAACAAGGGGACTTTTTTGTAGGACATGAATTCATGTCCTCGGTCGTCGAAAGGTTAAGTTCGCAATGTCGGTACTCCGTCACACTACACTAATGACGTCTAAACACTGTTGAGATTTATCACTGCGGCGGTGTTTACATTTGCTGATGACTGGATTCCAAGTAGCCGATAATCTATATCCATCCTCCCGGTTGAAATTGTTATATTTCTTGATTTCTACCGCTTCACGTACTATCTTGGAGTCATAGTGACGATCGGTGGATAAGACTTGTGGTTGATGCAGTTCTATCCAGTAGTTTGGTCCAGACTCCAACAAATGCTCAGCTATAGCCGACTTATTAATATGTCGGTTTTTCACAGCTGCGATATGTTCCTTTACTCTTTCAGCGATTGTACGCTTAGTCTGCCTGATATATGAACTACCGCAGCTGCAATCGACTTTGTAGACGCCAGGTGTTTGGAGAGGAATGAAATCCTTTGGGGTACGCAGATTATGTGCTATCTTAGAGAACGAACTGTATACAGTCTTGATGGAGTATTTCTTGAGTACTGTTCCAACCTTGTCCGTTACTCCCTTTAGATACGGCATGTAAGCCGGCACTCTGCTCACTTCAGGTCTAAGATCTTTCCTCTTCAGACGGAGTATCTTCTTCTTGTATCCGTTGCGCCTAAGTACCTCCTGAACATGTGACAGTTCACTATTTAATTGTTCAGGGTCACACAGGTCATACGCTCTGTTCACTAACGATGACACAACGGAATCCAAATGCCGCGGATGGTGGTGCGAGTTCGCGTTAAGATACCTATCTGTGTGTGTCGGTTTCCTATATACAGTGTGTCCAAGGGTACCATTATCTCTCACTGTCACTTTAACGTCGAGAAAGGGTAACGATCCGTCTACCTCCATTTCGTACGTGAATCGGATGTTCGGATGTATGGAGTTCAATTTGTCTGCGAATTGTTCCACGTCTTGCTGGTTCCCCTTCATGATGCAAAAGATATCATCGACATACCTCTTCCATAGCTTCACATTTGATGCCTGCATGTCTATGGATTCCTCGAAGTGCGCCATCCAGATGTTGGCCATTACCGGTGCTATAGGACTACCCATAGCCACTCCATCGATCTGGAGGTAGTGTTGTCCACGATATAAGAAGTAGTTTCCATCCAAGCAATTGTTAAGCAGAACAGTGTATTCGTCAGACAGACCGTTTTCCCTTAATTTCCTCTGTATGACCTCAAGGCAATCTTGAACAGGAACATTGGTGAATAGTGACTCCACATCAAAACTCACCATCACCTCGTCTGGTTCCTTTTTCGTGCTCTTGATAATTTCTACAAAGTGACAAGAGTTCTTTACGAAAGAGTGCGTCTTGCCTATTAACGGTTGTAGTACCTTGCTTACGTGTTTCGCCAAACCATATGTGGGTGAATTTATTTGACTCACTATAGGACGCAAAGGTACGTTGGTCTTGTGTACTTTGGGTAAGCCGTACATCTTTGGGTAAGCAGTGCGAACTTAAATAAAGACCAAGTGAGGGTAGGTGCCGAAACCCGCACTTCTACAAGACGGCGCTGAGCTCTCATCAGTCTCTCCGCGACCACGCTCGGTGCAAGGCGAGCGAAACGTCGGAAACAAAAAGGTATTTATACCTTAAATAAATTAATTGTACGCGATTAAGACCCGCTAATTTATTTTGTATGATGTATACAAATCGCGAAAATTTAAAATCGATTATGTATGTTTATCCATTGTTTAGTACCCATAGTACAAGCTCTGCTTAGTTTGGGACTAGACGGTGTTATGTGAATGTGGTAGAATATTATTATCATATTATTATATAGTGACCATTGGTTCTATGTTTGTAAAGTACCTACCTCGCGACTCGCGACACAGGATTTATACTTATAGCGGGGACAGTCTTTTTAAAAATAAAATGTTTAGTGCGGTCAGAATGAGGATCCAATGTATGGAAATTATTCCCGTCGAAAAGCGACCCTTCCATCATCAGCCTTTAAGAGTCCACAGCTGGACTAGGCCTCTCCTTTGAAAGGAGGAATCGCCTGCTATACCACGCTGGCCAAACGGGATGGTATAGGCCAGTATAGGGTTTGTATCAAGTTTTCCTTCTCTTACAGTGCTGTTCTCTGCATAATATGCTCCCTCTGTCGGCTCTTACGACACCCATGGGATGATATGGGGTGGTGACAATTCGTATTCTTAATCCGTCACCACACGGACAGTCTGCTATAGGTACATTATAATTAGTGCATTTAGATCAGAGGCATACGTAGGCTTTACCACAGTCTAATAATCCATATAACGTTGATCACGCCGCAGTACCTACCTATCGACTAAGTTAGTAACGCTGACTTATTAAGGTGAAGGTCGTGGGTTCGATTCCCAGTCCGACCAAGGACAAACCTTTATGTGATTAGCATGATGATTAGATCTGTCTATTTTTATTTGTCTTTTATGTATTAACAATAATCTAGTAGTATCTAGACTATACGGAATGTAAAAAGACGAACATTTTTTACTTCGGCACCATACCTGGGAAATTACTGGTTCAGGAGATATTGAGGCTCAAAGTTAGTATGGATTTTTTCTAATTAGGTTCAAAATCGATGCATTTACCCCGCCAATATGTTCTTTAGATGCCCTATGACCCCATGGATAAGTACGTATTTCGAGCATTGCACGCGCGCGCTTTTAATTGCGGTTCAAAACAATGTGAAAACTAAAAAATAAATCGTTTCCCAGGTATTATTTTTGGTTAGTATGACTTGGCATGATGTCCACAACGAGTAGTCTTCGGCTTGGTGATGGGTCTTCTGACCCCCTGTATATTCGTATGTATGTTTATCTGCTTTTATAGAACAAGCTCTGCTAAGTTTGGGATCAGATGACCATGCGTTTTAGTATAATATTATTTGGTGCAATTAATAAGTACTTGCATAAGTCATGAGAGAATATGTGACATAGTATTTTACAGCCATCTAATCTGTCAACAATGGCGCCAAAATAAAAATCTTTCATTCGTGTTCTCTAGTGTTTGCCTTACCGATTCTTTTCATCATCGTCATCCTGGTCTTAGCGCTATCCCGGTTGTTTCCAAGACGTTTTAGCTTTTCCCTGAGCAAATGGCTTCTGACCTCCACAACCCAAAGTAATAGCAACATTTCACGGTTAGACGACCGGTTGGCGCAGCGGGAGTGTAAGCGACTGCTACGCCGAAGGTCGCGGGTTCGATTTCCGCTCAAGTGAAACATTTGTGTGCATGAACATGGATGTTTGTCGTGATCTGGGTGTATGTATAATATGTATGTATTTACAAAAAAAAATATAATATATGTATTTTTATCCATTATCCCCAGTACCCATAACACAAGCTCTGCTTAGCTTGGGACTAGATGGTGATGTGTGTACCTATGTGGTTGAATATTATTATTATTATTATTCATTTATTAATCATTAATCAAATTTAAATTCCATTTTTAAATATATCACTTACAAAAAATAAATACATTTAAAAATATAAAAAAACCGTGGGATCCCACCAGCAACGGGCACAGGATCCAAGCTGCCGGTGGTTAGGGCTCCAGAGACAGGAACTTCCTCACAATACGTGCCGTGTCGAGAAGAACTGCCTTTTGCTTCAGACCCTTGACCCAAGCACCCAACGCGAGCCTCTTATAGCCGTAACACACGCTCGAACTTGTCCGGCGGACAAAACCCGTTGGTCCGGCGGACCAAATCCGCTCTCGCTACAGACGACCGGATCGGACAGTTGCTTCACGTAAGCCATATCCGATCCGACCGATCTGCAAACTAGCGGACCGCGGTGGACTCAATTAATAATAATTATGTTCGCCGGACTACTCTACAGACGGGCAGAGAGTCTGGAGGCGGAGCAAATCCGTGGTCTGTTCGGACCAAGTTCGAGCGTGTGTTAAGGCCATTAAGGTGACGATCGAGGCTCTTGGCTATTAGACCATTAACCGTTACAACTATCGGTACAATAATTGCCAAGTCCACATCCCACATGCCGACAATCTCGTGAGCCAAGTCCAGATATTTAATCTGTTTGTCTTTCTCGGCTTTCACGAGATTCTCGTCATGGGGAATGGTGACATCAACAATTATTGCGAGGCGCTCTGATCGATCTATCACCACAATATCAGGTTTGTTGGCTACAACAGTACTGTCTGTGACGATAGATCGATCCCAGTACAATGTGGCATGGCCATTTTCGAGAACTGGCTCTGCCACATACCTGTAATACCGTACCTCGATGTCTACAAGTTTGTATTTCAGAGCAAGTTGCTGGTGAATGATTCTGGCTACTTGGTTATGTCTGTGCAAGTACTCGCCGTTAGCAAGAGGTGAACAACCGGAAACAATATGCCTGAGGAATTCACCGGGCTAGTGACACGCACGGCAAATATCAGTGCCATCCCTCAGGATATATTTATTATTTATTATTATTATTATTTATTTAGACCAGTTTCAGTAGGTATATTCTCGAAACTTACCAGTTCCCCGTTATTATTGTGATTTTGCTGTCACAAATACGGCTTAACGTGCTCTCAGAGCTTACAGGTCGAGCAATATTAAGTAATTTAACATTGTAATACGCACATAATTTAGAAAATTCTGTAGGCGAACCATATGCTTGTATCCAATACCCTTTGCATGGCAGTAAGTTGGTATCGCTACCAGGCTTTGCAATTTTTTATCTATCTTTACTGTCGGTGCCGATACCCATATATAATAGAGCACAACCATTAACATTCTCGTTTCTCTTATAAATCGTTCATTCAGCAATATTTTCTCCGAGATACAACATATTGACAGCCTGTATTACCATAGCAGATATCGCGTGCGCTGTCCACATTAACATCACTTCGTTAAAGCTATATCTTTCGTCTGATGCTCGCCTAGTACCTACTTTGATTAGTCGCGCACAGGAAATTGTAAATTAGAATACTTTTTATTGAGAGGTAAACACGACCAATATTATAACTGTTTAACAAATATTAATAAATTCCTGTCTTATTTTACAAGCAAGATGAATTTTATTGATGAACTCGAAACTTTCCCCGCATTACGCAAAGATTGGTGCAGCTGACGGACATGTAAATGCAGTACGCAGGTAATTGAACTCTACGAGGATAATTACGTAAACAAATGATTCTACTAGTATTATGAGAACCCACCGTAAGATTTCTACGTTAATGTTTTCTAATCCCTCGTTGGTCTCACGGCATAAATGTGCGCGTGGGATTAGGAGGTCTCGGGTTCGATCCCCGGGTCGTGCAAAGTGCTATTGGGTTTTTCCGTTAGGAAATTCTCAGTAGCAGCTTGGTGTCTGGTAATGTGCCCGGTACGGCAATAGGCTCGCCCCCTATTACGTGGGACTAAAATAAATCTGGCGAAAAGTGGGTTTAGCAATAGACCTCTGCCTACCTCTTCGGGGATATAGGCGTGAGACAAAGTATGTATGTATGTATGTTTTCTAATTAAAATTACTTATTATCTGAATCTGCAAGGTTGCCTGTGAAATTTAGGCCGCAATAAATAAAATATTGCAACCTAGTGTCTGCCACATGTAAACAGATAGAAAACTATGTTTATTTCTTAACTTCATAAGTTATTTATAAATATTACTATAGCGCATACAGTATAGAAGAAGTATGGGGTTAGCCACAAGCATTCATCATAGTAACCTCGATGTTACAAGCGGTAAAAGCTAACGAATAAAACAATAGAACGGGCGCGCGCTGGAGTGAATCGTCTATGCAAAATGTGAGGACCGCATATAGTCCAGTCATTTTAGGCCAAATTAGGTGCAAATATGGGAAAATCGACATGCCATATCAATAATTATATGTTTAGCAATAAATTATAAACTTAATTGTACGAGTTTTTGATCGAGACTAACAGTTGACCGCAGATAATCCTCTGACCGCGCGCTCTACGCTCTCTATCTCGAAAATAGTTCAAGGTATACATTTTTTTAAATAGAAATGTTGTAGAGAATCTAATTTTCTACAATATTGATAATAAATACAAAATGCGTAAAACCCATAGAAAACGAGATATTTGCCAAAAATTTAAAATAAATCTATTTTTGTGACCTGATGATTTACAAACTTGCGGACATCCAATTATATGTGACTTTTGAGAACAGTTTAAGGATGCCAAAAATCAAGTTTTTACATGGTAATATACTGGTTTTGTCGATTTTCCGAAGTCAACCCCCTATCATAACTGGACTAATACTGTTCATCGATTTAAACTTAGAAAAGCTTGCAAATTATAATTCCGGATGTCGCCAGGAGCTCTATTGGTCAATTTTTTTGTTTACCCCGATATTCAAGTATAGACTGAAGTAATTATTTGAAACTATTTTAACTGTAGTTTTTTAATAATATCTGATAATTTCCTATAATTAAAGATACTGTGAGTGCATAACAAGCACTGTAAGAGAAGGAAAACTTGATACAAACCCTATAGCAACCCGTTTGGCCAGCGTGGTATAGTAGGCCAATTCCTCCTTTCAAGGGAGAGGCCTAGTCCAGCAGTGGACTGTTAAAGGCTGATGATGATGAGTGCATAAGGTTCCCACCAAGAACTTAGGCTCCCAAGCCAATCTCACCTGCAAGTGGTACACCTGCCGATCAACGGACAAGGCTCTGGCAAACAAAATATCCCGATAAGCGGCAATAGGCTCGCCACCTATTACGTGGGATCAAAACACTGGCGAAATAAGAATATGCCTCTGCCTACCCCTTCGTGGAAATAGCCGTGAGTCTATGTATGTATGTATGTTAAAGATACTTATAGATAGGCAATTGAAAAATAAACAAAAATGGGAATGTAAGCGAACGTAAGTTGTCGTGGGAACAATTTGTCTTCTTTTCTTTCATAGCCTTAATAAAGTAAAATCAATAGGCTGTAGTAGAGTTTGGTCTTCATTAATCCATAAATAAATTTGTGGTGAAGCTCTTAAAATTTAAATCAATATTTATTTATTATTTTAAATGTAAAGCATCTGATGTACAAATAATTGTTGATAAATTAAAGCTGAAGCCAAGATTTTTCAAAATTAATTAATGTCGAAGTTCATCAGCAGTTGAAATAATGAATAGATTGAGCTTAAGCTTGGAGTCTGTTTCTGCGAAGTTGTTTTCCTATTTAAACAGTGGTGTAGGTTGTAGAATTTATTGTGCGAATATATCATTTCATCCAGTGGGACCAGTGGTATGTTTTCAAATTCAAAATCATTTATTCATTTGGGTCACAATGTGACGCTTATGAACGTCAAAATAATAACTTTATAAAACAATAACTTAAAGACTCTACATTTACATTTACTGCCACGTTCGCAAAGCAATAGGTAGAACCATGAGAAAGAACGGGCAATAAAACTCACGGTCACTCTTTTTCATCGCTAGGTTTTGCATAATACACATAATTTACATTTTGTAAGGTGCTGCAACTGTTACACCTTCTATATCACTTGTATATATTTACTGTACATAATAATACTCAAGCATAATACTTTTGATGTTCATGTGGTTAGCCTCCTCAGAATAGACATGGTGAAACAGGAGCATCCACTTACATTATATACCTAATAATGCAGGCAATACGCGAAAGTGATCAAACCCACGATGGAAAAGATGCAGTTAAATATTAAAATCTAATACCAGCCCGCAAGACCGTCATCGACCAGTCATCGCAAGTAGCACCCGTTCACGAGTATGACGCATGTGCCAGCCATCATCCCTCTCGCCATATTAGAGGGACAGGGATGACCCGACACACGACGCCACCACAAGAAATGACATTTTAGTGAGCATGGCGACAACGTTATACGAACCGGCAGTAAGAAACAATATATTGGTATACTGACCATGACCGCCAATTACCTCCATTTTCCAGATCGTTATAATTAACATATAACATATATGTTGCTCATATATACCAACTAGACACTAAACGTCGCCAGGGGTTTCGCCCGCGTCAATTATACTTAAAAACCTTCCTCTTGAATCACTCTATCTATGAATAAAAACCGCATTAAAATCCGTTGCGTAGTTTTTAAGATTTAAGCATACACAGGGACAGACAGACAGAAGACAGACTTTGTTTTATATACTATGTAGTGATGATGATTTTGATGTATCGTTTGGATATGAAAATAAAATATTTCCACCATATTTGTTAAATAGCAGTAATTTCATATCGCGATTTTCTACGACTGCATCTTCAATAGGCGAGTCCATACAGAGCGAGCAGCCTCGCGAAGCATTTTCCGCGCGAGGCTGCTCGCTCTGTATGGACCCGCCTAATTTCTGTGAGTTCAGCTAGTCGTTTAGCCAACTGAGACACTCCAAAAGAATGAGTTTTGAATTGATGTTTAATTTCATCAGTCAGCTTCTCAAATGCCTCTTCTTTCTTTTTTTCTTTTTTCTCGCTGTTGCATTTACGTATACCCCCGCAGGATGAAAAGTGGGGGGTATGTGGGAATCGACGGCTGGAGTGCAAGGCCATAATACCCACTAAAACCACAGCTCATACTTCCACGCCATTTTAGGGCGCCAGAGGGTCGCGTTAGCATTCTACCCTGGCACCCCGGCGGATAGCCCGAAGGTCACAACCTCCTTGGCGGCGGATGAAGGTGTTGGGCTCCGCCGCCAACACACGCAGCGGCCGCAGAGGATAGGGTGGACGGCAATCTGACAACACCGCATCTCCTCTTCCTCTGCGGCCCCACCACAACGCATCGTATGGTGCGCCCCCATTTGGTCGCGGGAGATAGGGCGCGCGGCAACGCAACACCGACACGGCTCTCCTCCCGCGATCGCACCCGACTGCGAGGGACAGATAGAACTGTCCCCCGCACCCGCAACCTTGGACGCATCCTGCGCAGGTCCTCTCCAAGCCCACGCGGAGCGTCCACTTCCGGGATCTCGCTTAGTTTCACTGTGGGTGACCCAACCACGGTTACTGAGCCCCCCCACCACGACAAGGTTGAGATCCCACAGGGGGGTGTCAAATGCCTCTATAAGGAAGCGCTGCGAAGCATAGGGGAGAGGGATAGGGACAAGGGAAAGGGACCAACACAGCTACTGGCAACATGAGTTTTTATTTTATCAGGTATAAGGATACTTACATAAGGATACTACTCCCTTCAGCGCCTGCATTACAATGCTTGGCTGTACGTTTAGCGTGATGGTCAAAACGGTCGACCCGTCGCTTAACACGTCTGGCGTGGAGCCGTTGGTTCGATTCCCAAAGTCAACACTTTTTGTGATCAATAAATTGTTGTTTCTAATCTAATAAAGAATAAGCAGCGATAGCCTAGTGGAGAGACGGACAGACTGCTACGCAGAGAGTCCGGGTTCGAATCCACGGCGCGCACCAATGACTTTTCGGAGTTATGTGCGTATTAAATTGTTAATTATCGCTTGCTAAACGGTGAAGGAAAACATCGTGAGGAAACCTGCATGTCTGAGAGTTCTCCAAAGTTCTCGAAAGACATGTAAAATCTTCCAACCCGCACTTGGCCAGCGTGGTGGACTATGACCTTAGCCTTCTCATAGTGAGAAGAGGCCCGTGCCCAGCAGTGGGACAGTATAAAGGGCTGATGATGATGACGATTAATTATTGTTTAGTATCTGAGTGACTCATGTCCGTTGATTGATTGTTTGTAAAGTCACCCGACACTTTATACTCCTAGTGCTAGGGAAGTTATTTAATAAAGCCCGCAGCATATTTCATAGAATTATCGTACTTATTGGCTTTCGGATTGCCAATTATACGATCATCATGCAATTAAACAAAATCATTTTATAAGTGCGACGCGACATCATGCCAGATACGGGCATTCCATTGCAATATTAGGATAAGTTTATTTATTTAATAATGTTTTGGTCTGTCATGAAGATCTTTGACAGTCGTTATAGAGAGTCAGTACCTATGAATAACCTGACCCTAATTTAAACCATGGAATATAGCTATCCCTTTGGGTTGCGGAGGTTAGACAGACAGTAGCTCTGTGGAAAAGCTAATATTCAGTCAAATCCGGTTAGACTAGAAAGCGGACCCCGGGTTCTAACTGGGATAACGCTAGGAGAATTGACTGCACGGTTGGCGTAGTGGTTTAAGCGCCGCCTGGATTCGAACCCGAGACCCTCTGCGTAGCAGTCTGTCGGTCTCTCCACTCGGCTATCGCTGCTTGCTGAAGAAAAGTTTTATATTCATATTCTAAATACTTCATTATAAATGAATTTACTGTCGGCACCGTTCTGCATATTAACATCGGACTCATAACGCTTGGGCCAATACTGTAATAACAGGTAACCGCCACGCCATCTGTGTTATAATTTATGATTTATTATTACCTCGATGATGTCAGAAAATTAAGGAGTTTATTAACTGTACAACATCATGTCTGAAAATTTTCCATAACATTGTCGAAAGATCTGCGAAGCCTAGACACCCTCGTGGCCAGCGTGGACTATGGCATTAGTATATCTTCCCTTCCCTTTATTTTATTTATTTATAGACTCACGCCTGTATCGGCAATTATATACTACACCCACATTTCGCCATGCATTTTTAGGTCCCACGTAATAGGGGGCGATCCTATTGCCGTTACCGGGCACATCACCAGACTCTGTGCTGCTACTGAGAATTCGGAAAAACCCAGTAACACTTTTGCCCGGCCCGGCAATCGAACCTGGGACCTCCAACCAGCAGTCGTATACACTATCCGCTGGACCACGGAGGCAGTCTTATATCAGCAAATTAAAGAGTAAAACTGTACAACATCATGACCTGTCTGAAAGTTCTCCATAATCTTTTGGAGAGACCTGCGAAATCTACTAACCCACACTGAGCCAGCGTTGAAAACTGCCTTACCCTTTTCATGTCAGGAAATTAAAGAGTAGGTATAAGAAAGAAAGAAAGAAAGAAACGTTTATCGCTGCAAGCATTACAACACTCTCATAACAAAGGCATAAAAACAGAATAAAAGCATGTGTAGGTATATAAGCCAGATAAAAAATAACAAAAATAATAATAAAAGGAATAACAATACACAAAAGAGAAACACACATAATAAATATTATAATATTTGAAAACGAGCAGCAGCAATCAGGTGTTCAGTTCAGCATATGTCGGACTTGAAGGCCGACGCTGGTTTTTAACTGAACCCTGCAGTGAACCCACGAATGTCACACCCAGTTGCATTGTACTACAGAACCCTTAGATACTAATAATATATAATCTAATATTAGGAATCTATATATAGTATATTTATTTTATTATAATATTCAAATAAACAAAATAAATGCATACAAATAAGGGTGCTTCTACACGGTGCATGTAGCTGGAGCAAGTAAAGGTGCGGGTTACACGCGTGGGTAATATGCGCAAGCTACTTGATCAAGTTACTCGCTTGTACTTGTACATGGTGCAAATAACTGGAGCAAGTAAAGATGCGGGCTACTTGCGCAAGCTGTACCTATGTACAAGTTATTTGTTCGTGGTCAAGAGCTACATGTGCATGCTATTCGCGCGGTAGCTTTATGACTTGAATCGCGTCAAATGTCTAAAATAAATTATTTTAAAATCATATGTTAAAAATGTAGTTTTAACAGACAACATGCGCGAGTGACCTGCGCGCGTCGCAGAGCACGCGAATTACTTGCGCGGGTGGCTCGCTTTGGTACATGCTCGAGTTGCTGGACCCGCACATTGTTTTAAACGATATGTTTACGGTGCATGTAACCCGCGCAAGTGCCTCAACATGCTCAAGCTACATGCGCCGTGTACAAGCACGCTTAAGTACCAACAACGCCTGTTGTACATAAGAATAAACATAAACATATTTTAAAAGAAGAAATACAAGTCTAGAATACAATAACTATACAATATCATGAGATGTCTGAAAGTTCTTGATAATGTGCTCAAAATATCTGTGAAATCTACCAAACCGCACTTAGTCAGCGTGATAGACTATGGCCTGAACCTTCTCATAGAGAGAAGAGGGGGCCATAAATGAACAGAACTGTCTGCCACATACTCCATGATACTCTACTACATTGGTATACAACGGCTACTCACATTACTTCATGAAATACATAAAGAACAAAACACAATTATCTTTGTCTTTTTGTTTTAAAACAAAATTAGAATTTTGCCTCGTTGGTAACGCGGCATAAATGTGCGCGTGGGATTGGGAGGTCTCGGGTTCGATTCCCGGGCCGGGCAAAGTGTTACTGGGTTTTTTCGTTAGGAAATTCTCAGTAGCAGCACGCAGTCTGGTAATGCGCCCGGTACGGCAATAGGCTCTCCCCCTATTACGTGGGACCTAAAAATCATGGCGAAATGTGGGTGTAATATTACACCTCTCCCTATCCCTTCGGGGATACAGGCGTGAGTCTATAAATAAAAAAATTTTTGGCACTAGCAATAGAAACTGGTCTGCTTGGTGGCAGATTAAGAAAACATCATGTCATTACACCATTTCAATCCGTTGTCTTTGGTGTCTTAAGAGGCGACAAAGAAAGATAAACTAAGTAATATCTTTACGAAGACATGGAAAACTCAACATCAAACCCTGGTAGTAGTTGGCCAGATCCCGTTATTGACTCAGAATAAATAAATATAAATAAATAAAATAAATATTTATTTTCACCTCAGCAGCTTTAACATGCCACTTGTGCTGCGAGTCAACAGTGAACAAAACGCGATTTTGATTCGAGCTTGAGTAAAAGTAGCTTTTTAATTTTTCAATCTTCAGTGGCACGAATTGACATTGTTCAGCCATAAATTTAAAAACAATCGTATTTTACTGTGCTCTGTCTCTTTCACATGCATAAGAAAGCGAGTGAAAAAAAACAAACACCTTCAAAATTCGATTTTGGAATTCAACCTCAAAGAAAACATGTTCGGAAACGCGTAATACTTTAAAATTTAAAGATATTTGTAATAAAGAAATTACGTTTTTTTAATGTTATTATTTATATGTTTAAATTATTAATGGATTTTAATAAAAATAAGTCTAATTAATAGTATAAAGTTGGTATTTAACCAATACATTTTTATTTGGAATTTCAACCACGATACATTTGAAAAATAAACATCAGGGACGCGGTATCAAAACGCGATTTAAAAAATAGCGAAGTCAGAAGAGTTAAAACAATAAGTGATTAATGCAGAATTAAGTTTTCAATCTATTCCTGTTCATTTATATGTCTCCTAAGTATCTATTAATTATGTGTTCTCACTGCTGAGGTGAAAAGTTATGTGTGCTACACGAGAGCAAAGCTTTTTGCATCTCGTGCTGTTGAGTCCCTCACTAAGTCACTACGCTCAGGATTCTAATATTGAATCACTCGCTACGCTCGTGAATCAATCATAGAATCCTTCGCTTGCTCGGGACTCAAAATCAGTAGGTACTCGAAACAAAAAACAACTTTGCTCTCTTGTTGCACAAATAAGTATTGTGCTACACGAGAGCAAAGTTTTTTGCATCTCGTGCTGTTGAGTCCCTCACCACGCTCAGGATTCTTACTTTGAATCACTCGCTAAGCTGGTGAATCAATTATAGAATCCTTCGCTTGCTCGGGACTCAAAATCAGCACTTGAAACAAAAACAACGTTGCTCTTTTGTTGCACAAATAACTATTGTCTTTTTTGTTTTAAAATAAGAATTTTTGCACTAGCAATTTTGGCACTGGTCTGCGTGGTTTCTGCCATTAAGAAAACATCATGTCACTACTCCATTTCAACCCGTTGCCGTTGGTGTCGTAAGAGGCAACAAAGAAAGATAAACTAAGTAATATCTTTACGAAGAGATGGAAAACTCAACATCAAACCCTGGTGGTAGTTGGCCAGATCCCGCTATTGACTTATTTGTGACTATTGAAATAAATATAAATAAATAAAATAAATACTTATTTTCTCTTGACAATAATTGGTAGGTACAATGTTACAATAGTTACATATCGCTATCGATTGGTGCCTGAAGTAGGTTTGTTAAAACCTGTGTCACAGGTCACCAAGACCCTCCTACAGCTATAGTACATATAAAGAAGTAGCGGTCTAGTAAAATTACAGTTACCCATAAAAAATCCAACCCAACCCAAGTTAGTGAGAGATTGGCATGTGGCATAGTAAACCATTTTTAAGATTCGTCGATCGGCAGCTTGTCTTAAAGTTTTAAACATAAAAATTAATTTCCGCAATCGACCGACTAAATTGTTTATGTGGTACTTGAAAGTTAAACACTGGTCCACTGTAATGCCGAGGTACTTTATGCGGTCCGTCCGTTCGAGTAAAGCACATGAACATTGCGAGCGCGTATGCCTGCAAGTATGGGCCGATGATGAATGATACCGGGAAGCAAATCAAAAGACACTCTAGTCCATCAGTGGACTGTCGAGGGCTGTAAAAAAAGCAGTAGATACCCACTGTATCGCAGTGAACTTTGCAGGCATACAACTGACGGACATCATCATCATCATCAGCCCTTTTTACTGTCCCACTGCTGCGCACGGGCCTCTTCTCACTATGAGAAGGGTAAGGCCATAGTCCACCACGCTGGCCAAGTGCGGGTTGGCAGACTTCACATGTCTTTCGAGAACATTATGGAGAACTCTCAGACATGCAGGTTTCCTCACGATGTTATGCTCCACCAATAAGCAAGCGATAATTAACAATTTATTACGCTCTTAACTTCGAAAAGTCATTGGTGCATGCCGTGGATTCGAACCCGAGACCCTCTGCCTAGCAGTGTCGGTCTCTCCACTCGGCTATTGCTGCCGCACGGCGTGACGGACACTTAACTATAACAAAATTATAATCCTTCTATCCGCGTGTAATAGCACTATGCTGCACAGTTTTTGCAAATAGATCGATTTCAGCACTGAATATTATATTTGTATTCGGGAACACTTTTCTTGTTACATTTTATTTATTACTGTTCATCATCATCAGCCTTTAATAGTCCACTGCTGGACTAGGCTTCTCCTTTGAAAGGAGGAATTGGCCTACTATACCACGCTGGCCAAACGGGTTGGTATAGGGTTTGTATCAAGTTTTCCTTCTCTTACAGTGCTGTTCTCTGCATAATATGCTCCCTCTGTCGGCTCTTACGACACCCATGGGATGATATGGGGTGGTGACATTCCGTATTCTTAATCCGTCACCACACGGACAGTCTGTTCAAAGAATAAAATATATACATGACCCCGACTTTCAGTACTTAACACAAATAGAATAATATTCCTTGGTGTAATTGTTAGACATTTTATGGAGCTATCTATAAGACGTTTCTTTTAATTTTATCTCTACGAAAATCCTTTCATTGAACACTTCATGAAATTATACTTTGAAGCATTAAATCGCTTCCAAGAAAACATTTCTCCCTGTTAAAGATAGCTTTAATATTTCTATTCAAGCAAATAGATAATGCATTCAAGTCAGCTGTAAGTACACCAAGATTAGAGTATTTTAAACGTCAAGCCTCAACGAAACCTGTACTGCGCAATGCTTTATGAAAATACTAAGATTAAATCAAAACTCTATAGAATTCTTAAGGTCAGATAATCTCGCCGAGTGAATGGCCTGCTTTATCGCTAACTTAACTCAAGCAAAGCCTTCGGTCGGACGACAGTCTGCCTTCAAACGCCGGGGAAACCGCACGTCCTTGTGTAACCCAACTTAAATGTAACTTAATCGTAACTTAAATCGAACATTTTATAAACAAAACCTTTAACAGTGTTTACAAGTGTAAAGTGATGTTGGTTTTCAAACAGTTCTGTGTCTAAGTGAGAGTTAAGTTACTTGTTCGTAACTTAAGTTAACCAGTGCAAAACTTTTTTGTTTTTGTTTGTTTTTATTTCGATATGGCTGTGGAATGTTTAATTTTAAAGTGTAGTACTCATAATCTGTTGCAATCTGGAGCTTCGGATTTTTGGATATTCATTTTGCCTTTTAGATATTCAGTGACCGAATAGCTAGGTAGTCTATTTTTTGTCTAGCGTTGTCTAATTCATATTCACCGCAGTTTCCAATTGCTCACAGTTCTTTGCTCTCAGACTTAAATAATAATAAACAATGATCTACTTAGCGTATTACATACTGAATTTAAAATAACTCTTGCGGTTTGAATAATACTAGCTATTTCCTGGCTTCGTCTGCGTTCAATTTGATTTATACGTGTCCATTTTTATTGTGACTTGCATTCCTTGTAAGAATTTTTTTTCTCGCTTTATTTCTGGTAAAGTGGTATGAAAACTAATAATCAGCGCTTTTAGATAAATAAGACAAAATATATTATTAATAATGACCTAATTTATGCCCCACTACTGGGCAAAGGCCTCCTTTTTTATCTTCCACTTGTCGCAATCACACGCAAGTTCTTTATCATCATCATCATCAGCCTGTAAGAGTCCACTGCCGGATAGGTATAGGCTTCTCCAATGGCACGCCACTGAGTCTATATAAAGTTCTATAAATAGAGTAAAAATACATAGATATATTAGTTCTGTCAAGACTACTAAATTCGCATAGTAAAGTTATTCCATGGTTCAAAATTCGGAATTCTTTCTAAACGAGCTTAAAGTTTGAAGCGATCAAGCGACCTAAACAAGTACTTCTGTAGAAATAAAATTCTTGCGTTACTAACTGACTGACAGACAAGCTACAGCCAAATTATAAGGCAGGAAGCTGTATGTTCCTTGGCGACTGTAGGTGTGCACTTAGAAGGGATTGCCTGACATTCTCAAGGAATGAAGGGGCAGAAAAGGTTTATTAAAATAATAGGCGGGCGTAGCTAGGGCATCCTCTAGTCTATTTATAAACTCTTTTATTAAACGTAATTTTATCATCAGTGCTATATGACGCTTTGAAAATCGGACGGGATCGTATTTTCTAACCGTTCAGTTTATTATTTCTATGAAATTCTCTTTTGCAATGCACACGACCTCACCAGAATTCAAAAGTAGAAACTTTTAGTGTCAGACCCTGCTTAGGGTGTACCCTCTGCATGGCAGTCTGGAAAATATTGTGAGGAAACATACGACTGAAAGTTGTCTTTTCTGATGTAGAAATACATGTAAAGTTTACCAACATGCATTTAGCTAGTGTTGTGATGGATTCTTGCAGGTTCAAATAAAATTCTTGTTTATCTGTCGTTATATTCTATTTCTTAGCTTCTTAGGTCATCACGCACCTAAATTATCGCTAATACATTTATAACGTATGCGTATTTATCGAGGGGGAGGACTATGGATTTAAATAAGGTAAAAATAATAACTTTTACGCGGAGATCATTTTGTTTCAAAAGTGCAAGTGTAAAAACCATAGAGAAAAAAATTATACTTTTCTAAACTTTGTATAAGGCATTAAACTAAAACGTCTTGTACACAATCAAACATTGGTTTTCACAACAAGTGTGGTAGATTGCGGTCTACTTTTGTTATAGTGAACAGAGACCAGTGCCTAGCAATGGGTCAGTTGGTATCAAGCCCAATACTTTTTATTATACTAGACTTCGCTAGCGGCTTGGCCCGCGCGGGCTACAGTTATTGCGATATGTTTTGTCACAGTAAAAGCCCATATCGCTCTACTGTCTCTTAATAATCTTCTTGCATAAAAATCATGCGATAACATTTCTTCGTAGTGACGTAAAATAATAACAAACAAACAAATTGACATCAAACTACGGTTTACGGATTCCATCTCGATATATTTATTGATTTTACTCATAATTACATTTTAATGTACGGGCGTAGCTAGGCTAGGACATCCTCTAGTTTATTTATAAACAGTGCATTTATATAACGCTTTTAAAATCGGACGGGATCGATAGCCGAGTGGAGATACCAACAGACTGCCATGCAGAAGGTATGGGGTTCGAATCCACGGCGCGCACCAATGATTTTTTGGAGTTATGTGCGTATTGAATGATTAATTATCGCTTGTCCCGTGCCTCGGTGAGCACGTTAAGCCGTCGGCCCCGGCTGTCATGAAAATCTTTGACAGTCGTTACAGGGCGTCAGTACCTTCTAAACAAACTGACACTAGTCTAAACCATGGAAAATCGCTATCCCTTCGGGTTGCGGAGGTCAGACAGGCAGTCGCTCTGTGGAAAAGCTAATATTCAGCCAAATCCGGTTAGACTAGTAAGCGGACCCCAGATTGAAACTGGAATAGCGCTAAGAGGATGAGTTGGTGCTGATAATTACATTTATTTAAACTTCCGGTACCACGAATCCTATAAAGTAATCAAAACGTTGGATAGTGATAATAATGTAGTTTCTAGATGATTCGTTATATCTAAAAGTAAAACCAGTAGGCATATCACGATAGAATCCGTAAACCGTAGATTGATTTTAATAAGTAGCATTCGCGTAAATGTAATGTAAAATTATGCGTGTTACAAACCCTATACCAACCCGTTTGGCCAGCGTGATATAGTAGGCCAATTCCTCCTTTCAAAGGAGAGGCCTAGTCCAGCAGTGGACT
Source organism: Euclidia mi (assembly GCA_944739405.2). Lineage (NCBI taxonomy): Eukaryota > Metazoa > Arthropoda > Insecta > Lepidoptera > Erebidae > Euclidia > Euclidia mi. Next base: position 9,571,140 of record OX123192.2, on the reverse strand, counting down.
ATTAAAGGCTGATATGATGATAATTCGCGTAAACACAAGAAAATGCCAAACAAACATACCTACTTTTGAATTCATAACAGCAATTTTGGAGTATAATAGATAAGAAGGCATTATACCCTTTCTTTTCCTTCACGGTAGAAACCCAAATAACGGGCTCATCCACGACGGCTGGCACAAATCTCGGTCACCATACTTTGGCCTAATAGACCGGCAACTGACCTAACCTGATTAATCATTATACCCTGTTACATTTAGTCAACCTCTCCAGAGAGGTGGCATGATAATTATGACCACTCTAATTCCCGTGGATGAGTTTATCTATCTGAAACTAGTTACAGCTCGTAGTTTCTCGAGCTTTGTGCTGATTACACAATACTTTGTCCTGGGTGGGAAATGTGGGAATCGAACCTACGAACTTTAGCTTAGCAGTCATTCAGTATAGAACTGTCGAAGTGCCTCAGCCCTAAATAAAGCGAGTGTAGCGGGCTCAGCTAGTCATATCGGAAAGACACTTTGTCTAACGCAGGAATCGAACCTCCGATACTTGATCAACAGTGTACAACAAAAGAGGTCGAAGTTTTATTAATGCGCCATAATAACAGCCATAATATATTATTACGTTATAATAATAGTACGTTATAATAATAATAGTGTTTCGCAGCAAGTCGTAGTTTAAAATAATTACTTGTTTTGTGTTCGGTAGACGCCTCGTTTTACGCTTAGAGATATAAATTAACGACGCCTTAGGCACGGTAATAATATCTAACAGTATTGTAACTCCATACAAACGCACGAAACTCGAGTTATACCTACGCGCCTCGAGCAGAGTACCCATTAGACTGGGCGGACTGTGCCTACAGTACCCGCAGCCGCTATCGTGCCGCAGCTCGCATGCGGCGCGTCTGGTAGGTATATAACTCACGAAGGCGGCCGAGTTACAATACTGTTAGATTATTTTACCGTGCCTTAGGTAAAATTATATGTTATCTGCTAATTAATTAACTAACGCCTGTAGGTTAGTAATATTTTGAACTGTAATGTGTCGTTAATAATATTAATATGCTGCTTTTAAAAAGTGTATCTACAATTTGTTATTGTTTGAAAGGAAAATTAGTAGGTATTTTTATTAACAAAATTTTATAAAAATGCTAGCTAACAATGGTAACTCTGTGTCAACCATACATACATACATATACTCACGCCTTTTTCCCGTCGGGGTAGGCAGAGACAACGGAACGCCATTTGCATCTATCCTTACAAACCTCACGCGCTTCCTCTACATTCATTACACTGTTCATACATGCTCGCCGGTTCCGAGTGCTTCGGACCTTGCCATTCTTTAAGATGTCCCCTATCTGATCGACGAATGTCTGACGAGGTCTGCCGCGTCCGACTTGCCCACACACTGCTCTGTGTAAAAAACATTGTCATATAGAGATTTCAAGTTTTAATCACAAATAATTAACATACATACATCGACTCACGCCTGTTTCCCGGATGGGTAGGCAGAGACTACGGAACGCCATTTGTAACGATCCTGACATACCTCTCTTGCTTCATTCACTCCCATCAAGTTTCTCATGCATGCTCTTCTGTTTAGGGTACTTCTGACCTGTCCTTTTTTAGGATGTCTCCATAATTTAACACAACAATTTGAGATAAGGAATGGCAACCGTTCCAGCACGATAAAAAAAAACTTATGCCCATAGCATAACATTTTGTTTCAATTATTTAGATGGTGATCCGACCATTTAAATTGGGACCTCCTGAGGGTCTAGTACGAGTTGGCACTAGATCGTCACGGTGAACGATAGCCTAGTCGACGGGAACAATTTCCATACATTTTCTAATTGAGCCCCCTAGCGGTCTCTATCGATCGCTACTCTCCGTTACGGGCGCTTTTACAAAATGTATGGAAATTGTTCCCGTCGACTAGGCTATCGTCCACCGTGACGATCGAGTGCAAACTCGTACTAGACCCTCTGTTCAGTATATGCATACGCTATCCACTGGAACACTAAGGCAGTCATCTAAAACTATTCCTCCCGCTTCTAACTATAAATAAATAATACCTTACAAGGATAGACTGTATTTTTTGCGTCCTACGTATGAATTAAATTCCATACAAAGTATAATCAGTGGAACTCCAAAAGTCAGTTGTCACGACGCCCCTAATAGTTTCAATTTTATGAACACAATGCAATGGGCTTAGCGTGGATAATTTGTCTATAAGAGCGGTGACCAAAGTTATGTGGTATGAGGCTCTTTGATTTAGACGATACGGCTACGGTACGATCTAATATTGGATTGGATGATTTTATTATTCGTTATTACATTTTTTAAATTATTTATTTCGTTTTTGTCCGTGTGGTGACGGATTGAGAATACGGATTGTCACCACCACATATCATCCCATGGGTGTCGTAAGAGCCGACAGAGGGATCACATTATTATTAGCAGAGAACAGCACTATACCTAAGAGAAGAAAAACTTAATACAAACCCTATACCAACCCGTTTGGCCAGCGTGGTATAGTAGGCCAATTCCTCCTTTCAATCAATTCATCCACTGAGTGGAGGAATACTAAAACCCTTTCTAAATGGGAACTTGTGTCATAAGAGAACCCTCTACACTCATGATTCTAGCAGCTAGAACCATGACGGCATTTTATTTATAGAAGTTAGAATCTAGCTTATACAAATAAATAAATAGATACCTAATACATATCTTAGTACAACTCATAAAAAGACATTACCTCAATTTAGGCAGAGCTATGGTAGAGAACTTTTCATGGCTAACACACTAAAAAGATTTTATTGAAAACTAGCGCGTAGCGGTTCCGGCGATTTCACTGGTGTGCGGTATCTGGAAACTGTATTTGAGATACCATCCACCTACCGTGCAAAAAATATAGCCTATAATATCATATGCGAGTCCTTAGTCTTTCAAGGAAATGTGCAATAAAATCAGTGCAGCCGTTCCAAAGATTACGATCAAACGAATATACAGACATACAAAAATTTTACAAAGGGTTGTATAGTATTGGCCCTGTTATCATATAAATAACTAACTAACATTATATAAAAAACTTCATCATCATCATCATATCAGCCGAAAGAGGTCCACTGGTCGACATAGGCCTCCCCCAAGGACACCTCTGTCCCACACAGACCGATCACGAGCCACCCGCATCCATCCGCTGCCCGCGACCCCAACACGATCGTTCGTCCACCTTGCGGGAGGCCTACCTCTGCTACGACGCCCTGTGCGTGGCCATCACTCCAGAACCTTTCTGCTCCAACGGCCATCGGTTCTTCTGGCTATGTGCCCTGCCCATTGCCACTTCAGCCTGACTATTCGGAGAGCTATGTCGGTGACATTGGTTCGCCTGCGGATCTCCTCATTTCTGATTCGATCCCGCAGGGGAACTCCGAGCATAGCTCTCTCCATCGCCCTCTGAGTGACCCTGAGCTTCCGGATAAGGCCCATAGTTAGCGACCACGTCTCGGCTCCGTAGATCATCACTGGCAACACACACTGGTCAAAGACTTTCGTCTTGAGACACTGCGGGATATCGGACGTGAAGATATGCCGTAACTTCCCGAACGCCGCCCTACCGAGTTGGAAAAACCTTAGTCATTTTAAAATCACAGACGGACCGTTCAAGACAAGAAAGAAGATTTATCTCGGCAAATGTCATAAGGCAAACTTTCATCGTTATCAAGAATGAAATTTTATGCTACTGTAGAAAGTGCTTACAGAGAAAAGGTAATTTGAATGAGCCGCGAAGCTGCGATTTATCTATAGTATAAAAATTGGGCAATTGCGAGTTGGACTCGCGCACGAAGGGTTCCGTACCTATATAAAAGAAAATCACGTTCGTTGTATGTATACTTAAATACTTTTTATGTTTCTACCTGTTTAGTAACAAATTGCTTAAAAATTACGTTTGTTGTGTGGGAGCCCCCTTTTATTATTTACTTTTTTAATTTAATTAGGTATTTATTTTGAAAGGTAATATACAACTACATATTTTGTGAAAATTTAAAGCGTCTACCTGTTACAGTTAGTAATTTTGAGCAAAATATGCGAAAAAAAACACGTTTATTGTATGGGACCCCCCCTTAATATTTTCATTATTTTTATTTTTAGTATTTGTTGTTATAGCGCCAACCGAAATACATAATTTGTGAAAATTTCAGCTTTCTAGCTATAACGGTTTATGAGATACAGCCTGGTGACAGACAGACAGACAGACAGACAGACAGCGGAGGCTTAGTAATAGGGTCCCGTTTTTTACCTTTTAGGTACGGAACCCTAAAAATGAATCGCTAAATGTGTTGCTAAGCGAATATCTCGAGAGCAGCTGAACCGATTTCGCTAATTCTTTTTTTATAATATTCCTTCAAGGACGAGGACGGTTCTAACGGAGAAAAAAAAAAGAATCGACTGTTAGGCGGTACAAAGTTCAGTCAGCTAGTTGATAATAAAACCCAGAAATAGTCTGTAATAATGTTGTATGGACATGTGGCAGACGCCCAGTGTAAAATCGAATTATTATCATCTTTCTTCTTAGGTATACATAAAACTACGTGGGAATTTCCAAAAGCCCTCTTTTATATCACTCCTACACTCCCAAGGAACATACATGCCAAATTTCAGCTTTCTGCGTCTAGTAGTTAATAGTTAGGTTAGGTAGCTGGGCGATATCTGTCAGTCAGTCAGTAACGCAAGAATTTTAAATACATTGATTAATTGCCATAACTGACATTATAACACCGCAGAGCTTTTTAAACAATTTATTTATTTAATAACTTTATACACACGGAAGCGTATAAAGGCGGAGTTAATGCCTAAGGCATTCTCTCCCAGTCTACCTTAGAGTGGTGCAGAGATTAAAAGCAAGTGTATTGTAGAAGTGAGTGAAGAAGGACATTTATAGCATAAACATAATACATATTTTAAAAAATACATAAATTTGACCTAGGCGGACGTTCTCTGACTAGATTGGAGACAACCTAAAAACAGGACAGGTTAGAACTGCCCTGAACAGAAGAGCATGCATGAGGAAGCTGACCCATCAGCTTCCTCATGCATGTTCTTCTTTCTCTCTTGCTTCATTCACTCCCAAGGGAATGAAGCAAGAGAGATATGTCAGGATCGTTGCAAATGGCGCGATGGCGTTCCGTAGTCTCTGCCTACCCCTCCGGGAAATAGGCGTGAGTCTATGTATGTATGTACGTACATTTGATAAAACACGAACACATTAATAATTAAGTATACAAAATATATAGTAATCATAAACTAATGGTACCGCCATATCTAAATATAATAATATTAAATATAAGTATACATACACTAAATACTAATATACATAAACATTTATTAAGATACTTCTGCCAACTTATCCAACAATTGAAGCAAGAAACATGAAATCCATCCACTAAGGAAAGATTTTCTACTATTCAATCTATAAGGCGATACAGTTACTCACAGCTAGCTTTATAAAATGGAACCTATAGCTAGAATGCTTTAAATCTGGTAAGACTGCGGACCCCGAGTTGCAACTGGGTTAACGCTAGTAGGATGATATTTGGAAATATATAATGCATGGATTACAAATTATTAATTATCGCTTGTCCCGTGCCTCGGAGAGTACGTTATCGTTATGCCGTCGGTCCCGGTTGTCACGAAAATTTTTGACAGTCGTTACAGGGCGTCAGTACCTTCTTAATCAACTGACACTAGTCTAAACGTGGAATATCGCTATCCCTTCGGGTTGCGGAGGTCAGACAGGCAGTCGCTCAGTGGAAAAGCTAATATTCAGCCAAATCCGGTTAGACTAGTAAACAAACCCCAGATTGAAACTATACTTATATAGGTTACCATAGAACATTCTCTGATTAGTTTAGGCTTAGGCACAAATTACCGTGTCTGAGCTTGTCCGAAAATAATAGAATACTACAATTTAAGGTGGGAAATGCCCATCTGTTGTACAAAAATAATAAATTTACTGATCGCGTAAAGCCAGTTTTATCTTATTATCATCCATCACGCAAAAAGAAAGTAAAAGTAAGAATATTAGACAACTTGTCCTATAGTACGAATATTACTGACGCGCACGATATTTTACTGCGCAATGAAATGATAGAACTATTTATGTAACGAAATATTGTAATAACATAAATAGCGCTATGTATCAAACTTTGTACGTACATATGGCAAAATATAATTTCACGGGCGCCTTAAAAAGTTGACAGAATCGGGATATTTTTTGCAGAATAAGTTTTCTTTCTAGTTCAATAATCACAAATTTGCACAAATGGCGCAATAATTAGCCCAGGTTTATAAACTATCCCACTGCTGGACACGAGCCTCTTCTCAATATTAGGATTAGACAATAGTCCACTATGCTCGCTAAGAGTTACAATTTTCCAAAAGCGCCCCTAACGGAGAGTAGCAATCGATAGAGACCGCTAGGGGTCGCATTTAGAAAATGTAGGGAAGTTGTCCCCGTCGACTAGTCTATCGTCGATCGTGACGATCGAGTGCAAACTCGTACTAGACCCCCAGAAGTATATTGGTAGCGTTGAAATGTAATACCCACTTACCTTCTCAACAAGTGCGAGACCATAAATGCAGTCAGTTGCACATAGTTTTTTTTATTATGCCTCTGCTTTAGATACAAAAACAAACGTTCTAATTCAGTTGGTGAGGAAACTAGGGCTTTTTGTTTCGGCCCCAGGCAGGGTGTGTAGTAGAAGATACAGGTTCTGCCTAATTCAGGATTAGATGACCTTGTGTAAGTTATCGTAGGATCTCATCAAAATAACATTATTATCTCAACTTTCAATACTTTCTCAATATTTTCCAAATATATTGCTACGCTGTAAAGAGCGCTAAGTCTTAAAGAACATCATCCTACACTTAGTTTGCAATATATTATTTGATTTGATTATAAACATATCAAAGTTGGATCTCCACTTCCTTTACTTTCAAACAAGAAACAAGATAATCCACAATCTCCATAATAAAATAATCTGGCGATCAAATTATAACCGTCCGTTGTCTTATCTATATCTGAGCTCTCTATAACTTGTGGGTTATCTTTCTGTTCGTTATCTAATGCATAGTGCGTGTAAGATGGCACTTATTAAAAGCCTTTTACTTTGTAAAGATAACCCGCCTTACCTGTATATTGTATAATTAGAGAGTGTTATTTTGTACTGACTTTTTGTTTTGATCGTGCAGTTGTTTACGGAATTGAATTTGAATGTTTTATAGTGGTTCGTTTTAAATATTGTCGACTATAATGTTTTTTTTTTACCATGTTTAACAAACACTATAAACCAAAAATAATAAGGCTTATTATTAACTAGAGGACGCCAGCAGCTACGCCTGCATTTTTTTTAATTTACCTGTTTTGGCCGATCCCGTGGGAATTTCGGAAAATCCCTTCTTAGTGCACCCCTACGGTCCCCAAGGAACATATATGCTAAATTTCAGCTTCCTGCGCCCAATAGTTTCGGCTGTAGCGTGTCTGTCAGTTAGTCAGTAACGCAAGGATTTTATATATTAAGATTACTTATATCACGGTATTGATGTCACTTGCAAGCAAAAATATACAATAGTGTCATGGAGCTATTATTCTTAGTTCCATGATAAGTGTTTTTTGATATGCAAACGACATTTACTCTCATGGTGGTAAAACAATTGTATTGTTGACAATATAAAGATATTTGTTTGTTACACTCAAAGGTGTTTTTAGATTGGTCTGGCTATTGAGTTCTTATCAAATGTTTTTTTTTTTATCATCCTATTAATGTGCCCACTGCTGAGCAAAGGCGACCTTAGACCGCCATGCATCCCTGTCCTGTGATATGTCTGGCCAGTCGTTGTCAAATGCATCCGTTTCGTCCCGCCCTAACCGTTTAGTTTTGCCGCGTCGTTGTCTACTATCAAGTGGCACTCCAAGGGTAGAAAAATTAAGCAATAAAAATTTATTAAGCATTTTTTCGTGGTCAGCTTAGCAGATAGAAGAAAAGATTTTTTGTGTCATGGCCAAATATGAAATGCTGTTAAACTCTTCTGTATTTAACATGTATGTAAAGAGACACATTTATCACATCTTAATACATAAGTATATATATCAAATCTTAATACATTAAGTATAAACAAAGCGGCGGTAGCCCAGTGGTGTACGTAACGGACTGCCGAGACGATGGTCTCGGGTTCGATCCCCAGGTACATCGGGCACACACCTCTGACTTTTCGAAGTTATGTGTGTATTAAAAATGTTAATTATCGCTCGCTTAATAATGTGCCCGGTAGATGGCAATAGGCTCGCCTCCTATTACATTGGGACCGAAACATATCTGGCGAAGTGTGGGTGTGTAATACACCTCTGCCTACCCCTTCGGGGATAAAAGGCGTGAAGATATGTTATGTTATGTGTTATGTTAATACATAAGTCCCAACACAATTAAGTATGAGATAGGTTCATTCTCAGCAGTGTCGATGTCGATTTATCTGACTGGCTGTCGTATCTAATCAGTACACGTCCACCCACCGTCAATACCCCATGACTAGTCTAGCGGAATACCTGTATACAATTTACAACTTTCTTTATATTATATTGCCTTTTTAGCTGGCTATAAATACCTATGTTCATTACGACAAGAGAAAGGCAAACAAAGAAAAATTTTGCCGTCTTAATTATTCTGTCTTACTTAAATGACGTTTGTGCCCATCTTATTAGGTACTGGAAATAAATTATTTATTGTTGTTATAAAAATGTCCTTACAGCAAAGACCTAATAAACGGCTACGTAGAGGGTCGCGAATTACAGGATTTTACTAACTTTAATCGATAGCAAATGTAAGTAGGTAATACAATAAGGTGTCATACTGTGAAAAGTTACAGTGCCGTTGTGCTGTTTGCAAAGAACTAAAACAATTATGATAAATATTCCGAATCAGAATCACTGAATCAGTCACTTATGCACATGAGATGGTATTGCTAATGTAATAAAAAGTTATTACATGTTCATAAAGATATTGTAGTAACTATAGTATAAAACAACTTCCTCAGACATAATTCCAATGATTATTTTGATTACTTTTAATCTGAAATTCTTAAACTAAATAAGGAGATTCTGGTTTCGGTACTCTGAAACACTATGCGTAATGAAATTGTTACCATCTCTTTCAACTCCTCCGCTGAAGGTGCAAATATTACCTGATCATCAGCTTAAAAGTTATTTAGCGACTATTTTTATTTTTACCTAATTGAAGTATTTTTGCACCTGGCCATACACTTTTGATTCTCACTTTAAAATAAGGCTGAGTTCACTTAATGTAGACATACAGAAGACAGTCTACAAAAATATCCAGTTAAGCTCATGTTGCTGGTTATTTTTTTCTTTTTACAAAAAAAAAAAATATTGTGAAGATTTTGCGCGGTCCATTTATGCTTAGTACCTACCATGATTACTATAGCAAACCTTTTATCGTCGAAATGCAATATCAATACCTATTATTCAATCATGAATCGCCTTTAATTGTTTGCTTTCAAGTCTAACTAGATTTTTCATAGATAAGCATCACCAATAGATTATTTCAAAACATTCCACAGCTTTTATCATAAAACAGTAAAAAAAACTCATCAATAATGTGACGGCCATTTTGTATTGTGAGTGCGACAAGATGGCGTCGAACAGTGTGTTCCGTTTCTTGATACTGCTCGCGGCGCTAGTGTGGATCCTGGCTGAAGACAAGAATGAAACTAAGAGATATCCGTGGACCAATGGAAGCTGGTTGTAAGTATTTTATAATTTTTAGTAGCTATGCTTGTGATTTTAACAGGAATGTTCATCCTGCGAATGCAATTATTATTTACTTCATTTGAAACATAAAACTTTACAATAAAATACTTTTTTAAACTAACTGGTTCTTGTTCGACATTTCAATGTGTGTATAAATATACACTAAGTATAGCAATAGCTAGCACGGGCTGTTTCTGCAACTCTCCTTTCTGACGTGAATTTCGCGTACTGGTGGGAATAACTGATCCACCAAAATTCGACTACGAAACTCTTAGAGGTAAGCCAGCAGACTCTTGACGTTGCCCACTGCCTCTGGTGCGTGGTGCTGTGCCTGGTCAGTTGTAACTAAGTAGGTATGAATCCCACTGCAAGTTGGCAGACGACAGTTTCCTTGGATCCCACGTAACGATGTACGGTACCTAAAGGGATTGTAAGATTAAAAAAATAATAGCTTTTTTATGAGCACAGGTCCTTGAATGTAATCCTGGATGCACAGCTGACGTTTGCCTTGAATAAGTTTGGCCTACTATACAATATAGGACATTCAAACTGCTGTAAATAATGCAGAATATACCATTCCAATTCAATACAAACAGGCCGTACAACACACTACAGAAATATAACTATTCGATATTAATCGTAACTCTGTACCTACATCGATCGTACCTATGCAAATAAAGTTTAATATTTCGTCTAGACGCGTGCTCAGGTGCTCCATAACAAGTAATAAAGGTTCACTTTATATCGAAACATGGACGAATATTGATTTCTTTGAAATACGATGTATTTTGTACTTTGTATGTAGTAATAAGGTAGCGACATCCGAGTGGAAATACCGATATTCCTATGCAAAGGTCATTCATCATTCTCCGAGCGTTATCCCAGTTTCAATCTGGGGTCCGCTTACTAGTCTAACCAGATTTGGCTGAATATTAGCTTTTCCACGGAACGACTGCATGTCTGACCTCCGCAACCCGAAGGGATAGCGATATTCCCGGGTTTAGGCGAGTGTCAGTTTATTTAGAAGGTACGCCCTGTAACGACTGTCTAAGAATCTTCATGTCAACCGGAACCGACGGCTTAAGGTGCTCTCCGAGGCACGGGGAAAGCGATAATCAACAATTCAACACGCACATGACTCCGAAAAGTCATTGGTGCGCGCCGTGGATTCAAACCCAATACACTCTGCATGGCAGTCTGTTGGTATCTCCACTAGGCTATCCCTGCCTACTTTCCTATGCAGAGGGTATTGGGTTCAAAATCTACGGTGCGCACCACTGTCTTTTCGAAGATACGACAGTAAATTGTTATTCATGGCTTGTCCCATGCTGTCTGCTATGACGATGACGGTCGTTACAAGGAGTCAGTACCCATGAATAAACTGACACTGGTCTATGCTATGGAATATCGTTCCCTTTGGATAACGATGGTCAGATGGCAGATGCTCTGTGAATAAGCTATCAAACCTAGCAAATTAAAAACTAGCAATAATTGATATTCAAAGCGAAATCGCTATGTACAGTCGAACAACTTCCCGCTAGACCATAAGGGTGAGAATCGCTCAGCAAGACATCGTCGCTTCCAGTGCTACTTTACACAAACATTGACATTCGTACACAAAACCAGTTTCTAGAGTGGCTCGACTGTATGAGCGAGCCAAGGGATTTTATCCAAACTGGTTCACCGCCGACTTGTTTGATTGTACCTACAAAAATGTATCCTTCGAATTGTGTCAGATGATTTATGGAAGTGAAGGTCATACTGCGCCGACCCGATGCAAATTAGGACTACGGCAAGAGGATAATGTAGGTACTCCAAACTGCGTATCTATGACCAATACTTAGTAAATTCTAATGTACATATATTGCTCTGACTCTTCGGAATCACTGGCAATATGTCAATGTTCTTGTTAATCTCAACCATGATTGCAATCTGTCCGCTCCAAATAGGTGCAGTGAGTTATTCTCGTTGGTTTCTCCATTAACTTGTAAAATCATTTTAACCTGCTTCCCAGCGCGTCATACATTTCTTGCTAATACAACTTACTTACTACTTTCTAGGGACTTTAGAGAAATGTCTTTAAGATTTGATTATTAGGTATGGTACGATAAGTACTGTGAATACAATTCGTATTTGGAAACATTTTAAGAGGGCACTTTGCTAGACTCCGTGCTGCTTCTGAGAATTCGGAAAAGCTCAGTAACACTTTTGCCCGACCCGGGAATCGAACCCTGGACCCGGAGGTCAGCAGACGCTTACGCTATGCACAGGACCGCGGCGTCAACCTGCGAAGACAGTAGGTAAGTATTGTGTGCTATTTATAAATACTTTAAGATAAAAGGACCTTTTGAAACATTCGTGGTAGTGTAAAGGTAACTAAAATGTTTATCCGAATAAATTACACGTACCGCAGATATAATATGGGTAGTATTTAACTCTCTCTCAATATAATCCCGGATTTCTACAAAAAAAATACCGTTGTTCCACCAAATATACTTATTGCACCACTAAATATACTCACTAAAATATATCATAACGAACACCTGTTTATCAACCGTTGCAAATCTCTAATATTAAAATTAATCCTTTTAGTTAAAGAAGTATTTCAAATTTTACTTTTACTCAACAACCAAATAACAAGTTATTTGGTAGTATTAAGATAAACTAAGTTCACGGAGCCCTGCTCCGCAGGGCTCCTATTTTAGGGTGCAGGGTCACAAGAAAACCTAACATAACCTATTAAGTTTCCCAAGCCGACGAGACTTTTCATATTAAATGATACTTTATGGAAAGATTGGCATATTTGATGTGCAATGAGTATTTTAGTGTTTGATTATTATTTTAGTGTACAATAAGTATTTTAGTGAAAGAATAAAGTTTTTTAGCGTAACGCACTCAGAGTGTTGGTTAAGATTTTTGATGCACTGTTAAAAATATCCCATATAATATTATGATCATAGAGAATGTTGGTAACTCAAAAACTGTTTATTATAAGGTACAAGGCTATGCTCCCAGTTTTGCTCTCGTAAAGGTCTGTAACTACAGCAAACCGGCATCAGCAATGTCGGCAGGTAGCCGATGTGCTATTCCAATGTATATTCTATGCAACTGCATGGTTTTCTGAAACATGCATACAACCTTACAAGCTTTCGAGTTTATAACATCACGGTCCTAGCATAATCCCAGTTGCATCCTTGGGTTCGCTTAGTAGTGTAACCAGCAGGCCGATTCAGAATTTCACGAGTTCTAATCGTACGATATTATGTCAAATTATTGTCCTCGTCTTTTAGCCGCCTATCAGAGATATTTTGAACAAATATTCATTGAATTCCGTTTATTTATTAATTTAATTCATACTGAATGCATAAATTTGATAGGAAATGCGATAGTTTTGTCAAAAAATGAGGTAGCCCGTTTGACAATTAATGGAATCGAATGTCAAATTCGATATCGAAAGATTCTGAATCGCCCCCCAGATTTGACTGAATATTAGTTTTTCCACAAAGCGACTGCGATCTGACCTGAAAAGCCATAAGACGGGTTTAAAAATAAAGTAATCCTTTGGTATATTATGACTATTTTAATGACACATTACAATGAACATGTGAAGGTCTTGTTCAATTCTAGGTTCCATGGATTTTCTTCGGCCAAACACCCAAAACCGGTACCGCAATTTTGTGACCTGACTGCTTGTGAACGTCAATGTTATTGACTCCTGAAACAAATTAGTAGAAATAATGTATTTATATACGAAGGTCCGTGTCCGTGTGGTGACGGATTAAGAATACGGAATGACAGCACCTCCGATCATCCCATGGGTGTCGTTAGAGCCGACAGAGTGAACATATTATGCAGAGAACAGCACTGTAAGAGAAGGAAAACTTGATACCAACCCTATACCAACCCGTTTGGCCAGCGTGGTTTAGTAGGTCAATTCCTCCTTTCAAAGGAGAGGCCTAGTCCAGCAGTAGACTGTTAAAGGCTGATGATGATGATACGAAGGTCGTGGCATGACAGATTTAGAATACAAAACTACCCACTCGTAACTATGTAAAACATACATTTTGCCGTTGTTAAAGTTCAATATTGTATCGAACAATCAACCCTTTTTTCGGGTGCCTAGATTTAGGGCACTTATTCATCACAGTCATTTGTCGATGGGAAAAATGCATGGAAAATGTTCGCATCTATACGACTCAGATGCAATCAAGAGCTCTAGTTGCCACACTAGAGCCAGTGGCGGCGCTAGGCGTCGGCGACGTCGGCGACCGCCGACGGCCTCGCGCCTGAGGGGGCCTCGCAAGAAGTTTTACAAGTTACATACTTAATTTCATTTTGCCAATCATCCTGGCTTAGGTAGCCGACACCGAACAATTCAGGAAAAAGCTAAGCAAATGATAATGACTTTAATTATTTTCGAACACGTGCGTGACAAGATCTGTGTTGGGTGAAAATTTTTGAAGTGTCAGTTATTTATTCATACATTATTTTATAATTTAGCTCACTTAATTTTAACGGTTTTTTTTACTACGCAGTAAACGGGGCCTCGCCATCGATTTAAAAGGCCTCGCGAACTTGATGTCGCCGACGTCCACATGTGGTCTAGCGCCGCCACTGACTAGAGCTAAGAACCCACCAATCAGAAGATCCTCTCTCTTCTTGGAGAAACGTTTTACATTTAGTTTATTCCATAACATCTAATTTACATTTAGTTTATTATAAGTGTATACTCACTTGCAGAATACCTCCGCTTACGATGAACCCATTACTGCCAGTCCCGTCCATGTACAGCACTACTGTGAACCCGGTGATTATGATATCTGCCATATCACGTGATGCATGGCCCTGAAACAAACAGAAATCATCATCATCAGCCTTTAACAGGCCAGCTGGACTGCTGGACTAGGCCTCTCCTTTGAAAGAAGGAATTGGCCTACTATACCACGCTGGCCAAACGGGTTGGTATAGGGTTTGTATCAAGTTTTCCTTCTCTTACAGTGCTGTTCTCTGCATAATATGCTGCCTCTGTCGGCTCTTATGACACCCATGGGATGATATGGGCTGGTGACATTCCGTATTCTTAATCCGTCACCACACGGACACAGGAATAATGTGACAAAATACATGTGAGGGAAGCTATAAATGCTCTGCCAATCTGGTTGGAAAAAACAGACGCCGGAGTCAAAAGTTCGACTGCTCAGTTGGCGTAGTGGTTTAAGCGGCCGCCTCGCCGCTTGACACTGCGCCGAGTGTTGTGGGTTCGATCCCCACACGAGACAACACTTTGTGTGATTCATAAATTGTTGTTTCGAGTCTGGGTGTTCATTGTGTCCGTTAGTTGTATGTTTGTATATTTGCCTGCGACACAGGATGTGATCCTAGAGCGGGAGTTGTCTTTAAGAAAAAGGGAGAAATGTTGGATGATGATGATATTGAGTCTGTAGTGAAACTTTATACATCTCGGTATACATTGACGCTGCGCGAAGAAAGTGTCTCACTAGAAATAAATGTTGTATCGCGAGAGACACATTTACATAAGAGACACGTTACATAAGAGATTGCCCCATATGAGAATCGAACTCATGACACACGGCAGTACTGAGGCAAATACTTGAACAATATCTTAATACGTACGCCTTGTACGCAAGATGCAGATTTTTTAAATATTGATATAATTGATCAGCTGTGGAATATAATACTAGTAGTTATATTGTAGCTAACATATGCCCATCAGTACCTACAATGACTTACATGTTCATCAACATTAGCCTTTAACAGTCCACTGCTGGACTTGGGCTCTCCTTTGAAAGGAGGAATTGGCCTACTATACCTCGCTGGCCAAACGAGTTAGTATAGGGATTGTATCAAGTTTTCCTTCTCTTGCAGTGTTGTTTTCTGCATAATATGCTCCCTCTGTCGGCTCTTACGACACCCGTGGGATGATATGGGGCGGTGACATTCCGTATTCTTAATCCGTCACCACACGGACTTACATGTTACTCGTATGTTAAATAGAAACATGGACCCAACAAAGAAACCCTGAAAAGGACCCAGCGTATGAACAGAAAGTGATATTAGACTCCTGACAAGAACTGTTCAAGGACTTTTGTTATTGTTCTAAAACCTGGAGTCATAAATATTATTTCCGCAACCTATACTCATCTATTTTCTTGGGTTTACGCGAATGTTAAACGTTGGCTAGTAATAAAAATGTAGTTTCTAGATCATTCGGTTTAAATGTAAAAACAAGTGAAACCAATATAACGCGATAAAATCCGTAAACTGTAGTTTAATTTCAATCTATACTCATCTCTTAAATATTATGGTGCACCCATATTGCTGATAAAAGGTTTTCAAACATTTTCTTACACTAATACATACATTTACTCATAGATGTTACTTGTTGAAAATATCCTGTTTAAACATCGTAATTTCAATAGGGAAGCTGGTTGGAATGTTCCTGTTGCTTGGGAGCCTGTTATCAGGCTAATGAAACCCAAGAAGGAAAAAGTCACCAAAAGACATCAAGACACTATGAGCACATTCTGCGTAGATAGTAACACCAATAGTTGAAAAATGTTCGAGTACTTTGAGATAACTTTTAAATTCAAGACAAAGACAAATACCACCTCAGTCTGCCGTGAACATGAATCCTGTAAAGAGTTCGAAACGCCGGCTAGTAATAAATATGTAGTTTCTAGATCATTCGGTTTAAATGTAATAACCAGTGAAACCAATATAACGCGATAAAATCCGTAAACTGTAGTTTAATTTCAATGTGTAACATTAGCGTAAACCCAAGAAAATATTATGTTACATGTTGTTAGGATTCGTTACATATTTTGAGTCTCCCACACTGATAGAAAGTTTTAATAATATTTGTAAACATTTTAAAGTAGCACACCTTAAATTCTATGTAGAAATAATTTCATTATCAGTCTTCAAAGGACCATTCGACTAACGTAGAGAATGGTTTTTGACTAATGTACAGGCTGATTTGTTATCGCTCGTATTCCCTTCAGAGTATTTTTATCCCCTACATATGTAAAGGACTCCATTATGGCCCTATAATCACCTTCCGAAGGGAATACGAGCAATTACAAATCACCCTGTATATGTACTTACTAATGTAGTAAAATAAATAATGTTCTACGTACTCACGTTAGCGTGAGGATAGCTGAGGGTCAGGTTTACATCTTGTTCCGGGAATATCCAAGAGTTTGTACCGTACATTATTAGATTAATGCCTGTCAAAAAAAACATAATAAAGTTTGGTAAAGCTGTTGCTAAGAGCATATACGAATATATTTATGGACTTAGCAACAGCTTTATCTAGTTCGCTTGTTAATTTGACTTAGCAATCGAACTAAAGCATTTTATGAGCTTTACTTTTAAGACAAAAAAAAAATAATAACCTCATCTTAAAGACTTATAGAAAAATAAATGTGATAATGATTTTAATGTTATATATATTTCGTAATAATGATGGCAAATTCTAGACCGTAACTAGGGGTCATTTTGCTGAAATTATGGATAATTACTGGCCATAAAATTTTCTGGGAATCGGTGTTAGGCGCAACTCTGGTAAGCCATCTGAGATTAAAGATACATATTGCTTAAAATTGTTGACGTTTTCTCGAGTTAAGTAAAATAATTATATGTATAAAAAGAAAATAAAAATATTGATCTTGTTTTAATATATTGTGATTAGT
Source organism: Euclidia mi (assembly GCA_944739405.2). NCBI lineage: Eukaryota > Metazoa > Arthropoda > Insecta > Lepidoptera > Erebidae > Euclidia > Euclidia mi. The sequence continues at coordinate 9,553,605 of OX123192.2, read as the reverse complement.
GCCTAGCCTAGTGGAGATACCAACAGACCGCGATGCAGAGGGTATTGGTTTCAATTCCACCGCGCAAACCACAGAGCTTTCGAAGTTATATGCGTATTAAATATTTGATTTTGGCTTGCCCAGTGCCACGTTAAGCCGTCAGTCCTGGCTGTCATGAAGATCTTTGACACTAACGCTAATCTATAGGTACCATGGAATATCGTTATTCCTTAACTAAAATTGCAACTGGGATAACACTAGGAGGATGATATATTGTTATTTTTTTTAGACTCATGCCTATGCGGGCGTGAGTCCCCGAAGAGGTAGGCAGAGGTGTAATAATACACCCACATTTCGCCATGAATTTTAGGTCTCACGTAATAGAGGGCGAGCCTATTGCCGTACCGGGCACATTACCAGACTCTGTGCTGCTACTGAGAATTTTCTAACGGAAAAACCCAATAACACTTTGCTTGACCCGGGAATCGAACCCGAGACCTCCCAATCCCACGCGCACATTTATGCCGCGAGACCTACGAGGCAGTTTATGATATATTATGATTTTGGAATTTGTTGCTTTTGGAACTTGTTGAATTTGTTGATATTTGAAATTAGCGGTTGTGAACTTGTGACTATAAAATTTAAAGCTTCGGCAAATGTAACAATGTCATGGATCTTGCAATTCATTCAACCTGAACATCCGAAGTATCTCTGCAAATATGTCTGGCTTATTGACACTACTTTCTAGAATGTCTGTATCACATGATATAGTAATTCTCACGGAATGCTGGCTAACCTTCAACCCCAATATTCCCACACTGGATGGCTACAAGTACTTTATAACTGCTAATACCTTCAACAAAAACGATGGAGTTGTGGTGTATATTAAGAATAACATAACTAATATTATTGTTATTGAACAGAATCTTATGGACGCTAACTGTTTACAAATAAAAATAGGAAATGACATATGTATACTTGCAATTTACAGGCCTCCTTCATTTAAAGATATTTCGAACTTTTTAAACTCTATAGACCAAATATTAAATGCAAATCGTTCATTTAGCAATTTCGCGATTATAGGTGATATTAATGTGGACATAGTTGATGGGAACACACATACGAGATCACAGGAATACCTCAACCTTCTAGCTACACACGGCCTCTTGCCAGCTCACACCCAAGCTACCCATGATAAGACCTGCCTTGATCACGTATTCCTAAAAACTAAACTACGTGCCGTTACTATTGTTATCGATTCTACAATTACTGACCATAATGCCGTTTTAGTTACACTTGATAAAGTAAAAATTGATCAGCAGCGTGTCATAAAGACTAAAATAGACTATTCACAGTTAGAAAATCATCTGAAATCCAGTAACTTTTCCTATATTTATGAATGTACGGATGCAAACATTGCCCTCGAATACTTTGTCAATTCATTAACCAGAGCACTAAAAATAAGTACTAAAATATATACTGTACCGCATCGTCTGAGAATTATGAAACCATGGATTACTCCGGGCGTGCTAAGATGTATGAAGAATAGAGACAGAATGTACATTAAATTGAAAAGAGCACCTAACAATGAAATATTAAAAACAACTTTCAAAAGATACCGTAATTTCTGTACCGCCATAATAAAAAAACTTAAAATTGAATATGAAAGAGACGAATTAAACAAGGCTAAAGGGAACCCAAAAATGATGTGGAATATAATTAAAAAAGTTACTCACACTGAGAGGACAAACACACCAGCCACGGCTTTACTAAAAAATAAAGGTTCCGTTGATGAATCCATCAATGACGTCAATGAAACCTTTACCAATATGGGGAAACATTTGGCGACCATGATCACAAAAACTATTAGTAACACCATCAACACTGATGATATACCACCTTATTGGTCACACCCGCATTCACTCACATTTTTGGAAACTGATGAGGCAGAAATAGAACATATCATCCTTTCATTGCGCACAAACTGTGCAATTGGTATCGATGGCATATCTTCCAACATCCTAAAGCAGTTCAGACTAACACTGTTACCTCCATTAACCCACATATTCAATCTCTGTATACAGAACGGTGATTTCCCACATCTACTAAAGAGGGCACTAGTTCATCCTATCTACAAGTCTGGGGATAGAGACTGTGTCACGAACTATCGACCTATTTCTGTATTGCCAACATTGTCCAAAATTTTGGAGAAAATCATGAACAGTCGTCTTAGAAACTTTCTTGATGCCAATAATATTTTATCGGAAAACCAGTATGGCTTTCGAAACCATATTTCCACGAATGACGCTGTTCATGATCTCAGTAATCATTTAGTAGAAGCATTGGATAATGGTGATAAATGTTTGGGCATTTTTCTGGATCTGGCAAAGGCATTTGACACGGTCTCTATTCCCACTCTACAGAAAAAGCTTGAAAGAATCGGTGTTAGGGATATGCAGCTAAAATTGTTTGAAAGCTATTTAACTGACCGATCACAATGTGTAAAGATAGGAGAACATCTTAGCAATAATCTGCCAATAGAACATGGCGTGCCCCAAGGCAGTATACTGGGCCCTACACTCTTCCTAATTTACGTAAATGAGATGTGCAAAATAGAACTAGAACATGGTAGACTTTTCGCATTCGCTGATGACACAGCTCTTATCTTTAGAGGGCGCACATGGGAAGAGACATTTAAAGCAGCTCAGATTGGTTTGAATAAGATAACCCACTGGCTTGCTCTCAACTCTCTTTCACTCAATGTGAAAAAAACGAAATACCTTATATTTCGTATTAAGAAACCAACCATATCTTTGAACGATGCTAAATACTCCATTGTAGTACACAACCACACATTGAATACCCATTCCACATGTAACTGTCCAAAATTAGAAAATGCTACAAGCGTAAGATATTTAGGTGTGATACTAGATGATCGATTAACCTTTACGCAACACATAGAACTGTTAACGGGCCGAATTCGTAAACTCATCTTTGTATTCAAACATCTAAGACATGTGGCCGAGCCTGACGTACTAAAGATGGTCTACTATGCCCTTTGCCAAACGTTGATAGGGTATTGTATCTCCTCTTGGGGCGGGGCATCCAAAAGCCACTTAATACGAGTGGAAAGAGCTCAGAGAGCAGTACTAAAAGTGTCCACTTTTAAGCCCTTCAGATACCCCACGAGGGACCTTTACGAATACTGTCAGGTCCTCACTGTACGACAACTTTTCATGCAACAAATTATATTAAGAGAACACTCGTACCTATCAAAATCAGGCCACTACACCTCGTCTTCTCATCAGTCAATCGCTCGTAGGTATAAATTTCCACCTGGTGTTACCCGTAGAACATCATTTAGTCAAAGATTTTTCTGCTTTCTTGGAAGGTTTATTTACACCAAAATAAATAAAGTATTGTCAATAGTTAACCGCAATAAACACGACTGCAAGACTATCGTAAGTGAATGGTTACTCACACTATCATACGACGATACAGAAAATCTACTCCATCCCACAACTTAACACACGCACACACACACACATACACACATACGCACACACACACACACACGCACACACACACACACATTCTAATATGCAAGGTTTATCAAAACTACTTAATATTACTTTTCTTTTTCTTTATTTATTTTTGGCAATTGTTTTACAATATTTATATTAAAACTGTCTCAATGCTTTATTATGTAAGTTCTGTGTTGTGTCATTAGAAGGTTGCTGGTACTTATGGCTCAGGTTCTCCTATTTTAAGTACTAGCCGCACATATATTGTAGCTAACTATATGTTTTCATTTAAAATTGTACATAATTTTGTTATGCTTGCTTGTGAAATAAATAAATAAATAAAATAAAATAAAATAAAATAAAATAAAATAAATTGAAGTAGGTAATATCATTGTTGTATTATTTTTATTTAAATGTTAGGCTTTTATCAATGAGATGAGGTAATTTTTATTTTGTATGCGATCGATGTTTACCTATTTGATTAGCCAGTTTAAACTGATCTCTGTTTTCTTTGCAAGTATTTACAAGGCCATGTCTACTAATACTGGCATTTTTGTGTGATGTATCGACGCAGGTACGTACCTACTCGATATTTTTGCATACTTTATGACAGTCTACACCCTCTTATAATCACTGATAGCAAATTATCGATAATATCGATTAAAAATAAAACGATTACAGAAATAAAGTTGATTATGCAAACAATAACAATCAAAAACGTCATAAATCGAAATTAGTTGCAATAGACAGTATACCCTATGACTAATGCGTTTAAAGTCCATTATCTCAAAACAAAAAAGGCCAGTATAGATTGGCTCAGCTTTGGAATCAAATACATGATGCTACGTCATTAGACACTATCATTAATGTTATAATTTATTCCTTATCGCACAAGATATTATTCTATTCAGATAAAACTGAAATCCTAGTAGGGGTTGATTTTATGTTAAGACGTTTCACAGAACTGTCGCCTTTCCCATTTTGATTGGTGTAGAGGCAAGAGTCGGCCACTGTGTTGGGGAAAGTCGTGTGCTAGCTAAACCCGTGGTAGGACTATTATAGGTAGGTACGGTAAGAAACCTACACTAACATTTAGATACCCGTTTGAAATTGTTATTTCGTGTATTGGAGGTAAATTAAGATAAAAAAAATTAATGAAAGATAGGGTCATATATTATCGGATACTGTTTGAAATAATTTTAGGTGAACAAGTCTAATGTTTATAGAGTACTACCAAAATATATTACAAATGCATAGCAACAGCCTGTATAACATCGATTCCACCCTACGCAGTAAAAAAATTTACTATAAGTCGTCAAGCTTTTGTAAAACCAAGCATAAATACTTCATTTCTATCCATTATTATCATTTCTATTAATTTAATTTTTCACTCTCCTATTTTTACTGATCATGATGTATACGCATATTCAGGAACCTAGTTAAGTTTATATTCTATTGTTTATATATGTTTGCCACAAATGTACCTACTAGATTCTCTCATGTATGTATGATTAAATAAATTTTCCAGTAAAGTGATTCATTAACAGGGAATTATACGCAAATAACAAACAAGTACATTTTTTAACAAACTGTCATGGTATACCTAATCGTGATCTGTCAAAAGCTTGTCAAGCTCATGGTGCTGCCAACGCATACAGAAAGGCATAGGTAATTTTTGTATTTCTCGGAGAAAGAAACCTTAAACTGGCCATCCTGACTGACTGGCTTTAGGTTAAAACTAACTTATGTTAGGGACTAAAAGTACAAACAGTAATAATAAACATAAAAGTGAAAACAATATCCAAAAATACCAAGGTACCTTCCGCGGAAAAAATCTTATCTTTGCAAAACTAGCTGACGGTACGGTTTTTTAAATATTTGCTATAAAATTTTAATACTTTTTTATACAAACCTTCTCCTGACAATAACGAACACATAAAATAAAGATTGATCTAATTTTGTTTTTTAAAGTAATAGGCGGCAAACGATCAGGCGATCCGTCTGCTCGTTTGCCGCCTTTTTTTTTATTAAAATAAAATAATAGATGGCAAACGAGCAGACGGATCGCCTGATGGTAAGCAATTACCGCCGCCCATGGACACAAGCAACACCACAGGAGTCACAAGTGCGTTGCCACCCCTTGGGGTTGGGAAAAGGGATAGGATGAGGAGTGGGATGAGGGAGAAGGAAAAGGGGATAGGGCCTCCGGCACTCTCAAAAAGTTGTACAGTAGTTTAGAAGTTATGCGTGTACAAAAATTTCAGTGACTTATTTTTATTTACATAAGATATCGTAAAATCACTTACCAGTCATATTTTCAACAGAACAATAATATTTATGTATCGTTTTATACAATATTGCGTCCATAGGTGCCGCATCTTCACCGACATCTTCTACAACAGCCACTGGTCTTATAGTAGAACATATCACATCGTATACATAGAAAAGGAGCACAAAAATATATATTCCTTTCATTGACAAGACAGCACTGTATTTACGTAAGCATAACAAAACTGTAAATTAGTAATCAAATCTAAGCAATTAGTACTGAATGATATTGTGAGGTATCAGGTAATTATTATGATAAATAATCTGAATCGTCAGTTTCGTTATCTCGCTGACACGGCGATTAGATTGTAAAGTGTCGTTTGCATTATGAACTCAACTGCGTGTACGTATGCCAAAACTGTTGTCATATTCAAACAAGCTATTTACAACTTTCAGCGACTTTTCGTAGGTAAGAAAGTGATGAATATGCACGTGTAAGGACGAAAAGGGAGAGGGCAACCAAGGAAAAGATGGATGGACTGTGTGAGGATGGATATGAAAGAGAAAGGGGTAAACGATCGGATGACTGGTGACAGAGAAGTATGGAAGCGAGGGACATACTGCGCCGACCCCAAATAAATTGGGACCAGGGCAAGACACTGATGCCACACTTGTATGATTTATAAAAAATATTTAGTAGAAAGTAAATATTTAGTTTTTATCGCATTAACTAATATTGAGTACTAATAATCGTGCCTTGAAGAACACGTTAAGCACGGTATTTTGACAGAATGTTTGCTTTTCCACGGAGCGACCGGCATATACCTAATATCAACTCATAGTAGTAATGATATTCCATGGGCTGAACTAGTTACAGTAAATTCGCCTGAATATCCTACGTACGTATTAAATATTTTTGTGGGCGTGTAAACAGCATTTTATGACTATCAATGAATTTCATATCTGATATCAGCGCAACTAATAAAATGAAAGATTATGTTTGTTCAACAAAAAAAATCTTATTCATTGGTCAGTTACATGAAAAGCTACTAAATAAATACTTTTTTTGGGCTGTCGCCTCTTCATCTCTATAATAGAGAATTGACTGAGAAAGTGTGAGACTATCGACTCCCATCTCGACTCTCAAGCTCAAACTAAACCATTCATGGCCTTTTTTTTATTTTTTCTTCGATGTGGAAATGACTAAAAACCAACCCGTGTTCCTCATGTATCCGTGTTTTTTATTTTTTTTGTAGCATTAGGCGGCAAACGAGCAGACGGATCACCTGATGGTATGCAATTACCGCCGCCCATGGACACAAGCAACACCACAGGAGTCACAAGTGCGTTGCCGCTCCTTGGGCTTGGGAACAGGGATAGAATGAGGAGTGGGATGAGGGAGAAGGAATAGGGTATAGGGCCTCCGGCACTCTCACTCACCGAACGAATCGCAACCGTTTAGGTACCGTTACTTTACGTCGATTTTCTGTGAAAGGGTATTACTTCCCCGGTCGAGCCGGCCCATTCACGCTGAAATCAGCAAGGCTCTACTACCGTAATGTGTCGGAGGGTCGGGTATCACCGAAGCATACCTCGCTAACCCCCGACGGGTATTGGCCCGCCAGATGGTCAGGCGGGCCCCGAACAAAACCCCCTCGGCGGCGGATGAAGGTGTTGGGCTCCGCCGCCAAAACATCCAGTGGCCGCAGAGGATAGGGAGGACGGCAACCTGACAACACCGCATCTCCTCTTCCTCTGCGGCCCCACCGCGACGCAACAATGGTGCGCCCCCAATTGATCGCGGGAGATAGGGCGCGCGGCAACACAACACCGACACGCCTCTCCTCCCGCGACCGCGCCCAACTGCGAGGGACAGACAGAACTGTCCCCCGCACCCGCACCTTTGGACGCATCCTGTGCAGGCCCCCTCCAAGCCCACGCAGAGGGTCCACTCCCGGGATCTCTCTTAGCTTCACCGCGGGTGTCCAAGCCACGGTTACTGAGCTCCCCACCACGACAAGGTGGAGATCTTACAGGAGGGAAACCATTAATGGCCTGTGTCTTTCGTAAAACCTACTTCATCTAGGCACAGTGAGTTCTTAGATGAACAAGACAATACTAAAAGCCGTAGTCTGTTTTTAATAACGATTATTAAAAAAAGACTATTCTACTATACCGTACATGTCTTTCGGCACCATGGTAACAAAGATAAAACTTTGAAGAATTATTTAAATCTAAAACTGCCTCCGTGGTCCAGTGGATAGCGTATGCGACTGCTGATCGGAGGTTCCGGGCTCGATTCCCGGGCCGGGCAAAAGTGTTACCTACTGGGTGTTTCCTGAGTATTCGGACTTTTACTCAGTAGCAGCCCGGAGTCTGGTGGTGTGCCCGGTAACGGCAATAGGCTCGCCCCCTATTACGTGGGACCTAAACATTAATGATGAAATGTGGGTGTAATATTTAACCTCTGCCTACCCCTTCGGGGATACAGGCGTGAGACTATAAAAATATATAAATAAATAAAACTACTAAGTGGAGTGGCGATATACGCAAAGTGGCTGGCAGCAGCTGGATACGAAAAGTCCAAAATCGTGGCGTCGCGTGCCTTCCGAGAGGGCTATATCCAGCAGTGGACTCCAGCAGGCTGAAGATGATGATGATAACTGCCTACTTTGCTTTTTATTCAGTATATTTTAATTGTACATACTTGGTTTTGTTTTTTTCGTTATTGAATAGCAAAATAGCTGATATACTCGTACTTATTTATTAATCTTTTTTAATTCTTATATGATAATCTGATTGATTTAAGTATGTGTCCAAAGTTTGTCGTATCAAATGTTTTCAACTGATAGCTCTGATATGAACAGGAAATTGTAACGCTAATAATTAATAGTATTTACACATAATATAGTATTAAACAAGTACCAAGCATTAGTAGTAACGTTACATCAAACGTGTTGTTAGAAACGCAGCCGTACTGAATGATATTTAACTGCATTTAAAAAATAAATTGTCATGTATGGGAATGGTAAAGTACGACACAAATATGTCAAAAAATAATAAATGAACAATGGCGTTATTTTCGCGTTGTACAATATGTGTGTAGCAATAATAATGTGGTGAGCTGGAGCAGACAATGGACCACTTGCTGATATGCCCTTCTTGCCCGAGCACCTGCACTCAGCTCTGGGAGGCCACTCCTAACGCAATAAGAGTGGCCGAATATTATGCGGGTCTCATATAGCTGAAACCATTGATACGAAGAAGAAGAAGAATGACAAGCCAGCCACTTTGCAGATATCGTCACTCTAGCTCGTTTTAAAAGTATACAATTTTTTCTCTATTTTTTTATAGACATGCCTGTATCCCCGAAAGGGTAGGCAGAGGTGTAATATTACACCCACATTTCGCCATGAATTTTTAGGTCCCACGTAATAGGGAGCGAACCTATTGCCGTTACCGGGCACATGATCAAACTCCGTGTTGCTTCTGATACTTCGGAAAAACCCCATAACACATTTACCCGACCCAAGAATCGAACCCGAGCCTTCCGATCAGCAATCGCCTACGCTATCCACTGGACTACGGGGACAGTCTTATTGCATCTGCATGATAATTTTTAATTATTATTACAAGTTTCTGTCAAAATGTTAAATAACATAAAACCGATAGATGGCGATAGCTGAGTGGAGATACCAACGGACTGCCATGCAGAGGGTATCGGGTTCGAATCCACGGAGCGCACTTTTCGGAGTTATGTGCGTATTGAATTGTTAATTATCGCTTGTCTCGTGCCTCAGAGAGCACGGCGGTCCCGATTATCATGAAGATCTTTGACAGTCGTTACAGGGCGTCAGTACTTACCTTCTTAATCAACTGACACTAGTCTAAACCATGGAATATCGCTATCCCTTCGGGTTGCGGAGTTCAGACAGGCAGTCGCTCTGTGAAAAAGCTAATATTTAGCCAAATCCGGGGCGCGATTCAGAATCGTTCGATATCTCATTTGACATTCGATTCCGTTAATTGTCAAACGGGCTACCTCATTTTTTGTCAAAACTATAGCATTTCCTATAAATTTTATGCATTCAGTATGAAGTAAACTAATAAATAAACCGAATTCAATGAATAATTGTTCAAAATATCTCTGAAAGGCGGCTAAAAGACGAGGACAATAATTTGACATATCGTACGATTACTTGTCGTGACATTCTGAATCGGCCTGCCGGTTAGACTAGTAAACGGACCCCAAATTGAAACTGGGATAACGCTAAGATGATGATGACGTAATAGGGGGCGAGTCTATTGCCGTACCGGGCACATTACCAGACTCCGTGCCGCTACTGAGAATTTCCTGACGTAAAAACCCAATAACATTTTGCCCGACCCGAGAAATCGAACCCAAGACCTCCCAATCTCACGCGCACATTTATGCCGCGAGACCAACGAGGCAGTCACAAATAAATACCACTTTATATGGTAATAATACTAAATTAATTTTAATTTTATTTAATGGTTCATAAGTTCTTTTGATCTTTAGAATTATTTTCACTGTTTTGTTAAGGAATGTTTGACACTTGAAATGCATTTTGTTCAAATTATGTTATTCGGTAAACCGAATGAGCAATCTATAGTTGGTGCCACGAGAAGATAGACTTTTTGTAAACAAACATTCAGGGCTTCATAACCTATTTTCAAACAGTTGTGTTTTAGATTTTATACTTCTTGAACAGTCTTTATTTTTCAATGCCTAATTATGCCACTATTCTTTTAAATTTATATTGTTAAATTTTACTGAAATAAAAATATTTGATTTTGTGTTTAAATGGTCAAATGTTCATAAATTTGCTGATATTTTTGTCGTTTTACACGTAATTTATTCTGTTAATTAAGGACAAATAGAGTACCATGTACATAAATGATAGAGTACATACAAGTTACTCTAATATTGACATGATTTTTTTAAAATCATAGACCATAAATCATTTGCAACGTAGCCTAACTATCCTAAAATATTAAATTATTGACCAACAATGAATAATATTACAGATAACTAGCTAGTAAATTACATAAAAATTTAAGAATGTAACATTTCAATGAACTAACGCCAAATGTTGACATTCTAGGCGTCAGTACCTCAAAACATCAAAAAATCCTATCGACAGCACATAATATCGATAGAAACCCGATCCATTGACATATTAGTTTCCAATGACACGTATCTATGTACCGTTGCGCTCATTGGATTTGACATTATTTGTTTTTGACAGCACTATCGCTAAGTCACTTAGTAGAAATTCTTTGTTTACAAAAAGTCTATGTTCTCGTGGCACGGACTATATTTTATTTTGTACTATCACTGTAGTGTCGTCTTGCCAGTTCTGATAAATGACCACCAAATGGCCAATTATATTAGTGTGTAATTAAATATAATTGAGGTACCTAGTTATTTTTCTTAAGTGGCGCTTAAATTCCAAGTAGCTCATTACGTCGGTAGTGCTAAGACGTTATTGATAATAGGAAGGTATACATAATAGGTATACTATATTAATAGGTACTACAGTCGAACAACTTCCCGCTAGACCACCATAAGTGTGAGAAACGCTCAGCAAGACATCGTCGCTTCCAGTGCTACTTTACACAAACATTGTCATTCGTATACAAAACCAGTTTCTAGTGTGCCTCGACTCTAACCAGTCCCAGTCCACCGCCGACTTGTTTGATTGTAAATTGACAATGTATAGGTATATCTTAATATCTTAATATATAAAATCCTTGCGTTACTGACTGACTGACAGACACGCTACAGCCGAAACTATTGGGCGCAGGAAGCTGAAATTTGGCACGTATGTTCTTTGGGGACCGTAGGGGTGCACTAAGAAGGGATTTCCCGAAATTCCCACGGGATCAGCCAATACGGGTAAATTAAAAAAAAAATGCAGGCGTAGCTGCTGGCGTCCTCTAGTAATATATAAAATACCCGTGTTACCTGCGTATCAGACAATATATTCAAACTTCTAACAAGTACTCTTGGATCATAATCCGGAACCGGTGGCGTATCAGGAGTGTAACCGGCTGCCATACTGAAAGGGGTTCGATTCACGCACAAGTCAAACATTTGTGTGTGTGAAGATGGATGTTCTTCTAGGTCTGAGTGTTTCTATATTATGTTTTTACAAAAATAAGGTATCAATGTATGTGTAACTGTTATCTGATTGTCACCACCTCATACATGCTGCATATGCCGGTGCATAGGTCCCATGGGTTCCCCACCCATGGGACCCATGCACCGGCATACCGGCATACGGCACCCATGGGGTGCCAACAGAGGGAGCATATTATGCAGAGAACAGCACTGTAAGAGAAGGAAAACTTGATACAACCCTATACCAACCCGTTTGGCCAGCGTGGTATAGCAGGCCAATTCCTCCTTTCAAGGAGAGGCCTAGTCCAGCAGTGGACTGTTAAAGACTGATGATGATGATGAAGAACCGTTATCTAGTAGTAGGTACCCATAGTTTGGGGTTAGATTAGGTGTGTATGTGGTAGAATATTATATCATGAATCTGTGGCTGCTTCACACTAACCACCGTTTTACACGACGTTTTATATCCCCGTTTAGCAAGCAATAATCAATCATTCAAACTAACCATTTTATATGGACTTAACTTCGAAAAGTCATTGGTGCGCGGCGTCGATTCGAAGGGATTTATAAACTGTCTCAAATCTGGGCACAGACCGGCAAAAGCGCGGAGGCCGACTTCGTTTCGAGAACATTATGGAGAACTTTTCTCCTGCTAGATATGTGAATAAACATTATATAAATAATATTAACTAAATAAATAAAACTAATAATGTTGTTGTTTTAACAATTTAATTATATTTTAATGGCGCGGTCACATCAAACGCATGACGTGTATATAAATTATGTTTGTCATTTAGAATTAGAAACCGTTTGTGGTTAATTAGCGGTGTTGAGCACAAAGGTTACTGATTAGGAGTAGGTTTTATCACTTTTGTCGTAGACGTATATCTTATGCAACAATAGCCGTGTTTTTTGACATTATACTGCATTAAAATAAGTAACATAAGTGTCTCTGCCTACCCCTCCGGGAAACAGGCGTGTGTCTATGTATGTATGTAAAATAAGTAACATAGGATGCCCGCGGTTACACCCACGTTTTTTAAGGCTACTGCTCCGCTCCCGTCGCGCACAGCGCGATGTTATATAGCCTTCCTCAATAAATGGGCTATCTAAAACTTAAATAATTTTTCAAATAGGACCAGTAGTTCTTGAGATTAGCGCGTTCAACCAAACAAACTCTTCAGCTTTATATTAGTACTAGATGAGCCCGCGGTTACACCCGCGTTATTTAAGGCTACTGCTCAGCTCCCGTGGCTCTTAGCATGATGTTATATAGCCTATAACCTTCCTCGATAAATTACCTATGTAACACTGAAAGAATTTTTCAAATCGGACCAGTAGTTCCTAAGATTAGATAAGATTCATCTTGGATGCAACCGTGATAATCTGCAACCTGTAATTTTTAAGACAAACGCATTAACTGCATAATTCACATAGTTCGCCATGACATCAGTAACTCACATTATCTTAATATATAAAATCCTTGCGTTACTGACTGACTGACAGACACGCTACAGCCGAAACTATCGGGCGCAGGAAGCTGAAATTTGGCATGTATGTTCCTTGGAGACCGTAGGGGTGCACTAAGAAGGGATTTCCCGAAATTCCCACGGGATCGGCCAAAACGGGTAAATTAAAAAAAAATGCAGGCGTAGCTGCTGGCGTCCTCTAGTTCTCAATGAAATTCATCACCATGGACCTAGTGTTATCCCCGTTGCATCGAAGAGTTTCGTACTGGAGCGCCGTGCCGGTTCGCTTTCTACTCTATCCAGATTTTATTTATTTTTATATTTTATTTCTTTTTGACTCACGCCTGTATCCCCGAAGGGGTAGACAGAGGTGGAATATTACACCCACAATCCGCCATGAATTTTTAGGTCCCACGTAATAGGGGGCGAGCCTATTGCCGTACCGGGCGCATTACCAGAATCCGTGCTGCTACTGAGAATTTGGAAAAACCCAGTAACACTTTACCCGACCCGGGAACCGAACCCGGGACCTCCGATCAGCAGTCGTATACGCTATCCACTGGACCACGGGAGCAGTCCAGATTTGTCAGAATATTAGCTTTTCCACACAACGACTGTCGTTCCTACTCCACGCCCCAATGGTATAGCTATATTTAATGATTTAGTTTCGACCAGGGTTAATGGTACTGGCACCCCGTAACAATTATCAAAGATCTTTGTGACAGCGAAGACCGAAGTCAACGGCTCAACGTGCTCATTGAGGCATAGAGCTAGGGTTTAACTATAATTAACATTTTAACTCCATTCTAGAAAGTAAGTTGAAAAGTTTTAGTTAAAGTTGTCCGTGTGGTGACGGATTAAGAATACGCAATTTCACCACCCCATATCATTCCATGGGTGTCGTAAGAGCCGACAGAGGGACCATACTATGCAGAGAACAGCACTGTAAGAGAGGGAAAACTTAATACCAACCCGTTTGGCCAGCGTGGTATAGTAGGCCAATTCCTCCTTTCAAACGAGGGGCCTAGTCCAGCAGTGGACTGTAAGGGGCTGACGATGAAGAAAGTAACCTCTTCTGTTGGTCTATGTCGTGCAGGGAAGATGTCTGACCACAGAAGACTATGCCTCGTGTGAACCTTCGACACGAGAGGAAGTTTTACATAATGGTAGAGCCACCTTGGTTTAACATGAATGGCCCGTTAAAACAAACTACTTTTTACAGATTCAACCGCGATATACCTATTGGTTTGTCTGTTGTGACTACGGTTCCTGTAAAGAAACTGAAACTTCGGCTAGTAATAAAAAAGAATAAAAAAAATAAATGCAGTTTCAATCTAATATATTATTCTAAAACCAAAACGTTCGCGTAAACCCAAGAAAATACTATGAATGGCCCGGTTCGATCGCGCAATACATTATCTCATGACATAAGGCGACAGTATTCCTAATGTCGCTTTTTGATAGCAAGAACGCCTCGGCGGTCCAAGCCTACTCTCGAGACTACGGAACGCCATTTGCAACAATCCTGACATACCTCTTTTGCTTCATTCACTCCCATCAAGTTTCTCATGCATGCTCTTCTGTTAAGGGTACTTCTGGCCTGTCTTTTTTTTAAGATGGTTAAAGGTTAATTATTTAAATTAATTATATAAGTTGACTTAAATGAGGCAAGGATACCTTCGCTCTACTACCTTGCTTTCCTGTTGCTAATGCGAGGATAATACCTTGTTAAGTCTGTAGTTCATTACTCTTGGTTATACTGGGGGTCTAGTACGAGTTTGCACTCGATCGTCACGGTGGACGATAGCCTAGTCGACGGGAACAATTTCCATACATTTTCTAAAAGCGCCCCTATCGGAGAGTAGCGATCGATAGAGTCCGCTCGTCTGAACACATCTAGGAACACATGTACATAATTACTTGACATTACAAGATGTTGAGTGAATGCGCATTGCGCATTTCACTATGTTCTACCATTTCAGGCATGCAAAGATTTTTAATACAATTGATTCGATTATGCGATACAGTGTCACAAATTAAAATAAAATAAATTGAGCTTAGTAAGAATTCACCAAAATGTCAAGGAAAATGAAATTACCTATTAATATAACTATCATCTAAATACTCGTTTATTGAGTAGTATGTCTTGTTTATTAATATATCATTTACTTGCCTTTTAAATATTTTTATATTGTTGCCTTCTAAAACAGATGTTGGTAGTTTGTTATATATTTTGGGTGCCATGCCTAAGAAGTTCCTGGATATCGTTTTTTATGTAGTCTGAGCTTTATTTTATGTCTATGACGTAAGAGTTAAGCTAAAGAATAGCGCTATCGCTTTGGGTTTCGCAAGTCAGGCGGCAGTCGCTCCGTGTAAAAGATTATGACAAATCAGGTTAGACTACTGAGCGGATCCCGGGCAATAGCCCTATGCCTTTGATAAAGACATAAAGACATATTTATTTCTGCATTTTGCTTGTTTACAACACTTATACATGTCAAAAACCCTATTCTAGATGATGCCGGCTTTTCCTAGCTAAATGACTTCTTGAGAAGAAAGGCCGAAACAAACTCCGAGTCATTGTTTTTTTTTGTCACTTCAATTTCTTTAGCCTTTTCTTCATCTTTTAAAGTCCAGACAAAAAAAGGTTTAGTATGCAAGTACAATGCAGGAAATCATCTGACGCTTTTGACTGACTCGGCCCACTGATGGCCCGCGTTCAACAGCAATCGTACGGCTCAACCTTGATTGAGGGAGCCAGCACGATCTGTATCACTATGCCTATGCCTATGCCGATGCCTATGATGATGACGAATGCCATGTTGAAAATGAGAAAATTAGTGTCTAAGGACTATAGTTAGTAGTCCACCTACAGGTAACTTCTGGCTTTATAAATAATACAAATCTAGTGAAATTGACTGCACGGTTGGCGTAGTGGTTTAAGCGGTAGCCTCACCGCTCGACACTGCGCTGAAGTGTTGTGGGTTCGATCCCCACACGAGACAACACTTTGTGTGATTCATAAATTGTTGTTTCGAGTCTGGGTGTTCGTTGTGTCCGTTAGTTGTATGTTTGTAAAGTCCCCCGCGACACAGGATACAGTCCTAATGCGGAAGTTGTCTTTTTAAAAAAGAAAAGAAAAAGAAATATTTCAGTGCTACTTTGGACATAACAAACATAGGTATACCTACTCATCATCATCGTCCTAGCGTTATCACAGTTCAAGACTATCCCTTTGGAGTTCGCTTCGAGATCCGCTTTTTACATAACACACCATATCAAAAACAATTAACCCCAACTAAGAAACAAAACCCGAAATCAAAATTTGACGACCGGTTGGCGCCGCGGGAGTGTAAGCGACTGCTACGCCGAAGGTCGCGGGTTCGATTCCCGCTCAAGTCAAACATTTGTGTGCATGAACATGGATGTTTGTCTTGGTCTGGGTGTTTCTATGTATAATATGTATGTATTTACAAAAAAAAAGTATATATGTATGTTTATCCATTATCTAGTACCCATAGTACAAGCTTCTGCTTAGTTTGGGACTAGATGGTGTTGTGTGAATGTGGTAGAATATTATTATTATTAAATATCCATTTTATGATACCACTAAACGCTATCTACTCATGCGCTCTCAGAATAATTAATAACTTTAGAAACCGGTTTGTAACAAAACCGAACACCCTTTTGATCTCAGAGAAGGCTCATTAACGCTATTTAAACACTGTTATGGGCCATAATAATCACTCTCGGACCCTATATTGTATGTATAATCTATTGTACCGCATCGTAGATTATAAGGGTATGGCTCACTTGGCGGATAATTTGTAGCAAATTGTTTGTGATGTGGTAGAGTTGGGGTTTGGACACGGTACGACTTTTTTTAAATATTGCGGTTGGCCAATCAATTTTAAACATGGACTAAACAACTTTCTTATTGCAAGATATCAGATCTTGTATAGACCTACCAGCGTTTATGTATTGGTTATTATAATTTGGTTACAAAGTCAAGCAAAAAAATTAAATGAGTTGTGATATCGGCTTCATACCTAATAACTTTCCCTACAAATCGGCAGTATACTCACAATTGCATAAAAAGGGTGCCACTTGATTTTATGTATAACTAGCGACCCGCCCCGGCTTCACACGGGTACAATGCTTATTAGGCATGTACTTTTGACGTTCATAAGCGTCACTTTGTGGCCTAGATGAATAAATGATTTTGATTTTGATTTTATACATATAAACCTTCTTCTTGAATCACTATATCTATTAAAAAAAACCGCTTCAAAATTCGTTGCATAGTTTTAAAGATTTAAGCATACATAGGGGCAGACAGAAGATAGACTTTGTTTTATACTATGTAGTGATTTATACATATGTTTCGTTCATGGATTTTTTACATCATATCAGAAGAAATTTGATTCACTCATTTTCTAACATTAAGAAATCTCAGCGATATCTTTATATCTGTATATAAAAAGAACCTTCAATCTCATATCTTAATTAAAATTATCGATCTAGCTAACCGCAACTACGAGCCAGCAAACAGTCGTCGGCAAACTATCTGCCTGATGGGAACGCATCCTTACAAGTGTGGAAGCAAAAGATTTACGAGGGACGATAATGTGTGTTATATGATACAATTAGATTTTAGATTTATATTGTTTTATATCATCTCGAATTTCTTAGTTTTTATTCTTAGAAATATTGTGAGTTTCACTAAGTATATGGATACACGATTTTGTTTACGTGAGCCGGAGTTGCATTTAGGTATGTAGAAGGAAGAGGGGTAGAATCTGGTGAAGATAGGTTTTATCCAGGAAAACACTAAAAGGAAACGGATGCTTTTGTATGGGCCTGAAGCCCCATAGTCTAATATCTCGGGGAAAGATAGCCACCAGGCTATTGCTCCCTAGAAAGTCTATCCACAAGGAGAAACTAACAAACAGCTGCGTAAAGTCTTGAGTTCAAACCCATGACATGCACCACTGACTTTTTGAGGTTAATCTCGTGCTTATTAAATAGCACTGACTACCTCTTTGCAGACTGCCTCCGTGGTCCAGTGGATAGCGTATGCGACTGCTGATCGGAGGTCCCGGGTTCGATTCCCGGGTCGGGCGAAAGTGTTACTGCGTTTTTCCGAATTCTCAGTAGCAGCACGGAGTCTGGTGATGTGCCCGGTAACGGCAATAGGCTCGCCCCCTATTACGTGGGACCTACAATTCATGGCGAAATGTGGGTGTAATATTACACCTCTGCCTACCCACTCGGGGGTACAGCCGTGAGTCTATAAAAAAAACGTCTTTGCATGGTCATTTCGTCGAAGACCTCATCATGATAGATCATGATGAGGTCTTCGCACAGCGATCAATGCACAGATTAGAATCTGTGCACTGATCGCTGATCGAAACGAAATCCGACGGGCGGTGGCTAAACTCATGGTAGAGGTACTGGTATGTTTATGTGTTATGACATTTATGACGTATGAAGAAACGTAGTGCACAGCGTCGGTGACAAAATGCCACTTTAGATTATTTGCTGTTGATTTTTAATCAGGCGTTTCTTGTTTACGCGCCTTAATCGCTCTATTCTCTGCATACCGGCTGAATAAAGAGCGATTACTCACCAGTGGCGTAGGAAGGGGGGCGGCGGGGGCGGTCCGCCCCGGGTGCCACCCTTTTTGGGGTGCCACCCATCCAAGAAAAGGGGTGACACCCAAAACTCAACTTTAAGAACAATGTACAAAAACATAGGCACTAGCTCAGCACTACAAGGAGTTAGCACGAAATTGTTAGGTGTCGACTACAAAAAAAAAAAGGTCATTCGCCAACTACCGCCCCGGGTGCCACCCATGCTAGCTACGCCACTGTTATTTATCCAATGAAAGCAACGTCTCTTACTTGTATGCAATGTGTACCTAATAGTGTAAGTCAGCCGATTAAAACGCAAGCGGTTCGAAAAGAGGTGTAAACTGACGTATTATCTACTATTTTTGAATGAATCCTTTCGAACCACGGGTGACTCGTCCAAAAACTTTTTGCAGTGGGTCGGTATCGTGACGTTTGTATTCGATTTCCAACATAACATATGTAAATAGTAAATATTTTGGCCGTGTGGTTGATGGCATGGAATATAAGTGTCACCACCCCCTATCTTCCCGTGGGTGTCGTAAGAGGCGACTAAGGGATAACACGATGCAAATACCATCTCTGCGTAGAGACGGAAAACTCGACATCAAACCCTATACGACTGCCTCGTTGGTCTCGCGGCATAAATGTGCGCGTGGGATCGGGAGGTCCCGGGTTCGATTCCTGGGTCGGGCAGTGTTATTGGGTTGTTTTGTCATGAAATTCTCAGTAGCAGCACGGAGTCTGGAAATGTGCCCGGTACGGCAATAGGCTCGCCCCTTATTACGTGGGACTAAAGTATATCTGGCGAAAAGTGGGTGTAGAAATACACCTCTACCTACCCCTTCGGGGATAAAAGGCGTGACGTTATGTATGTATGTATGTAGTAAATATATTATTTTTTTTTGATTCAGCGAAAGTTTAGTGGCGACACCAACAGAACACCAATACGCTTCTCTCAAAGTATAGTGTGTATTCCTGAAAACTCAGAACACTATAACACTTGAAACAAATATTTGTTTTGCTAACCTCTTAAAATAAGTAACCATTAAAAAAAACAGAATGATAAGCCTAAACAAATCGAAAGGTTTTGATATGCAATGTAAAATGTAGCCCGCCTTTTGCTGAATATTTGCTTTTCTATCAAAAAATAAACGAACTTCCTAAATTAACGTCATAAGATAAACCTACCAAGGCAAATAACACGTTTTAATACCAAGAATCATTTACCAAAACCAGTTGCAACAACAACAATTAATACACAATTAACCGCCTATAAAAGAAGCAAAACAGCCAAGAAAACGCATAGAAGATTCCAAGATGGTGACCAAAGTAATTCTGTGTACGCTACTTGTGACCATAGCAGTGGTTCTAGCAAAACGCGATCCGAGGTATCTTACAAGAGGTAACATAGATATCGGAGATACCTATGGAGCTCATCTAATCTATCACAAAACTAAGGAAAGATACGCTATACCCCTGATGAAGAGACACGAAACAATTCATGTGAAAGGTGTCAACAATGAAATTATTAAGGCTGTGGTCGTGAATGACTTGAAAGGCGGTGGTCGGAGTTTTATTACTGATGGAGGAGTGGGCCATCATGGAGTTACCATCAAGCTGGAAAGTGGCAAGCCAGGAGAAGGATACAAATTCGAAGTTAAAGTCTATGCGGTTAACTATTAACTTGTACCTACTGTTTTCATTTTTAATCCAAATAAACTGTTTGCGGAAATTTGCTGAGCCTTTTGGAATAACAAAGGAATTACTCAATTAAATACAGATAACTATAAAAAGTCTATGTTTGTTTTTTGTTTTAGGTGTAAGTGTCTGGCCAACTCTGGTGTTGGAGTTTTCAGACCGCCGAAAGGGCTCGGACATGGCCCGTTTTCATGGTTCTTCACGTGCCCTCCAAAGCACGTCTATTATTAGGTATTATCATTATCGCCCTAGCGGTATCCCAGTCATAGAATATATTATACTATACGGTCAGTGATCCCAGATTCATCTAAGATTTTAGCTTCAGCATGATATACAGAGTTGATACGACGGACGGTATGACTTTATTTTAAACCCCATATAGTACGTGACATATACAAGCTCTATACCAAATTTCAGTTTATTACAATGAAAATTGAGAATCTCTTTTTTTCAAACAAATTAAATCAATTTAATACGTAAACGCCATGTATAATATTTACACTAATCTGGGATCACCATGAATGACAACGTTCTATTCGTTCATTACGACTGTGGATACATACATAGTGCATACCTATCTAGCGACGGCCGGCGGCACGGCACAGACGTGAGTAGGGTACATCTCATCTACACACAACTAGGCCGTACCAAGTGTATATATTCTTTAGCCGTACGATATTGTTTTGTGGTTTTACAACGAACTCACTGTCGGCTACCAAGCTTTTTTATCGATTAAACGCTAAAATACTTCTAAACAAATACTATCACTAAATTGAAATTATTTTCGTATGTATCATAAGAAGAATATTTATTTGCTCGAAACACGGTTAAAGTTTTACAGGATGGTATGTTGTTAATAATAGGTACCTACAGCATGTTTCACCAGAATTCGGCATGCAAAATTAGAGAGGAGCAACAATCATAATTTATTAAACCACCCATTCATTATATATACCACAAATGATTATAATAATTTCATCACATTATATAATTTATTTATTTATTTATTTTTATTTTGGTTAAGGATTTCCAACAAAGGCTGTACACATCTTATAAATAACATTTTTTTTAATTACAATACAGGATTATAGCCTGTGTACTCCCTCAATTACAGGAAACCACATCATGCATAAGTTATAAATTCTAAAATAACAAAAAAGTGCACATAAGAGCAGGCAATTTACAAAGGTTTACAAAATAGGTACGTGTTTTAAAATTAAAGTTAAAAATACAAAGTTTACTTAGAATAAATATAAAACAAAATCAACAATATTAACAGAGACTGAGTAAAATTAAAGGTAATAAGGAACACACCCATTACTATACCTCAATAAAAAGCGCAGCCATAGCATGTTTTTTGTACTCACTTATCCTATCGCTAATATCTGCATTACAGAGTTTGGTGACCAAGTTGTACTGCCTACAAAGCCTTGACATGGCGGCGTAGTACCCGAGATTTGTTCTTGAGTAAGGAACACTGAACAACTTATATATGTTACTTCTAGGCACATGAGTAGGGATGTTAATGACTAAAGAGCTTAATAAATCACTGCAATCAATGTGACCGTTAAATAATTTGTGAAGAAAAACAGCATCTGTCATTTTTCTACAGTTCGATAAGGTAACCATATTATAATGTTTTAATCTTGCCGCGTAATTTGAAAGTATCTTGGCTTTATGTTCGCGATAGCAGATATGATGAAGAAAGCGTTTTTGAACGCTTTCTAAGCGCTTATTGTAGATATCATAGTAAGGGTTCCAAACAACAGAGTTATATTCTAGTATTGGTCGTACTAATGCATTAAAAAGTAGTATTTTTGTTGACGATTTTTTGAATTCTCTCGTGTTGCGCAACACAAAGCCTAATGCTCTAAAACCCTTTGACGTAATATTTAAAATGTGTGTGGCGAATTTCAATTGTGTATCTATCCAAACGCCTAAATCACGAATTTTATCTACGAAGCTGATCTTAACTCCACCAATGAGTCATTGAGTCTTGTAATTTTTTTGCGAGTAAAGTGGATATGATGGCATTTGTTAATATTTAAGTGCATATTATTTATTTGACACCAATCGTGTAGTCTGTCAAGATCTTCTTGTAGTTTGGTTGAGTCTGAGGGGTTGCGAATTGGCATGATTAATTTAAGGTCATCTGCAAAAAGATAGAACTTCGAGTAACGGAAGCATTTATTAATGTCGTTGATAAACACATTAAAGAGAATGGGTCCTAAATGAGAACCCTGTGGGAATCCAGAGGTCACTTCGTAAACATCAGAGAGGTGTCCATTAACAGCAACTCTTGCACGTCTATTTTCTAGATAGGATTGAAACCATTCAAGTAGTTTGCCATATATGCCAATTTGATGTAATTTATTAGTAAGAAGAGTATGATCTACCTTATCAAATGCCTTACTGAAGTCTGTGTATATTGCATCTACGGGAATACATTTATCAAGATGTTTCGATAGTCAAAGTCAAAAGTCAAAAATCATTTATTCATCTAGGTCACAAAGTGACGCTTATGAACGTCAAATTTTAATGTACATTACTTAATGCTTCTACATTTACATTTACTGCCCATTCGCAAAGCAATAGGTAGAACCACGAGAAAGAACGGGCAATAAAACTCGTGGCCACTCATTTTAATCGACAGTGTTATGTTACATATTTTGTTTTTGTAAGGAGCTGCAACTGTTTCACATTGTAACTAATTACTTGTAAATAGTAATTAGGAACATACATAATACTTAAATAATTAATGCAGTTACCAATTAATAGTTAGAAAGATAATGTTGATGTGTAGGACAATAAGTTGGTAGCCGTAGATCGTGATTTTATGAACCCATGCTGGTTGTTGCTAATGTATTGTTTAAGGTGCCACGTAATGCGTTCTGTCACGAGTTTTTCTAATATTTTGCCGAAGGTCGCTAATATAGATATTGGTCGGTAATTTATAACAAGATGTTTATCATCGGATTTATGTATGGGTGCAACGAGTGCCTCCTTCCAGAGGTCCGGAAAAACACCTTCTGAGAGTGACCTATTAAAAATTAAGACTAGAGGTGTAATTAGTGCCTTTGCGCAATGCTTAATGAAAACTGGTGGAATGCCGTCTATACCTGCTCCTTTTTCTTCGTTTAAATGTTTGAGTGCGTTTTGAATTTCAGAGTTAGTGAAGGTTAATGTGCCTAGACTAGATGTATTAGCAAAAGTTTCATTAAAGGAACAGTTCTGAATCAGTGAAAATGGAGCGTTGAAAGTCTGAGAGAAATTATCAGCGAAGAGATTACAAATTCCCTGTCCATTAGATGCAGTTTTAGTTTTGTAATGCATTGTAGCGGGATACACACTATTTATTTTCTTTTTATTCTTAATGTGAGTCCAAAATATTTTGGGACATTTGACAACTTTGTCCTCAATATCACAGAGATATTTTTTATAACAAGTAGTTCGAAGCTCCCTGCACCTGGTACGCAATCTTTCGAATTCCAATAGATCCAGAGGATTTCTATATTTTTTAATCCTTTTTTTTTTTTTTATAAGTCCTCATGTACCCATGTGTCGGAGGGTAGGGTTTCACCAAAGCATTCCTCGCTACCCCCCGACGGGTATTGGCCCGCCAGATGGTCAGGCGGGCCCCGAACGAAACCCCCTTGGCGGCGGATGAAGGTGTTGGGCTCCGCCGCCAAAACACTCAGCGGCCGCAGAGGATAGGGAGGACGGCAACGCAACACCGCATCTCCTCTTCCTCTGCGGCCCCACCGCGACGCAACGATGGTGCGCCCCCATTTGGTCGCGGGAGATAGGGTGCGGGGCAACGCAACACCCCCACGCCTCTCCTCCCGCGACCACACCCGACTGCGAGGGACAGACAGAACTGTCCGCCGCACCCGCACCATGGGACGCATCCTACGCAGGCCTCTACCAAGCCCACGTGGAGCGTCCCCTCCCGGGATCCCGCTTAGCTTCACCGTGGGTGGCTTCTAACCCACGGTTACTGAGCCCCCCCACCACGACAAGGTGGAGATCCCACGGGGGGGATATTTTTTAATCCTTAAATTACACTTATATTTCTGTTTAAGTAGGCATATTAATTCACGAGAATACCAAATTGGGTATTTACTGTTAGTTAATTTTTTTAAAGGTATTAATGTAATAATGGCATTATTCAACTTTTCATATAGTAGGCTTAACATATCGTTGACTGAAAAGCTGTTTTGAAATTCTTTTTCCCATGCAATGGCCATCAGAGATTTTGAAACCATGTCATAGTCTGCTCTAAAAAAATTAGGCCTTAGGACTGAATTTGTTTTTAAATTAGAGACAGTCAGGAGTGGTAAGCGGAATTCCAAAGGAGGATGTAGCAAATCTTCTACAGATAGACTGCTGTTACTACGGTGGACATCAGTGACTGTTGTGTTACTAAGTATCAGGTCAAGAGATTTTGATTTATTATTTAGAATACAGTTGAATTGATTAAGGTTGTTGAGAGTTATAAAGTCTACGAAACTAATATTAACGTCTGAATTAGGATATTTAGGTTGTAGTTGCTGAGAGTCTTCCTCGTGTGTCCAAAGAATGCTACTGAGGTTAAAATCGCCTACGATCTATGTAATTGCGCAGTTGTCGATGCTTTCCTAGCACTAGTCACGTATTGGTGTAACGTTTCACACTGTAAAGGTGGTGGTAAATATACCGCACAAATATGGAGTTTCATAATATTGTGCTTTGAGCTTTTCACATCGATGCCTATCCAAAGATCTTCGATTTCACTTTCAAACTGAGATAGTCTAGTAGATTTAATGTGATTTGCAACCGCGATTAAGACACCACCACCATCTTTTCGTGCGCCATATTTAGTTGACTCTCTGTCACGTCTATAAATTACGTACCTACTATAAAATAATTCGGAATCGTAAACACCGCCATTCAGCCAAGTCTCTGTAAGCACCACTATGTCATAATTTTGAAGCAACATATTATTATAGAACAAATCAGTCTTAGTTTTCAAGCCTCAAATAATAATAAGCAAAACAGAGTGCAAATACAGTTAAACTAGAGATTTCAAGATATCTAAGCTATTAATTACGCTATCAGATGAGTCGTTCCGTTTCATAAAGATTCTTCCGTTGCTGTCCCATACAAAGGAGATGTACCATTTGGCCATACATTATGGGCCTGGCACGGCCAAACACGACACCATGTGTGTTTTGAAGATAAATGACTACTCTATTAACCTGTATAATTTCTTTTTAAATAACTTTTGGTGGAAATAAGATACGAGATATTTGAAATGGAAATTATTCCGCAACTAAATATATCTCAAAATTGAATTTTAACATAAATATAATACCTAGATGTAAATAAAGGTATGTCTTTGCGTCTTAAAGAACAAAAACTACATAAAGAGTGGCCAATAATAATGAATAATCACCTGTGTACTAAGGAACCTCGTACTATGTATACTCGTCCAAAAAAGCTAACTACAATCACAAACACCGCTGCATATTCTTAGCATGGGTAGAAGGTACTGATCATTATTATTGAATTTATATTCAATTACATTACATTAAAACCGTACGAAAACACCAATAAATCAGAGCAAAATATTTACGATATACAGTAGCAACACGAATGACATAACAGATAAAAAAAGTGTTGCAAATGGTTTGAAAAAATATTTCTACCATCGATTAAAAAACAAAACGATTTTTACCGATTAATAATTATGGAATGTATAATAAATTATATATTTCTTGATTCTTTTTACAAATATACTTATAAAGTAAATAAAATATATTGTTTTCTAATATAATAATAAAAATATTATTTCCTTAAAACAATTTCTGCCTACCATACTTCATTTTATTTTTAATTCTGGCAATATAAGACATTCATCCGCTATTACCATAGCCTATTCAAATTAATTAATCTTTAAAAACTAAATTCTTTCACCGATACTCTATCAAGAAACGAAAACGATGTAAAAATTTTAAAAATTATATGTTTAATTTCAACGATTCACAACTTTCTGGCCGCTACAGGCCGTATTTGGTATTTCTCCTTTAAAACCCAATTCCTTGCCACGAGCTCTGGCAGCCGCATGAAGCGCCTTGTTGTCAGGGGAAAGATGTTAATGATATTAATTACCCTTCGAGATGTTTTCACATAATCATGTCAGAAATGATTATTTAATCATGTCAGAAAAATAATCATAATCATGTCATATTATTAAGTATCACAAAATAAAACAAAACACAAACACTTCTTTTAGTCATCCAAACATCGGTGCCCTGTCACACAAAGAAAAACACTTTCACTTCACACTAGTTGCTCTTTGAACACCTTAATTACACCTGACCCGGCAAACGTTGTTTTGCAAAATTTTTTTTATTTTTTTTTTGGAAAGTAGATGTTGGCCGATTCTCATAGATACCGGCTAAGCACAAAAAATTTCATCAAAATCGGTCAAGCCGTTTCGGAGGAGTATGGGAACGAAAACTGTGACACGAGAATTTTATATATTAGATGTAGTTGTATATTACCTTTCAAAATAAATAATGAAATTTAAAAAAAGTAAATAATAAATGGGGGCTCCCATACAACAAACATAATTTTTAAGCAATTTGTTACTCGATCTTAATAAACAGGTAGAAACATAAAAGGTATTTAAGTGTACATACAACAAACGTGATTTTATTTTATAGATGATGGTACGGAACCCTTCGGACGCGCGAGTCCGACTCGCACTTGCCCAATTTTTTTAGTGTTTTAAGGTGTATGACCTTTACTACTGGCGTGGAACAGCTGGCGAAAGAGTTACGACCTGTTCCAGTGTAGTCAACACTAAACATTTGTCTAGTGATTAAACTACTGCTCGTATTGAACTGAAATTTGGTGTAGCGCTTGTATATGTCATATACTATATGTGGTTTGAAAAAATGTCATACCGTCGTATCAACCCTGTTTATTGCAATTCTTTATTAATAAAAAAAAAATATTAGCATGTATTGTGTGTTTGATAATGTTATAAATCTACAAGATTAAAAAAAATAGTCGCCCTTGTTCTTATAAAAAAAGTCGCTTAAGTAAAGTTATTTCACCTGAAACACATCACTTGGGTGATATTGGTTCTAGGTGAAACGGAGAACCCAAAGAGTTTATTTTTTATTCACCTGGGTGATATCATCCTGGTGAACAAAGACGAATAAATGGAATAGCTCATGGTGTGAAACGATGTCATCATCTTTATATTGTAACTAGTGGACGCCCGCAGCTACGCCTGCACATTTTACCCGTTCTGCCCGATTCCGTGGCAATTTCGGGAAATACTTTCTTACTGCACCCCTACGGTCCCCAAGGAACATACATGGCAAATTTCAGCTTCCTACGTCTAATAGTTTAGGCTGTAGCTTGTCTGTCAGTCAGTCAGTAACGCAAGGATTTTATATATACAGATATTCGATTATTAAAGTACTGAATACATACTTTTATACTTATTTTTGATGCAGCGATAGCCTAGCGAAGACACCAACAGACTTTCAAATACCAATCATCGACACACTTCTATCGAAGTATATTATTCTTAAAATAATATCACATTCGGAACAAGTTCTTGTGAACTACCTAAAATACGTAACATTTGAATCAAATTGAAAGATTATGATCTAAAATTTGGCCAGCCTTTTGCTGAATGTATGTTTTTCTATCCAAACAAACTACCTAAAATAACGTCATAAGAGATATGCATACAACAGTTTTTAATAGCAAGAATCATTTACCAAAACCAGTTGCAACAACAACAATTAATACACAATTAACCGCCTATAAAAGAAGCAAAACAGCCAAGAAAACGCATAGAAGATTCCAAGATGGTGACCAAATTAATTCTGTGTACGCTACTTGTAACCGTAGCAGTGGGTCTAGCAAAACGCGATCCGAGGTATCTTACAAGAGGTAACATAGATATCGGAGACCCCTATGGTGCACATCTAATTTACCATAAAATTAAGGAAAGATACGCTATACCCCTAATGAAGAGACACGACACAATTCATGTGAAAGGTGTCAACAATGAAATTATTAAGGCTGTGGTCGTGGATGACTTGAAAGGCGGTGGTCGGAGTTTTATTACTGATGGAGGAGTAGGCCATCGTGGAGTTACCATCAAGCTGGAAAGTGGCGAGCGAGGAGAAGGATACAAATTCGAAGTTAAAGTTTATGCGGTTAACTATTAACTTGTACCTACTGTTTTCATTTTTAATCCAAATACAAACTGTTTGAGGCAAATCTGCTGCCTCCTTTAATAAATAATATACAGAAAACTATAAAATATCTATGTTTGTTTGTTTGTTTTTCGTGTGAGTGTCTGGCCAACTCTGGTGTCGGAGTTTTCAGACCACCCGAAAGCCTCCGACATGGCCTAACGATTTTTGTCCTGAGACAAGCACCGGGACCGACAGCTCTACGTGACCTTCGAAGCACGTCTATTATTATCATCATAATCGTCCTAGCGTTATCACAGTCATAGAACATATTATACTATCATCATTACCTAGTTGCATCTAAGATTTTAGCTTCAACATGATCAAAATTAATAAAAATAGTAGAGGTTATTTCATCTAAAAGATTTATTTTTTACCAGTCAACGCCAGCGGCTTCGCACGCACATATTTTCGAATTTCCCGTTTTGCCCGATCCCATGGGAATTTCGGGAAATCCCTTCTTAGTGCACCCCTACGGTCCCCAAGGAACATACATGCCAAATTTCAGCTTCCGGCGCCCAATAGTTTCGGCTGTAGCGTGTCTGTCAGTCAGTCAGTAACGCAAAGATTTTATATATTAAGATTTATTTTAACTTTTTACACTACACAAACAATGTAGTACATAGGCGGATTTAATGCCTTAGGCATTCTCTACCAGTCAACCTGGGGTGGTGCAGAGATAATTGATGGTAGGTGCGTGATTATTTTAAATTAATTAATTAAGATTTAGATATCACTTGGGTGATATTGGTTCTAGGTGAAACGGAGAACCCAAAGAGTTTATTTTATTCACTTGGAGGATGAGGAATAAATGGAATAGCTCATGGTGTGAAACGACTAAAGACTTTCCAAAATGGTCTGGCCCAATAGTCAGCGGAGACCCAAAAGTATTACGGTATTATCAGAATCTGATGGCATTATGAATCTTTTTTAAAAGTCAGGTGCGACTAGTATTACCATCGAACAACATTGCCCATAAAAGTATTATATAATATTACATTCAAATATCCATTAATAATAAACAAACACAAAACGTTTAGTTCTATATATTTTTTTGTATTACGGTATTATCAGAATCTGATGGCATTATGAATCTTTTTTAAAAGTCAGGTGCGACTAGTATTACTATCGAACAACATTGCCCATAGAAGTATTATGAAATATTACATTCAAATATCCATCAATAGTAAACAAACACAAAATATTTAGTTCTGTATATTTTTTTTTTTTTATGTCAGGCATTCACTTTTATTGTCGATGTCAATGTCGATGACGAAAATATTAAAGTATAGATACTCAAAACACTTAAGACATGTCCCGTGCTATGTGCTGCAAGGGTTAACTTAGGTGCTGATTATCCAAGAAAAATCACCAGCATTCAAAATGTTTGTCCGGAGTAAAACATCTGAAGTAGCAGTGGGCACATAGCCTGAAGAACCGATGGCCGTTGGTGCAGAAAGGTTCTGGAGTGGCGGCCATGCACCGGACGTCGTAGCAGAAGTAGGCCTCCCGCAAGGTGGACTGACGATCTTGGGGTCGCGGGCAGCGGATGGATGTGGGTGGCTCAGGGTCGGTCTATGTGGAGAGCCTAGGGGGAGGCCTAGATGTTCAGCAGTGGACGTTTTTCGGCTGATATGATGAAAACGCCTTCAAACAAAACCAGTACATAGCACCAGGCTTAGTTCTATATATACCTTATATCGGATACACCTATTATAGTAGCTTTCATAGCGACTATTCTAAGAAAGTTGTTTATTCCATTGGACATATTATACTAGATACGTAGACGTAGATAATGAAGTCAATATGAAATAACTTTTACTTTGCTGCTAAAGTCGGAATTGTATTTTCTTTTGTCCTAGTTTTGTGTTTAGGAATACAATCTGAATTTGATTCGAATTAAGGTTCTTAAGGTCTAAAAAAATTGTACTAGTAAATAGTTAATAATTTATTGGCACCAATCAAATCGCATAAACTTCAACCAAGAATTTGAATCCCTCTCCGCGTTCACCACTCTCCAACTTGATAGTAACCTGGCGATGTCCTACACCGCCGCTGACAATGTAACTTACACCACCACCTTTCAGGTCACTCACAATCACAGCCTTTATAATTTCATTGTCTATACCCTTCACGTGTATAGTGTCGTCCCTCTTCATAAAAGGTATAGCGTATCTTTCGTGGATTTTGTGGTAAATAAGATGAGCGCCAAGGGTGTCCCCTATGTATATGTTACCTCTTGTCAGAGGCTCGTTTCTTGCCAAAACAACTGCTACTGTCACCAGTAGCGTACTCAGGATTATTTTGCCCGCCATCTTGATATCTTCTAGGCGTGATTTTCACTGTTAAGCTTATTTTATAGGCAGTTAATCGTGTATTAATTGTTTTGTGGTTGCAGCCGGTTTTGGTAAATGATTCTTGGTAGGTATTTTAAAAGTGTTATTTGATATATTATGAGGTTAAACTAGGTAGGTGGTCAGGTTTTGTACAAGCAAGCTTATGATCAAATATTTGTCCACGTTCAGCAACGAGGAATTAAGATATATTATTGTATTGCTTTATAAGCTAAGTCGCTCGGAGGAGGCCTTTGATTTCTTTAGCATGATGAATAAGATTGCTTCTGAAGATCGTGGTTTGATACAGCCGCATACTTACGTCCACTCAGTACTATACCTACCTACTATAAGTTCGTTTCAATCGGCTACTGGTCGTCTTCCACTTCTAGGTCTTTCAATCGACCTTTACTTCGGAACTTCATATGTTCATTGCCACGATATATCTTCTTAATATATAAAATCCTTGCGTTACTGACTAACTGACAGACACGCTACAGCCGAAACTATTGGGCGCAGGAATCTGAAATTTGGCATGTATGTTGCTTGGGGACCGTAAGGGTGCACTAAGAAGGGATTTCCCGAAATTCCCACGGGATCGGACAAAATGGGTAAATTAAAAAAAATGCAGGCGTAGCTGCTGGCGTCCTCTAGTTTTATATAATACAGAACTTTATTGAAACAATTTATGGTAATAGGCCTTGTGAACGAGCACCGTCAGATTTATTTGGCGTAGTGGTTTAAGCGGCCGCCACGCCGCTCTACACTGCGCCGAGTGTTGTGGGTTCGATCCCCACACGAGGCTACACTATGTGTGATTCATAGATTATTGTCTCGAGTCTGGTTGTTAATTTTTTCCGTTAGTTGTATGTTTGTAAAGTCCCCCGTGACACAGGATTTAGTCCTAGTGCGGGAGCTGTATTTAAAAAAAAAATCTAGGGCACAAAACTTTGCATCCAAAAATTAATGTTGTGAGCGGCGTGTTGACCAGTTGAATTCCATTTTAAATTCCATTTTAATTAGGACGTTGCTATGCTATTGCACCCCTTTGAATCCCCTCAGGGGCCATGGCCTTGTTTCCTTTAAAATTAGTAAAATAACAATCAGCAGTACCTAAATCAGTAATTTAGTGCCGAAGCGCCTGTTCTTTATACAGAAGCAAACTGTAACAGTTCATAATTGTGTATTTGTCTAGTAAACTGCCGTGCCTTGTCTCAAAGGCGATTTACTACGGAATTCAATATTCGAACTATAGATAGATCTGTAGATTTAAGATTAGTTTTTGACATAAGCTCCATACAAAATATGTCAAACACGAATCTAAAATCTACAGATCTATCTATAATTCGAATATTGAAAATGGCCGTTAATCAATTATCGATTAGGTATGTATATCATACATAGCAAGACAAGATAACAGCCATAAAGACATACTTACTTACTGTATTTCACTTGCACAAAATGATCATTCCGTAGCATAAATCACTATTCCATAGTTAAAAACATATTTTTGTTTGTTCTCACGCTATAAACTCTATTTTACTCTATTACCAGCCATCCTCTTGCGTACTCCATAGTACGAGTTTAAGACCACGTAAAAGAGGTGTGTGAGACTCTCGTAAGGTGTT
Organism: Euclidia mi; assembly: GCA_944739405.2. Classification (NCBI taxonomy): domain Eukaryota; kingdom Metazoa; phylum Arthropoda; class Insecta; order Lepidoptera; family Erebidae; genus Euclidia; species Euclidia mi. The sequence goes on along the minus strand of OX123192.2, from coordinate 9,520,664 downwards.
TGGATCACACAAAAACACCCCGTGGTCCTCATCGTCCCGAAGCGGGTCACAGATATCACAGTTAGCAACTTTTCATTTACGCCTCGCAATTTGGTAAAGCAAGGCAGTAGCAAGCAGTCTTTTTTGAACATTGATGTTCAAAATCACCAAAACGAAATCCTTCTTTCGTACGTTTTAGTCAAAATTATTAGGCAGCCCTCAAAAGATTTTGTATATTCTCAGTCCATTTTTTTTATAGCAATAGGCGGCAAACGAGCAGACGGATCGCCTGAAGGTAAGCAATTACCGCCGCTCATGGACACAAGCAACACCACAGGAGTCACAAGTGCGTTGCCGCCCCTTGAGGTTGGGAAAATGGATAGGACGAGGAGTGGGATGAGGGAGATGGAATAAGGGATAGGGCATCCGGCACTCTCACTCACCGAATGAAACGCAACAGTTTAGGTACTGTTACTTTACGTCGATTTTCTGTGAGAGGGTACCTAGTACTTCCTCGGTCGAGCCGGCCCATTCATGCTGAAATCAGCAAAGCTGTATTACCTTTAAAATGTCCATGTCGTCATGTTTATGGACAAAAGCAAGATTTCTCTTCTTCACTTGATAGTGCCTTCAGGCTTATTCCGATACGAGAGGCAAAATATGGCTGGTAAATCAAATCAATCAATCTTACTGTCAATTAGAACAAACTACCAATAACAACAGTCCAATTTACGGCCGTTAATTAAAATCTTCGTATATCGGTAATTAATATTATCCCATCACCAAACGTTTGCGCAGTAATGTACTTCACGGCGAATGGAACGATACCATTTAGTTAATTAATTCGGTTACACTAGACCTTATACTGAAGTAATAAGGTCGAAAATTGAATGGTGTTAAAGTCGTTTAGCTGATTGTATGGTTGCCTCTTTAGGCATTTACTTGGGCAGTCAAAGGATATCAATATAGGTACTTTAAAGCAGAAGGGTCAAAGTCGAGTAGGTAAATAGTGCTAGCAAACATTGACAGACAGTAATAGTTTAAGTAGGTAGTAAATATGATCTAGAAGGGTACATAGAGCCAGCTTCTATTTCTCTGAATAAATTAAACCATTTGCTTGACACTCATAGCTTATCATAAGACGTTTGAGAAACCATTTTGCCAAGTTGTTTTCAAAATGGGTGTGTACTTTATGCTGTTTACTGTGCTCATTGGTGATTGTGTGCATTTCTTAATAAAAGCGAATCTTTTATAGTTTTTCGCAGTCCACTGCGGGCCTGCCTCCGTGGTCCAGTCGGTAGCGTATGCGACTGCTGATTGGAGGTCCCGGGTTTGTTTCCCGGGTCGGGCAAAAGAGTTACTGGGTTTTTTCGAATTCTCAGTAGCAGCCCGGAGTCTGGCGATGTGCCCGGTACGGCAAAAGGCTCGCCCCCTATTACGTGGGACCTAAAAAATCATGGCGGAATGTGGGTGTAATATTACACCTCTGCCTATCCCTTCGGAGATAAAGGCGTGAGTCTATAAAAATAAAAAACTGCGGGCCTTAAGACTCTCCTAATCTACTTCACAGTAGCACTGTGAGCCAATAAGACGATTCAGCCAACAATATAATTATTTTATACCACGCTGGCCAGATATATTGATACATGGTTTGATTATACAAGGTTATATAGCGGGTCTTCTTCGCGATAAATAAGTATATTCAAGGCATAATAGGGGACAGATGGCGCTAGCTGTCGAGTAAACATCAGCTCCGTATTTAAATTTAATTAAAAATATAATATGCCAGTGTAAATGCATTTCCAAGTGATAATTAAGTTAGTCTAGTGTCAATATCTGTCGTCTATCGTTGGTGGTCATATTGCTACAGTGTAAACAATCATAAACAGTTTATAACTAATCAACAATAAAGTGCAGTGACAAGCAAAATATAGTGAATATAAACAATTAAACATACCATAAAACTAATAAAAACTATAATTACAGTGAAATTACATACTCAAACAATATAAGAGTCCGAAACAACTAGTTTAAAGTCAGTGTTTTAGAGAGTGAAAAACTGAATCGTTAATTTTATTTGAATGCCGTGCTTACAAACTAACGACCAATAGCATTCATTAACGTCACCTAAATGCAAGATTTACTCAAAGTAAAAGCTGGTTGCAAATTTGACTCAACAAGTCGTCTTTAGCATAGACTAATATATTATACCTGGAAATAGACTGGCAACTTCGACATTTTAGGCGACGCAAGCGCCACCTTTTTAACCTACAGGCCACTTTTTGCCGTCTGTTTTACAAAAAATGCCGCTAGAGGTCGTTTATGTTAGTCAAGTATTATAATAAAATTATAGCCAAAATTATTTTGGAAATATAAATAAAACAATAGAGAATGCTTATAAGTGACGTTTATTTTCCAAAAATCACAATATTTACAGCAGTAAGATCACAGTAAGTTATGCTAAAATCACCAAATAAAAAAAATAATGATTGATATACCCATTTATTAATTTGTTTATTATTTTATTTATTTAACTTTTCTCATTTATTTAATTTGTTTTGTATTATTCTAAGAGCCAGTGTTACGCAGACTCACGGTATAGTAGCAAAGTTCATATTTTAATGCTAGTTAAACTAATTCATCTGCCGTAGATCAAATGGGGTTCACTATTACCATAGAGGGTTCCTTTAGGCGTGCCTAGAAGCCGAAAAGCATGAAAATCGACTTTCAAAACGTGTTCACAGCATGTCTGCCGTTTTGATATCGTAAAATATATATCTTTTTAAAACTTAACAGGCAGACACTTGTTCCGGTTAGTACTATATTTTATATAATATCATAGTTTCGAAAATTTCATACAATTTGTGTTATTTTAGCAAAGCTAAAAATTATATATGTTATTTATATTTGGTTCTCTTTCACGGGTATTATTCTAATTTGTTAGAACAATAATCGGCCCTTTGGCAGGCGTACACAGAGACATAGGTCTAACGCGCAGAGGCCCTTTGAGAGTTTTAAGCTAGAATGTGATGGGACACCTACTGAGGAGCCTCCATAACTGCACTATTAAGTACAGTCACGGGTTAGCCGCAACAGGGACTATTGCTACTTTTATGGAAACTAATTGAATGGGTAAGTGGACAAAGGTGTTACCGTAATCTGGGGTGTATTGCAACTACTGAGGTGAATAACAACAGTTTTACGAAAAAAGTTTATCATGGTAATGGCAACATTTAACGTTTCCCTTTAATAAATATGTATTTTCTAAAAATTGGTACGATTTTCATATTTTAATATTGGCAGCATTTCGTTTTGACATTTGTGCAAATTCGCGGGTATTCGGGTGTTAAAGGTGTCATACAAGTTTGAGCTTGATTCGTTGCTCAAAAAACTTTACGATAATCTGTTAGAAAAACTTGGAAAACTAGCATTTGTGTGGTTAAATGTGATAATCTAATCTCTTGTGCGACGAATTAAATAAACAAGTGAGTAATACAGTGCATATTTTTGTAAGAATACCATAATAATATGATTATTGAACATTTTCTCACAAAACGTGGTGAAAAACAACGCGTATTGGGGCGATTAACAACGTGTACTGGGGTGATTAACAACGACTAATGTGACTATTGTTATGATGAATTTTATACCTATATTTCTATTTACTGAACCTTAACTATCTTTACAGATCGATCCTTATTACTTCTCCAAACATGCCACAACAGTATAAGCTTGATTACAGAGGTAAAAGACATAAATCATATAAGAAAGAAGATCTGGAGAGAGCATTGGAAGATTTACGAGTAAATAAATTATCATATAGGGTTGCAGCAGCTAAATATAATATAGAATAAATTCTATATTATACTTATAATACCGTTCTCTATAGACATAACACGCGGAATAATGTAAAAATACTAGGCGGCCAAACAGTTCTCAGTCCTGAAGTCGAAAATGCCATAATTGAGAATATTAATACATGTGCAGAATGGGGATTCCCTATGGATCAATATGATTTAAGACTTCTTGTAAAAATGTACTTAGACAAAAAAAGGCGGCGATAGCCGAGTGGAGACACCAACAGACTGCCATGCAGAGGGTATCGGGTTCGGATCCACGGCGCACACCAATGACTTTTCGGAGTTATGTGCGTATTGAATTGTTAATTATCGCTTGTCCCGTGCCTCGGAGAGCACGTTAAACTTTCGGTCCCGGTTGTCATGAAGGTCTTTGACAGTCGTTACAGAGCGTCAGTACCTTCTAAATAAACTGAAACTAGTCTAAACCATGGAACATCGCTATCCCTTCGGGGTTTATTCCCATCCAGTAACACCCTAAAGTGTAACACTGTTACTCGTTGGGAATTTTTTTCCCAACCAGTAACACATGTTACTCGTTGGGACATTTTTTTTCCCAACGAGTAACACCCTAAGTACATGTGTTACTGGATGGGAATAAAAAGTTGCATCGAGTAACAGATGTTACTTGTTGGGAAAACGCGCGGGTAAAGTATCCCAACGAGTAACAGTGCTACTCGTTGGCAAAAGACGCGGGTAAATCATCCCATTATGTAATAAATACCTTCAGTTGTTTTTGCATATTATTTAATCATAATTATGTTTCAGTCTAATTAGTATTAATATGATTATACTACATAATCAAAGTTTTGTAAGTATATGATACATTTTAAGATGTACCAAGACTACAAAACATCTAAAGGGATTTGTTTTGTTTGCTTGTTATTACTGGGCCTGCACAATATTGTAAGATGATTCAATGTATGCAGCTTTAAGAATAATTAAATCTGCTAGCAATATCACCATGAATGTCGGAACAGGTATCCATCATCTTATTTAAAATCTATACCCTATGAATAATAGTTGTTTCGTGTCTGAAAAGGTCCAAAAATAAAGAAGTCTTTTCTTTATTTTTTAGGATACCTGTTCCGACATTCATGGTGATATTGCTAGCAGATTTAATTATTCTTAAAGCTCCAAAAAATATTTTTTGGAAATGTTAGATTTTCAGATTGCCAACATAATGTCTCTTTTCACGTACAGTTATTTTAACCCTTTGCACAAATCGCACGGTATTTTATTTTTTAGACGAACCATATATGACCTGTCAGGCCTCAGGAGGATATAGGTATGTATTAGAGCTATGATGTTTTTCTAAATTTTATTAAATCTGTTACAAAATGTTTAAATGTCTTTTCTTTATTTTTGGACCTTTTCAGACACGAAACAACTATTATTCATAGGGTATAGATTTTTTAAATAAGATGATGGATACCTGTTCCGACATTCATGGTGATATCGCTAGCAGATTTAATTATTCTTAAAGCTGCATACATTTAATCATCTTACAATATTGTGCAGGCCCAGTAATAACAAGCAAACAAAACAAATCCCTTTAGATGTTTTGTAGTCTTGGTACATCTTAAAATGTATCATATACTTACAAAACTTTGATTATGTAGTATAATCATATTAATACTAATTAGACTGAAACATAATTATGATTAAATAATATGCAAAAACAACTGAAGGTATTTATTACATAATGGGATGATTTACCCGCGTCTTTTGCCAACGAGTAGCACTGTTACTCGTTGGGATACTTTACCCGCGCGTTTTCCCAACAAGTAACATCTGTTACTCGATGCAACTTTTTATTCCCATCCAGTAACACATGTACTTAGGGTGTTACTCGTTGGGAAAAAAAATGTCCCAACGAGTAACATGTGTTACTGGTTGGGAAAAAAATTCCCAACGAGTAACAGTGTTACACTTTAGGGTGTTACTGGATGGGAATAAACCCCCTTCGGGTTGCGGAGGTCAAACAGCAGTCGCTCTGTGGAAAAGCTAAAATTCAGCCAAATATGGTTAGACTAATACTGGGACAATGCTAAGAGAATGATGATGAAGGAAGTCTGTCTTCTGACTGAGATGGAGGTGAATTTCAAGAGAAGCTGATGTGCTCACTGTTGATTATTGTGATTGCTGTTTTATAACCACTGCCAATGATAAATAATGATACCAAAATATGTTACGAGTCTAATTACGTTATTTTTATGTTCCTAATTATTTAATAAAGTTGACTGTGCAATAAATCATTATTTTTTTGCTTTATTTACATTTTGACTTCTATTTCTCCAACAAAGTTCTAAATGTGTTGTATTTCACCCCTTATGTCGTTGCTAATGACCCCGTTTAAAGTATAATTTGCAACATGATATATTTTGTTCAATATAACATAGAGTTTCAATTGATCTCTTTCTGACGTGACAAAAATAAAAAAGCAAGCCATGACTCACGTATTGAATGCTTTTGTTCAAGCATAAACAACGAAATAAAAATAATATGACAACTTCAATCCATAAAGGTGTTGCTAATCACCCCAGTTTACGGTATCTGACTAAACTGAAAAAATCGAGTTTGTAAGCTTTCTTTTCATCTAGTAGTACATTTTTTTGTTTATATCACAGGATGAATCTAACTCATGCGTCAGTCTCTTAAATCTTTAAAATTGCGCAACGGATTTTAATGTGTTTTTTTTAATAGATAGAATGATTCAAGAGGAAGGTTTATATGTATCATACATACATAGGTAATATTGCATTGCACCCGTGCGAAGCCGGGGCAGGTCGCTAGTAATTTATAACTCTTAATTTCAATTAAAAAATATATTTAAAAACACTGTTCACATGTATTCATACTGATTCGCTGTCATTGCCAGTAAGAGTAAGAAAGTCAATATCCTGTATCTCCATTAGCATGACTGCGAAAGTATTATGTAGTCTGCCTGCATTTTAGAACCGACCTGTCTGTTTTTTTGATATACATGTATAATAATGATGTAAAAACATATATAAATTGCAGCTTTGCTAAAACACTAGTTATCTGCGAAATGAAGCGTGAGAAAATCAAAATCATGCAACTTCAATAGCAGGACTGAACCAACCCATGGGTCTGTTTTTGTAAATATATGTTTATAATAATAATAATATAAATAACGTGTATAATTTTTAGCTTTGCTAAAATAACGCAAATTTTATGAAATTTTTGAAACTATGATATTATATAATATAGTAGGAACCGGAACAAGTGCCTGCCATATATATATTTTTTTTCTATAAAAATATATATATATTTTAAGATATCAAAACGGCAGATATGTTGCGAACACGTTTTGAAAGTCGATTTTCATGCTTTTCGACTTCTAGGCACGCCTTAAGGAACCCTCTATGGGAATAGTGAACCCCCATTTGATCTACGGCAGATGAATTAGTATAACTAGCATTAATATGGAGTTTGCTACTGTACTCGTCTCTTTGATCCTCTGCTTTTCAAAAAAACATTACGAGCTGAGTTCTTAAACATATCATCACTGTCGTAGGTATACGGTGGTTTTGCCAGTGAGTAGGTGGCCAACCTCCTTGCACCAGTTGTAAATAAAAAAAAAAAATTGGTTGCCTGTAAAGTCGGTATACGGGCGAAAGTTTTACGTGACAACGACTTTGAGTGGTAAAATAATTTTAATGTGAATATTCATTCGTATAGTAGGAAGAAGGATGAAAGACGCGTGCCTTTCACTTTTTATGTCTGTCTCTCTCGCTCTTAGGCGGGACGCGTGCCTCTCACTCGCTCTCATTGTGAGCGCATAACGTGAGCGGAGCGTAACGCAGTTTCTTGAAGTGTCACCCGGCAAACCAATTTATAAGACGTTGTCACGTCAAAAATATTTTTATTAATTATGAATTCTTTCATTGTCTTACCATGTACTTCACATTTGAGAAAATTTAAATTTATATTTACACTAACCACAAATTTTATATATTCCATTTACTTTTCTTTAGTGGCACTGGTTTTTAATATGGTATAATATTATGTAATATTTTCAACTTGTGCAAAGAAGTCAAACAAACACCTAGTGGGATAGCAGAGCCATCTTTTATTTTCGAATTCTTTAATTTTTATATATTTATGGAAACTTTGCAAAGCTTCTGTTTCCGTGTCTAATTTGCATACTGCACAGCTCTTATATACTGCTGTTTTGGCCTTTACTGCTATCCAACCACTACAATAACCAATTGCTGCGCATTTTTCGACGCTTTTTTGTCTTTATTATTTATTAAAATATCGGTATCTAGATCCGGTATAGACACATGGGCAAAATATATATTTATTTGTCTCTCTTCTAACAATGGTGCCTCTCCCTCAGCAATAAAATCTTTAAATGATTCCAAAGCGAAGCCATCGTCTGCTTCGCAATTGGAACCAACCGCGTGAGATTAAATTATTTAAAATTAAGGTTTTATACGCTGCTACAAAGTGACAGGCACCTGGCATTATATTGCCGTGACCATGTGCACATATGGAAACGCAGAAATTTTCCAAAGCGCCTTGGTTGAAATTGCGCAGTAAAACTGAATTAATGCCCTTTCTTTGTAGAAAAAGGGTAATATTTTTAAAAGATTCTATTGTTTTAACCCAGCTCATTAATGAAGGCACAACTCCACCCCTTAGTGGAGTATCAAATTTCATGGATTTTAAAATAGGCATACTTTTGTTCCATAAATTTCTATTTACTAATACTGATTTTGGCGTAACCGCTGTTCTGTGAATTTTTCCTCCAATTGTCTGGTGGTAACTGCCGTTGACGCTGTCGAATAATTCGTCGAAGAAGATGAGTATATCGGCAGTTTGTGTGCATTCTTTGGGCATGCAAACCGATTCTGCAACAAAACAAAATTACTTGATTGTAATATGTTTTATACATTCTTAATATTTCAGAGGCAACGATAGCCTAGTGGAGAGACCAACAGACTGCCGAGACGCAGACGCAGAGGTCTCGGGTATGAATCCATGACGCGCACCAATGACTTTTCAAAGTTATATGCGTATTAAACTCTTATTTGTCGCTTGCACCGTGCTTCGGAGGGCACGGTAAGCCGTCGGTCACGGCTGTCATTAAAAGATCTTTGACAGTCGTTACGGGGAAATAGTACCCTCGAATATCCTGACTCTGGTCTAAACCATAGAATATACCTTCGGGGTACAGATGTCAGATGGCAGTCACTCTGTGGAAAAGCTTATATTCTGTCAAATGGGAGCCTAGAATTGTTAAAATAGTCTATTTTGCACATACATTAAATTAAACTAAACAAAATCTCACATACCTGCCATAAAGCCCAAAGCTGCACCAACAGATTTGCTGAACACTTGTGTGCAGTGTTTCACTTTCATTTTGGGGATCAGATGCGGCACAACATGACAAGCAGTTAATTTTGGCATAATTTTAACTCCCTTATAGCCAGGTGAACATTCATAAAGAAGTTGTATGTGTTCCCATTTCGCAATGTTTTCTTTTCCCTTCATTGTAAATTTCAAATTCTTATTTATGAGATTATTTCTTATACCTTTCATTAGGTGGTCATACAATACAAATATTTTATTTTGCTGTTATAAAACAGCCACCAGTGTACTCTTTATCATTTCTCACCATTTGCATTCGAGTGTCTGCAATCAAGCTATTTATTGCCGCCAAATTTGTGGCGCCTTGGTCACAAACTGTTGTGACAACGTGTAGATTTGCTTCCGTTAATTTCTTCAGGACAGTTTTAATTTGATTTTTTAGCGACAATGTTTTTGTGGTGCCAGCTGAATAAGAAAACCACACTGGTTGCTTGTATTTTTTTACAACCCCCCTTATCATAAAGATCAGGACATGGTCACAAAAATTAGGTTGTCGTTCTTCTCCATCATTTACAAAACCTTCTATTTCATCTTTGGCTGCATTATATATACAAAAAGGACCAAAGGCCATTTCATCAAACACCAAGGTACAATATCTGTGTTTATCTGGCATCTTAGCCACTCTCTTTTTTAAATGATTATAAATTCTTTCATTGCAGCCTGGTGAAAGGTTTATTGATTCCAACTGCTTTTTGTGAGATCGCCTTGAGGGTAACACTCACATTCTTCTAAGAATTCTGTAGGACTTGGGAGATGGCTTGTACAATGAAAGAGCCAATATCTTCTCGTCTAAGGAAAATCTTCGGCCTTGAGACTTCTTACCACCTTGGGTTATTTGCATCAGAAAGAAGGTTCTACCATTTTCTGACATTTTCGTTGTTAAAATGTTGAATGCCCTTGTCTTCGATACATTCTTTGCAAATTTGATTTCTTTCTAGATTTTTGATTTAGATTCTATTCATGCCAGTTTTCTTGCCAAGTTGCATATTGATTTTTTTATAGCTTTCTTCACCTCTGCTTGTTCAGCATGAGATATCTTGTATGAAGCTGAAAACAAAATAATTAACATTATTATTATAGTCTGTTTCTGCTGGAAATCTCTCTCTCGCAATTTGCTACATAGTGTTCTTACTATCATACAAATAGATTAATAATGGTCAATCTACCCATATAATAAATAAGAAAGTGTGGTTGTTTCTTTGTTTCTCACACTTTCATGTCTCAACTACTCAACTGTTTGTCATGAAATAGGTATTGCATATGTCGTCAAAGGCACAGATAACATTGATTAAGTACAGTCAGCGACAAAGGTCGCTACACATTTACGAGATTTTAAATGGTTTTTATTGCCCAAATAATTACAATTATTTTCTAAATCTGACAGCATTCTAAAACTGAAAAAGCTTTCTATACGAAGAAAACCTGATTTGATCGTAAATTATACCTACAGAATAAGAAGTAGACAGTTTTGATTCATAAACGGCCGGTTGGCGTAGCGGGAGTGTAAGCGACTGCTACGTCAAAGGTCGCGGGTTCTATTCCCGTTCAAGTCAAACAAACATTTGTGTGCATGAACATAGATTTTTGTCTTGGTCTGGGTGTTTATATGTATAATATGTAAGTATTTACAAAAATAAGTATATATGTATGTTTATCCATTATCTAGTTACCCATAGTACAAGCTTTGCTTAGTTTGGGACTAGATGGTGTTGTGTGAATGTGGTAGAATATTATTATTATTATAAAAATCTATCATAAATCTATGAATGTGTAGCAAGTCATGTCATTGACTGTACCTCTCATTCAAGAGTAAGTGAATAAACTACTCCACTGCAAGATTTGCTAATGTATCAATGATTCTTTATTAATATTCAGAATTCAGCATCACTAAACTTTTAAATATTAAGTATGTAACCAGTGACCGTGACCAGATTTGTGTTGGAGTGAGATTTAATTTTGATGCCTCCCTAGCTCTAAGCTTTCGAGCTAGCAAGCCCCATAGTCTGCCACAGCCTCCGCTCCATTCACCATATGGACAGACTGGCCCTGTTTATAACATTCTAATATATAAAATTATTATACCTGTTTTGCAATGCCTCTTTTGAAGTTAAGTTGATGGCTCGGATATTATTGTCTGTGACATCAATGCCTGAGATCTCGAAGGTTGGGTTGGGTTAACATCAAATCCTGCAGTTGCATCTAATAGATTTTCTCCTTGTGTTGAAGTTGCAGAAACAAGGGGTTGCTGACTAAATACAGTGGTGAGTTTATGAGGAGCTGTACATAAAGAAGGAAGAACTATTAGCATATTTTAATCACTACTGTACCTACTCTATGATGATTATTTGTGAAAAAGTCTAATATTTATTTGATTCTTTCATAACAATAATAGTACATTGTGTAGCAGCATAGACAATAATGATACAATAATTACCTGGAAGATGCAGTTGTGGGACAGCCATTTTACTGAGATGGTTGCTCAGAAAAATAACATACTCAGGAAAGTGTCTATGACATAGGTGCTTTGCGATTTTTATATATGGTGTTATTATCCAGGCCAATTATTTCACCACCAATCCTTAAGACCCATGTTCTAAACCGCTCAGCATAATTTACTGGATCAGGGAAGCTGTGTAGATGTACATCTAGAACCAAAAATAAATTGCTGAAATACATCATAGATCTCAACTTAATCTAGCGACTAGTGAATGGCCCAATCCGGCTAGTACCTTTGACATATCAGACCAACACACTTTAAAAAAGATTTACAAAAACATTTCACAAGTCAAATAAATAAGTTGTTCATACAACGGACAAGAAAAAGTTTGTCATCTTATGATTACTAAATAAATGGGCTTCTTTGGAGTGGGGCCTTCAGGTAAGAAGGGATTGTTACACAGGGGATAACAACACTAGCAGATATTATTACGAATACCAATAATGTTCATAAATTGTTATACTAGTCTTAATAACCCATAAAATATTTAAGTCTATGTCATTCTTAGTACCCATATTTATTTTTTAAGTTATGCTGGTATAATATATCATATCCTAGGCTATACTATAGCATACATTTTAATTTGTTTTTAAAGTATGTCCAAGTTTGTATGTAAACTTGTGAGGATTAAGAGTATTTATGCCCCCCAGCTTATCATACGAATGCTTTATCCACGAACGAGTGAGTACAATTGGATAATATTTGGTATATTTATGCAGGTTGTTAAGGATTATTACATTGTTATTATGGTTTCAAAACTAACTTCAGTTTGTTCCTAATATATAAAAATAGCATCCAGAATCAGTTATTTCACTTTGCTTTTCAAAACTGACTTAAAGGTTTGTGCGAGTAGCTGCGAGAAATCATATAGCTTCACTTATAAACAGGTGTAGATAGAAGAGTTTTTTACATTACTTACCATCCTTATTGGTGATGGGGCACATAGGTACACAGCACTTGTTCCTAGACATTGTTTATACACTTTTATATGATATGGGCCAAACTCCAAAACAGGAGGGCCTAAACTTTACACGGAGAACAATTCTCGACGTATAAAACACTGAAGACGGTAATTGCTTGTTTTTGTAATATGCACGGAGGAACTGACGCTCAATTCAACGCGAATATCACTAAAAGCAATACAAATACACCAAAACACAAAAATATTTGCGCACAAGAATTTAAATAACCCGGCAGACGTTATTTTTGTGTAATGACAATTATGACAGCTCTGTGACATAACTGAATAGAATTGAACAGAGTAACAAATCCGACTTTCTACCATTTTGTACCATAATATTAACAATAATATTAAAATAATTTGTAAAGTAAATATTTCTTACACGATTCATGAAGTGTTAAATCTAAGTATAACTATTTCAAATCTTATATTCCTAAGTTAATGTCGCTAACATTAATATGTGCTATAAGTCGAAGGTGTCATTTAAATAAATAAAAACGACCAAATGGAAATGTTTATTTTTCATCAATAATGTATCGAAATCCGTGTACTCACGAACATTCACGAACGAATTTTGTTACGTGTGCACAATAAAGAGGGAGCTGGTTTCAATGATTTTACATGAATGTAGGCAAGATTCCGACGCATGGTCTTTAGCGTGGTTTGTAGTCCATATGACTGGGATGCGACGAGCTTGAGTTCGCGTCCCACATATCAGCAACTCTTTTTGAATATTATTTGATATTGATAATACTTCAATTCGTATATAAAATGAGTTCCAGTGAAGAGAACATCACACAAAGACATAAATTACCGAACAAGAAATTTAATATCTCGGGTAGTACTGGTAGTAGTAGCAACTACGATGATATATTATCGAACCCTGAGTGTTCGGAAACAGTACGTAGCTTACCGGATCTATCTCGAATATTATTAAACAACGAAGTTGATGAATTAAGAAGCGAGATAATGAAGTTACGACAGGAACTAGAAAGAACACAACAAGAGGTAGATAGCTTAAATGTTGAAAATTATTCCCTTCAAAAAGTCATCACTGGTCAGCAATCGCAGATAGACAATCTAAAACTATTATGTAAGAATTCTTCTGGTCTAAAGAAATCATCAAAACGAGGTAAATTATTGCGACGAAGCTCACTCTTAACTCCTCAGACCAGCGAAAAGTTAGATCAAAACTTGGATGAAAGCTACACTAAGTTAAATATCAATACAGAAAATGCTATTGAAGTTATTAATGACACTCCAAACGATCTCGTAGAACAACCTGAGCCACCCGAGCATACTAACCTAGGTAAAGAAAATGAAACAACTCCCTTCAGCCTTACAAAGAAATATTCTTATGAATATAAAGAAGAAAGGAAGATTGGACAGTCACAGAATGTTACTCCACAGAGTACTGTTCCAGATAAACAACAAAGAATATTAATATTTACAGATAATTATGGCTCTCACTTTAGAAGATTATTACAACATTCGGCTGGTAATACATTCTTTGTTTCGTCTATTAGTAAACCCGGTGCCACGACTGACAAGTTACTGGAATCATGCATAGAGATGTGTAAAGACTTTAATGAACTTGATTATGTGATCATTTTATGTGGTAGCTATGATAAAAATCCTTTACAACTGCAATCAACCCTATATTACTTTGTTAATAAACTTTCACATACTAATGTACTGCTATGTAATACGAAAAAGAACAGATCTTTAAACGAGCTGAAGCTCAATGAATTGTACTACCATATATGCTCTCAATTTGCACACTGTGGACTGATTAGTTCTGACCCTAGAGTCTCACTTCGTACTTATAATATTGTTACAACTGGTTATATATTAAGATACATACTTCATGTGCAATATAAATATAAATACCAACTGTACATTAATAACACAGAAAAGAAGGAAGGTAATAAATTAAACATTAACTCGGTCAGTACTCAAACTGAAGTGCAATCTGTAACGACTTTATCAAGTACTAGTACACAAGCTGAACCTGAGCTTCAGTTTTTTCGATCAGAATAAAACATTCCAAATTTTACACAACAATGTACAAGGCATGCGTTCCAAATTGAGTGAACTAGAAATATTACTATCTTTAAAAAACATTGATATTCTTTGCGTCAGTGAAACATTTTTTATAAGAAATAGTGCTGAAATACTGCAGTTACCCGGTTATAAAACGGCAGCGCACTTCTCTAGGAAAAATAAACGTCGAGGTGGGGTATGTATTTATGTAAAAAATTGTATATGTTTTAAAAAAATTGACTGGATCACAGAGTACTCAATAGAATTACATTTTGAGTGCTGTGGAATTGTTATCCCTGAAACTAACTGGTTTGTCTTGTGTCTATACAGAACACCAAATAGTAACTTTGATTTATTTATAGAAAAACTTGAAATGGTATTGTATAAGCTTACTATCAGATCTAGACACAAAAATAAAAAGATTTTTATATTGGGTGATTTTAATATAAACACACTTACTACCAACTCAAAAAGTAATGAATTTATTAACACACTCAAAAAATTCAATTTACACTTATCATTTCATAAACCTACAAGAGTAACTTCACATTCAGCTACCTGTATCGACAATATAATAACCAACCATCTTAGATGCAAAACAGAGATATGGGATCTAGGCATCTCTGATCATACTGCGCAAGTTATAATGATGCCGTGCAAAGTAGCTTTTAAAGAAAAAATGTGGTATGTATTTAAACGTAGTCTTAAAGACAAGGAAATATTTTTAAAATATATGGCTCAAATAAACTTCCAGGACGTATATAATGAAAGTGAAGTTAACTTAGCTTATAGTATCTTTTTAGAATTATTCTCTCTAATATTTAATTCATGTTTCCCTATAAATAAAGTAAAAATAAAGTACACTAAAAGTAAAAATTGGAAAACAAAAGGCATAATTAATTCAAGCAAACACAAAAGAAACATGTACCTTAGTTTAAAAAATAATTCAGCTACTAATCATAAGTATAAAAATTACTGCAAAATCCTTAAGCGTGTTACTAGAGAATCAAAAAGACTTTGTAATATAAATTTTCTAAAATACAGCCAGAATATCACGAAAGCTTCATGGACTTTGATTAAACAACAAACAAGTCCCACTAACGACATATTAACCTCTATAGATTATATAATTCATGAAAAAAACACCATCAAGAATCCAGTTGAAATAGCTACAGTTTTTAATAATACATATATATCTCAAAATAATACGACAAGTCATATAATCTATAAACCAACAGTAAGCGAAAATATAAACAGCATTTTTCTTTGTCCAGTTAACAGAAATGAGGTTATAAATATAGTAAAAAAATTCAAAAATAAAAATAGCTGTGGTATTGATGATATTCCAATAAGCGTTGTAAAGATCAGTATTGAATACATTGCAGATGCCCTTGTCCATATCATAAACCTCATGTTTGAAACAGGAATTTTCCCTGATAAACTTAAAGCAGCAGTCATAAAACCTATCTACAAAAAAGGCTCCAAACATGAAATCAATAACTACAGGCCTATAGCTCTTCTACCTAGTTTTTCTAAAATATTTGAGAAAGCCCTACATAACCGAATATCTAAATTTCTCATCAATAACAAAATCTTAAATGAAAATCAATTCGGCTTTCAGAGAGGGAAGTCAACCTCATTAGCAATATTTAATTTTTTGCGAGGTATATGGGAAGGCATCAACAAAAAAAGACAGTGCACTGCTGTTTTTTTAGACATGTCAAAAGCATTCGACTGTGTGAAATTTGACATATTATTGAAACAATTGGAAAGGATAGGTGTCAGAGGTATACCCTTAAATTTAATGGAATCATACTTGTGTAATAGAACTCAGGCTACTAAATTAGAAACTTATAATAAAGACACCAAAACAATAGAAACCGTATATTCTAGCTTCGAAAAAGTTGTACTGGGTGTGCCACAAGGTAGTATACTGGGACCTCTTTTGTTTTTGATCTATGTCAATGAATTGCCAAAAATTGTCAATCACATGTGTATAATGTACGCTGATGATGCAACCATATTTATACAAAATGATAAATGCATAAACAATACCGAGATAGAAGTATCAAATACTCTGAAAACTGTTACACACTGGCTTCTATCCATTAACCTAAAAGTAAATCTTACTAAAACTAAAGTTATGCAGTTCAGAAATTACCAAAGTAAATTACCACCCCTAAATATATGCGAAAATAATACTAAAGTTGAAGAAGTTACTCAAATTAAATTTCTTGGTGTCTCCATAGATCAGCATTTAAATTGGAAGAGCCATATAGAAAATTTAAACAAAAAAATATCTAGCTTCTGTTACGCCCTATCAATACTAACTGAAAGTGCATCAACGGGCATAGCAAAATCAGCGTATTACGGCTACGTGTATCCATTGTTAACATATGGTGTCATATACTGGGGTAACTCCACAAATGTCGAATCAACTTTTATTTTACAAAAGAAATGTTTAAGAGTTATCTATAATATGCAAACCACCGAGTCCTTAAGAGATGTCTTTAAAGAAAAAGGTTTCTTGACGCTAACTTCTGTGTATATATTGGAACTTAGTCTCTTTGTTAAATGTAATTCTGAATATTTTGATGTTAAATTTAATCTAAAACCTAATGTAAGAACGCAATACAAATATAATTTAAGCATGCCATTAATCCATAAATCAATATACTACAAAAGCACATATGTCACTGCTATCAGAGTATTTAACCATTTACCTCTAGAAATTAAAGAGCTAAATGGCAATTTGTTTAAAATAAGATTAAAAAAGTGGTTATTGGAAAAAGCATTTTATAACATGCATGAATTTTTTAGTTGTAAGCATTATTAAAATCTAATATTATATAATTGCAATGCCCGTAACGGGTAAACTGTTGATACATTATACATATTTAACATCCATGTACTTTACTACACAGTTATGCAATAAATGTCTTTGTCTTTGTCTTTGTCTTTGTCTCGATTTTTGCCAACGTTTCAGCTGACTTGCTTCAGCCGTGGTCGCGGCGGGACTGTGTCTGGTTTGATGTCCTTAATGCTCGGGCTACACTACCGGGATATGCCAATAATTATTGCCATAATTTCAACAACGCCTAGGTGTAACCGCGATTTATGGCCATAATTTTACAATGCCAATCAATATGGCATATGCCGGTAGGCAATAGAAATGAAATGAAAATGAAATGAAATGAAAGCATTTATTTTTACAATATACACACAACAGTATGACAATTAGCAATTTGTGACACAGTTCTTATCCAAGAGGTATATTATAAAAATGGGGTTACCATTCAGGCTTATGTTGGTTGAGGTATAAGCCTCAAACCAACCCTGATATTAGTTGGCAACCCCAAGTGACGATCACAGAAATCAAGTTCATGTACATAATCGTCTATATAAATACCTACTCATACTTATACATACACAAAAACATGCATGTTTTTGTGTATGTATGTAGCTCCGGCGGCGGTCTTTTTTCGCACATCAAAGAAGATGAGCGCAGTAATTAATGCGTTTGTGGCCACACTACCGTTTGTTCAGTGTGCAACACGAGTTCGATGACGACGCACGTATCTACCGATATGGAGTGGTCAAATGAAAAAGCGCTCGAATTTTTGGAGTTATTGCAAACCGAACCGTCTCTCTGGGATACCCGACAGAAAGCTAAAAATTTAAAAGATTCATGTTAAAATAATTGGCACTCATAAATTACCAAACAGCTGCAGCTTTATCCGCCATCTTGAAAAATGATATTTTTACCGCCTAGTTTATTGGCATATCTCGGTAAACTCTAGTGTAACCACACGACTTCACGCAGTAATTTAACGGTAATTTATTGCCATAATTATGGCGGTAACAGCCCGGTAGACGGTAAGGTAGTGTGGCCCGAGCATAAAGGGGTATTGGGGTGTTTAACTTGTACTTACTGGTTCTCAGGTACGGTGTTGTGAAGAAAACACTAAAGTCCACGCTAATACACTTTATTATTTATGTAGAAGCGATAAAAAAAGAAGGTATTTTTTATAAAAATGCGTGTGCGACATTTTTTACTCTTAGACCATCACCACATGAACGAAATAACGATTATTTTATCGGTCTTTGAAACATGTTCATTTACCTATGAGCCTTCAAATTCCTTAAAGAATGGCCATTTAAAGCGCTGCTGGCCACACAAAAGGGCGTCGGGCGCGGACACGGCGCGGGCGGCTTCCTATTCCATGCATATTTTATACCAAGTGCATAGAAATAAAGCGCATTTTAGGATACTTTCAAGATTACAAGGTTGCTCGAGCACAGATAATATAATTAATACTTTACTAGCTCAGGTTGAAACTTGGTTGCGGCTGACTGTAAAAATGGAATGTATATATCCGAATTGCTTTTTAAATGTCAGTGAGTTAATGATATTCCTGGTAGCGGCTTTTACGCTACAGTTATCACATAAATTCATTTCTCCTGTAACATTTCCGGATAAAAACGCTTCCTTTGACCTTTAAACTTGGTTTGGGTCATTGCTTTATCCTCGGTTTCGCCATGCAACATTCTCAATTATCGACTTATTTTTTATTTAAATATACTCACGCTTGTATTCCCGAGGCAGAGGTGTAGTATTACACCTACATTTCGCCATGTTGTGAATAATAATAATATTCTACCACATTCGCACAACACCATCTAGTCCCAAGCTAAGCAGAAGCTTGTACTATGGGTAGGTACTAGATAACAACATACATATATACTTTTTTTTGTAAATACATAAATATTATACATAGAAAAACCCAGACCAAGACAAACATCCATGTTCATGCACACAAATGTTTGACTTGAGCGGGAATCGAACCCGCGACCTTGGGCGTAGGAGTCGCTTACACTCCCGCGGCGCCAACCGGTCGTCAAAGTGTGAATTTGTAGGCTCCACGGAATTGCTATTGCGCTTCCACGGACGAGCATATTGTCGTTACCGTGAACTTTGTCCGACTATGTGCTGCTACGGCGAATTCAGAAAAACCCAGTAACACTTTTGCCCGACCTGGGAATCGAACCCAGGATCTCCTGATCATCAGACGCATACGCTATGCACTGGACCACAGAGGCTGATTACTTTTTTTCTGCTTTTTAAATATTAAAGTCCAGTGATGAATTTCCTAATCGCAGAGGACTTCTCATTCAAAGAAATGACACAGACTTGGATCAAAAATAAAATAATGTCCCATGTGGTATTTGAAGCAACGAAGAGACAGAAAACGCGATAGATCTGTTTCATTCTGCTGAGTCAGACTTTCAGACTGCCTCCGTGGTCTAGTGGATAGCGTATGCGACTGCTGATCGGAGGTCCGGGTTCGATTCCCGGGTCGAGCAAAAGTATTACTGGGTTTTTCCGAATTCTCAGTAGCAGCACGGAGTCTGGTGATGTGGTTACGGCAATAGGCTCGCCCCCTACTACGTAGGACCTAAAAATTCATGGCGAAATGTGGGTATAATATGAGCGTGAGAACGCGCGCCCGAAACGTCTGAGTCCATAATGACTAAACTGTCGCAGACGGATAGCTGATATTTTAGTGAGTAACGTAGACTTACATACATACATACATAACGTCACGCCTTTTATCCCCGAAGGGGTAGGCAGAGGTGTATTTTTACACCCACTTTTCGCCAGATATACTTTAGTCCCACGTAATAAGGGGCGAGCCTATTGCCGTACCGGGCACATTTCCAGACTCCGTGCGGCTACTGAGAATTTCGTCACAGAAAAACCCAAAAACCCAATAACACTGCCGACCCAGGAATCGAACCCGGGACCTTCCGATCCCACGCATTTATGGCGCAAGACCAACGAGGCAGTCGTATAGGGTTTGATGTCGAGTTTTCCGTATCTACGCAAAGATGGTATTTGCATCGTGTTATCCCTTAGTCGCCTCTTACGACACCCACGAGAAGATAGGGGGTGGTGACACTTGTATTCTATGCCGTCAACCACACGGCACATAGACTTTTGTTTTAGAAAAATATAAGCGACTATTTTTCTATACAGTAACAGCTGATATGAACCCTAGTATAAACTATATACTATTGTGAGAATAGATAATGTAAATACCATTGTGAGAACATGCCCTAGAAACATACATGACTCAATACAGGACGTAGTACTTCAAACTAATTTAAAGATTGGGTTGTACTCGTGAAGCATTGAAAAGAGGTTAATATATTGTCTTTTCTTAGATAGTTTTATATTAAGTATACATATATTTTTCTTTAGATAATTTTTACTCTACACAAATTAAGAAATCTTTTATAATGTACTAGCTTTTGCCCGCCGCTTCGCGCGCGTTAAATTCGGGGTAACACAAACTACTTTTAGACTCAAGTTGTGTGAAGGCATTCCTGATTATTCTAAAGATTTCAGAAACTCTACAGGGTATAAAGTAACTCGGTCAGTATTAGTATAGTACATAATAACATCACCTTGCATACAATCAAATGTCAAAGCCATGTTCTAAGTTCTAATACATGTCCAATCATCATCCTCCTAGCGTTATCCCGGTTGCATCCAGGACCCTCGTCCTGCAGCCCGAGGTCCGCTTTCTAGTCTAACCAGATTTCACTGAATATTAGCTTTTCCACAGAGCGACTGCCGCCTGACCTCCGCAACCCGTAGGGATAGCCATATTCTATGGTTTAGACTAAATATATGAGGGTACTGATGCCTCTAACGACCGTCAAAGATCTTCTGATGACAGCCGGGACCGGCGGCTTAACGTGCTCTCCGAGGCACGGAGGAGTGTGACTTATTCTGGCCGGTCACCCATCTATAAACCAGACGGTGACGAACGCGCTTAACCTTGCGAATCGCTTGATGTGAGCGGTCGCCAATGTGCCACGGGCCCCTCACTAATACATGTCCAATATATATCTATAAACATTTTCGCATTTATAACATTAGTAGTGAAAATCATTTCAGCTGTCTAAGCGTAGTATATAATTTATTAGTTTATATAATAATATGCGAACAATTTAATCACCGTGCACAATATGACATTATGTATGATGTGACAGTACCTACTGACAGATATGCGATAGCACATGCGCAACACTCAATTATTAGCGCATGCATTCTTACTTCCAAGAGGTAAATTTATGCCGTACAAACTTCTACCCTCCCTACAATCCCTCCCAGTTAAATTTTTGCAACTTATGGTAGCCTATGTCCGTCTCCATGGTCCAATATATCTCTATATTACATTTCAACAAAATCGGTTCAGCCGTTTTAGCGTGAAAACGGTACATAGATACATACATACACACTTTCAGATTTATAATATTAGTAGGGACTGAAAATATTTTTTACCTGTAATCTTTGGAAAGGGCCTTAAGAAATGCGCTTGTACTGAGTGTATGTGTGGCCAAATTAAAATTCTATAATTTTGTATTTTTTCGATTCGGCCACACCTGGGTAGATGGCACAATTTGGGTAGACCCAAACAGAGCGGTTTGGGTCTACCCAGCTGTTTTATCTGTGAGTTGTTAGTAGATAACTAACACCATTTTCTTCTTTTAAACAGTAGGCCAGTTGTCCTTTTATACCTGACATCGAGACTATAGTTTGAACCAAATGCAATTAGATTTTGAATTTCCTCATTGGTATTCAGCTAATTGAATCATTATCGTCTATGTAACGTACATAGTTCGTCACATATTTTGACACATTGTTCAATTTACGATCTAGTCACGATATCATTTTAACAATTGTTAAGACCATTCGATATCATTTCATCATCATCAGCGTTTAACAGTTCACTGCTGGACTAGGCCTTATCTTTGAAAGGAGGAATTGGCCTACTATACTACGCTGGCCAAACGGTTTGGTATAGGGTTTGTATCAAGTTTTCCTTCTCTTACAGTGCTGTTCTCTGCATAATATGCTCCCTCTGTCGGCTCTTACTACACCCATAATAACCAACCATAATATGATAAGGGGTGGTGACATTCCGTATTCTTAATCCGTCACCACACGGACAAATCGATATCATTTAAATTACGTTAATTTATTGTAGTAGAATACCATCTACTTGACCATCTATGTCATAAGTATGATATTGACATTAGATCGAAACTCCATTTTGAGCAATTTTTTTTACATGAATTGTACAAAGAACTTGGGCCTCTGATTACAAACCTAATAATTAATAAATGTGAACCGTGAGTTCAAATGCTTGAATTTAAACGATGTTTTGATAGTTATAACCATTAGCATTAATCTTATCGCTGTTGTGATAAAATAGATAAATTGTTTGTCTGTTTATCATCAAAATATTCTAAATAGATAAAGTTTCTATTCAATTGTGTGTTAAAACGGACACTGTTCATCACAAATCGAAATGGGAGATACGATGGAAATCGATGTGAAGTGGCATGTTTGATTTTACTCTATTGCGCTACATTGTGCGCTACAGCCGCGAAATTATTGAAAAATAAGAGTGAAGTACCTCTTGTGTGTCCCCGATAACCGATGTTTTGGTATGATTTTTTTAAGTAACACGCTTGAAACTCCGGCCTGCCAGTGGGCAAAACATAAATATATGTTGAAATCAGCAAGGCTCATTACAGATCTACCGCTGAATACCATCTGTAGACCCAGGATAATGTTTAAAAAAATAAGTTTAACTGGAAAGGCTAGTAAACAAAAACAATTACATTGCTCAATAGTGTAATTGATCAGTAGAAGTAAATAACAATGCAACTGATGTATCGTTTGCTCTTTGTTCGATTCCAGAATGCGTAATATAGTATTATACCTACCTTAATCTTAATACACTAACTTACACACATATTCGTAAACTAGTATAGTCAGTCTTCGAGCCAAGGATAAGTATCCATTTGTCATTTAGGTTATGATTTTTACAATCACTACTGTAACTTTCATAGAAAATAAAAGAGGCATAAATCTAACCAAGTATACTTAATATTAAAAACCTTATGTTAAAAAAAATAGGTTACACTTTGCTTAAAAACCTTATGTTAAAAAATAGGTTACACTTTGCTTAAAAAAGGTATAGAATGTTCCTTCACTTATAAATACAATGATAAGGTCAAACTTACCTACATAAAAAATACACAGAAAAAATACTTTTCATTTAAAAACAGTATAGAATGGGTAACGTCAAACTAACACAAAACACACATAAAAGTCATAGAAAAACATACGTTTCACTTTATAAAGGTAAATAATGGTAACGTCAAGCTAACATGAAACTTAAATATAAAGGAGCACAGACAAATATATATATATTACAAAAAAATCCGCGCAGATGACGTATCGCCAAACTAAGCTAAAAAGAAATCTTCAGAAAAACATACTTATCACCTTAAAAATGCATAGAATGGGTGACCTCTAACTTATGTAAAACACAAAATAAATACGAGCACAGAAAACTTATCACTTAAAAGAGGGCGGTGTTTAAAACGGTATGTTAAAAGGATAATTCTTATGCGTATCACCCATTCCTTTAAAACTGAACATCCGCTTATCCTTATTCAAACCGTTTAAAGCATCCATATGCTCTACATCCAGGTTAAGGTGCTGAGCCCTAAGGTTCAGCCACAGATGTTTAGCAGAAGAAGATTTGACCACCACATTCCGCTTCTTTTCTAACTGGTATCCTATCAACAGCTGACCGGGATATACGTTGAGATCCGAAGCGATTTTAATCACCAGGTCATCATCAAGTACAGGAGGTACATCTTCTTTATACTCTGCAGGCGTACCCTTAGATCCAAGCGTTCCAAAACAACTAAGAGTAATATTCCTCTCATCACAGAACGTCTGCAATCGATCTTGAGATAAATACGGATGACTCTCGACTTGGTTCACAACTGGTGTTATCTTCCCATTATCAATTATTCTCTGAATCTGCTCCGAGTTGAAATTGCTGACGCCAATGCTTCGTACCAATCCTTTTTCTACTAAGCCTTCCATTCCAACCCACGCATCCATAAAGTCGTGTTCTGAATACTGGACCTCTCCGTCTACTATTGGTATTGGATTGTCACCTTCCAGGAACGACATCGGATTATGAATCATGAATAAATCGAAGTATTCCAGTCCTAACGCAGCGAGCGACGCTCTGCAGGCCTTTTCAACCAAGTCAGTTCGGTGGGAAGTGCTCCATAGTTTGGACATAATGAATAAGTCTTCACGTTTGACGGTGCCATCTTCTATTTTTGCTTTTATGCCTTGTCCAACTTCTTTTTCATTGCCGTAGATGTAAGCAGTGTCTACAGCTCTGTATCCAAGATCGATGGCTGCGGAAACGACATGTGGGGCAAGATGTTGGCCCACTAAAGCTGTTCCAAGCACCAGAACTGGCATTTCTCTATCGTTGGCAAGTATCAAGTACATAGCTTTTGTTTCTCCATATTGCTGTTTCGCTGTTGATAAGTCTTGTATCCTGTCCACGTACGCTTCGTTCGACATGGTGCGTATTTGATTGTGTGCGTGATTGTGGTACAATATACTCGCGAACAGACATTTATAGTGCATTTCTAAGTAGGTCGCAGTACCAATAACGATTAGACAACTTATAAACACATAACGCTTCATCGTCATTAGATATGATTGACTAAATATTCAATCACAGAGTCCAGCGTTCACTTTTGTAAACAAACACGACTAATTTGGTTAACGTCTAATACTCTTCTAATAGATGGATAGTTTTTTAAACATGAACGGGTCCTTATCTGCATTCCAGAGGGATTGTTCGTTCGGTTTGTAGATAAAGGGCACACAGTATGAAATCTGTAGAGAACGGCGATCTTATATTTAAAGGATTTCCTTTTTTGAGGTAGGTAAATATTTTAAGGAGCAATGTCTTCTTTGGTACTGAAATATAAAATACAATATTTAATCATTTTAGTAGAGCCTTGCTGATTTCAGCATGAATGGGCCGGCTCGACCGGGGAAGTACTACCCTCTCACAGAAAATCGACGTAAAGTAACGGTACCTAAACTGTTGCGTTTCGTTTCGTTCGGTGAGTGAGTGTGCCGGAGGCCCAATCCCCTATTCCTTCTCCCTCATCCCACTCCTCATCCTATCCCCATTCGCAACCCCAAGGGGCGGCAACGCACTTGTGACTCCTGTGGTGTTGCTTGTGTCCATGGGCGGCGGTAATTGCTTGCCATCAGGCAATCCGTCTGCTCGTTTGCCGCCTATTAACATAAAAAAAAAACAAGATCCGAATCCCGTGTTGTACAGTTTGAATATCTTTTTAAAACTAGATATCTATTACCAGAGTGTGTAGGTAAGAGTTTATGTTTCTACCATTCAGCTACAAATCCCTAAAAATCATAAAAATAACACTTCTAAAAGACCTAAATGTAATAAACGAATGAAGAATCTTCGTATATATTTACGTGTAGGTATATACTGCCTGAGAAAATCTATTTCAGTTTTATTTAACTAAGTAGTTTTGTAGGGAAGCGATGATAGGATAGTGGAGATACCAACAGACTGCCATGTAAACGATATCGGGTTTGAATCCACTGACTTTTTGGAGTTACGTGCCTCGCGAGCACGTTAAACCGTCGGTCCCGGCGGTCATAAAAATCTTTGACAGTCGTTATAGTATTTCAGAGCCTATGAATAAACTGACACTACATCGCCTGCTATCGTGCCCTAACTGCCAAGACACATGTTCCCTTAAAGATCGCCAAAAATGCAGTAAGGGTAACTGCGTACTGGGCGAACAAGATTTGAAACGTGATTGAAATGATCTCCATTGACACGAAACTGGTAAAGAACTGACCCTAGGTCTAAACCATGGAATATAGCTATCCCTGTGAGTTGCGGAGGTCAGACATGCAGTCGCTCTTTGGAAGCTAAAATTCAGACGAGTCAAGTAAATGCAATGGACATGAGGTACAGTATCGATATCGGTGGTCTCGCGGCATAAATGTGCACGTGGGATTGGGGTTCGATTCCCGGGTCGGGCAAAGTGTTATTAGGTTTTTCCGTTAGGAAATTCTCAGTAGCAGCACGTAGTCTGGTAATGTGCCCGGTACGGCAAGAGGCTCGCCCCCTATTACGTGGGACCTAAAAATTCATGGCAAAATGTGGGTACAATATTACACCTCTGCCTACCCCTTCGGGGATACCAGCGTGAGTCTATAAAAAAAATAAAATAAATGAAATACAGTCATCGACAGTATTAAACACTAGGTGTGGCTCAAAGTCAATACGGCAAATGTCACGTTCTAGGCTACAGTGACACATCTATCATAATTAAGACCGCGCAGTTATCAGGTATTGCTGAGTTTGCAACAAACGTTCAACACGAAAGATATAATATGTAGCACATACTCTGTATCAAAATATATATTTAATATACAATTATATTTTCTCTTTTCGGGTTGTTCTCTTAACTATCTTTATCTTTATATACATACTAGCAGCCCGTCCCGGCTTCCCTCCGTGGGATCTCCACCTTGTCCTGGCGGAGGGGCTCAGTAACCGTGGATAGGCGACCCACGGTGAAGCTAGAGACCCCGGGGCTTGGAGGAGCCTGCGCTGGATGCGTCCAACGGTGCGGGTGCGGGGTACAGTTCTGTCTGTCCCTCGCAGTCGGGCGCAGTCGCGGGGTGTTTAACAAAACACCTTTATCCGCCGTCAAGGGGGGTTTTGTTCGGAGCCCGCCTGACCATCTGGCTAGCCAATACCCGTCGGGGGGTAGCGACGAATGCTTCGGCGATACCCTACCCTCCGACACTCGGGTACATGAGAAAGTCGAGGTGGTTTTTAGTGGCAACACCACATACTTCGGCTCTCATTTCCCGAAGTCTATGTCTCTCATCAGCATCTCTCTGTCAGCATCTCTCACTTTATGTCTATCTATATTGTCACGCCTGTCACTACTATATTTTGGTCTATCTATATTTTCTCGCCTATCACTACAATATTTTGAACCAAATGCAATTAGATTTTGAATTTACTCACTGGTATTTAGCTAATTTAATCATTATGGTCTATTTACTGTACCTACATAGTTCCTCACATATTTTGACACATTGTTCAATTTACGATCTAGTCACGATACCATTTTAATAATTATTAAGACCATTTGATATCATTTTATCATCATCAGTCTTTAACAGTCCACTGCTGGACTAGGCCTCTCCTTTGAAAGGAGGAATTGGCCTACTATACCACGCTGGCCAAACGGGTTGGTCCTATACCAACCCGTTTGGCCAGTTTATATCAAGTTTTCCTTCTCTTACAGTACTGTTCATCGCATAATATGCTCCCTCTGTCGACTCTTACTACACCCATGGGATGATAAGGGGTGGTGACATTCCGTATGCTTAATCCGTCACCACACGGACAATTCAATATCATATAAATTACGTTAATTTATTGTAGTAGAATACCATCTGACCATCTATGTCATAAGTATGATATTGACATTAGATCGAAACTCCATTTTGAACAATATTTTTTACATGAATTGGACAAAGAACTTGGGCCTCTGATTACAAACCTTATAAATTAAATGTGAACCGTTCAAATGTTTGAATTTAAACGATGTTTTACTAGTTATAACCATTAGCATTAACCTTATCGCTGTTGTGATAAAATAGACAAATTGTTTAACTGTTTATAACCAAAATAGATAAAGTTTCTATTCAATTGTGTGTTGAAACGGACACTGTCCATCACAAATCGAAATGGGAGATACGATGGATCATGATGTGAAGTGGCATGTTTGATTTTACTCTATTGCGCTACATTCTCTGACAAACAAATACCAATATTCATGTAACGGGTTTCAGCCGCGAAATTATTGAAAAATAAGAGTGAAGTACCTCTTGTGTGTCCCCGATAACCCATGTTTTGGTATGATGTTTTTTAGTAACACGCTTGTTACTCCGGCCTGCCAGTGGGCATGTATGTTGAAATCAGTAAGGCTCATTACAGTTCCACTGCTGAATGCCATCTGTAGACCCAGGATAATGTTTAAAAAAATAAGTTTAACTGAAAAGGCTAGTAAACAAAAACAATAACATTGCTGAATAGCAAGGTTATTGTTATAGCAGAAGTACATAACAATGCAACTGATGTATCGCTAGCTCCTTTGTTCGATTCCAGAATACGTAATATAGTATTATACCTACCTTAATCTTAATACACTAACTTACAAAAATATTCGTAAACTAGTATAGTCAGTCTTCGAGCCGAGGATATTTATCCTTTTGTCATTTAGGTTATATTTTTTACAATAACTACTGTAACTTTCATAGAAAATAAAAGAGGCTAGATAAAGGCTTCATAGAAAATAAAAGAAAAATCTAATAATTAAGTACTTAATATTAAAAATATGTTGAAAAATAGGTTACATTAAACTAACCCTTTGGTTAACAAAGGTACGGAATGTTCCTTCACTTATAAATACAGTGATAAGGTCAAACTTACCTACATAAAAAAGTACACGGAAAAAATACTTTTCATTTAAAAAAAAGCATAGAATGGGTAACGTCAAACTAACACAAATCACACATAAAATTAATAGAAAAACATACTTTTTCACTTTATAAAGGTAAAGAATGGTAACGTCAAACTAAGCTAATACTTAAAGAAGTGCACAGAAAAATCACATCTTTCACTTAAAAATATATAGAGTATGGTAATGTCAAACTAACTTCAGAATTAATTCAAAATGTAGAGAATGGTAACGTCAAGCTAACATGAAACTTAAATATAAAGGAGCACAGACATATATATCTATTACTAAAAATCCGCGCAGATTACGTAACGTCAAAATAAGATAAAAAGAAATCTTCAAACAAACATACTTATCACCTTAAAAATACATATAATGGGTGAACTCCATCTTATGTAAAACACAAAATAAAAACGAGCACAGAAAACTTATCACTTAAAAGACGGCGGTGTTTAAAACGGTATGTTAAAAGGATAATTCTTATGCGTATCACCCATTCCTTTAAAACTGAAAATCCGCTTATCCTTATTCAAACCGTTTAAAGCATCCATATGCTCTTCATCCAGGTGAAGGTGCTGAGCCCTAAGGTTCAGCCACAGATGTTTAGGAGAAGAAGATTTGACCACCACATTCCGCTTCTTTTCTAACTGGTATCCTATCAACAGCTGACCGGGATATACGTTAAGATCTGAAGCGATTTTAATCACCAGGTCATCATCAATCACAGGAGGTACATCTTCTTTATACTCTGCAGGCGTACCCTTAGATCCCAGCGCTCCAAAACAACTAAGAGTAATATTCCTCTCATCACAGAACGTCTGCAATCGATTTTGAGATAAATACGGATGACTCTCGACTTGGTTCACAACTGGTGTTATCTTCCCATTATCAATTATTCTCTGAATCTGCTCCGAGTTGAAATTGCTGATGCCAATGCTCCGTACCAATCCTTTTTCTACTAAGCCTTCCATTCCGACCCACGCATCGATAAAATCGTGTTCTGAATACTGGACCTCTCCGTCTACTATTGGTATTGGATTGTCACCTTCCAGGAACGACATCGGATTATGAATCATGAATAAATCGAAGTATTCCAGTCCTAACGCAGCGAGCGACGCTCTGCAGGCCTTTTCAACCAAGTCAGTTCGATGGGAAGTGCTCCATAGTTTGGACATAATGAATGAGTCTTCACGTTTGACGGTGCCATCTTCTATTTTTGCTTTTATGCCTTGTCCAACTTCTTTTTCATTGCCGTAGATGTGCGCAGTATCCACAGCTCTGTATCCAAGTTCGATGGCTGCGGAAACGACATGTGGGGCAAGATGTTGGTCCACAAAAGCTGTTCCAAGCGCCGGAACTGGCATTTCTCTATCGTTGGCAAGTTTCAAGTACATCGCTTTTGGTTCTCCATATTGCTGTTTCGCTGTTGATAAGTCTTGTATCATTTCCGCGTACGCTTCGTCTGACATGGTGCGTATTTGAATGTGTGCGTGTTTGTGGTACAAAATACTCGCGAACAGACATTTATAGTGCATTTCTAAGTAGGTCTCGGTACCAATAACGATTAGACAACTTATAAACACATAACGCTTCATAGTAATTAGATATGATTGACTAAATATTCACGAGTCACAGTCCAGTGTGCACTATTGAAACAAACACGAGTAATTTGGTTAACGTTAACACTCTTCTAATAGATGCATCGTTTTTTAAATGTAAACAGGCCCTTATCTGCATTTCAGAAGGGTTGTTCGTTCGCTTTTTATATAAACGACACAGAGTACGAAATATGTAGAGACAGACATTTTTATATTAAAGTGGGAGCACTGATTTATTATGAGTTAGGTGTCTTTATATTGAAGTAAATATTTAAAGAAGTCATAATGTCTTCCTCGGTACTGAAATATTAATTGCAAGAACCCTAAGATTCTCGTGTCGGACAGTTTGAATAACTTTTTATAACGAAATATTTATTACCAGAATGTATGTTCATGTTTCTGCCATTCGGCTACAAAGTCCTAAAAATCTTCATAAAAACCCTAACGCTTCTAGAAGACGTAAATGTAAAAAATAATGAAGAAACGTGGTAGGTATTTAATTGCATGGGCGAGAGTCTACTGCTGAACTTGGGCCTCTCTTAATTTAACGGTTTGGTATAGGGTTAGATGTTGAGTGCGCCATCTCTTTGCAAAAATACGATTCGCTTTGTGTGTTTGTCGCTTAGTCGTCTTTTACGACACTCGCGGAATGAAATAGAGTAGATACACCTGAGGGTCTAGTACGAGTTTGCACTCGATCGTCACGGTGGACGATAGCCTAGTCGAGGGGAACAATTTCCATACATTTTCTAAATGCGCCACCTAGCGGTCTCTATCGATTGCTACTCTCCGTTAGGGGCGCTTTTACAAAATGTATGGAAATTGTTCCCGTCGACTAGGCTATTGTCCACCGTGACGATCGAGTGCAAAGTCGTACTAGGCCCTCGGAACAACTTCCATACATTTTCTAAATGCGCCCCCTAGCGGTCTCTATCGATCGCTACTCTCCGTTAGGGGCGCTTTTAGAAATGTATGGAAATTGTTCCCGTCGACTAGGCTATCGTCCACCGTGACGATCGAGTGCAAACTCGTACTAGATCCTCTGGTATTCTTAATCTATCACGACACAGCCTCAAGAGCATTGACACTAATGGCGAACCTATATTGCAAACAAAGTTCCGTCCAAAACTAATTGCACCGCTTACATTTAACATAGTCAAGAATACCTACTGTAAATCCTATAGGTAGTAGAGCCTTGCTGATTTCGGCATGAACGGGCCGGCTCGACCGGGGAAGTACTACCCTCTCACAGATTATCAATGTAAATGTACAGTATCTATAATATAACGATCATTCGGTGATAAAGAGAGCCGAAGGTCACATTCCTCTTTTCCTTCTCCCCAATCTCGCTCCTCTTTCTATCTCTGTGCCACGAAGACTTTGTTGAAAAGATACCCAGTTAATAAAATTGAGAATGATAGTTGATTTACTGTCGAAAACAAAACAATAATATTTTCTGTAAATAAGAAAATAGCCTAGGATTTATTACATATCATAATTACACGTGTGGCCGAATTAAAATTCTAGAAATTTGCATTTTTTCGATTCGGCCACACATGCACTCTGTTTGGGTTTTTTTTTTCTTCGCTGTAGAAAAACATTTACGCACGTATGTGGGACTCGACGGCTGGAGTGCAAGGTCGTAATACCCACTAAAACCACAGCGCATCCTTCAACGCCACTTTGGGGGCGCCAGGGGGTCGCGTTAGCATGACACCCCGGTGGATAGCCCAAAGGCCACAACCTTCTTGGCGGCGGACGAAAGTGTTGGGCTCCGCCACCAAAACACCCAGCGGCCGCAGAGGATAGGGAGGACGGCAACCTGGCAACACCGCATCTCCTCTTCCTCTGCGGCCCCACCGCGACGCAACAATGGTGCGCCCCCATTTGGTCGCAGGAGATAGGGCGCGCGGCAACGCAACACCGACACGCCTCTCCTCCCGCGACCGCGCCCGTCCCCTTGCGAGGGACAGACAGAACTGTCCCCCGCACCCGCACCTTTGGACGCATCCTGCGCAGGCCCCCTCCAAGTCCACGCGGAGCGTTCACTCCCGGGATCTCTCTTAGCTTCACCGCGGGTGTCCAAGCCACGGTTACTAAGCCTCCCCCCCACCACGACAAGTTGGAGATCCCAAGGGGGGACTCTGTTTGGGTCTACCCAGCTGTTTTATCTGTGCGTTTTTGTTGTTAGTAACTAACTCCATTGTTTCTTTTTAAACAGTAGGCCAATTGTCCCATTTTACCTGACATCGAGACTATATTTTGAACCAAATGTAATCAGATTTTGAATTTACTCATTGGTATTCAGCTAATTTAATCATTATCGTCTATTTAACGTGCATACATAGTTCGTTACGTATTTTGACACATTGTTGAATTTACGATCTAGTCACGATATCGTTTAAATAATTGTTAAGACCATTCGATATCATTTCATCATCAGCAGCCTTTAACAGTCCACTGCTGGACTAGGCCTCTCCTTTGAAAGGAGGAATTGGCCTACTATACCACGCTGGCCAAACGGGTTGGTAAAGGGTTTGTATCAAGTTTTCCTTCTCTTACAGTGCTGTTCTCTGCATAACATGCTCCCTTCGTCGGCTTTTACGACACCCATGGGATGATAAGGGTCGGTGACATTCCGTAATCTTAATCCGTCACCACACGGACAATTCGATATCATTTAAATAACGTTAATTTATTGTAGTAGAATACCATCTACTTGACCATCTATGACATAAGTATGATATTGACATTAGATCGAAACTCCATTTTGAATAAATTTATTTACATGGATTGGGCAAAGAACTTGGGCCTCTGATTACATACCTAATAAATTAAATGTGAACCGTGAGTTCAAATGCTTGAATTTAAACGATGTTTTGATAGTTATAACCATTAGCACTAATCTTATCGCTGTTGTAATAAAATAGACAAATTGTTTGACTGTTTATCATCAAAATATTCCAAATAGATAAAGTTTATATTCAATTGTGTGTTGAAACGGACACTGTCCATCACAAATCGAAATAAATAAATAATAATAATAATATTATAATAATATTATACTACATACACACATCACCATCTAGTCCCAAACTAAGCAGAGCTTGTACTATGGGTACTAGATAATGGATAAACATACATATATACTTTTTTTTGTAAATACATACATATTATACATAGAAACACCCAAATGGGAGATACGATGGAAATTGATGTGAAGTGGCATGTTTGATTTTACTCTATTGCGCTACATTCTCTGACAAACAAATACCAATATTTATGTAACGGGTTTCAGCCGCGAAGTACCTCTTGTGTGTCCCCGATAACCGATGTTTTTGTATGATTTTTTTTAGTAACACGCTTGTTACTCCGGCCTCCCAGTGGGCAAAACATAAATATATGTTGAAATCAGCAAGGCTCATTACAGTTCTACCGCTGAATGCCATCTGTAGACCCAGGATAATGATAAAAAATAAGTTTAACTGGAAAGGCTAGTAAACAAAAACAATTACATTGCTGAATAGTGTAATTGATCAGTAGAAGTAAATAACAATGCAACTGATATATCGCTAGCTCCTTTGTTCGATTCTAGAATGCGTAATATAGTATTATACCTACGTTAATCTTAATACACTAACTTACACACATATTCGTAAACTAGTATAGTCAGTCTTTGAGCCAAGGATAAGTATCCATTTGTCATTTAGGTTATGTTTTTTTACAATCACTACTGTAACGTTCATAGAAAATAAAAGGGGCATAAATCTAACCAAATGTACTTAATATTAAAAACCTTATGTTGAAAAATGAGTTACATTAAACTAACCCTTTGCTTAACAAAGGCATAGAATGTTCCTTCACTTATAAATACAATGATAACGTCAAACTAACACAAAATACACATAAAATTCATAGAAAACATAATTTTTCACTTGATAAAGGTAAAGAATGGTAACGTCAAACTAAGCTAATACTTAAAGAAGTGCACAGAAAAATCACATCTTTCACTTAAAAATATAGAGAATGGTAATGTCAAACTAACTTCAGAATTAATTAAAAATGTAGAGAATGGTAACGTCAAGCTAACATGAAACTTAAATATAAAGGAGCACAGAAAAATTTACTTATAACAAAAAATACCGCGCAGATTATCAAACTAAGATAAAAATAAATCTTTAAAAAAACATACTTATCATTTAACACAAAATAAATACGAGCACAGAAAACTTATCACTTAAATGACGGCTGCAGTTAAAACGTATATTAGAAGGATAATTATTATGCGCATCACCCATTTCTTTAAAACTGAACATGCGCTTATCCTTATTCAAACCGTTTAAAGCATCCATATGCTCTTCATCCAGGTTAAGGTGCTGAGCCCTAAGGGTCAGCCATAGATGTTTAGCAGAAGTTGAATTGACCACCACATTACGCTTCTTTTCTAACTGGTATCCTATCAACACTTGACCAGGATACACGTTGAGATCCGAAGCGATTTTAATTACCAGGTAGTTATCAATCACAGCAGGTACATCTTCTATATACTCTGCAGGCGTACCCTTAGATCCAAGAGCACCAAAACAACTAAGAGTTATATTCTTCTCATCACAGAACGCCTGCAATCGATCTTGAGATAAATACGGATGACTCTCGACTTGGTTCACAACTGGTCTTATCTTCCCATTATCAATTATTCTCTGAATCTGCTCCGAGTTGAAATTGCTGACGCCAATGTTCCGAACCAATCCTTTTTCTACTAAGCCTTCCATTCCGACCCACGCATCCATAAAATCATGTTCTGAATATTGGACCTCTCCGTCTACTATTGGTATTGGATTGTCACCTTCCAAAAACGACATCGGATTATGAATCATGAATAAATCGAAGTATTCCAGTCCTAACGCAGCGAGCGACGCTCCTCAGTCTTTTTCAACCAAGTCAGTTCGGTGAAAAGTGCTCCATAAATTGGAATTAATGAATAAGTCGTCACGTTTGACGGTACAATCTTCTATTTTAGCTTTTATGCCTTGTCCAACTTCTTTTTCATTGCCGTAGATGTACGCAGTATCCACAGCTCTGTATCCAAGATCGATGGCTGCGGCAACAACGTGTGGTGCAAGACGTTGGTCCACAAAAGCTGTTCCAAGCGCCACAACCGGCATTTCTATATCATTGACGAGTTTCAAGCACATAGCTTTTGTTTCTCCATATTGCTGTTTCGCTGTTGATAAGTCTTGTATCCTGTCCGCGAACGCTTCGTCTGACATGGTGCGTATTTGAATGTGTGCGTGTTTGTGGTACAATATACTCGCGAACAGATATTTATAGTGCTTTTCTAAGCAGGTCGCGGTACCAATAACCATTCGACAACTTATAAACACATAACGCTTCATCGTAATTAGATATGATTGACTAAATATTTACGAGTCAGAGTCCAGTGTGCAGTTGTGCACTATTGAAACAAACACGAGTAATTTGGTCAACGTTAACACTCTTCTAATAGATGCATAGTTTCTTAATCGAAAACGGGCCCTTATATGCATTTCAGAGGGGTTGTTCGTTCGCTTTTTAGATAAACGACACAGAGTACGAAATATGTAGAGACAGACATTTTTATATTAAAGTGGGAGCACTGTTTTCTTATGAGTTAGGTGTCTTTATATTGAAGTAAATATTTAAAGAAGTCATAATGTATTCCTCGGTACTGAAATATTAATTGCAAGACCCCTAAGATTCTCGTGTCGGACAGTTTGAATAACTTTTTATAACGAAATATTTATTACCAGAATGTATGTTCATGTTTCTGCCATTCGGCTACAAAATCCTAAAAATCTTCATAAAAACCCTAACGCTTCTAGAAGACGTAAATGTAAAAAATAATGAAGAAACGTGGTAGGTATTTAATTGCATGGGCGAGAGTCTACTGCTGAACTTGGGCCTCTCTTAAGTTAACGGTTTGGTATAGGGTTAGATGTTTGTGCGCCCTCTCTTTGCAAAAATACTATTCGCTTTGTGTGTTTGTCGCTTAGTCGCCTTTTACGACACTCGCGGAATGAAATAGGGTAGTTACACCTGAGGGTCTAGTACGAGTTTGCACTCGATCGTCACGGTGGACGATAGCCTAGTCGACCGGTGGGTCTAGTACGAGTTTGCACTCGATCGTCACGGTGGACGATAGCCTAGTTGACGGGAACAATTTCCATACATTTTCTAGAGATGTAAAGAACTACCTTTGAGTCTTAATTCGATAGACTCGGCTCAATTTTACAAGACTCGGTGTACTAACAAAACTCAGAGCCATGAGTCGAGCCCAGCTCCAGTCCTTTCTCGAAAACTCGAGCGCCAAAATAGAACTCGTATTTCAAAAAGAGCTCGAGTCTTAAAAAGAAGCTCACGTCTTAAAAAGAACTCGAGTCCTAAAAAGAGTTCGAGTGTATCGAGTCTTGAGCGTATCAAGATTGATTCATTTAAAAATACATAGACATATTATATTTTTGCTTCTATATTATTATTGTTCTAAATAATATTCTTCCTATATTATATTCCTATATTATTTTTATTCCGACTTGTATTTTATTCCCTGTTTATTTATAAAGGAACTCCAAATGGAAAAGAACTTGAGCGCGACTCGTCGCGTAAAACGACTCGAGCTCGAATCAAGACCTGAGCGCCATGTTGCGCTCGAGTCTCTATGTACCTAAACTTAAGTGTTCTAGTCTGGGGGTCTTGTTGTAACGAGTCGAGCTGTGCAATTTGTCAGCTGAGCCTAAAATTTAGGACTCAAAAGACTCGAGTTCTTTACATCTCTAGGAAGTGCTCATCTCGCACAGAATATCGATATAAATGTATAGTATCTATAATATTACGATCGTTTGGTGATAAAGAGAGCCGAAGGCCACATTCCTCTTTTCCTTCTCCCCCATCTCGCTCCTCTTTCTATCTCTGTGCCACGAAGATGATGTTGAAAAGATACCCAGTTAATAAAATTGAGAATGATAGTTGATTTAGTGTCGAAAACAAAACAATAATATTTTCTGTACATAAGAAAATAGCCTAGGATTTATTACATATCTTAATTACACGTGTGGCCGAATTAAAATTCTAGAATTTTGCATTTTTTCGATTCGGCCACACATGCACTCTGTTTGGGTCTACCCAGCTATTTTGTCTGTGTGCGTTGTTAGTAACTAACTCCATTTTTTCTTTTTAAACAGTAGGCCAAATTGTCCTCCTTTACCTGACATCGAGACTATATTTTGAACCAAATGCAATTAGATTTTTTATTTATTTATTGGTATTCAGGTAATTTAATCATTATCGTCTATTTAACGTACATACATAGTTCGTTACGTATTTTGACACATTGTTCAATTTACGATCTAGTCACGATATTGTTTAAATAATGATAAGTCAAAGTCAAAGTCAAAAAACATTTATTCATCTGGGTCACAAAGTGACGCTTATGAACGTCAAATTTTTATGTACATTACTTAATGCTTCTACATTTACATTTACTGCCCATTCGCAAAGCAATAGGTAGAACCACGAGAAAGAACGGGCAATAAAACTCGTGGCCACTCTTTTTAATCGCCAGTGTTATGTTACATATTTTGTTTTTGTAAGGAGCTGCAACTGTTTCACATTGTAATTAATTACTTGTAAATAGTAATTAGGAACATACATAATACTTAAATAATTAATGCAGTTACCAATTTAACTGCTGTAGTAGCCTTCCAGTGTGAATATTGTGTAACAGGAGCATCCACTTACGTCTTATAATGTAGGCAACTCGCGACCATGTTCATAACTATATGGTGGAAATATATGTTACAGAAGTGACTGTATATGAATACACAAAATTACTAAAACATTAGTTTACAGCCCATAATCACGAGTTATCTTCATCTTACAGTGCAGTAAAACTTTAATAAAATTAGTGGAACAACAATGCAAATGTAAATGTAGTACCTAAGTTGAATGACCTAATAATACATGAACAGTAATTTAAAAGAACTAGAAATATTATATAAAGATTAACTGAAAAATGCAAATTATCTATATAATTCTAATTAGGTATAAAGATCATGAGTTGTCTAGCGTAAGTGACCAGCTATCCTTATCACTGAAATAATCATTAATAGTATAATAACCTTTCTTAATAAGGCAGTCTTTTATTTTAGTTTTAAATGTACTAAATGGTAATTCTAAAAGACTAATTGGTATTTTATTGTATATACGAATACCTAGCCCTACAAAAGAATTATTAACTTTATGTAAACGATGATAAGGGGCATATAACCTATGCCTGTTTCGAGTATTTATGTTATGTATATCGCTTTTTGTGGTAAATAAACCTATATTTTGCCTAATGTACAAAATATTAGCAAATAAAAATTGCGAGGCTACTGTAAGAATTCCTATAGACTTAAAGCGTTCTCTAAGAGTATCTTTTGCAAGAATTTAACATTAAGACCATTCGATATCATTTAAATTACGTTAATTTATTGTATAGTCTAAGATCCGTAGAAGAGCGACCTTCACTGAACTGATTAATGGATGAAAAGTATTTTATATCAAACTTTGCATGTTAAAAAATATATCGCGAATGGGTTGGGAAAAAAAGACTAGGAAAAGTAGAAAAATAAATATTTGGCCTTTCATGTAACATTGCATTTACGCGTTTAATGAATAAAATTAGTACTAACCGAATGTATGAACCCTAAAGGGTACGTTAACATGGGGTTGTCAATTTTACCTGGCGTATTTGGTAGGGTTGACAGGTATAAACACTTCGACTGTTAAGTTAATACTAGTTATATTTATCAATTATTTTAATAGACAAATCTTATATTAAAATGCTACATCATTGCGAACACGATGATATTGGGTTGCCTACGAAGAGCCTGTCAGGAAAAGCGGTTGACAATTTTTTTAGCCTAGACCGGATTTTTTTTGCCAACCCATTCGCTATATATTTTTTAACATGCAAAGTTTGATATAAAATACTTTTCATCCATTAACTAGTTCGGTGAAGGTCGCTCTTCTACGGATCTTAGACTAGTAGTAGAATACCGTCTACTTGACCCTCTATGTCATAAGTATGATATTGACATTAGATCGAAACTCCATTTTGAACAAATTTATTTACATGAATTGGGCAAAGAACTTGGGCCTCTGATTACAAACCTAATAAATTAAATGTGAACCATGAGTGCAATTGCTTGAATTTAAACGATGATTTGATAGTTATAACCATAAGCATTAATCTTATCGCTGCTGTGATAAAATAGACAAATTGTTTAACTGTTTATAACCAAAATAGATAAAGTTTCTATTCAATTGTGTGTTGAAACGGACACTGTCCATCACAAATCGAAATGGGAGATACGATGGATCATGATGTGAAGTGGCATGTGTGATTTTACTCTATTGCGCTACATTCTCTGACAAACAAATACCAATATTCGTGTGACGGGTTTCAGCCGCGAAATTATTGAAAAATAAGAGTGAAGTACCTCTTGTGTCGGGGACACACAACCGATGTTTTGGTATGATTTTTTAGGGTTCCGTAGTCCACAAGGAACCCTTATAGTTTCGTCATGTCCGTCCGTCTGTCCGTCCGCAGCCTAGCTCAAAGACACCTGATGCTAGAAAGGTGATATTTGACATGAATATAGACATACGATATTGCAACAAAACTGTAGAATAAAATTTAGGTACTTAAATATTTTTTTTAAGGGTATCTCCCCTACATATATAGTGGGGTTGAATTTTTTTTTTGGATGAGTACCCCATTGTGTGGGGTATCATTGGATAGGTTTTAAAAAAATATTATTAGTTTGCTCAAATCATTTTTCGATTAAGTGATTGGTTTGTCAAATATCAAGCTTTGAAGTGAAAAAAATTGTTAGACTCAAGTGTCCCCCCCCTCTGCCGGCTAAACTATTGATTTGGAAGAGGTGAAAAAAATCACAAATGTAGTACATATAACGAATTTAAAAGGAAAACTATCACGGCTAAGTAGACATCACTAGTTTACGAGTAATCGTCGGTTAACTTATAAATACCTATTTCTGTGAGTTTACATTGGGAGCGCTGGCTTAATCTTAAATATGCCCGTTTTTAGTCCCATGTGAAACAGAAGTTATCATCAATAAGTGCCATTATGGGCAACTACGGAACCCTACATTGCGCGTGGCCCGACACGCACTTGGCCGATTTTTTTTAGTAACACGCTTGTTACTCCGGCCTGCCAGTGGGCAAAACATAAATGTATGTTGAAATCAGCAAGGATCATAACAGTTCTACTGCTGAAGACCATCTGTAGTCCCAGGATAATGTTTAAAAAAAATTAGTTTAACTGGAAAGGCTAGTATAATAATAATAGTGTAATTGATCAGTAGAAGTAAATAACAATGCAACTGATATATCGCGAGCTCTTTGTTCGATTCCAGAATACGTAATATAGTATTATACCTACCTTAATCTTAATACACTAACTTACACACATATTCGTAAACTAGTATAGTCAGTCTTCGAGCCAAGGATAAGTATCCATTTGTCATTTAGGTTATGTTTTTTTACAATCACTACTGTAACTTTCATAGAAAATAAAAGAGGCATAAATCTAATAATAAGTACTTAAAATAAAAAATATGTTGAAAAATAGGTTACATTAAACTAACCCTTTGCTTAACAAAGGTAAAGAATGTTCCTTCACTTATAAATACAATGATAACGTCAAACTTACTACATAAAAAAGTACACAGAGAAATACTTTTCATTTAAAAAAAAAACATAAAATGGGTAAAGTCAAACTAACACAAAACACACATAAAATTCATACAAAAACATACTTTTTCACTTTATAAAGGTAAAGAATGGTAACGTCAAACTAACAAACTTAAAATAAAGAAGTGCTCAGAAAAATCATAGCTTTCACTTAAAAATATGGAGAATGGTAACCTCAAACTACCATAAAAATAATTAAAAATGTAGAGAATGATAACGTCAAGCTAACATTAAACTTAAATATAATGAAGCAAAGACAAATATATCTGTTACTAAAAATCAGCGCAGATGACGTAACGTCAAACTGAGATAAAAAGAAATCTTCATGAAAACATACTTATCATCTAAAAATGCATAGAATGGGTAAAGTCTAACTAACGTAAAACACAAAATAAAAACGAGCACAGAAAACTTATCACTTAAAAGATGGCGGTGTTTAAAACGATATGTTAAAAGGATAATTCTTATGCGTATCACCCATTCCTTTAAAACTGAACATCCGTTTATCCTTATTCAAACCGTTTAAAGCATCCATATGCTCTTCATCCAGGTTAAGGTGCTGAGCCCTAAGGTTCAGCCACAGATGTTTAGCAGAAGAAGATTTGACCACCACATTCCGCTTCTTTTCTAACTGGTATCCTATCAACAGCTGACCGGGATATACGTTGAGATCCGAAGCGATTTTAATCATCAGGTCATCATCAAGTACAGGAGGTACATCTTCTTTATACTCTGCAGGCGTACCCTTAGATCCAAGCGCTCCAAAACATCAAAGAGTTCGATTCCCGGGTCGGGCAAAGTGTTATTGGGTTTTCCGTTAGAAAATTCTCAGTAGCAGCACGGAGTCTGGTAATGTGCCCGGTACGGCAAAAGCTCGCCCCCTATTACGTGGGACCTAAAAATTCATGGCGAAATGTGGGTGTAATATTACACCTCTGCCTACCCCTTCGGGGATACAAGCGTGAGTCTATAAAAAAAATGAATTACAGACATCGACAGTATTAAACACTAGGTGTGGGTCAAAGTCAATACTGCATATGGGTCATTCTTCGCGCAAGATTCTTCGCATCAAATTCGTGGCATTTATTTTATTTCATATTTTAACGAAATTGGCTTCTGTTTATCAAACTTCAGAACAATACAAACCAAATGGTATAATTACACCAAAATCGATCAAGAAATAAAGA
The DNA here is from genome assembly GCA_944739405.2 of Euclidia mi. Lineage (NCBI taxonomy): Eukaryota > Metazoa > Arthropoda > Insecta > Lepidoptera > Erebidae > Euclidia > Euclidia mi. The sequence goes on along the minus strand of OX123192.2, from coordinate 9,477,855 downwards.
AAATATTCACTTTTAAAAATGTTGGTGCCACGAATCTGACGTAGCAAACCACGAATCTGACATGATAAAATTTGATGTTAAAATCAACAGCTTAAGCTCGTTTAACAGTCTCATAAGCTGTTAGATCAAGCAAGCATCTAAGTTTAGATTTTTTTTATGTGATATGCCTATGAAATACACACTTTAGAATAGTTTACACGTTAGGTACCTACTGATTGCATAGCTATTGGTCTAATCGTATCTAAACGAACATAAAGGATGAAGGTCTATATTACCTATAGTCATCATCCAATGAGATATTAATGTTTTCAGACTTGCAATGTCAATAGGCACCTGATATAACATTTAAGATAGTACCTAAGGTTGTTTGAACATTAATTAAATATCTCAAATACAATCAAAAAGTAATATTTATTTCAATTATTAACATGACTTCACTTTAATTCAATAACTAACACAAATATACTGTTCAATAATTACAATCATACTGACTTATGATGTTCCCAAGTTACAATACAAATGTAACATGTACAGTAAGTATAATTACAATCTTGCATAAGCTCACACATGACAGTGTTACTTTATAATTCTCTGATAAAAGTAACTAGCTATTTTATAAATCAGTCTTTATGATTATCGTAACATTAAAAGTAAAAGTCTTATTAATTACAATCACACTGGCTTATAGGAGGATTGAAAAAAAAATTACAACAAGAATATAACGTTGACTCTTCTTTTGATTAATATCTAGCATAGCTTACTAAATCACAGTATTTTTTGCAATTCACTAACAAAAACATTTTATAAATAAGTCTTTGATTAATGATTATTTAAACATTAATCAAAGATCCTATTATCCAATAATTATTTAAATATAATTAGATTGTCTTAAAATAATTAAAAAGAACTAATTAATATATACAAGGGAAAAATCAAAAAAATTAAATTTAGAAGGCGTCATTAAACTCATTGCAGTCAATTGGAAGCGTGCCCAGAAGACTGGCAGCATTGCCTCGTTGTTTGGCTATACTTATTTTTTGAGCCAAATACGTGCCAGCCCTCTGGTCACGCGAGGCGTCTATGAGTCTCTTTGCGAGATCTCTAAAAAGTGATCGCGCACTTGGACCCCATGGCCCCAATGTTTCGACCCCAAACAGCTCAAATACATAATCTCCTGTTAGATTTACATATTTGCGCCGTTTGAGGGTCTCCGCTGTAGCAGCAGCAGCGCCCGTACAACCTGCTGTGCTGGGAAGATGAGATGGCGCAAGGGTATCGACACATGTTTCGTCCCATACCAAAGGCCTAACCAGCTTCCACGGCAGTAACAACATCCCGTCTGGTCTTTTGCCATCGTCGCGTGCCAAGCCTTGAGGTTCAAGTTGGGCTGGAACGCCAGCGGTGGCAAGAGCACGGCGCAGTATGTCATTGAGATTGGCGTGTCGTGAAATACGACCCGCGCTCCTGCTGCATGACAGGCCATGGTGTTTCGGGGTAACTCAGTTCCTGGACAAGCATTTCTCCAAGCGTTCAAGGCATCGGTCTTAAACGGCACCTCAGAATCAACCAGTGTGGGAGCTAAAATTTTCCTAGTCAATTCTGCAGTGCTGTGGACCGATGACAAGAACGCTGGCAGGCTTACGTCGGTAATTTTGCAAACGCCGAGGCCGCCCAAGCGCACAGGTAGGTAGCCACACCGGGTCGTTCCGGGTCACATTCAAAATTTTACTCAGGGTATTCTGTATAATTTTGTCAATTTGAATGAGTGGAGTTGGATTTTTCCAAAAAGATGAACACCGTAATGCGTGCGTAAATTTACGGACAAAAAGACAATATCGAATAATAGTGAAAGCCGAATGTAGGTATTTTAATTTTGAGTAGCCTGTCAAAGATTTCACTAAAATTTTGAATTTTTTGCTGTATAAAGGAATCAAAACCGTCGTTTAAAATTGGGGACCCCAGGAGGCGAAGAGGACTTTTTTCAACTTGAGTAATATTGGGAGCCAAATATTGAAATTTTGAAGGAATAGAGGATTTATCTAAATTGTCATTAATAAAAATTTCGCATTTGTTTGTATTCAGTTCTAAGCCTATGGATAAAAATTTTCATTTCAGAAGTGCTAGATCTTGATACACAGGCTCTACGTCACCGCCTAGGGTTCCATCATCTAGGTACCAGATGTTTAATTTTGAATTTAGTTGGATTATAACTGGATGGATGGCCAAAGAAAGATCTAGTTTCTCCTCTTGGCTACGTCGCGGCATGTTTGACTAGATGTAGATTGATCTGTAATAAAGATAGTTTTATTGATAAGTAATTAAGTATAATACATGTTACACAATGCATAAAGAGTTATAGACATAAAAACAGCCTGCGTCGTCTATATGTTCCATCTAAACAAAGTATTAACTAAAAGGTCACCAAGACAACAAGAAATCAAATAATACAATCCACCTCCTCCAATATCGTTTTCATTTACGGCGGTAAGTTAAAAAAAATATCGCAAAAATGCTTAATAAATGGCTTTAAGTAGTTTTAAGCCGTAAAATAACCTTTAAAATGAAATTACACGGTATTAAAAAGCTGCTAATCAGATTCGTGGTTCAATGAGTCAGATTCATGGTACTTCGAACACGAATCTGATGCCACAAATCTGATGAAATTTTTGTAATTCCTAAATAACTATTTACAGTAAAACATTATCGTAATTCAAGAACTCTTATGGCAATCTTACCTATTCAGACTATTATTACAAACTGTTGAGAATCCTATGAATCATTAAAACTTAGTAGCCACGAATCTTACCTACGTAGGTAAAAAAAATATTGACGAAATAATTCCGTACCCCTGCTGTCGCGTATGTGCCGTCGAGAATCATGTGTGGTTCCCTCGGCCGTCGCTTGCTGACTGGTGATGCGCGTGAATACAAATACGATGCCGAAAGTCATTCAATTGTCGAATTATTGAGGGTTGAATCACGCGTTCACACGAGTGCCGAAATCGTGTGACCGATACATTTTATATGAAATTTCTTAAATATTATAACATTTATGTAAGTCCATATTTATTTCGAAAACTACTACCCTGGACAAATATTTTAAGGTATAATACATAGCAATTCGTAAAGGGAATATAAAATTATACACGATTGTTTGAATTACACAATGAGTGTGACATGCGGAGAACAGCAATATTGTCCCCGTTTTCAGTCTTTGGATTTAGATATCTGCTATTTATTGTTTGTCGATATCAGTAAAACTGTTTTTTTGGTTGCCGCATTACATAAAGAAACATATAAAAAATAGTTTAAAGCTATAACTTCAATAACTATTGACATACTGCCGTATGACCACCAAAATTGAGCCCTTGAAGAATGACCCATATGTCACGTTCTGGGTTACAGTGACACATCTATCATAATGAAGACCGCGCAGTTATCAGGTATTGCTGAGTTTGCAACAAACGTTAAAACAAAAAACAAACACAAAAGATATTTTATGTAGCACATACTCAGTATCAATATATATATTAAATATACAAATATATTTTTCTCTTTTCAGGGGCGTTCTCTTAACTATCTTTATCTTTATATACATACTAGCAGCCCGTCCCGGCTTCCCCCCGTGGGATCTCCCCCTTGTCGTGGTGGAGGGGCTCAGTAACCGTGGATAGGCGACCCACGGTGAAGCTAAGGGAGATCCCGGGAGAGGACGCTCCGCGTGGGCTTGGAGGGGCCTGCGCTGGATGCGTCCAACGGTGCGGGTGCAGGGGACAGTTCTGTCTGTCCCTCGCAGTCGGGCGCGGTCGCGGGAGGAGAGGCGTGTTGGTGTTGCGTTGCCGCGCGCCCTATCTCCCGCGACCAAATGGGGGCGCACCATCGTTGCGTCGCGGTGGGTCCGCAGAGGAAGAGGAGATGCGGTGTTGCGTTGCCGTTCTCCCTATCCTCTGCGGCCTCTGGGTGTTTTGGCGGCGGAGCCCAACACCTTTATCCGCCGTCAAGGGGGGTTTTGTTCGGGGCCCGCCGGTCCGCCTGTCCGGCTTTCCGCCTGGCGGGCCAATACCCGTCGGGGGGTAGCGACGAATGCTTGGGCGATACCCTACCCTACGACACACGGGTACATGAGAAAGTCTAGGTGGTTTTTAGTGGCAACATCACATACCCCGGCTCTCATTTCCCCAAGAGTCGGAGATCCTAAGGGATTTTCCACCTCGTAAAACATAAAACAAAACAAAAAAATTCGGGCAAGTGCGAGTCTGACTCGCGCACCGAGGGTTCCGTACGCATTTTACCTTATTTGAGGTTGAATTACGCTAGTCCTCTAAATCTGTATGAGCGGCTATACAACTTAGAGGACTATCTTAAATGGAGTCTACTATATATGTATGGGGACACCCTTAAATTTACCACTATTTTATTTTTTGTAATTTTTCCTTTATTTGTGCTGTAAGACCCTGCTTTTGGCCAAATTTCGTGATTCTAGTTCAACGGGAACTACCATATAGGTTTTCGACCCAAAACCTATAGGGTACTTACGGTTAACCTAGAATTGTCAATTTTGGTCAAAACCAAGGTCTTACAGTACAAGTAAAGGAAAAATTCCGAAAATTAAAAAAAGTTGAAAATTAAGGTTAATTTGGGACTTACAAGTTTTCGCAAAAATCTAATTTTGACCATATCTTTTTATTGGGTTGACCCAGGACCCTGATTTTCATACACCTAATAGCAACTATAGACCTCAGTATCTGGTATAAATTTCAATTTGCTAGGTCCACCCGTTCCTGAGAAAATCGGTGGTGACACACGGACAGACAGACAGACAGACGGACAAGAAAGTGATCTTATAAGGGTTCCTTTTTTTACCTTGAGGTACGGAACCCTAAAAAGAAGCCCGTTCCGGCTTCGCACGGGTGGACATTTATTTTTTAAATCTTTATGTCTATCTACATTGTCACGCCTGTCACTACTATATTTTGAACCAAATGCAATTAGATTTTGAACTTACTCACTGATTTTCAGCTAATTTAATCATCATCGTCTATTTACTATACATAGTTCCTCACATATTTTGACACATAGTTCAATTTACGATCTAGTCACGATACCATTTTAATAATTGTTAAGACCATTCGATATCATTTCATCATCATCAGCCTTTAACAGTCCACTGCTGGACTAGGCCTCTCCTTTGAAAGGAGGAATTGGCCTACTATACGACGCTGGCCAAACGGGTTGGTATAGGGTTTGTATCAAGTTTTCCTTCTCTTACAGTGCTGTTCTCTGCATAATATGCTCCCTCTGTCGGCTCTTACTACACCCATAATAACCAACCATAATATGATAAGGGGTGGTGACATTCCGTATTCTTAATCCGTCACCACACGGACAAATCGATATCATTTAAATTACGTTAAGGTAAAGGCACTAATGCTTGACACATTAAGGACAAATTAAACTTCATTCTCAAATATAAAAAGGTATTTATCAAAAAAGTACAGTTGCAAATATTTTCACAATTAGAGCAACATTCAGAGCTTGACTTTTTTATATAAATTATTTAAAAGCTGCTGTATTTTCAACGAAAATCTCAATTTTCTTAGGTTTGTCGTAAACACTAAAAGATGACAGTGTCGAAAATCAAATCCACCAATAATTGACATCAATTGGCACTAATAGTTGACATGACTTTACACATAATTATGCAAGACATTTTGTCAAAATTGTCATGTGGATGGGCACTATCAGGGGAACTGCACTGATATTTAAAGATACTAATAGTTGACATCTATTATACCCTAATAGTTGACACTAAATACTAATATTTGACATCTAGTATACCCTAATAGTTGACACTGTCTACTTTTAGTTAGAGTAGATTAAAACAAATGAAACTAAGACAGGAACTTTATTTCTACAAAATAAGGCTAAATTTGCATTAAAATAAGCAAAAAAAATCAGTTCGATGTAACCCTAGTAGATGACACATGTGTCAACTTTTAGGTTTTGGCTGATTTCGGGAACTAATAGTAGACACCACTTAAAAATTATGCAAAAACAAGCCAAAATAACAAGGAGATGGTCCTAATCAATCAATCATTTCATATATTTTTAATATTGAAACCAACAATAGCCTATAATCATAAATTTAAGAAAAAATCATACCTGGGAAAAGTCAGTTACCTTAGGAAAAACGCTAAGAATGACGCGCAACATGCCAACCTACTCACATTGTTTGTTGTAAACTGATGTAATTTTGAAATTTGTTTCAGAATGTATACAAACTTTTGTACATGTATCATAAATAGCACTAGGTATCTTTAACATCAATAACAATGTTATTTAAATGATTAGTTTTCTTATTAGAAATGTTTTTCTGTGAAAATGTCATCTATTAGTTCAGTGTCAAGCATTAGTGCTTTTACCTTAATTTATTGTAGTAGAATACCATCTACTTGACCATCTATGTCATAAGTATGATATTGACATTAGATCGAAACTCCATTTTGAGCAATTTTTTTTACATGAATTGTACAAAGAACTTGGGCCTCTGATTACAAACCTAATAATTAATAAATGTGAACCGTGAGTTCAAATGCTTGAATTTAAACGATGTTTTGATAGTTATAACCATTAGCATTAATCTTATCGCTGTTGTGATAAAATAGATAAATTGTTTGTCTGTTTATCATCAAAATATTCTAAATAGATAAAGTTTCTATTCAATTGTGTGTTGAAACGGACACTGTTCATCACAAATCGAAATGGGTGATACGATGGATCATGATGTGAAGTGGCATGTGTGATTTTACTCTATTGCGCTACATTCTCTGACAAACAAATACCAATATTCATGTAACGGGTTTCAGTCGCGAAATTATTCAAAAATAAGAGTGAAGTACCTCTTGTGTGTCCCCGATAACCGATGTTTTGATATGATTTTTTTTAGTAACACGCTTGTTACTCCGGCCTGCCAGTGGGCAAAACATAAATGTATGTTGAAATCAGCAAGGCTCATTACAGATCTACCGCTGAATATCACCTGTAGTCCCGGGATAATGTTTAAAAAAAATAGTTTAACGGGAAAGGCTAGTAAACAAAAACAATTACATTGCTGAAAAGTGTAATTGATCAGTAGAAGTAAATAACAATGCAACTGATGTATCGCTAGCTCCTTTGTTCGATTCCAGAATACTTAATATAGTATTATACCTACCTTAATCTTAATACACTAACTTACAAACATACCTATTCGTAAACTAGTATAGTCAGTCTTCGAGCCAAGGATAATTATCCATTTGTCATTTAGGTTATGTTTCTTTACAATCACTTCTGTAACTTTCATAGAAAATAAAAGGGGCATAATTCTAACCAAAAACCTTATGTTGAATAAAAATAATAAGAAAAAAAACAAAATGAAAATGAAAACTCAAAAATCTAACCAAAAATGTTAACTAGGTATTTAGTTTCTTTTTTAAAAAAAGAGAACCGCCTTCAAAAATTCGACCGACTGAAAAGTACGAAATAATTTTCACATACGCTAGTACATAGTATATAACTTACACAAAACATTTAGTTTTTGAAATCGTCCACTTAGTTCCGCGGACCTAGGGCCTAAAATCTTTGCTATAGGCCAATGCTATGTTGCCTTGAGCCGGGTCAAATCCCTAAAAGACATGGCTTTAAGTGATATATACAACAGAGCCTTATCCGAAATGACAAGAATGAGAAATATGCTCTCGCATTAGATTCTTTCATCGACTTTATTTGTTTTTTTGTTAATCGCAGAGACAGACACGTACACACACACACACACACACACACACACACGTACACACACACATGTACACATACCAATAAACACACGCGCGCGCGCGCGCAAACACGTACACACGTACAAACACACACACATAATACAAACAAACTGAGAATCTTCTTTTTTTGAAGTCGGTTAAAATACTAAAACTTTCTCCTAAGTGTAACAAATACTTTTTTCTGAAAACCCCATCAAAATCGGTTCAGCCAAACGCGAGATAATCGCGGACAAACATACATACATACATACATACTTACAGGTCCAACTGAGAACCTCCTTTTTTTTGAAGTTGGTTAAAAATAGGTTACATTAAACTAACCCTTTGCTTAACAAAGGTATAGAATGTTCCTTCACTTATAAATACAATGATAACGTCAAACTTACCTACATAAAAAAATACACAGAAAAAATACTTTTTATAGAAAAACATACGTTTCACTTTATAAAGGTAAAGAATGGTAACGTCAAGCTACCATAAAAATAATTAAAAATGTAGAGAATGGTAACGTCAAGCTAACATGAAACTTAAATATAAAGGAGCACAGACAAATATATCTATTACTAAAAGCCGCGCAGATGACGTAACGTCAAACTAAGATAAAAAAAAATCTTCAGAAAAATATACTTATCACCTTAAAAATGCATAGAATGGGTTAACTTATGTAAAACACAAAATAAAAACGAGCACAGAAAACTTATCACTTAAAAGATGGCGGTGTTTAAAACGGTCTGTTAAAAGGATAATTCTTATGCGTATCACCCATTCCTTTAAAACTGAACATCCGCTTATCCTTATTCAAATCGTTTAAAGGATCCATATACCATTCATCCAGGTTAAGGTGCTGAGCCCTAAGATTCAGCCACAGATGTTTAGCAGAAGAAGATTTGACCACCACATTCCGTTTCTTTTCTAACTGCTATCCTATCAACAGCTGACCGGGATATACGTTGAGATCCGAAGCGATTTTAATCACCGGGTCATCATCAAGCACAGGAGGTACATCTTCTTTATACTCTGCAGGCGTACCCTTAGATCCAAGCGCTCCAAAACAACTAAGAGTAATATTCCTCTCATCACAGAACGTCTGCAATCGATCTTGAGATAAATACGAATGACTCTCGACTTGGTTCACAGCTGGTCTTATCTTCCCATTATCAATTATTCTCTGAATCTGCTCCGAGTTGAAATTGCTGACGCCAATGCTCCGTACCAATCCTTTTTCTACTAAGCCTTCCATTCAATGCACGCATCCATAAAATCGTGTTCTGAATACTGGACCTCTCCGTCTACTATTGGTATTGGATTGTCACCTTCCAGAAACGACATCGGATTATGAATCATAAATAAATCGAAATATTCCAGTCCTAGCGCAGCGAGCGACGCTCTGCAGGCCTTTTCAACCAAGTCAGTTCGGTGGGAAGTGCTCCATAGTTTGGACATAATGAATAAGTCTTCACGTTTGACGGTGCCATCTTCTAGTTTTGCTTTTATGCCTTGTCCAACTTCTTTTTCATTGCCGTAGATGTACGCAGTATCCACAGCTCTGTATCCAAGATCGATGGCTGCGGAAACGACATGTGAGGCAAGATGTTGGTCCACTAAAGCTGTTCCAAGCGCCAGAACTGGCATTTCTATATCGTTGGCAAGTTTCAAGTACATAGCTTTTGTTTCTCCATATTGCTGTTTCGCTGTTGATAAGTCTTGTATCCTGTCCGCGTACGCTTCGTCCGACATGGTGCGTATTTGATTGTGTGCGTGATTGTGGTACAATATACTCGCGAACAGACATTTATAGTGCATTTCTAAGTAGGTCGCGGTACCAATAACGATTAGACAACTTATAAACACATAACGCTTCATAGTAATTAGATATGATTGACTAAATATTTACGAGTCAGAGTCCAGCGTTCACTTTTGTAAACAAACACGACTAATTTGTTTAACGTCTAATACTCTTCTAATAGATGGATAGTTTTTTAAACATGAACGGGTCCTTATCAGAGCATTCCAGAGGGATTGTTCGTTCCGTTTGTAGATAAAGGGCACAGAGTACGAAATCTGTAGAGAACGACGTTCTTATATTTAAAGGATTTCCTTTTTTTGAGGTAGGTAAATATTTTAAGGAGCAATGTCTTCTTTGGTACTGAAATATAAAGTGCAAGACCCGAATCCCGTTTTGTACAGTTTGAATAACTTTTTATAACTAGAATATCTATTACCAGAATGTATTAGTATTGTTTTATCTATGGTATAGGTAAGATCTTATGTTTCTACCATTCAGCTACATAACCCTAAAAATCGTAAAAATAACACTTCTAAAACCCTAAATGTAATAAACGAATGGGGAATCTTCGTATATATTTACGTGTAGGTATATACTGCCTGAGAAAATCTATTACAGTTTTATTTACTAAGTAGTTTTGTAGGGAAGCGATGATAGCCTAGTGGAGATACCAACAGACTGCCATGTAAACGATATCGTGTTTGAATCCACTGACTTTTCGGAGTTACGTGCCTCGAGAGCACGTTAAACCGTCGGTCCCGGCTTTCATAAAAATCTTTGACAGTCGTTATAGTATTTCAGAGCCTATGAATAAACTGACACTACATCGCCTGCTATCGTGCCCTAACTGCCTAGACACATGTTCCCTTAAAGTCCGCCAAAATGCAGTAAGGGTAACTGCGTACTGGGCGAACAAGATTTGAAACGTGATTGAAATGATCTCCATTGACACGAAACTGGTAAAGAACTGACCCTAGGTCTAAACCATGGAATATAGCTATCCCTGTGAGTTGCGGAGGTCAGACATGCAGTCGCTCTTTGGAAGCTAAAATTCAGACGAGTCAAGTAAATGCAATGGACATGAGGTACAGTATCGATATCGGTGGTCTCGCGGCATAAATGTGCACGTGGGATTGGGGTTCGATTCCCGGGTCGGGCAAAGTGTTATTAGGTTTTTCCGTTAGGAAATTCTCAGTAGCAGCACGTAGTCTGGTAATGTGCCCGGTACGGCAAGAGGCTCGCCCCCTATTACGTGGGACCTAAAAATTCATGGCAAAATGTGGGTACAATATTACACCTCTGCCTACCCCTTCGGGGATACCAGCGTGAGTCTATAAAAAAAATAAAATAAATGAAATACAGTCATCGACAGTATTAAACACTAGGTGTGGCTCAAAGTCAATACGGCAAATGTCACGTTCTAGGCTACAGTGACACATCTATCATAATTAAGACCGCGCAGTTATCAGGTATTGCTGAGTTTGCAACAAACGTTCAACACGAAAGATATAATATGTAGCACATACTCTGTATCAAAATATATATTTAATATACAATTATATTTTCTCTTTTCGGGTTGTTCTCTTAACTATCTTTATCTTTATATACATACTAGCAGCCCGTCCCGGCTTCCCTCCGTGGGATCTCCACCTTGTCCTGGCGGAGGGGCTCAGTAACCGTGGATAGGCGACCCACGGTGAAGCTAGAGACCCCGGGGCTTGGAGGAGCCTGCGCTGGATGCGTCCAACGGTGCGGGTGCGGGGTACAGTTCTGTCTGTCCCTCGCAGTCGGGCGCAGTCGCGGGGTGTTTAACAAAACACCTTTATCCGCCGTCAAGGGGGGTTTTGTTCGGAGCCCGCCTGACCATCTGGTTAGCCAATACCCGTCGGGGGGTAGCGACGAATGCTTCGGCGATACCCTACCCTCCGACACTCGGGTACATGAGAAAGTCGAGGTGGTTTTTAGTGGCAACACCACATACTTCGGCTCTCATTTCCCGAAGTCTATGTCTCTCATCAGCATCTCTCTGTCAGCATCTCTCACTTTATGTCTATCTATATTGTCACGCCTGTCACTACTATATTTTGGTCTATCTATATTTTCTCGCCTGTCACTACAATATTTTGAACCAAATGCAATTAGATTTTGAATTTACTCACTGGTATTTAGCTAATTTAATCATTATGGTCTATTTACTGTACCTACATAGTTCCTCACATATTTTGACACATTGTTCAATTTACGATCTAGTCACGATACCATTTTAATAATTATTAAGACCATTTGATATCATTTTATCATCATCAGTCTTTAACAGTCCACTGCTGGACTAGGCCTCTCCTTTGAAAGGAGGAATTGGCCTACTATACCACGCTGGCCAAACGGGTTGGTATAGGGTTTATATCAAGTTTTCCTTCTCTTACAGTACTGTTCATCGCATAATATGCTCCCTCTGTCGACTCTTACTACACCCATGGGATGATAAGGGGTGGTGACATTCCGTATGCTTAATCCGTCACCACACGGACAATTCAATATCATATAAATTACGTTAATTTATTGTAGTAGAATACCATCTGACCATCTATGTCATAAGTATGATATTGACATTAGATCGAAACTCCATTTTGAACAATATTTTTTACATGAATTGGACAAAGAACTTGGGCCTCTGATTACAAACCTTATAAATTAAATGTGAACCGTGAGTTCAAATGTTTGAATTTAAACGATGTTTTACTAGTTATAACCATTAGCATTAACCTTATCGCTGTTGTGATAAAATAGACAAATTGTTTGTCTGTTTATCATCTAAATAAATAAAGTTTCTATTCAATTGTGTGTTGAAACTGACACTGTCCATCACAAATCGAAATGGGAGATACGATGGAAATTGATGTGAAGTGGCATGTTTGATTTTACTCTATTGCGCTACATTCTCTGACAAACAAATACCAATATTCATGTAACGGGTTTCAGCCGCGAAATTATTGAAAAATAAGAGTGAAGTACCTCTTGTGTGTCCCCGATAACCGATGTTTTGGTATGATTTTTTTTAAGTAACACGCTTGTTTCTCCGGCCTGCCAGTGGGCAAAACATAAATGTATGTTGAAATCAGCAAGGCTCATTAAGGCCGGCGCTGACTGACAGCACGGCATGACACGGCGCGGCACGGAGTGGCACGGCATGTTTCGGTAGCCCGAACGACCCTTCGGCATGACGCGGCATGCCGCGACGTGCCGCGGCATGCCACGTCATACCGAGGCGTCCACTAGATTGGAATTTAGTATCAATAGCACTTCTTGCTGAAGATGAAGAACGACAAATACATACTGATACGTCGAAGAGAAAAGGATTCTGGGTACATTAATTTTATGGAGAACAAGATTTACTAACGGTTAATTCAGAAACTTCTTTACCTACTCATTACGTCGTGGCATACTGCAGGACGCCGTGGCATACCGCGGCGTCCCGCAGTATGCCGCGACGTGCCGCGAGCGACGTCCCGCGGTATGGCACGACGTGCCACGGCGTCCTGCAGTATGCCACGGCAGGCCGCGGTATGATTGTATCGAAATAAAGTAATATCAATTCTACACTCATTAAAATAAGAATAAAAATGACTTGATCAGTAATAAAATCCTTTGCCATGCCGTGCCATGCCGCAACGTCAGTGCGCGCCGGCCTTTACAGTTCTACTGCTGAATACCATCTGTAGTCCCAGGAAAATGTTTAAAAAAATAAGTTTAACTGGAAAGGCTAGTAAACAAAAACAATTACATTGCTGAATAGTGTAATTGATCAGTAGAAGTAAATAACAATGCAACTGATATATCGTTAGCTCCTTTGTTCGATTCCAGAATACGTAATATAGTATTATACCTACCTTAATCTTAATACACTAACTTACACACATATTCGTAAACTAGTATAGTCAGTCTTCGAGCCAAGGATAACTATCCATTTGTCATTTAGGTTATGTTTTTTACAATCACTACTGTAACTTTCATAGAAAATAAAAGAGGCATAAATCTAATAATAAGTACTTAATATTAAAAATATGTTGAAAAATAGGTTACATTAAACTGACCCTTTGCTTAACAAACGTATGGAATGTTCCTTCTCTTAGGTATAAATACAATGATAACGTCAAACTTACCTACATAAAAAAATACACAGAAATAATACTTTTCATTTAAAAACAGCATAGAATGGGTAACGTCAAACTAACACAAAACACACATAAAAGTCATAGAAAAACATACGTTTCACTTTATAAAGGTAAAGAATGGTAACGTCAAGCTAACATGAAACTTAAATATAAAGGACAAATATATCTATTACTAAAAAATCCGCGCAGATGACGTATCGTCAAACTAAGATAAAAAGAAATCTTCAGAAAAACCTACTTATCACCTTAAAAATGCATACAATGGGTTAACTTTTACAGTAAAACACAAAATAAAAACAAGCACAGAAAACTTATCACTTAAAAGACAGCGGTGTTTAAAACGGTATGTTAAAAGGATAATTCTTATGCGTATCACCCATTCCTTTAAAACTGAACATCCGTTTATCCTTATTCAAACCGTTTAAAGCATCCATATGCTCTTCATCCAGGTTAAGGTGCTGAGCCCTAAGGTTCAGCCACAGATGTTTAGCAGAAGAAGATTTGACCACCACATTCCGCTTCTTTTCTAACTGGTATCCTATCAACAGCTGACCGGGATATACGTTGAGATCCGAAGCGGTTTTAATCACCAGGTCATCATCAAGCACAGGAGGTACATCTTCTTTATACTCTGCAGGCGTACCCTTAGATCCAAGCGCTCCAAAACAACTAAGAGTAATATTCCTCTCATCACAGAACGTCTGCAATCGGTCTTGAGATAAATACGGATGACTCTCGACTTGGTTCACAGCTGGTCTTATCTTCCCATTATCAATTATTCTCTGAATCTGCTCCGAGTTGAAATTGCTGACGCCAATGCTCCGTACCAATCCTTTTTCTACTAAGCCTTCCATTCCGACCCACGCATCCATAAAATCGTGTTCTGAATACTGGACCTCTCCGTCTACTATTGGTATTGGATTGTCACCTTCCAGAAACGACATCGGATTATGAATCATAAATAAATTGAAGTATTCCAGTCCTAGCGCAGCGAGCGACGCTCTGCAGGCCTTTTCAACCAAGTCAGTTCGGTGGGAAGTGCTCCATAGTTTGGACATAATGAATAAGTCTTCACGTTTGACGGTGCCATCTTCTATTTTTGCTTTTATGCCTTGTCCAACTTCTTTTTCATTGCCGTAGATGTAAGCAGTGTCTACAGCTCTGTATCCAAGATCGATGGCTGCGGAAACGACATGTGGGGCAAGATGTTGGTCCACTAAAGCTGTTCCAAGCGCCAGAACTGGCATTTCTCTATTGTTGGCAAGTTTCAAGTACATCGCTTTTGTTTCTCCATATTGCTGTTTCGCTGTTGATAAGTCTTGTATCCTGTCCGCGTACGCTTCGTCCGACATGGTGCGTATTTGAATGTGTGCGTGTTTGTGGTACAATATACTCGCGAACAGACATTTATAGTGCATTTCTAAGTAGGTCGCGGTACCAATAACGATTAGACAACTTATAAACACATAACGCTTCATCGTAATTAGATATGATTGACTAAATATTCAATCACAGAGTCCAGCGTTCACTTTTGTAAACAAACACGACTAATTTGTTTAACGTCTAACACTCTTCTAATAGATGGATAGTTTTTTAAATATGAACGGGTCCTTATCTGCATTCCAGAGGGATTGTTCGTTCGGTTTGTAGATAAAGGGCACAGAGTATGAAATCTGTAGAAAACGACGATCTTATATTTAAAGGATTTCCTTTTTTGAGGTAGGTAAATATTTTAAGGAGCTATGTCTTCTTTGATACTGAAATATAAAGTACAAGACCCGAAGTGTTGTACAGTTTGAATAACTTTTTATAACTAGATATCTATTACCAGAATGAGTAGGTAAGAGTTTATGTTTCTACCATTCAGCTATAAAACCCTACAAATCGTAAAAATAACACTTCTGAAAGACCTTAACGTAATAAACGAATGAAGAATCTTCGTATATCATCGTATATAATCGTGTAGGTATATAATCGTGTAGGTACCTATATACTGCCTGAGAAAATCTATTTCAGTTTTATTTAACTAAGTTTATTCAATTTAACCTAATCTAATACAAAAAACATAAAACAAATCTAAAAAGTGAAAATATTTACAAAATTTAGGCGTCGTAGAATGCCTCCGCATCAATGTCATCGGGTAACGTGCCCAGAAGGCTGGCAGCATTGACACGCTGGATGGCAATGCGGATTCTTTGAGCAAAGAATAAACCAGCCTTTCGGTCACGTGTGACGTCGATTTACCGTTTTTAACTAAGTAGTTTTGTAGGGAAGCGATGATAGCCTAGTGGAGATACCAACAGACTGCCATGTAAACGATATCGGGTTTGAATCCACTGCGCGCACCAATGACTTTTCGGGGTCACGTGCCTCGAGACCACGTTAAACCGTCGGGGTCCCGGCTGTCATAAAAATCTTTGTTATAGGATTTCTGTGGTAAGGGTAGCTGCGTACTGGGCGAACAAGATTTGAAACGTGATTGAAATGACTCACCATTGACACGATACTGGTAAAGAACTGACACTACGTCTAAACCATGGAATATAGCTATCCCTTTGAGTTGCGGAGGTCAGACATGCAGTCGCTCTGTGGAAGCTAAAATTCAGACGAGGTCAAGTAAATGCAATGGACATGAAATACAGTATAAATATCGTTGGTCTCGCGGCATAAATGTACACGTGGGATTGGGAGGTCTCGGGTTCGATTCTCGGGTCGGGCAAAGTGTTATTGGGTTTTTTCCGTTAGGAAATTCGCACGGAGTCTGGTAATGTGCCCGGTACGACAAGAGGCTCGCCCCCTATTACGTGGGACCTAAAAATTCATGGCAAAATGTGGGTACAATATTACACCTCTGCCTACCCCTTCGGGGATACCAGCGTGAGTCTATAAAAAAAAAAAAAAAAATGAAATACAGACATCGACAGTATTAAACACTAGGTGTGGGTCAAAGTCAATACTGCATATGTCACGTTCTAAGCTACAGTGACACATCTATCATAATTAAGACCGCGCAGTTATCAGGTATTGCTGAGTTTGCAACAAACGTTCAACACGAAAGATATAATATGTAGCACATACTCTGTATCAAAATATTTATTAAATATACAAATATATTTTTCTCTTTTCAGGGTCGTTCTCTTAACTATCTTTATATATATACAGGGTGTCACAAGACCCATCACCAAGCCGAAGTCTACTCATTGTGGACATCATGTCAAGTGTATGACTTGCTAAGCAAAAATTATACCTGGGAAACGAACTTTTTTTTAAGTTTTCACATTTTTTAAACCGCAATTAAAAGCGCGCGCGTGCAATGCTCGAAATACCTACTTATCCATGGGGTCATAGGGCTTCTATAGAACATATTGGCGGGGTAAATGCATCGTCGATGCAGCATCGATTTTGTACCTAATTAGAAAAAATCCATACTAACTTTGAGCCTCAACATCTCCTGAACCAGTAATTTCCCAGGTATGGTGCCGAAGTAAAAAATGTTTGTACTGATTGGTACAACATGGGATAAAATTTTTCGTTAAGGGTCTTTTTACACCCTGTATATATTTCTTGTGTGCGTGTGTATGTCACTGAACTCCTCCTAAACGACTGGACCAATTTTGATGAAATTTTTTGTGTGTGTTCAAGAGGACTTGGGAATGGTATAGACTCACAAAAAAATTGCGGATATTTCGATAATTTCGAATCACTCTGTACTCGGTACTGACAACTTTGGCCGCAATTCTGGCTGCATGCTTGGTCGCGACACTTGCGGCCTGGCCGCCATACTGGCCGCTGCGACCTGGCCGCCAGTGCGCGCCTCGGCTTGGTCTATTCTTACAGTCCAAAGTCTGTTACCATGTGTCATGGGAAATGTGATCATTAATATCTGCAACTGATAAAACTGATAGTACCTGATGTTGTCTATAAGGTTCAATGACCCGCTGAACTTACGCACCGCTGCTTGTAATTGTGTCCGTGTGGTGACGGATTAAGAATACGGAATATCACCACCCCATATCATCCCATGGGTGTCGTAAGAGCCGACAGAGGGAGCATATTATGCAGAGAACAGCACTGCAAGAGAAGGAAAACTTGATACAAATCCTATACCAACCCGTTTGGCCAGCGTGATATAGTAGGCCAATTCCTCCTTTCAAAGGAGAGGCCTAGTCCAGCAGTGGACTGTTAAAGGCTGATGATGAACTTGTAATTGGCGAAAATATAATAGCTACGGAGGACTTTGATACCATGATGTCGAGTCTGCAGAAAGTTTGTGAAGATGCACTGTTATTAGTTACTCTTCCAAGAAAGTTTGCTGTAATAAACAATACCCACATGGGCTTTCTTATCCCGATACGCGGGTGAAGCCAAGGACAAATGAGTATTTTTTGGGACTATTGCCACTCTCATTCTTGCTATGTGTTCCCTGTGTAGCCAGGTTCAGTAACTCGTGAAGTCACGGGGAATATTAAACTGTTTTGGGACACGCAATGAATTTCATAAGACATCCTTTTTGATTTCTTAAAAGGATATCTAATGGGAAACAAATAACGAAATAAATATTTTCGTTCACTAGTATCCGTTTTTCCAAAATGCCTGACATTTTCCCGAGGTTGCCGCATCGATTACCTAGATGAAAAGTGAGTTTCGCCACCCATCCTCACTTGCTCTTCACCTTTATTTTTAATCAAGCTGAGCCCGCGGTTTCACCCACGTTATTTAAAAACCTACTGTGATGTTATATAGGTAGCCATCCTGAATAAATGGGCTATCTCACACAACATTTTTATTTATTTATTTCTAGACTCATGCCTGTATCCCCGAAGGGGTAGGCGGAGGTGTAATATTACACACACATTTCGCCATGAATTTTTAGGTCCCGCGTAATAGGGGGCGAGCCTATTGCCGTTACCGGGCACATCACCAGACTCCGTGCTGCTACTGAGAATTTGGAAAAACCCAGTAACACTTTGCTCGACCCGGGACCTCCGAATAGCAGTCACATACGCTATCCACTGGACCACGGAGGCAGTCAAAATTATGTTGAATGCGCTAATATCAACAGTTATCCAGCTGCAATATACCCTTCATAATGAGAAGAGGCCCGTGCCTAGTAGTGAGACAGTTTATGGTGACATTTACAAGGCTAATAGTGATGATTAGCACTTACATAACATAACATAACTTCACACCTTTATCCACGAAGGGGTAGGCAGAGTTATATTATACAACCACACATCGTCAGTTACGTTAGCACAATGAAGTGTTTTTCTAATCTTATTTACGTTACGTTAGCACAATGAAGTGTTTTTCTAATATTTCAATTTTTTATAGACTCACGCCTGTATCCCCGCAGGGGTAGGCAGAGGTGTCTTATTACACCCACATTTCGCCATGAATTTTTTTTAGGTCCCACGTTATAGGGGGCGAGCCTATTGCCGTACCGGGCACATTACCAGACTCCGAGCTGCTACTGAGAATTTCCTAACAGAAAAACCCAGAACACTTTTCCCGACCCCGGAATCGAACCCGATACACCCAACCCCACGTGCACATTTATGCCGCGAGACCAACGAGGCAGTCAGATATTTCTAGAGAAAACATAAAAAATAATCCAAATAATACACTTAATTGTTAATTTATTAGTACGTAGTATGCCATCTCATGTAGGAGTTACTCTAAGCCATAATTCATATTATTATGACAGCCATTGAATCTATTCGTGGATTTTTGTCATGAGATGATCTATTACGTCATCGTGAGAAGCACGTTTAAAAATAACACCGTGACCATAAATAAACCTTAACTGACAAACAGCTTTAATAAAACCACACATAATGTAATTACGGTCAGGCAATTCGTTCGTAGGTACAATGCTTTCAGTCTTTAAATTTTTGACATTAATTGGTATGAAGGAATACTGATGCTAAACTAGTGTAATAATCTAAGTTAAGGGAGAGCCCTTTATAGCATAGATAAGGGCTCTTATTTTTGTGTGAATGGTTATAAGAAAACCTTACACTACCAAATAAGTTACCAGGCGAATGAAACTTTTTATAAGCACTAGATATAAGACATTTTTATAAGTTACACGGTAAATGAATCAACCATTAGTGAACAGGTTACACCGTGTGTATAATTTCATTAAATATAATTATTTATTAATGTATAATGTAGTCAAATTCTCAGAAGCCATGAATGTTTACAACCAAATAGAAAATAACCAACTTTGAATGAAAACTGAACAATACACAAATTAGCGTCAGTCCGGTACATAAACTTAACACAATAATATTTTTTTAGTGATGTAATTTCCTAGTAACTTGATACATTATGAAAATGGATGTTGGCTTACTCATTTACACCTAACTGTCAATTGAAGTACTAGGCTAGCATGAGATCATTGGAGGTCTACCTGTCTATATAAGCGAACTCGAAACACAACAAACCTCATTGCTTGAGAATTCAAAGATAGAACATGTATTCCAAAATAGTTTTAACCTTTTTGGTGCTATACTTCGCTGTTGCAGCGTCCAACGATCTTCGTATTGGACGTATCAATCCAAGGTCACAGAAAATCTACAGCGAAATCAAAGAAGCTAACCCAGCGTTGTGGACAAGGTCTGATGATGTGATAATCAATGCACCGGGTAATGAAGTGATTGATGCTATCTTTATCACTGACCTGAGGGAAAACAAGGACGGCAATGCGTATTTGGAAAGCGGTGGAGTTGGAACGAAGAGTGTGACTATTAGGATTGAAAGTCCGAATGTCTTCAGAGGATACAAGTTTGAGATTGAAGTGTTTGCGAATAATCCAAACGAACCTTATGGATTGAAAGGCGTGCCACAACAGTATTATGGAGATACACAATTCGCGAGGAAATGGTGATAATTTGTGAAACGTTATTAGAATAAGTGATTTGTGATTTTGATATTCAGTGTTTGTCACGTAACAACATGATGTCATGTTAGTAAGGAATAATATTTATTTAACTTAATTAATTATGAATTGGTCATAAATACATTTAAACTGTTGTATTTTTTTACTTTTAGTGAGCTTACATTATTTAGCATCTGTAAAATTAAATTTTAATAGTTTTAAACTAGACTATGTATTTTGAACACCAAGGACATCTGTCTTTATTCATTATACAGCCCTTAGCAATGTACTGCTGGACATATAGTCCCCTATTACTTTGAATCACGATAACACTGAGAGAGCTGAGTCATAAACAGGATCTAGTCTACTATACCTCGTGAGCCTAACGAGTTAGTCTATACTATTAAAATAATAATAAATATATAATAATAATAAATAAGGTGCATAGGGTTCCCACCAAGAACTTAGGGTCCCAAGCCAACCTCACCTGCAAGTGGTGCACCTGCCGATCAACGGACGAGGCTCTGGCGAACCAAATATCCCGATAAGCGACAATAGGCTCGCCACCTATTACGTGGGATCAAAACACTGGCGAAAAGTGGGCGTTTAATATGCCTCTGCCTACCGCTTCGGGGAAACAGGCGTGAGTCTATGTATGTATGTATAATAATAAATACTAAGAAAATTCGACATTAAACCATATTGTTTAATGTCGAATTGTCTGTCTCTTCCGGAAGATACTCTTTTGGTTTCGTATAAGACTCTTAGTCGCAACGACTCACACGGAATGAAATGTAGCACCTTGTACCTTTGAGTCCATATAAATACTGTGAAATATCTTCATGACAACCAAGCCCGTCGTCAACTTAACGTGCTCTCCGAGGCACGAGGCAAGCTGTAATAAATACATATGTTAATTTGATAGATGTCGTTAAGCAAAATCACTACTTACTTAGTTATAGAAGGCTGCTTGTAGTTTAATTAGAAAATTACATTGTAGTTCACAAGTGTTTTATACCTTCACGCCTGTATCCTCGAAGGGGTAGGCAGAGGTGTGATATAACACCCATATTTCGCCTTATGAATTTAGGTCTCGTGCGCCTATTGCCTTTATCGGGCATACCAGACTCCATGCTGGTACTGAGAATTCGGAAAAACTCAGTAACACCTTTGCCCGACCAGGAAGTCGAACCCGGTACCGCCCGATCAGCAGACGAGTAAGTTTCCACTGGACCACGGAGGCAGTTATCAGTTAAGATTATAAACAAACTCCTTGGTCCAGTGGATAGCATATGCGTGCTGATCCGAATTCTCAGTAGCAGCATGGAGTCTGGTGATGTGCCCGGTAACGGCAATATGCTCGCCCCCTATTACGTGGGACTTAAATATTAATAGCAAAATGTGGGTGTAATATAATACCTCTGCCCACCCGTTCGGGGATACAGGTGTGAGACTACAAAAAAAAAAATATTGAGTCATTCTCATCAACAGCCTTTAATAGTCCACTGCTGGACTAGGCCTCTCATTTGAAAGGAGGAATTGGCCTACTATACCACGCTGGCCAAGCGGGTTGGTATAGGGTTTGTATCAAGTTTTCCTTCACTTACAGTGCTGTTCTCTGCATAATATGCTCCCTCCGTCGGCTCTTACGACACCCATGGGATGATATTGGGTGGTGACAATTCGTATTCTTAATCCGTAACCACACGGACAGTCATTACCCTCAGGTTATAAAAAATATCGCGTCATTACTATCAATCAACTTGATGATTGACAAAACAAATATTATGTGAAGGATTCTATGAAATAAATATTTACACTCTTAACGTGATACAGAGAATAACGCAACATACAGTTTATGTACATGTTTAGTGTAGTCTCGCCATGGTGACATTGTACATAAAAATATCTAACTTTATTTATTTTTATCAAAAATTTTTGATTAAAGTATTGAAAGATTTTTCCTAAAAGGTAAACGATATTGTTATGTATTTTTCAAAAAATCGAAATGCCTTTATAAAAGCCATGCTATTGATGAATAATTTATTTTAGTAACAATTATTTTTCACTTTCTCACGCATAATCTTAAACTAATATATAAAGCTGAAGAGTTTGTTTGTTTGGTTGAACGCGCTAATCTCAGGAACTACTGGTCCGATTTGAAAAATTCTTTCAGTGTTAGATAGCCCATTTATCTCGATAAATGGGCTATCTAACACTGAAAGAATTTTTGGTGGCTATGAGCGACGGGAGCAGAGCAGAAGCCTTAAATAACGCGGGTGTAACCGCGGGCGTCGTCTAGTATATGATATAAAGAACGGTAAATATGTAAATATTTTCCCTTCTTTATATCGTTGAAAGGTAGCTTACGTGTTATTTTGCCGTACAAGCCATAGTACAAAGTTTCTAATTTTTTCGTAAATGAGCAAAAAACATTTATTAAAGTAGGTAGTACTTAGAATCAAGTACAGACTATCTGTCCCTTTTTAGTTAATATAGAGAAATACTGCAGACAGACTATGCAAAAATTCAAGCAATCTTGACGAAGCACATTTAGACTTAGATTCGGCACAACAATTTGTAAATCACGCAAAGTTTTGTCCCTTCTAAAGATCGAAGAAACGACTCACAAGACAATTTTTAAATGGCAAAATAATGTTTGATAAAATTGTTAGCAACAAAAAATCTAAAGAAAATAAACGATTTTGTTTTAATTATCAAAAGACATTTCGCGCACTAGATATACTGCCTGTGTCGCGGACGAATTTACTAATTTACAGCCAACGGCCACAAAGTAAACCCTGACTCAAAACAGCAATTTTTGGGTGATACAAAGACTGCCTCGTTGGTCTCGCGGCATAAATGTGCGCGTAGGATTGGAAGATCTCGGGTTCGATCCCCGGATCTCGGATCGATTAGGAAATTCTCAGTAGCAGCACGGAGTCTGGTTATGTGCCCGGTACGGCAATAGGCTCGCCCCCTATTACGTGGGACTAAAATAAATCTGGTGAAAAGTGGGTGTAGCAATATACCTCTGCCTACCTCTTCGGGGATATAGGCGTGAGACTATGTATGTATGTACAAAGTTTTGTATCGTGTAAGGATCGAACTAACAACCCTCGGGACCATGTCAAGCGGTGAGTTAAAAAGACGTAAGTGGATGCTCCTGTTTCCCTATATTTACTTTGGGAGGCTTACCAAATGAACATAATTTACTGCTTGAGTATGATATCAATAGTTACCAAATTTTTACTAGAAGATATCTTACAATGTGAAACAGTTGCAGCTCCTTACAAAAATGTACAACCATTATATTTGACTAGATGATCCCGCGTTTACACCCGCGTTATTTAAGGCTACTGCTCCGCTTCCGTGGCTCATAGCGTGATGTTATATAGCCTTATAGCCTTCCTCGATAAATGGGCTATCTAACACTGAGAAATTTTGAACTCGGTCCAATAGTTCCTGAAATTAGCGCATTCAACCAAACAAACAAATAAACTCTTCAGCTTTATATATTAGTATAAAATTGAAAGGAGTGGCCATGAGTTTTATTGCTCGTTCTTTCTCGTGGTTCTACCTATTGCACTGCGAACGTGGCAGTAAATGTAAATGTAGAATCATTAAGTAATTAACTTCAATTTTGACGTTAATACGCGTCACTTTTGCCTAGATGAAAAATATATTTTGACTTTTGAGTCGGCCGAGCCACTACTTCAACCGTGCAGTCGTATTTTCTGCTACGTGTTACCTAAGTTAGCCCAAAATAAGTGTCGAACAGCGTCGTGATATACCTTGCCCTAACCTTTTAACGACATTCGTGATCTACCTTATACAGACAGACAGAATGCATTGTTTTCTTCGAAATATGTGCTGTTACTATGGTAGGTATTCTTAAATGAATACATAATGGACTCTATTATAGGTATAAAATATAATTATATCTCAACTATTTAAAAGTAAAAAGAAAGAAAAAATATGCCAGGATATTATTATGTCCCCCCCTTGGGATCTCCACCTTGTCGTGGTGGGGGGGCTCAGTAACCGTGGATTGGTCACCCGCGGTGAAGCTAAGAGGGATCCAGGAGGGGACGCTCCGCGTGGGCTTGACGGAGGCCTGCGCAGGATGCGTCCAAAGGGGCGAGTGCGAGGGACAGTTCTTCTGTCCCTCGCAGTCGGGTGCGGTCGCGGGAGGAGAGGCGTGTCGGTGTTGCGTTGCCGCGCGCCCTATCTCCCGCGACCAAATGGAGGCGCACCATCGTTGCGTCGCGGTGGGGCCGCAAAAGAAGAGGAGATGCGGTGTTGCGTTGCCGTCCTCCCTATCCTCTGCGGCCGCTGAGTGTTTTGGCGGCGGAGCCCAACACCTTCATCCGCCGCCAAGGGGGTTTTGTTCGGGGCCCGCCTGTCCATCTGGCGGGCCAATACCCGTCGGGGGTTAGCGAGGAATGCTTCAGCGATACCCGACCCTCCGACACACGGGTACGTGAGGAACACGGGTTGGTTTTTAGTCAGTAAGAGTCTGACAGTCCCCTTCGTCCTTCCCCCAGGGCGGAGGGACTCCATGAGGATTTTCCAACCCGACACAAAAAAAAAAAAAAAAAAAAAATTGGTTGCCTGTAAAGTCGGTATACGGGCGAAAGTTTTACGTGACAACGACTTTGAGTGGTAAAATAATTTTAATGTGAATATTCATTCGTATAGTAGGAAGAAGGATGAAAGACGCGTGCCTTTCACTTTTTATGTCTGTCTCTCTCGCTCTTAAGCGGGACGCGTGCCTCTCACTCGCTCTCATTGTGAGCGCATAACGTGAGCGGAGCGTAACGCAGTTTCTTGAAGTGTCACCCGGCAAACCAATTTATAAGACGTTGTCACGTCAAGCGCACCATCGTTGCGTCGCGGTGGGGCCGCAAAAGAAGAGGAGATGCGGTGTTGCGTTGCCGTCCTCCCTATCCTCTGCGGCCGCTGAGTGTTTTGGCGGCGGAGCCCAACACCTTCATCCGCCGCCAAGGGGGTTTTGTTCGGGGCCCGCCTGTCCATCTGGCGGGCCAATACCCGTCGGGGGTTAGCGAGGAATGCTTCAGCGATACCCGACCCTCCGACACACGGGTACGTGAGGAACACGGGTTGGTTTTTAGTCAGTAAGAGTCTGACAGTCCCCTTCGTCCTTCCCCCAGGGCGGAGGGACTCCATGAGGATTTTCCAACCCGACACAAAAAAAAAAAAAAAAAAAAATTGGTTGCCTGTAAAGTCGGTATACGGGCGAAAGTTTTACGTGACAACGACTTTGAGTGGTAAAATAATTTTAATGTGAATATTCATTCGTATAGTAGGAAGAAGGATGAAAGACGCGTGCCTTTCACTTTTTATGTCTGTCTCTCTCGCTCTTAAGCGGGACGCGTGTCTCTCACTCGCTCTCATTGTGAGCGCATAACGTGAGCGGAGCGTAACGCAGTTTCTTGAAGTGTCACCCGGCAAACCAATTTATAAGACGTTGTCACGTCAAAAAAAAAAAAATAAGAGTAACGTAAAGTTATGTTATGTAATAGTACACACAGTGACAAATCAAGCTATACAGTTGGAGTACAATTCCATCACTTATATCCTACGCCATATGAATGTTACAAAGGTCGAAGTGTCTAGATTGACGTGGCCGTGTGTACAGTCGAACAAGTACCCGCTAGATCACCATAAGGGCGAGAATCGTTCAGCAAGACATCGTCGCTTCAAGTGCTACTTTACACGCACATTGAAACTCGTATATAAAACATGTTTCTAGTGTGCCTCGACTCTATGAGCGAGTCAAGAGAGTGTTTTTCAAACTGGTCCACCGCCGTTTGATTATACATTTTCGAGTATTTGGTCTTAAGAGAAGTAGCACCTACCCATGTACTGGCTCACTGAGTACCTCTAAACAACGGATAAAAAACTCGATGATAGGGATTTTATATTTCAGAGAAGTAAGTAAGAACAGATTTTGCTGTATTCCATCAAGCCTTTGCCGCAGAATAAATACAAATCTATGCCTTTGCCAAGAAGCGCCGAAGTAAAAACAATCCATCGCGGTCATAGGCGTACACAACAGGAAGGCCGGATGATAAGCAGATCACAAACCAATATGGCCTTATGCCCAGCCTTTAATTTTGGCTCTTGATTAGAATTTATAGGTTGGACACCAACGAAACAACACATCAAAATAATTGAGACCAGATAATCATTTAAAGCCCAGATATATGCCCCTATACACATAATAATGCTTCTCTTCATAACTCCTCGATGAACACTAACAAAAATATAATTATAGTAGGGGAGCCCATGATGTTAAATTGGGATTTACTCGAGCGTCATAGTTATTGTATCGTAATGGCTATTGGTTGCAAAGCTTAGATGATAAAAAGATAAAAATGTCAATATAGTATAATTTTTTATCGGTGGAGGAGCGGCTATAGCCTTTCAATTTTTTTAAAAAGAGCTGGCTCGGCTTTACACCTAAACCGTGGGGTAGGGTTCTAGGCGACTTGGAAAAGGAAATGGACTGTATTAGGGCGAGTTCTGGGTCGCCTAGAAAGGAATAAGGGAAGAGGAGATGGATACGGGAGGAGGTGATTGAGTGGGTATAGGCTATTTCAAGGATGGAAGGCACTTACCTTATACAGCCTTCTTCGTTTCTTTTCCTCCTGGTGGTTTCGTGATGCAGTTGCTTGTTTTCACTTCACTCACGAGCGGGTTTTCCTTGGTGGAAGCGGTAAATCACATACAGCGGTGCGGCGCGGAGCGGTATCGAGACGGCGGTCTCAGCGGGAGGAATGTTCTAGACTGTCACTCGCGTTCACGATCGCGTCGACGAATCAGGCGGAAGGCAGTGCCCTTCCAGGGAGTGGGATAGAGCGGGACGGAAATATGGTATCGCTCGCACTAGACGTGGAACGATTCATGTTGATGCGATTAGTTATGGATAGGAAGGTAGATGGCGCTACCATATCCCCCCGGCCCTAAAGGGTTGCCTTTAAAAAAAATAGAATTGAACTTAGCTATGTTGGGTGTACTACCGCATAACCCATCAATAGGCTAAGACAGCGATATGACAATAAAATTAATCTAAACTAACTTTAGCGAAAACTACAAACGCAATAATAGCGAAAACTACTAACTAAATACTTAAACTAAGAGGTAAGTCCAACTTCAGGCTAGATCTCACTGAGTTGGAAGCGGACAGAGACGTACAACAGGGCGCACGTAACTCCCCTTGGCGGTTTTCACGGTAACAACGCGAGTTGTACCGTCCTTGGAAGTATGCAATTTCTCTACGATGGCTAACGGCCATGAAAGCGGCGGAGCATTATCATGTATTATGACGACCAACGTACCCTCCTGTATAGGGGATGCAGGACTATTCCACTTGGATCTAGCCTGAAGCTGGTGTAGATATTCCGCACGCCAGCGCCGCCAGAACGACTGCACGAGTTTATCCAGCAGAGTATGTCTCTGGAGCAAGCTTGAAGAGTCTGCTTCAGGAGCCGGAAATGACGATAATGGCACTGTGTTCAGAAAATGTGCAGGGCTTAACGCGGATGGTTCTGCAGGGTCACTACTCAATGCCGTGAGCGGACGCGAGTTGATCAGTGCCTCGACTTGTGCAAGGACAGTTAAAAGCTCTTCGTAAGAGAGGATCTGTTGACCTATAACCTTGAAGAGATGCGTTTTAATTACTTTGACCATGCTTGCCCAACATCCACCGAAATGTGGTGATGCTGGTGGAATAAACTTCCAGTCAATATGATCTATGGAGAGTTCTTCCTGAAGACGAGTACGATAACCCGCGACGTGATTGAAACAAGTAGCGGGAACAAGTTCAATCAATTTACTAACGCGGTTGGCGACAAAGTCTGTCAGCGGTGAGGAGAAGAATAAATCCAAGCGAGCACTACCTTGGAGTCGGAAAATGCGTATATTTTATTAATGGGGTAGTGGGGCAAAACTGTGTCTTGAACCTTGCGGAGCAACTGAGACAGCAGAAGGGCCGCGCACAACTCCAGTCTCGCAACTGAAATGGTTTTAACAGGCGAGACCTTAGACTTGGCACAAACTAACTGCACCGAGTAGTTAGAACCAATGCGGACTTGCAGATATACGACTCCGCCGTAAGCACGTTCGCTGTCGTCAGCGAAACCTATTAAGTTGACGGTACATCCATCTACCAACCCAAGATGACGCGGAATAAACTTGATTGAGCGCGGTAAGCTCAATACAAAACTGGCCCCAAGCGGCGACAATATGGTCAGGGGGTGTTGCATCCCACTCACACTTTGATAGCCAAAGCTCCTTGATCAAGAGCTTGGCGTACAAAATTGTGGGAGCCACAAACCCATTATGTCCCATAGTCGAGCCACTGTGGACAGCATAGTGCGCTTGGCGCACTTATCATCTGGTGGTGAGACGTCAAACCGAAAACTATCACAGGATTTGTCCCAGCGTAAACCGAGAACCTTATGCGGTACAGACTTCTCAAACTCAATGTCTGGAGAAGCTTTATGAGAATCTGGTATGCGTGCGAGAACCTCCTTAGAGTTGCTTGTCTATTTGACAAGATCAAACTGGCCTCGCTTGAAAAGCTGAATAAGCTCATCACAAAGCGAAATTGCTAGCGGAGCGGATATGACATTACAGGCAATGTCATCTATATACAAAGCGGATGTGTAGTATAGTATAGTGTAGCGTAGCGTAGCATAACGTAGCATAGCGTAGCATAGCATGGCGTAGCATAGCATAGCATAGCATAGCATAGCTAATTAGTGCTTTATCTTACACACAGTTTTAGCACCCACCTTAATCTCTTGAAGAGCAGAACAACAACAAGACGTAATACAATGAGAAGTATGTAACGTAGGTACGGTACCCATAATCACATACCCAAGTACCGTCTCAATAGCGGGCGGTAAATCATATCGCTCACTACGAACTATGTTAGTTAATAGCAAGTGCGGAAATATCGAAGCTCCGATCAAAAGATCAATGCCTGCCGGATTCGCAAACTCCGCGTCGGCTAGCGGCAATGATTCGAGATGAGTGAGTGATGCTACGTCTACATTAGCGTTCGGTAATGCGTCCGTGATACGCTCCACGATAAGCGAAGAAATGTTAAAATTAATATTCCTATCAAAACGCGAATGTATTTTAATATCTACGGAACCCTTGCAATGCTTTTCTGATCCGCCTATCCCTTTGACGGTTGAGTTAGTATTTTTAAAGTTATTCCATAATCCGAGGCGTTTGAAGCATTCCGATGTTATTAGATTGGTCTGAGATGCGCTATCTAGCAGACAACGTACCATGTGCGGCGACCCATTAACATCATATACGATAACTTGCGCTGTCGCTAACAGTACCGTCTTAGACGCCGTACTCTGCGTTTTGGCCCTGCGCGGATCATTATAGATGCGCGAGTGCCGTCCTCGCGTGCGCGTCGCCCGCGCAATGGATGTCATACACAACGATACTTCTTCGCCCTCAGACGCGGAAGGCGCAGCTACCGTGTTCTGCACTTGCGACGTACTCGTAAGTGTGTCAAGGTTAGCGGCTTGACTTGACAACCGGTTATTTTTATCATAATGTAACAGTGTGTGATGTTTTTGTTTACACGTGCGACATCTCGTTCTACTGGAACAATTACTCGTTTTATGTTTTATGCTTAAGCAATTAATGCAAGCTTTGTTATCTTTTACGCTTTTAAAACGAGCAATTGGATTTAAATCATTAAAGGTGGGACACTTATAGTAATGGTCGTGCACTATATTACTGCACAGACACTTCTGTGAATTATTACTATTAGATTCCGAACATGTTACGTAAGATTGTGGATTAGGGACTGAGTTATTATTACTATTTCGCGATTTATTCAACCTTTGTTTGTTGTTGTTAGTGTTAGACGGGCCAGGTGAACCAGACTGCGTATTATGAAATATTCGACACTGATCTTTGATGAACGAAATAAAACTATCTAGTGTAGGTATTTTATTATTGCGTTCCGTCATCTCGAATGCGCGAATTGTATCAGTGTCAAACTTTTTTAAAGCGAGTTGAAGTAACATAAAGTCGGAAAGATCTTCTAATTTTAAATTCCTAAGAGAATTAACCGCGGTTACGAAGTTATCAATAAACAGCTGGAAATTCGAGACAGACGCGTTGCTGGACACTTCCCACCACCTCCTCATGGCCCTACCCGCCTTGCGGCATACGGGCCGAATCATGGGAGGAGCGCGCAGTACTTGCGTCTGCTCTTTCCCGCGCGCTCGTTCTTGACTCCCTACAAATTCTTTATCCTGTCCCTGTTCTTTATGCATTCTCCCCTATTGGGGCAGCACACCACATAAAACGGCACTTCGCGTTCGCGCAGGCAAGTTATCTTTCCAGCTCTCTACGCTTTTTGTGCCAAGAGTGCGCGAACGCGCGCAATCTGCCAAAACCCTCCGTACTGCCTACTAGGTCTTGATACCATACTGGGCCCGCAGACTCCCGCAACCATCCGTCCAGCATCCTGTTACGCTCTTCCGCGTATAGAGGGCACTCCCACAAAATGTGATTCCTGTCTTCCTCCGGCGAGCCACAATAGCACTCCGGGCTGTCACCTAGCCGCATGTCAAACAGGCGTTTGCGGAAGCATCCA
Organism: Euclidia mi; assembly: GCA_944739405.2. Classification (NCBI taxonomy): domain Eukaryota; kingdom Metazoa; phylum Arthropoda; class Insecta; order Lepidoptera; family Erebidae; genus Euclidia; species Euclidia mi. The sequence continues at coordinate 9,446,547 of OX123192.2, read as the reverse complement.
TGGCCTGTGAGCACCTGTGAGGTGATATAATCAGGCTCGACCCACCCCTGGGAAAGCCTATCCCCTACATGGGGAAAGAACTGCCGGAGCTCGGCTCCCTTGTCCTCGGACGACCATCGCGCCTGCCACTGAGCAACGACAAGCTCAGTCAACTCCCTTTTCGGAACCCTGCGCTCCTTGCCGACCAACCCTAGACCGTCCTGCGCGAGGCGCCCAGCACGAACGACCTCCAGGTCCGCCGGGAGCACTGCGGCGAGCACGGGCAGCGCCGCGGTACTGACGGACCTGTAGGCCTTCGTCAACAGAACCAACGCCGGACGCTGCGCACGCAGCAGCGCCGCTTTAACAGTGTAGTGTGACGAGCGTCGCCACCATACGGCCGCAGCGTATGTCATAATAGCCACATATGTACCCATGTACAACATTTTTAAGGCCTTATATTTAGTGCCCCAGGTCGATGCCGAGATCCTCGACATCTTCCCGAAGGCGTTCACGGCACGGGAGCCGGCTAATTTCGCATGCGGCACGTAGGAGCTAGCCTCGTCAATTTCCACGCCCAGCAGACTCGCACTACTCACCCGTGCTACTGAAGCCCCATCCATGCGGACCGTAGGAGGGCGCTTGAACTTGCCCTTTATCGTTAAGGTTGCTGGACAGTTTGAGATTTAAAGCTTGGTCAAAGTACGTAGACGCTAGGACGCGCGTGTCTTGATATCTGTCAAGTAGTGACTGAAATATGACCTGATAATTCTCAGCACTGGGTATGACACCTGCAAATACGGACTGGGCCTTCGGTGACAGTTTACCTATTAAATAGTACAACCTATCAGCATCTGTCAGAGAACCATTATCGTGCACTGTAGACTTAAAACTTGCATAGAATAACGGCCAATTTCGTATATCTCCGTCAAACGACATAATCTCGATTGGCGGTAATCTCGGTTTGCGGGCAACGGGCTCTGCTGAACATTTACCCTCCAATTGCGATTGTATACGCTTAATAATACAATAAAGATCTTCGAATGAGGTATACGCCTGATAGTTCGGTTTTTCATCAGGATTGATAGAAAGTAATCTTGCGTTATAATCGTCTAACAACTTATGAAAATCTGTTCGAATACTATCTACTGTTATACAATAACTGAGAAATGCTTCGCTATTACCGTCAGACATAGATGCGGTTTTTGAGCATTCATATATGTTTTGGATGCGCTCAAATAAAATATTGCGTTTCGCTTCTAAGATTGTCATCTCTTTGTCTTCCGACACGCGTGACTTCTTTTGTTGTGACATGCTTACGTAAGTATAAGCTAATGAGAACGAAACAAAATAAGAATATCTAATGTATCTATTATTTTACCTAAGTAGGCTAATTAGGCAACACTTTAGAGCTGAGGAAATAAAAGTTGATTGAAATATGAGATTTATAAGACAACTATGATAGTTGCAGAAATAATAATTTAATAAGTAGGTAGCTACATAAAAGTTTACCTACTAATGCGGGCGGAAATAACCATGTGACGGTTATATGAATATATTAGGAGTATAGCTAGGTGCTATAACTGCCTAGGTATAGCGGTATAACGTATAAAACGTAAATGAATCCGACTCGTATGGATCAAAAAAATGGAATGGCTTTACACCGAAACCGTGGGGTAGGGTTCTAGGCGACTTGGAAAAGGAAATGGACTGTATTAGGGCGAGTTCTGGGTCGCCTAGAAAGGAATAAGGGAAGAGGAGATGGATACGGGAGGAGGTGATTGAGTGGGTAAGTGCCTTCCATCCTGGAAATATCCTATACCCACTCAATCACCTCCTCCCGTATCCATCTCCTCTTCCCTTATTCCTTTCTAGGCGACCCAGAACTCGCCCTAATACAGTCCATTTCCTTTTCCAAGTCGCCTAGAACCCTACCCCACGGTTTCGGTGTAAAGCCATTCCAAGAGCTGTTTCCTTAATCCCTTCAGATAATCGTCAGGTTCAGATCGACAGTTGGTATCCGGAACGCATCCAGACAACTCGCAAGCAACGTATATTTGGAGAAAGTATCAACAGGGACTTGCCTACGCAAGACAAGGTCCCACCGCATCATCAAGCAAACCGCAAAGTGTAGAAACGAACATGGAAGTGATTTTTCATAGTGTTTGTGTGCAGGCCTGCCAAAGTGATTTTTAAACCCAAGAAGATAGTTTACACGTGCAAGCGCAGCCGTTGAACTCTCTCCACAGCTCAGCCACGAAGATCATAGGAATTCGCACCAGGGATTCAAGCAGGTTCCGCCTTCCAGCGCTCCACAAACAAGGTACATCAAATTTTCATCAATTGATCCTAGCGGCGGTAGCCCAGTGGTGTACATAACGGACTGCCGAGACGATGGTCTCGGGTTCGATCCCCAGGTACCTCGGGCACACACCTCTGACTTTTCGAAGTTATGTGTGTATTAAAAATGTTAATTATCGCTCGCTTAATAATGTGCCCGGTAGATGGCAATAGGCTCGCCCCCTATTACATTGGGACCGAAAGATATCTGGCGAAGTGTGGGTGTGTAAAACACCTCTGCCTACCCCTTCGGGGATAAAAGGCGTGAAGATATGTTATGTTATGTTATGTTGATCCTTGTTCCCCCATACCCATATCCCATTTTTATACCGCATTGTACACATTTTTAAACAACCCGCATTAACAATTTCAACATTCCCAGGAATACAGTCCACTTTTATGTCCTACATTCGCAAATTATAAACATTTATAAATGCCAACAAATTCGCATATTTCATCATAGCTGGACCTACAACTAGCTATTTTCTCATACACACCCTATTTGTTTCCCCAAACTTGACTCATCGCTCAGAGGACTGGCCAACTCGAGTTTACACCACGAGAATATAAAAAAAAGAAAAAAAATTGGTTGCCTGTAAAGTCGGTATACGGGCGAAAGTTTTACGTGACAACGACTTTGAGTGGTAAAATAATTTTAATGTGAATATTCATTCGTATAGTAGGAAGAAGGATGAAAGACGCGTGCCTTTCACTTTTTATGTCTGTCTCTCTCGCTCTTAGGCGGGACGCGTGCCTCTCACTCGCTCTCATTGTGAGCGCATAACGTGAGCGGAGCGTAACGCAGTTTCTTGAAGTGTCACCCGGCAAACCAATTTATAAGACGTTGTCACGTCAAAAAAAGTATATGAGCCATAACAAAATGATCGTGAAATACTTGTAAACAGATAGACATAATATTTACTCGTAGGTGGCGAAATATTTTACTTATAGTCACTCACAAGACTGTTGTCCTATCAGGTTGTTTTTGCCTTCGTAAGGGCTTACCTTTGTAGTAAAAGGATTATTCTTACTATATAAAATGTCATATAAGGCCTGAATACAAAGTGTCGTCATCATCAAGATAATACTACACACAGTTTACGTCAAATGTCATCTAATGAGTGTCTGTTTACTAAGGACTTACCCACGTGCCGTGAATCACTGAGGAAATGAAACAATACTGTATTGCACAACTGTGTAGACTTGCAGAGCAATGACGGCATTGATGGGGTTAGTACAGACGATACGGGGACGATACGATTTTGTACCACATGAATCGTGTGGGTTTAAAAATAATAAATCCCGTCTGAACCAAGGGAAGTGGAAGCTCCAAAGGGTCTAGTACGTTTTACAAAATGTATGGAAATTATTCCCGTCGGTCGACTAGGATATCGTCCACCGTGACGATCGAGTGCAAGCTCATGCTAGACCCTCAGCTCCATCATGAAAATGTAATATAAATGTTTGTAAACCTTGGTTCTAATTTTTGTATTTTATATTATTGATTTTTATGCTTAGTACAATTTTTTTTAACTATTTACTTTGAGCGGGATGTCCAATACATACGAGGAATCAGTACCCTCAAAGCATAACACCATTTATTTCCGTCAGGGTAGGCAGGGTAGGCAGGGTAGCAGGGTGATTGAAACAAAAAACGTTCTGTTGTCTCTACAACAGAACGTTTTTAGGGTTCCGTAGTCCACAAGGAACCCTTATAGTTTCGTCATGTCCGTCCGTCTGTTCGTCCGCAGCCTAGCTCAAAGACGCCTGGTGCTAGAAGGCTGATATTTGACATGAATATAGACATAAGATATTGCAACAAAACTGTAGAATAAAATTTTGGAAAATATTTTTTTTAAGGGTATCTCCCCTTCCCTCCCCAAATATCAAGCTTTGAAGTGAAAAAAAATGTTAGACTCAAGTGGGGGACACTTGCCCTCAGCCGGCTAAACTATTAATTTGGAAGAGATGAAAAAAATTACAAATGTAGTACATATAACGAATTTAAAGGAAAACTATCACGGCTAAGTAGACATCACTAGTTTACGAGTAATCGTCGGTTAACTTATAAATACCTATTTCTGTGAGTTTACATTGAGAGCGCTGGCTTAGTGTCCGTTTTTAGTCCCATGTGAACCAGATGTTATTATCAATAATGGCCATTATGGGCAACTACGGAACCCTACATTGCGCGTGGCCCGACACGCAATTGGCCGGTATTTTTTTCAATCAGTAAGTATCCTGTCTTCATTACTTATGTGTTTTTTTTTCTTTTTTGTACGTATGCTGTCTCACAATCAAAACATGTTGATTCTTATATGCTATTGTAACAACTCAAAACCATATTTCAGCAAAATAAATGAATTTGACTTGCCGTGTGGTTGATTGCCGTGTGGTTGACGGCATAGAATACAAGTGTCACCACCCCTTATCTTCCCGTGGGTGTCGCAAGAGGCGACTAAGGGATAACACGATGCAAATACCATCTTTGCGTAGAGACGGAAAACTCGACATTAAAACCCTATACGACTGCCTCGTTGGTCTCGCGGCATAAATGTGCGCGTGGAATCGGGAGGTCCCGGGTTCGATTCCTGGGTCGGGCAGTGTTATTGGATTTTTCTGTCCAAAAATTCTCAGTAGCAGCACGGAGTCTGGAAATGTGCCCGGTACGGCAATAGGCTCGCCCCTTATTACGTGGGACTAAAGTATATCTGGCGAAAAGTGGGTGTAGAAATACACCTCTGCCTACCCCTTCGGGGATAAAAGGCGTGACGATATGTATGTAAATGAATTTGAATTTGAAGCCGCTTGCTTCTATCCTTACAAACCTCACGCGCTTCCTCTACATGCATATGCTCTGTTCATACATGTCCATAACATTAACTGCAGTCAGATTTTACAGAATTGCACATCTGTCGTAGAATGTAAAACAGATCATTATCTCATGCACCGACGTAAAATCTCTATTCATTCATCTTTATTGTGACCATAAACGAGTTTTATGTTAATTAGTTAAAGAAATTACGACTATAATACTTGAAGTCATGAACATAATAATTAAAAATATGTACAGGAAAATGTTTTAAGTTATAAATTAAGTTTGTCATTTGAACACCTGGTTGGTTTATGAGTCATTTGTTTTTTATTGTTTTAACCCGTAAAAGAAAGAGTTTTTAATAATAAACCGTCTTTTATGCGAGTGGCAAAGCTTTTTCTTCTTTCAAACTTAATTAGCCAACTTGAGTGGAAAACGAATCTAAAGTACATTAACATAATAAATTTTCTCAGGAACTACTGGTCCCATTCTTACGTAGTATTTGTATACTCTTTGGGTCCCATTTGGATAATAGTAGGGGAGCCCAAGATGGGATTTCGGGTTTTATTCGAGCGTGTCAGTTATTGATGCATCCATGTCCTATGTATTTTTAATAAAATTGGAATTGCTTAATGGAGGTAAGATATCAAAATGCATAAAAAACAGAATATTAATCGAGCGTGTCAGATTTTCTAAGGGGATGTTAAGTGAACCTAAAAAAAAGGCATTCGTTGAATAATCTGACGACTTAGGTGTCACGCAAACTAGTGGTTTTTATTAAAAAGTTGCAAATGTGAATGAGTGAATTCACCGTTTTGAAAAACTCAAGCGCGTCAGATTAAGATATATATGCGTAAGTGCCTTCCATCCTGGAAATATCCTATACCCACTCAATCACCTCCTCCCGTATCCATCTCCTCTTCCCTTATTCCTTTCTAGGCGACCCAGAACTCGCCCTAATACAGTCCATTTCCTTTTCCAAGTCGCCTAGAACCCTACCCCACGGTTTCGGTGTAAAGCCATTCCAAGAGCTGTTTCCTTAATCCCTCCAGATAATCGTCAGATTATGAGAAAACAAGTCTAGGGCGTTTGAATAAAGCATATACAGTGTGTTTCATAAACCCCCGTCTGATCTCGAAAGGTCATATTACTGACTTATCAGGCATACCAGGAAAAATAATAAAAAAAATCTAGGTCATCATAAAACATCAGAATAAATTTCCTTAGCTCAGTGCTAACGAGAAACATTACCCCGCAATTGGCGAAAATTCTGTAAACTAACAACACTCCCCTCAATAGCGGAATCCTTTATGATTCTTAAGGCCCATCCACACGGCACAATTTTACCACTGATCAAATTTTCAATGGAATTGGCTTTGCCCGTCTACACGACACAATCAAATGACTGAATTTCATTCCGTCCACCCAATTGGTTAAAATCTGGTGGTCCGCACACCCGATGAACTTGAGTTGGACGACTGGCGTCTACACGTCACGATTTAATCAAGTGATTTAGTCAAGTTGGACGTAAAATTGTGTCGTGTGGATAGGCCTTTAAATTTATTAAAAATTGTCGGCTTTCGCCGCTTACCAGTGTTGTTATTGATACGGCAATTGCCGTAATATACGGCAATCCACGTTTTATTTTCACGCAATACGGTATACGGCAGGCCTTTCGATGCCGTATCTAAAAATACGGCAAATGGCTGTAAGTGAAACGAAACAATTTTTTAAACGTACCAGTCACAGCCGACAGTCGGAGAAAACCCGAATTGCGACAAAAAAGTGCAATCTCTTTCGTTTTGGTTAAAAAATGAATGAGACAATGGACGCGAATTGGGCGATGGACGCGAAAGGGCGAACTTTGGTGGTAAAGTATTGAAGTAAAGTATTGGATTTATCTATGAGTCGATTAATGGTGTGCCGATTCGATTATTTGACTAATCGATTAATCGATAATATGATCTAGTGTTATCGATCATTAATAAATATCTTTCAATTATATGTCTAGAATAAAAATGTCTTTCAATTGCCTTATATTACGATCATAAAAAAACAGAACATAAAACAACAGCACATAAAAATGAAAATTGGACATCAAACAGAAATCAAATTCCAATACGCAGAAACGATAAGAAACCTTTATGGAGAAGAAACAAATGAGGAATAAACATTTTTAAATTATATACGGCATTTTAGTAATATTTCCCCAAAAATACGGCAAATCAGAATGTCATATACGGCAACCCAGATTTTTATGATAACAACACTGCCGCTTACCGTGTCAAAGGGCATGCCGCCTTTTTAAAATAGTGCAATTTTACCGTCAAGCGAGCCGCCGTACACAAAGGGACCGCTCTAGTGATGTTTACGATCAAGAGATAATATCGATTTATTTAATTTTAACATGACATGTTAAAACTAGAATGATAGCCTGCTAGGCTACTAGGCCAATGATAGCCTAGTGATGATACCAACGGATTGCCGTGCAGAGGGTATCGGGTTCGAATCCACGGCGCGCATCAATAATAATACATACATAATAAGATAATAAGACTTTTCCAAGTTACGTGCGTAATAAATAGTTAATATCCCTGTGTCTCGGAGAGCACGTTAAACCGTCGGAGCAACAGTCATGAAGATCTTTGACAGTCGTCACGCGGAGTCAGTACCCTTAAATAAACTGATTCTAGTCTAAACCATGGAATGTTTTTATTTATTAACAGCAAATAAAAACATAAATTTACACAAAGCTGACGTTTTAGGGGTTTAGCTACCGATATTCTATCAGGTAAACAATAACATAAAATATCGATAGAAACAGTACTCCAGTGAATACCATTTGTTACATCTCTAATTATTTACCTATTTGATTTACGAATAAACTATTTGCCTACTTGAACACTCAGTCTTTCGCTAGCTTTCCTTTTGTTTAGACTTCCGCGTGAAATAGTAGATTCGTTAGGTATGTCATATTCAAACCCTGAATACTTTAACATGTTGATGTGCTTAGGTAGGAGTGAATGCAATTATGCAGGTGCTCGTAGGGAGTACGAGGAGCGGTATGCCAGACCACGGGGTCTACCCGTGCCGTCGGAGCGCGCGTTTCAACGGCTTCACCACCGGGTGTACAACACGGGCAGTGCTCGCGATGATTCGAATCGCAATCATGGTGGCAGACCACAAAGTAGCGATGGTGTAGTGGAACAGGTCTTACAATTATTCGCTGAGGATCCCACGCAGAGTACCAGGAGTGCGGCACGTGAACTGGGCACCAGTAACGCGCGAGTGTGGAGGATATTAAAAGAAGACGGACAGCATCCTTTTCACTACCAACGTGTTCACTCACTTATGCCGTCGGACTATGCCCACAGAAGACAATACTGCAACTGGCTACTTGGCAAAGTAGAAGAGGATGCTACGTTCTTGGAGCGCGTGTTATTTACCGACGAATGTTCATTTGTGCGGACGGGTGTTTTCAACTGTCACAATTAACACGTCTGGGCTGTTGAAAATCCACACGCGATGAAAGAAAGCCATTTTCAACATCGTTGGCGCATCAATGTGTGGGCGGGAATCCTCGGCGACCGTATTATTGGTCCGCATTTTTTAAATGAAACCATGAACGGTACCAATTATTTAAGATTTTTGAGGGAAGTTCTAAGTGACGAGTTAGATTCGTTGCCGTTAAGCTTCCACCGCAGCTTGTGGTTCCAGCACGACGGTGCCCCACCTCATTTTTTACGAGCTGTGCGTGAGTATCTTGACGCACAGTTCCCTGGCAAGTGGATTGGACGAAGCGGGCCTATCTCGTGGCCACCAAGATCACCGGACCTAACGCCTTTAGACTTTTACTTGTGGGGACACGTTAAACAAATAGTGTACCAAAAACCGTGTGACACTGAAGAAGAAATGCGTGCGCGTATCGTTTCTGCTTTCCGAAGTTTAAACCCAGGAGTGTTAAGAAGTGTGCGTTCGGATATGGTGCAAAGGTGCCGTAAGTGTCTGGACGTGGGCGGCGGACATGTGGAGAATGACCGTCGCAACTTACAGCAAGTTGATATTTTTATCAATTAAGGTAGGTACCTAGTTACGTAAGATTAAACCAATTAAAAAGTAGGTAGTTATTAATGTAAGTACCGTAGTCATAGCGCGACGATTTTTTCTTAGATGGGTGACCGCGTGTGACATTACATGAAAGCGCTTCCGGGCTTCCGACGGCCCGTAAAGCCGCATCCAAGAATCGTTAGGCCATGTCGTAGGTATTCGAGCAGTTTGAAAACAGTAACACCAGAGTTGGCCACGCACTCGCACGAAACGAAGAAAACCTTAATACTGTACTTTGTTTTACGGAGTATTACCTAAACCGTCGAAGCAAAAGATCAGCTGTTGCATCAAGTGCATAAAATCTGTTTATACCTAAAATAATACTTGGCACGTGTAAAGGACGATGACGCGCGGCGGCGGCTTTTGTCAAAGGAGGCGGTCGGTTGGCCTATGCACTCAAAGGCGCCGCTTTTGCCGTCAAATTTTTATGAACTTTAGGTAATACGATTTATGAGTCTTTAGTGTTGCCATGGGTAATCTGATATGATATTATTTAAAATTAATTAAATTTACATGGGAAAATTTTATGTTGAATTTCCGTGAAATAATGACAAATATCTCATCATTTTACGCTACTCTACAACTCCTTCATTGATCGGACGGATGGATATGTAACACCCTGTATATCTTAATCTGACGCGCTTGAGTTTTTCAAAACGGTGAATTCACTCATTCACATTTGCAACTTTTTAATAAAAACCACTAGTTTGCGTGACACCTAAGTCGTCAGATTATTCAACGAATGCCTTTTTTTAGGTTCACTTAACATCCCCTTAGAAAATCAGACACGCTCGATTAATATTCTGTTTTTTATGCATTTTGATATCTTACCTCCATTAAGCAATTCCAATTTTATTAAAAATACGTAGGACATGAATGCATCAATAACTGACACGCTCGAATAAAACCCGAAATCCCATCTTGGGCTCCCCTACTATTATCCAAATGGGACCCAAAGAGTATACAAATACTACGTAAGAATGGGACCAGTAGTTCCTGAGAAAATTTATTATGTTAATGTACTTTAGATTCGTTTTCCACTCAAGTTGGCTAATTAAGTTTGAAAGAAGAAAAAGCTTTGCCACTCGCATAAAAGACGGTTTATTATTAAAAACTCTTTCTTTTACGGGTTAAAACAATAAAAAACAAATGACTCATAAACCAACCAGGTGTTCAAATGACAAACTTAATTTATAACTTAAAACATTTTCCTGTACATATTTTTAATTATTATGTTCATGACTTCAAGTATTATAGTCGTAATTTCTTTAACTAATTAACATAAAACTCGTTTATGGTCACAATAAAGATGAATGAATAGAGATTTTACGTCGGTGCATGAGATAATGATCTGTTTTACATTCTACGACAGATGTGCAATTCTGTAAAATCTGACTGCAGTTAATGTTATGGACATGTATGAACAGAGCATATGCATGTAGAGGAAGCGCGTGAGGTTTGTAAGGATAGAAGCAAGCGGCTTCAAATTCAAATTCATTTACATACATATCGTCACGCCTTTTATCCCCGAAGGGGTAGGCAGAGGTGTATTTCTACACCCACTTTTCGCCAGATATACTTTAGTCCCACGTAATAAGGGGCGAGCCTATTGCCGTACCGGGCACATTTCCAGACTCCGTGCTGCTACTGAGAATTTTTGGACAGAAAAACCCAATAACACTGCCCGACCCAGGAATCGAACCCGGGACCTCCCGATTCCACGCGCACATTTATGCCGCGAGACCAACGAGGCAGTCGTATAGGGTTTTAATGTCGAGTTTTCCGTCTCTACGCAAAGATGGTATTTGCATCGTGTTATCCCTTAGTCGCCTCTTGCGACACCCACGGGAAGATAAGGGGTGGTGACACTTGTATTCTATGCCGTCAACCACACGGCAATCAACCACACGGCAAGTCAAATTCATTTATTTTGCTGAAATATGGTTTTGAGTTGTTACAATAGCATATAAGAATCAACATGTTTTGATTGTGAGACAGCATACGTACAAAAAAGAAAAAAAAACACATAAGTAATGAAGACAGGATACTTACTGATTGAAAAAAATACCGGCCAATTGCGTGTCGGGCCACGCGCAATGTAGGGTTCCGTAGTTGCCCATAATGGCCATTATTGATAATAACATCTGGTTCACATGGGACTAAAAACGGACACTAAGCCAGCGCTCTCAATGTAAACTCACAGAAATAGGTATTTATAAGTTAACCGACGATTACTCGTAAACTAGTGATGTCTACTTAGCCGTGATAGTTTTCCTTTAAATTCGTTATATGTACTACATTTGTAATTTTTTTCATCTCTTCCAAATTAATAGTTTAGCCGGCTGAGGGCAAGTGTCCCCCACTTGAGTCTAACATTTTTTTTCACTTCAAAGCTTGATATTTGGGGAGGGAAGGGGAGATACCCTTAAAAAAAATATTTTCCAAAATTTTATTCTACAGTTTTGTTGCAATATCTTATGTCTATATTCATGTCAAATATCAGCCTTCTAGCACCAGGCGTCTTTGAGCTAGGCTGCGGACGAACAGACGGACGGACATGACGAAACTATAAGGGTTCCTTGTGGACTACGGAACCCTAAAAACGTTCTGTTGTAGAGACAACAGAACGTTTTTTGTTTCAATCACCCTGCTACCCTGCCTACCCTGCCTACCCTGACGGAAATAAATGGTGTTATGCTTTGAGGGTACTGATTCCTCGTATGTATTGGACATCCCGCTCAAAGTAAATAGTTAAAAAAAATTGTACTAAGCATAAAAATCAATAATATAAAATACAAAAATTAGAACCAAGGTTTACAAACATTTATATTACATTTTCATGATGGAGCTGAGGGTCTAGCATGAGCTTGCACTCGATCGTCACGGTGGACGATATCCTAGTCGACCGACGGGAATAATTTCCATACATTTTGTAAAACGTACTAGACCCTTTGGAGCTTCCACTTCCCTTGGTTCAGACGGGATTTATTATTTTTAAACCCACACGATTCATGTGGTACAAAATCGTATCGTCCCCGTATCGTCTGTACTAACCCCATCAATGCCGTCATTGCTCTGCAAGTCTACACAGTTGTGCAATACAGTATTGTTTCATTTCCTCAGTGATTCACGGCACGTGGGTAAGTCCTTAGTAAACAGACACTCATTAGATGACATTTGACGTAAACTGTGTGTAGTATTATCTTGATGATGACGACACTTTGTATTCAGGCCTTATATGACATTTTATATAGTAAGAATAATCCTTTTACTACAAAGGTAAGCCCTTACGAAGGCAAAAACAACCTGATAGGACAACAGTCTTGTGAGTGACTATAAGTAAAATATTTCGCCACCTACGAGTAAATATTATGTCTATCTGTTTACAAGTATTTCACGATCATTTTGTTATGGCTCATATACTTTTTTTTTTTCTTTTTTTTATATTCTCGTGGTGTAAACTCGAGTTGGCCAGTCCTCTGAGCGATGAGTCAAGTTTGGGGAAACAAATAGGGTGTGTATGAGAAAATAGCTAGTTGTAGGTCCAGCTATGATGAAATATGCGAATTTGTTGGCATTTATAAATGTTTATAATTTGCGAATGTAGGACATAAAAGTGGACTGTATTCCTGGGAATGTTGAAATTGTTAATGCGGGTTGTTTAAAAATGTGTACAATGCGGTATAAAAATGGGATATGGGTATGGGGGAACAAGGATCAACATAACATAACATAACATATCTTCACGCCTTTTATCCCCGAAGGGGTAGGCAGAGGTGTTTTACACACCCACACTTCGCCAGATATCTTTCGGTCCCAATGTAATAGGGGGCGAGCCTATTGCCATCTACCGGGCACATTATTAAGCGAGCGATAATTAACATTTTTAATACACACATAACTTCGAAAAGTCAGAGGTGTGTGCCCGAGGTACCTGGGGATCGAACCCGAGACCATCGTCTCGGCAGTCCGTTATGTACACCACTGGGCTACCGCCGCTAGGATCAATTGATGAAAATTTGATGTGCCTTGTTTGTGGAGCGCTGTAAGGCGGAACCTGCTTGAATTCCTGGTGCGACCTGTGATCTTCGTGGCTGAGCTGTGGAGGGAGTTCAACGGCTGCGTTTGCACGTGTAAACCATCTTCTTGGGTTTAAAAATCACTTTGGCAGGCCTGCACACAAACACTATGAAAAATCACTTCGATGTTCGTTTCTACACTTTGCGGTTTGCTTGATGATGCGGTGTGACCTTGTCTTGCGTAGGCAAGTCCCTGTTGATACTTTCTCCAAATATACGTTGCTTGCGAGTTGTTTGGATGCGTTCCGGATACCAACTGGCAGAGGAAATGGATTTTCACAAGAAGTGAATGGAATAATGTTGTGACATGGAGAAGAGATGAGTGATTGAAATGGCATTAGCGAGGAGCCATTTTATTGTGTATCAAATATTTGCGGTAAAATTACGGATGGCGTAAACTGGGTGCGTAAAATTCTGATTGAAAGACATACATACATACATACATAGACTCACGCCTGTTTCCCCGAAGGGGTAGGCAGAGGCATATTAAACGCCCACTTTTCGCCAGTGTTTTGATCCCACGTAATAGGTGGCGCGCCTATTGCCGCTTATTGGGACAGCCTACTCACAAAAACCACCATGGTATAAGTTCCCGTAGTATCACATGGACTGCGGTTACAATAATTAACCCCGACCACTGGGACTGGTGACTTCATCTGACTGTTTCTTGTGGGTTCAACCACCATACTACAAGTATAGTTAACAATCCCCATGTCAGTTGTTTATTTTTTGTCGATTGCAAAGTAGTTGTGCCATTTAACATCCTAACTAAGGCAGTATACCTACTGGCAACCAGTGGCAGAAGCTTGTACGAAATATAATAATTTACTGTTTTGATAACAAGATCAAAATCAAAAGTATCTCTTTTCAACCATGTTTATGCCAGCAAGGCCAAACAGTGAATCAAATATTTTTTATCAGTAAGTACTTACTGCCTTCCTATTTACAAAACAGTTAGTTCATTTTACAGCGTCCGTATGTATTCAATTTACAAACAGTTTACTATAGGGTATTTTCCCAGTTTCTTTGATCGACTCGCGCCTGTATTCTCAAAGTGGTAGGCAAAGGTGTAATATTATACCAAAACTAGAGGATGCCAGCAGCTACACTTGCATTTTTTTTTAATTTATCCGTTTTGGCCGATCCCGTGGGAATTTCGGGAAATCCATTCTTAGTGCACCCCTACGGTCCCCAAGGAACATACATGCCAAATTTCAGCTTCCTGCGCCCAATAGTTTCAGCTGTAACGTGTCTGTCAGTCAGTAAGTAACGCAAGGATTTTATGCCATGCTAAGAACTTAGGAGCGAGCCTATTGCCGTTATCGGGCACATTGCCGGACTCCGTGCTGCTACTGAGAACTCGGAAAAACTCGGTAAGTAACCTGTGACCCTCAGCAGACACATTCACTACCCTCTGCACCACGGAAACATTTTATGATACTTACCTATATATGATTTGATGATACCGTTTAAAACTATTTCTAGGAAATATTAATTGTAAAATGATAAACTCCCCTCATAAATTTCCCCACGTTTGTATAATGAGTAAACAGTATTGTTTGTATTGGCGTGACATTGAGCAAACCCGCGTCACAAGACATGTCCGTCGTGATGGATACGGTTCAATAGTTACACATCTTTCAGTGTTTGTTCTAGTTTAGGATGGTGTTATGTGAGAATGAGACATATTCTTTTAGACCATTAATATTGAGTCATGTAGTGGTTTAAATTGTACTAGAGGATGGCCGCAACTACGTCCTATCTATTTTTATTTTAAATAATTTCTGCCCGATCCCGAAGGAATTTTGATATATCCATTCTTAGTCCAAGAACATACATGCCAAAATTGGGCTTCCTGCGCCCAGTTGTTAAGGCTCGCCGTTGTCTGCCAGTCAGTCAGGAACGTAAGAATCTTATATACAGTGTGATTGGTAATTCGACCAGTTCCATGAAGTAGGTTATATTTGAGACCATTTGCAACAATTTTACCCCCGTCAACTAGGGGTCCAAAATAAATGGTTTCTGAGATATCGAGCTATATTTTTTTTTTCCACTTTTTCATCAAAATAATCGAAATTTAAAAAAGGTCTTTTGGGCTCTAAATTGTAACTTTTTGGAAAGCTTGTTAATAGGCAATTGGTTTATAAAAAGAATTGTTAAAATATATCAAGATTTTAGAAATAACGGGTCCAAAGTGGCGAAACTTTATATTTCTGAATGATTTTCTAAAAATTAAAATGAATTTATTAAAAAAAATTGTGCTACACTTGACGTACAAACTAATTAAAAAATATCAAGTGTTCATTACCTTTCGATATTGCTACAATTATAGTCCACTTTTATAACAATGAAAAAAAACCCTTCTCACAATGAGAAGAGTCCATGACGATCACAGCCACAAATAGGCGGCAAGTGTAGCGTATTGGTTCAGAGGTCGTCATCATTTAGAAGTGCGTCAAGCATTGTGGGTTCTTTACCTACACGAAACTTTATGTGATAATTTTGTCCGATCCACAGTTTGTTTTTTGGGGACTGGTTGTAATTTGTGTCTGTTAATTAAATGTTTGCAAAGTGTGCCATGATACGGGATTTCTTTGCAGGAAGACATATATAAATGAAAAAAAAATGCAATTACTTGCTCCCTGGACTTCTTTAAGCTGATGATAATGGTGTATATATCAACATTTTTTTAATAATCTATGTAATGTTTATAAGTGGTATGCGTTTGAACTGACACCATTTCTTATTTAAACTGTAGTTTTCTGCATTGTAAAATAAAATTCGTAACTGCGCTTGAGCCGTAGCTGCATGAAACTTTCCTCACAGAATATTTTTATCCACAATCAATCACCTGCGTATGTTTTGCATAACACACTCCTTAACTATATAAAGCGTAGCGGAACAATTAGCACCTCAGTGATAAACGAACGACAAAATGCGAACTCTAAGTCTTGCTATACTACTGTGCTTCATCGCCGCTTGCTTCTGTCAAAGCCATGATTTGGCGATAGGACAAGCGACATACGGTGATGTTGTGGTCTACAAATACGACGAATACAGATACGGATTCCCCTTCATGGTCAGAACGAGTATCATCGAATACCCAGAGCCTGGACATCAGAACTACGCGATAATCAAAGCTATCTACATCAAGGATAATGTCCGCGATGGCAGTGGGGGTTACCCATCTATTTCAGCGGGAGGCGTGGGGCAACGGTTTGTCAAAATCAAACTGAAGAGTCAAAGGGGCAGTGGATTCAACTTCACCATCACCATCTATGGAAGATACGTGTAGAAGAGGGACTTAAAGTGATACTAGTTGTAATAGAGAATTCATCACGAACATCTCGAAGGAATTGTCAAATTGTGGTGCGTTCTTTTAGGAGTGTTTTGGAGTGGAAAGTGTCGTTTGAAAAGATCAATGCTGGTGCTTATATACCAAGGATTGGACGATGAAAACAGCAGAGATTCATAAAGCAGTAAAAGGCATCAATTATGACGACAAAAGTTGATTGTGTGAATGGTCTTCCTTGTGACTATATCAAGTGTTGTGGACTCAAGCAACTATTTTAAAATCAAGTTATTTTTTACCAACATATAATGGGTTTTTTCGCTTCATCATTTCATACTTCCTGTACCATCTGCTATTTATTTATAAACAAACTATAGGAGATCACCTAACACCGAAATGTATCACAGTTGCGAAATTAAAAAGAGAAACCAAGTGTCAACATCACAGGATGCTGAACCAGCTGACTCTATGAAGAATCAAAATATTATCGCTAAGAAAACTGTAGGAGTGGCTACGCTAGTCAGTATTATTGAATAAGTCAAAAATATTATCTTACAAAGATATCAACAAACCACAATTTGACACAATAGTGTGATTTGCTATGACTAAGCTACATGGACGAGTTACGAGCACGCTGTCAAACAGCGTACTTGCAACTCCTATGTAGATATCATCATCGAACATTTATACCTTCGGTCATTAGACATCACCCTCTCAAGATAGAACAATCATACCACACACAGTCTTCTCTAAAATATTTTATTCAAATATGTTATTACGGTATATTTTTGTTAATATATTTATTTTGTTACGTTAGACTTATTAAAGTGCACTTTAATAAATAACAAGCATGTTTCATTTCAACTATTAACACTGAAAATGTGGGCCTTCGGCATAAATTGTTTAGAAAATATCACATCACGTAAATAATATTCATCATACTGCTTCTTGCAGTCCAGTGCTGGACAAAATACTTTCTTAATTTCCGTTGCGATTCAGTCGGAGGGTTTGGCCTACTATACCACGCTGGCCAGACGGTCACGGGTTGGTATAGGCTTTGATGTCAAGTTTACCGTTTCTCCCCCTAAAGATACACTTTACTTCATTTGTTTTACTTAGTCACTTCTTACGAAACTTGCAGATTGAAATTGGGTCGTGACACTTCGTACTCACAACATCATCAAGCCGAAAGGTTAGAAAAAGTACTAGATATATACGGGGTGTAAAAAGACCCTTAACGAAAACTGAAATCCCATATTGTGCCAATCATTACAACATACCTGGGCAATTAGGTACTGGTTCAGGAGATATTGAGGTTCAAAGTTACTATGCGATTTTTTTAGGTACGAAATCGATGTTTTACGCCGCCAACTTGCTCTATCGATGTCCTATGCTGCCATGGATAAGTAGGTATTTCGAGCATTGATCGCGCGCGCTTAAGAATGTATCTACTTGAAAAAACCGATATTATTTTTGCTTAGTATGACTTGGCACGATGTCCAAAACGAATAAATTGACTTCGGCTTGGTGATGGGTCTTGTGACATCCTGTATAATTCCAGAAGACGCGGTCGCGGTGAACTTGTACCGCCATACTTTTGCTATTTTTTTTTCATATTTACCTTTTCCTGACAATAACGGAGACTTATAAGAAAGATTTATCCAATTTGGTGCAGGTTATGCAGTTATGCGCGTACATACATTTAGGTGATTCACTTTTATTTATATTAGATATAGATTTGGTCATAAGTGAAAGTTATTTTGCTAGTGATGCAGTCCATTACTGAGATCGCTATCACCATACGTGACCTACGTGACGAACTAGAGTTGTTAGAGAGCGTCATTGCTTCTGTAGATCACGTTACGGCTTAAAAGTAAACACACGTCTAGGAACACAAAATGCAGCGCTTCGCAGATATTAGCATGTACCAGTGAGTCACAGACTGTTTACACGCCACAGAGCGTGTACACACACTGGAACAGATGAACATGTTGATGTATTTCATCATCATCAGCTCGGTATATAGACTGTCGCAGTGCTAGGCATGGGCCTCTGCTGTTTGCACATAATCTATGTACCATCGTCTTACACCAAACTGATATGCCAAGGACCCAAAATCTAACTAAGAAAATGGCAAACACGTGAGAAAATAAAACTCTGGGAAGACTTAGATTATTATAATCAAGGAAGGTGCTACTATT
The DNA here is from genome assembly GCA_944739405.2 of Euclidia mi. Classification (NCBI taxonomy): domain Eukaryota; kingdom Metazoa; phylum Arthropoda; class Insecta; order Lepidoptera; family Erebidae; genus Euclidia; species Euclidia mi. Next base: position 9,427,734 of record OX123192.2, on the reverse strand, counting down.
GCTAAGCTAGTCATTATAACTGAATAATTCAAGAATATTACTTTACAAAGGCATGGCATCAATCAACCAACCATAAGAGTATGATTTGCGATCACCACACTACAAGAACGAGATACAAACACGCTGTCAGAATTAACGTACTTGTAATGCGTACCTATGTAGTTATCATTCCCTAAGCTTTATACCTACGGTCATTAGACAGCGCTCTCTAGAAATAACGTCTTAAACATAATATATTTTCCTCTGTAATATATTTTAAATATAATAATAGGCTAATCTGATATGTTTGTGTGGTTGTCTATTTCTTACATCACATTTATTAAAGTTCACTTGTAAAAATAAATAGGTAACTTGCTTTACTTCGCCAATTAAACGGATTAGTAAATATTTTATCCTGTAAATAATTACACCAACTAAAAGTAGCGATTATACAAATCAACTTCTGCGACTAACGGCGATCTGATTAGAATGATTTTAATCATTAATAAGACCTTAACTAATCAATTGTTTTAAAGAATAGCTATTGTTCTTTTTATATTATTAGTTGACTCCACGTGTCAGGGATACATCAGCGTTAAAATAATATTTTCAACATTATAACGAATATGAGCAGTTTCGAATATTTTCTTATAACTAGGTACTTTTGAAAAATGGTGATAGTGTATTTGAGACACTAACAGATTGCCATGAAGAAGTTATCGGCACAGATTGAGTTCAAACCCACTGGATGCACTAATCTCTTTACGAAATTGTTTCCGATTAAAATAAACATCATCACTAGCCTTCGGCTACGGCTGTCATACATATATTCTATAGCAGTTGGGCGAAATCAGAACCCTTGAATATACAAGGTAGTAGAGCCTTGCTGATTTCAGCATGAATGGGCCGGCTCGATTGTTGCGTTTCGTTCAGTGAGTGAGAGTGCCGGAGGCCCCATCCCCTATTCCTTCTTCCTGATCCCACTCCTACTCCTACCCCTTTTCCCAACCCCACGGGGCGGCAACGCATTTGTGACTCCTCTGGTGTTGCTTGTGTCCATGGGCGGCGGTAATTGCTTACCATCAGGCGATCCGTCTTGCAAATTTTATATGCAGCCAATACTTTGCCAAATAAACCATATAAACCACTTGTACCAATATTTTTAACATGGCGGCCACAGGCCAAAGGCTGCGACCCCACAAACTTTGTTTTACCTTAAACCTCTCGACAACTAAAAAGTAAAATTGCATCCTCTTTCACATGCTCACTCAATTTTTTTTTACATTTCATTGGATTGTATAGGTACCTTTCCAAATAAAACAAAAAATGTTTTCGTGAGGAACGGAACAAAGTAGGTTATCAACGTATCACGCGCCAGCTGTCTCGACGACTGTCAACACGTCACAGAATGATTAGAACATTTTATTTCAGATCCCTTTATGATATTAATTTAATTAACTATGTACCTACCAAGCCCGGCTTTTAGAACTCATAATATATTTTTCGTTTGAATAAAGAAAGGTACATGAAACATAAAAAGTCTTTCAATTACTTTAAGATAATAGGTAATCGTTTTTTTTATTTGAATAAGGAATAAATAATTAATAAAACATACGCTATTTGTATTTGTAATACAAATATTACTACGGGCCTTTTACGCGTTACCTACATCTAATACCTATAGATTATATTATAGGTATGATATTTTATAATACGTAATCATCATCATCAGCCCTTTATTCTGTCCCACTGCTGGGCACGGGCCTCTTCTCACAATGAGAAGGGTAAAGCCATAGTCCACCACGCAGGCCAAGTGCGGGTGTAGTTAATATTACAAAGTTGAGGACTGTGTTTGCGGGTTTGCTTATTTGGCTAAACAAATTTTAAGAAAATTGTTGGCTGGTCCATTTATTTTATTAAGGATTTCTCATTACATATATGTATAGATTTCTATATAACATCATATCGGGCAGCCATAGCCTATTCCCCCCCGTGGGATCTCCACCTTGTCGTGGTGGGGGGGCTCAGTAACCGTGGATTGGTCACCCGCGGTGAAGCTAAGAGGGATCCAGGAGGGGACGCTCCGGGGACAGTTCTTCTGTCCCTCGCAGTCGGGTGCGGTCGCGGGAGGAGAAGCGTGTCGGTGTTGCGTTGCCGCGCGCCCTATCTCCCGCGACCAAATGGGGGCGCACCATCGTTGCGTCGCGGTGGGGCCGCAGAGGAAGAGGAGATGCGGTGTTGCGTTGCCGTCCTCCTTATCCTCAGCGGCCGCTGAGTGTTTTGGGGGCGGAGCCCAACACCTTCATCCGCCGCCAAGGGGGTTTTGTTCGGGGCCCGCCTGACCATCTGGCGGGCCAATACCCGTCGGGGGGTAGCGAGGAATGCTTCAGCGATACCCGACCCTCCGACACACGGGTACGTGAGGAAAACGGGTTGGTTTTTAGTCAGTAAGAGTCTGACAGTCCCCTTCGTCCTTCCCCCAGGGCGGAGGGACTCCATGAGGATTTTCCAACCCGACACCAAAAAAAAAAAAGCCATAGCCTATTGAATTGTATTTGATTTGAAGCCGATATCCTCTGCATAGCATTCTGTTGGTATTTACTCGGCTATTGCTGCTCTATTATGGACCTGCTTAGGGTCGGCACATATCTGACGGAAGATGCGTCGAACGTATCTTCGGTCGCGTCTATTCCGTCAAATGAGTCGGTACACATCTGACGGAAAATGCGTCGAGCGTATCTACATAGGTCGCGTCTATTCCGTCAAATTAGACCTGCTACATTACGCGTCTAGTCAGTTTCTGCGTTCAGCAACTGCAGTGAGATTGCTTTGTATGACATTTTATTTTAAAACGTCGCCCAACGCGTCCGTCAAAATTCACGTGGTGCGTGGTGCGCGCGACGTCGACCGATAATGCGTTGACGGAAGCGGAATAGACGCTGTACGCTCGACGTACTAACGGATCATCGGTCAGGTGTGAAAGGTTGAATGTTTTTCTATATATTTGTACGTTTTCGTGTTACGCGACCGATAATACGCGACGCATTTTCAATCAGATATGTTCCGACCCTTATACTACAATATTAAAACACAGTCAAAGGGAAATTACGTGTCATAAATTGCAATAACAATATACTGAATACTATACATACATGGCATTAGAAAAGCTATAGAATGTAACATCACGATGTTTTCATAAGATAACGTCTCAACATATCTGTTACGCATTTTCCTTACCATTTCTTGGAAATACTTGTTATTTGTCAACATTATATTGTAATACAAATATTATTTGATGTGACAATTATATCAAACGTGCGTTTATCTACTTAAGTGTTGTATTTGCGTGTATTTCATTCAATAAATACTCGCGCCACTTTCAGCTTTGCACATGTAGAATAATATAAAATGTTTATAGAAAAGCTGATATTCTCTCAAATCTGGTTAGACTAGTAAGCGGACCCCGGGCTCCAAGGTGAGAAGGCTTGAATGCAACTGGGATAACGCTAGGGCGATGATGATGAATATTAAAAAATGTTTAGAAAAACCCTTATAATACTCATGAAACACGCTGTTTGTCTATTGCTAAAACTGCATGAAAATTCGTCAAGTAGTTTTTGATTATATCTACTGCGAACAGACAAACAGACGCCGTGGTTGACTTTGTTTCTTAATATGTAGTGATTATAAATAAACCAATATACATTCAATGGCGACTAGTAAGCGGACCCGGATGACATTCAACACGAAATTGCGCCAAGTCGAAGTACTGGATCACTAAAATTGATATGCCGGTAGGAGGCCTTGGAACGGACGGTCGAAAGAAGGAAAATCTTTTTTTATGTCCGCCCAAAGGCCACCGTCATGGCATGACGATTTTTGTCCTGTGACAAAAACCGAGTAATGAGTGTAGAGGAAGCGCGCGAGGTCTGTAAGGATAGAAGCAAGTGGCGTTCCGTTGTCTCAGCCTACCCCGACGAGGAAAAGGCGTGAGTATATGTATGTATGTCTCTATGTATGACAAGAACCGGCACGGACAGCTTTACGTTGCGAAGCACGGTAACACCCTGGTGTAAATATCACACGCAGTCACTCATCCAAGGCTGGTATTGTCTTATCTGTGTCCAAGGTGAACTATACAAGCGTTGTCTAACTGTGCCGACATATTACGAAGCGCAAGTCATGTTATAAGCACTACGTGATATCCCGAAAATCTAACATGTTATGTTTCATAGTATTTTTCACGGTTAACGTGAATGTTTTAAGTTGAAATCAAACTAAAGTTTAACGTACTGTAAAGAAATCAAAACGTCGGATAGTAAGGGCCGGAACATATCTGACGGAAGATCCGTCGCGTTTTATCGGTCGCGTAACGCCAATACATACAAATGTATAGAAAAACGTTCAACCATTCACACCTGACCGATAATCCGTTAGTACGTCGAGCGTACTAACGGATTATCCGTCGACGTCGCGCGCACCACGCACCACGTGAATTTTGACCTTTGAGTAAGGAATATAAATGGAGAGGGCAAATAGTAGGTACATATAGAAAAATTACATTATTCACATATTATATTATTTTATTTTATATTTTTACTAGCTGACCCGGCAAACGTTGTTTTGCAAATTTTTTTTTGTCTTATTTTTTTTTTTTTTGAAAAATAGATGTTGGCCTATTCTCATAGATACCGAATAAGCACAAAAATTTCATCAAAATCGGTCAAGCCGTTTCGGAGGAGTATGGGAACGAAAATTGTGACACGAGAATTTTATATATTAGATAGACTCACGGCTGTATCCCCGGAGGGGTAGGCAGAGGTGTAATATTACACCCACATTTCGCCATGATTTTTTTTATACACATATATACGAAACCGACATAAAGCCACCAAACATAGTGTTGTCTCGTTTTGCCTTAGGGATATCTCTGTCAGAAAAAAGAGATAGCCATAGTTTACTGAATAAATTAATCATGACGATATTTTATTAGAAATGTCATTCGTGCCACTATCGCTATATTTTTCGCCAAGGTTTGTGGTACATCTGCTGTGAAATCGTTGTCTATCGAACATAATAATTTTGTTTTGTGCATAAATATGTCTAAAAATCCGATATTGGCTCTCACAGAATATTTTGTTACATGTTTCATACAAGGGTCGTCTTTCGCCTTGCCATGTTCGCCCACATTTGCATTATGGAATAAACTAACCTTGCAAAAGATTTAAACTAACAAAGGTAACTTACTACAAACATGTATTATTTCTCCTCTAACCGGCTCCATATCGATATCGATTACATTCTGGAGAACAACCCAAATGGCAGCCATTTTATTTGCCCAACGTTTCGTAGGTGTGCACGCTAATTTCGTAGGTGTGCACGCTAAATTCATAGGTATTGGACATACCATATCCATGTCATTCCCAGATCGGTGATTTTAAGATCGTAAGATTTCCAGGGCCGCCAGACCTTACTTATTTTTTCAGAAACGAAATGTGTAGAATAATGTAGTGTTAGTATGTGCTATGAGTGTACGCATATTTGCTAGCTTGGATCGAGGGCCAATTTTTGGGTATGAGGTGCTAAAGGTCCACGGGAACAATTTCCATACATACCTATAGAGAAAACATTTTGTGTCTTGTTCTGCAACTGTAGTCTGTAACCCCTTCTATATCATTTGTATAAGTTTTGTGAAAAACTGACCAAATCGTATAATCGTCTTTTATTTTTGAACCTCCATACCTAAATAGGATATATATTCAAATAACGCTTGTTGGCTACTATAAAACATCTTCGAAGTCCGACATATTTTTAATAGTCAAACTCGAATTGCAATATAAATAACTACAGAACTTCAGTGACTATATAACATCAGGGAACACAAAAATGATTAGGTAAAAGAATATGACAGTAAAATATTGAGCTGCCCTGAGTGCGGCCCTGCACGAACAAACTTATATGTGTGCACAATAACCACGCTTTCAGCGAATGTGTGCAGATACGCTCGACGCATTTTCCGTCAGATGTGTACCGATTCATTTGACGGAATAGACGCGACCGAAGATACGTTCGACGCATCTTCGGTCAGATATGATCCGCCCCTAATAAATAATGTAGTTTTTAAATCATTCAGTTTAAATGTAATGACTTTAAAACCAAAATGTCGCGATAAAATCCATAAACCGTAGTTTAATTTCAAATTGTTATGTTTCACACTCTTTAACCCTGACATTTTCATTGTTACAGCAACATGGGCCTCCTAGAATTCGAGAAATGGTCCAACCAGCCAAACCTCTTCACCGAGAAATCCAGAGTATGTGCTCGTCTTCGAGGCCTGACCCCTGGCCAGCGGCGAGTATGCCGTAGGCATAAGGATCATATGCCCGTAGTCAGTGACGGGGTGAAGCAAGGGATTAATGAATGTCAGTACCAGTTCCAAGGGAGACGATGGAATTGTACTGTGACGCAGGATGAGACTGTGTTTGGACCGCTGACTTTGATAGGTGGGTGTTATCTACATATATAGTATATCTAAGCTGTATTAGGTTAGATATAATTTTTAACGATCAATTCTTGTATATACAGGGTGTCACAAGACCCATCACCAAGCCGAAGTCTACTCGTTGTGGACATCATGCCAAGTCATACTAACCAAAAAAGAATACCTGGGAAACGATTTTTTTTGAGTTTCCACATTTTTTAAACCGCAATTAAAAGCGTGCGCGTGCAATGCACGAAATACCTACTTATCCATGGGGTTATAGGGCATTTAAAGAACATAATAATATTGGCGGGGTAAATGCATCGATTTTGTACCTAATTATACAAAAATTCCATACTAACTTTGAGCCCTCCTGAACTAGTAATTTCCCAGGTATGGTGCCGAAGCAAAAAATGTTCGTAATGATTGGTACAATACGGGGTTTCAGTTTTCGTTAAGGGTCTTTTTACACCCTGTATAATATAATTATAATCTGAATCTCACCAACGGCTTCAACGATTTTCATGAAATTTTGTGTGCAGTGAGTTTCAGGGGCGATAAATTATGGATCTAGCTGGGATTCATTTTCAGATAACACCATTTACCAAAAAAAATATCGAGTAAAGCTCTGTCATCCAGGTACTTTTTTTTAAGTGAATACAGCGAAGCCACGTGTGATATGTATGATATTTGAAGAAATATGAGTAAAAGTATAACATATAAACGTTGACCCAGCCGTAGACATTACGCAAAAAAAAAACGGCGCCCATATGGCGAAACGCAGCCGTTGGCATTTTACTGCTGTCAAACAAATTATCGACGTTTCCCATATTAAAATAATGTCCAATATTAATTAATACACAACATTCACGAACGGATCGAAGCGACTTCTAGCGCATACGCTCTACCGGCTAAGAGAGAGAGGACTTTTAAAGAGAGCACGTGCTCTAGGAATTCATTCTATAACGCAGGGATTTAAAAACGTTCAACTTTTTTATTATAGGCTCACGCCTATATCCCCGAAGGGGTAGGCAGAGGTGTAATATTACACCCACATTTCGCCATGAATTTTTAGGTACCACGTAATAGAGGACGAGCCTATTGCCGTTACCTACCGGGCACATCACCAGACTCCGTGCTGCTACTGAGAATTCAGAAAAGCCCAGTATCACTTTTGCCCGACTCGGGAATCCAACCCGGGATTTCCGCTCAGCAGTCGCATACGCTATCCACTGGACCACGGAGGCTGACTGCCTCAGGACAACCTAAGGACACAAAAATTCACAGACAACATTTGTGGATAACAAATACAAAATACAAAATATACAAAATATTTATTTGCGAAAATGTGGTATACAGAGATGTTGTTACAAGTTTATATCAACACATTTGCCGTCAAATTTTACAGCATGCAAATATTCAAAAGTTTGTTGAATATTTACAATTTAAATATTAATTTACCGAATCAAATCATTTTGCCACTAACCACCGAAACAATTCGTTCTTAAACTTATTATGAGGTAAATCATACTTATTATGAGATGATTGTAAAAAACGTAAACGTTGTACGTGTAAACACACGTGCAATCATACAGTTTACTCTGCAGATCTAGTACTAGTATGACATATTATCACCTGAACAATTGCATATGGAGATCAATCCGATATTAAAAGCTTCATCATCATCATCGGTCCTTTATACTGTCCCACTGCTGGGCACGGGCCTCTTCTCACTATGACTAAGGTAAGGCCATAGTCCACCACGCTGGCCAAGTGCGGGTTGGCAGACTTCAGATGTCTTTCGAGAACGTTATGGAGAACTCTCAGACATCCAGATTTCCTCACGATGTTTTCCTTCACCGATAAGCAAGCGATAATTAACAATTTAAACGCACTTAACTTCGAAAAGTTACTGGTGCGTGCCGTGGATTCGAACCCTGGCAGTCTGTCGGTCTCTCCACTCGGCTATCGCTGCTATTAAAAGCTTATAATCTGCCAAATCTCCTGAGAACTCCAAAAAAACTTATAGATAAAACAACACTTGGAACACAATTTTACGAGACATTATTCCAACGTCTATTTATCAAGATAAATAGAGAATAAATTCAGCTAAACATAGAATAAAGAAGGACGAAGTATAATAAAAATATCGTAAAGACATGTTACAGCAGAGACAGATAAAATAATGTGATAGTTTTGTCGAGAGAACGCTGCCATTTAATACGTACAGTTATGAGAAAACTAAGATTATTTTCTTTATAATATACAGGGTGTCACAAGACCTATCACCAAGCCGAAGTCTACTCGTTGTGGACATCATGCCAAGTCATACTAACCAAAAAGAATACCCGCGAACCGATTTTTTTTGAGTTTCCACATTTTTTAAACCGCAATTAAAAGCGCGCGCGTACAATGATCGAAATACCGACCTATCCATGCGATTATAGGGCATCTAAAGAACATATTGGCGGGGTAAATGCATCGATTTTGTACCTAATTAGAAAAATTCCATAGTAACTTTGAGCCTCAATATCTCCTGAACCATTAATTTCCCAGATATGGTGCCGAAGTAAAAAAAGGGTCGTAGTGATTGGTACAACATGGGATTTAAGTTTTCGTTAAGGGTCTTTTTACACCCTGTATTTATACTAAAGGACGCTTATAGCTACGCCCGCGCATTATTTTTAATTTGGACTGTTTCAGCCTCATTTTGTCGGTATTTAGTTGAATTCCTTCTTAGTGAACCCCTGCGCTCCCCAAGGAAGATACATGGCAAATTTCAATATTGGGTCCAGTAGTTTCGGTTGTGACTTGTCCGTCAGTCAGTAACGTAAGATTATGTTATAGCATAGAGCATAGAAGATATTTACATAGAGGCGCTTTTCTTATGGGCGCTCTGTAGTCAAACTTCCTGTGACCCAAATTACCGCTTGGTGGCGTGGCAGTCGCGCTGTGACAGCTGTCTCTATGAGTGCAAGAGAGACGAACGTTCCTCCTGTGTATCTTAACTACGAGAGCAAGAGAGACGGAGAACGACGCCAGCGCCGCCAACGGCGCCAACTACGTACTACACTGACGACAGTCGCCAACACGCCATTTGGAATCGGCACACGAAATCCTTAAGAAATGCTCTTCTATATGTAAATCTGTATTCATTGGTATTTTGAATTGCAATGTGTTACATATGAAATCAATCAGCAATCTATGAAAGAATAACCTTACTTGCGTGCCTTTTCGTTTAGAATCCGGATGTGCCAAGGTAGTTGACAAAGTGCCTGTATATATAAAAAAAAATAGATAAAATATATCCAACATAAAACCAATGCAGTAATTGCGCTAGCATGGTAAGGCACATACATGGTTTTCTTTTTTTTTTATAGACTCACACCTGTATCCCAGAAGGGGTAGGCAGTGGTGTAATATTACACCCACATTTCGCCATGAATTTTAGGTCCCACGTTATTCCGTGGGACCTAAACCCATAGGGGGCGAGCCTATTGCCGTTACCGGGCACATCACCAGACTCCGTGCTGCTACTGAGAATTTCCTAACGGAAAAACCCAATAACACTTTGCCCGACCCGGGAATCGAACCCGAGACCTCCCACACCCACGCGCACATTTATGCCGCGAGACCAACGAGGCAGTCATGTTTAATAATATGAATTTACATATTTGGCAAAATCGAATTATTTCGCTTAAAAATTGTGCACTTGTTAACATTCAAAATCATATGTTATAGTATCTGAATATCTGAATGAAATAATCTATTTTTCTGTGTCAATGCCGCAATGAAACTATTCCTACTTTTATCTCCAACAAAGATAAAGTTGTAGCAATCCTACATACGTATCAGAGCTGAAAACCCAGCTAGTGGCAAAGCCCTAAATCTTTCCCGACAGTGCGACGACTAGTCGGACAGTTACTGATTTATAGTGACTAGCGTACATTTCAAGTATTCTCACTGGTCTAGAAAACATGTAGGAAAATCGTTGAAATATTACCAAGGACGGCTAGATGAGACCGTTTGTCGACACTACTTTGTTCTAGTGAAATATATTTATTGTGAGATGAATTTCGTAACTTTTTCCCCTCTTAATACTGTGTGAAATAGTGTGAGATCCCAGCGAAATATAAATTGTCAGAGTTCAGAAAGGTACCGAATATCTTATCTTCTTCTTAATATATAAAATCCTTGCGTTACTGACTGACAGACACGCTACAGCCGAAACTATTGGGCGCAGGAAGCTGAAATTTGGCATGTATGTTCCTTGGGGACCGTGGGGGTGCACTAAGAAGGGATTTCCCGAAATTCCCACGGGATCGGCCAAAACGGGTAAATTTAAAAAAAAATGCAGGCGTAGCTGCTGGCGTCCTCTAGTATAATATAAAAATGAATCGCTGAATGTGATTCTAAGCGCTAATCTCGAGAGCAGCTGAACCGATTTCGCTAATTCTTTTTTGTAATATTCCTTGAAGTATGATGGTTCTTACGGAGAGAAAAAAATAAAAAATAGAAAAAAAAATAAGAATCGACTGTTAGGCGGTATGAAGTTCGCTGGGTCAGCCAGCGAACTTCATACCGCCTAACAGTCGATTCTTATTTTTTTTTTAGTGAAAAATAAATAATTATGTATTTTATCACGACCGGTTGGCGCCGCGGGAGTGTATGCGACTGCTACGCCGAAGGTCGCGGGTTCGATTCCCGCTCAAGTCAAACATTTGTGTGCATGAACATGGATGTTTGTCTTGGTCTGGGTGTTTCTATGTATAATATGTATGTATTTACAAAAAAAAAAGTATATATGTATGTTTATCCATTATCTAGTACCCATAGTACAAGCTTCTGCTTAGTTTGGGACTAGATGGTGTTGTGTGAATGTAGTGGAATATTATATTATTATTATCAAGACGTCATAATAATAAATAAATAGTTTCCCTGCGAGATCGAATCAGCAATGAGTAGATTCGCAGGAGAACCAAAGTCACCGACATAGCTCATCGAATAGCCAGGCTGACGTGGCAATGGGCAGGGCACATAGCGCGAAAAACCGATGGCCGTTAGGGTAGGCGGGTTCTAGAGTGGCGACCACGTACCGGACGACGCAGCAGGGGTAGGCTCCCGCAAGATGGACCGACGATCTGGTTAAGATCAGAGATCGGGAATTGGATGCGGGTGGCTGCAAAATCGGTCTGTGTGGAGAATCTTGGGGAGGCCTATGTCCAGCAGTGGACGTCTCTAGGCTGAAATGATGAATACTTAGCTCAAGTCTGATACATCAGCAAAGCATGCCATTAAAACGTTTACAACAAATGTTTATTCGTTCTATTTTAAGTGCTAAACTATTTTAACCCATAGACTAGTATATATTATTTGGAAAACGATAACCGATACCATTTCATATTGCGTCGCGCGTAGTATCTTTTTTCTCCTAGCGTTATCCTAGTTTCAACTTGGGATCCGCTTACTAGTCTAACCGGATTTGACTGAATATTAGCTTTGCCACAGAGCGACTGCCTGTCTGACTTCCGCAACCCGAAGGGATAGCGATATGTAATGGTTTAGACTAGTATCAGTTTATTTATAAGTACTGACGCCCTATAACGACTGTCAAAGATCTTCATGACAGCCGGGACTGACAGCTTAACGCTTGCTTAACGGCTCTGCAAGGCACGGTACAAGCGATAACTCCGTATATTTTAATACTTACGCACATAACGCCGAAAAGTCATTGGGCGCGCCGTGGATTCGAACCCGATACCCTCTGCCTGGCAGTCTGTTGGTATCTCCGCTAGGCTATCGCTGCCTTATTGCGCGTATAATCTAGTAATAATTTATTTTTTAACTGTCTCGTTTATTCACAGCTTCCCGTGAAACCGCGTTCACCCACGCGATCACCTCAGCTGGCGTGTCACTCTCCGTGTCCCGGGCATGTCGGGACGGCCGACTGTCTAGCTGCAGCTGCAGTAGGGCAGCTAGACCTAGGAACCTGCACAACGACTGGGTCTGGGGTGGATGTGGGGATAACCTTGAGTATGGATACAAGTAAGTACATACTCTAAGGTCAGAATATTATTATCATACTTCAGCTGGGACATTACTCTTCGAAGCGTACCACGAAGACAACTCTGTCATTCTTCATGATGGAGGCTTGCCGTAATAGCTAACAGTTGAGGGTTGACCACGAAGGTCGGTGTGTGATACTTCGTGTCTAAGGCATGTCGGTGATGTCGAGACGTTCGGCGTGGCATCCTGGACACCAACGCATATAAATCAAAACGACATAGTATCCAATACTGAAAGCAATAAAAACTACTACATAGAACAGACTATACATACATAAAGTGTAGTAAACCGTCTGAATACAAACAAATTCAACGAAAGACATCCAACAGTCTATGCTCTCCGTATACTGACTACTATGTACTACTACAACTAGAACCTCGGATATTGTTATTCTAGTTGTACGAATTCTACAAACAACCCTCCAACGTTCATGATACCCTGGCGGTAGATTATTATTTTATTTAAATACGCCCTAGCGTTCACCCCTGTCCTTGACCTGGCACAATGTCAACGGTTTTGCTACCTCTTTGCGCGTCCTGGTAGCCTAGTACTTTTCCCCCACTTTATCGAAATTTTCCCCGCGGAAAATTGGCGCTAGTTTGCCCGCCGTTATGAAGAAGAAATTAATATTTTTCTTTTGTTCAACACAATATTTTACCATCTTGAAGGAAAATAATATTGATTTTCTCGGGATTTTAACATAGCCGCGTGTGGCCGCGTATTCCTTTTTTATCGAAATCAATAAAAATGTTTTCTTCTCACGGTTTTTAGGGTTCCGTACCTAAAAGGTAAAAAACGGAACCCTATTACTAAGCCTCCGCTGTCTGTCTGTCTGTCTGTCTGTCTGTCTGTCTGTCTGTCTGTCTGTCACCAGGCTGTATCTCATAAACCATGATAGCTAGAAAGCTGAAATTTTCACATATTATGTATTTCGGTTGCCGCTATAACAACAAATACTAAAAATAAAAAAAATGAAAATATTAAGGGGGGGTCCCATACAAAAAACGTGTTTTTTTTCGTATTTTTTGCTCAAAATTACTAACTGTAACAGGTAGACGCTTTAAATTTTCACAGAATATGTAGTTGTATATTACCTTTCAAAATAAATAATTAAATTTAAAAAAAGTAAATAATAAAGGGGGGCTCCCATACAACAAACGTAATTTTTAAGCAATTTGTTACTCGATCTTAATAAACAGGTATAAACTTATAAAGTATTTAAGTATACATACAACGAACGTGATTTTATTTTATAGATGATGGTACGGAACCCTTCGTGCGCGAGTCCGACTCGCACTTGCCCAATTTTTGATAACTACTATCAATCATGAACGATGAATGAAACTTGATTACCTGCAGACCTGAAGCTTTCCCGTACCTAGTAAAAAACCTCTTCAATTCACCAAAGTCGTCACCTGAAACTTTCAGGTAAGCTCACCTGTTTCAGGGCACACCTGTATACCAGGATTATATAACTCCAGTGAAGGTAATATTACCTGTTTGCAACACATTCAAACCATCAAGGTATGCCACCTGAAATGCCAGGAAATTGCTTCTGTGTGTGTACTAAAAGTTTCCCCATTTTCCTCATGCCGATGCCGTTAGAAAGAGAAGATCTTTCCATCTCGCTTGCACTACTCTCTCACCTGGCTGCAGTGCGTCTGTGTGAGTTGTAGAAGTTAACTTTACCGGAAATGGAAAAGCACGCGTGAAAGAGAAACAACATATTTTCTCCCTCGTATAATTTTGGGGTGATTTATAAAGGTGAAGGTGCATTTATGTTAGTGTGTGTGCACCTGAATTTCACGGTGAAAGGTAAAATCGCCTCCTGGGCAGTCATACAGTCCTAGTACTCAGGTGAGAAGTAAGACAGGTGAAAAATTTACCGGCGCTCTTTCAGACGGTAGCCGTTGTCTTACCTGCATTGACACCTTTCTTTTGCCCAATTTCTTTCTCATAAATTGTAATTATTAGAAGTAACTAGTTCACTATTACAATGTATGAACTATGCTATAAAATTAAGTGCAGTGTACAAAACAATATAATTAGAAATTACATGCACAAATGATTAATTTACGTGAAATTATATAATTATCTAAATTCTAAATCATCACAACAAAATATATAATTAACACTCCACACAACACATAGCAAATTGGTTAACACACGTGAATTCAAAGTAAAATACTTAATTATAATGTAAAAAAAAGTAAGTAGAAAATATAATCGATCCTTCCCGATCTTCTCATTAATTTTATTCAGCTGTCAGTTGGGCTTCACGGGTGTCAAACCATGGCTACAGACAGGTTGGGTACTAGGAGACCAGAATCGTGTAGGAGTGTGTGACGTAGCTTTTACGCTACGGCTACGTCGTACACCACGGTTCATAATTGAGGACATTTATAAATATTAAAATTTGCATGATAAACAATAATAGAATTATCATTCAATACAATTTTTTCCTTGCGTGAGATATAACAGTTTTGCAAAATTTACCCACGCTATCATGATGTATGTCTATTATATCACCGCAATCATTTATGGCCTTACATAGTCTACATATCGGTGAGTTAGAGCCAAGCACTGTTCTCCTAAATGGTGGACATAAAGGTGTGATCATATGTCTGGGATAACGAGACGGAGCATGTAACCTTAATAGACCCAGAAGATTCGGACAATCAGGAGTTTGTACAGAAATAGGCTGTCAGTTACATCAGCGCGACTAGACAACGAGAGCAATCCAAAATACTGAAGCCGTGTATTATAGTGTAGAGTTTTTGATTTGCCAATAGCAAATGCAAGGTGCCATAGAAATCGCTTCTGAACACGTTCCAAGCGCAATGCATGCACTGCATAGTGGGGCCTCCATACAACACTGCAGTACTCTAGAATGCTTCGTACCAGGCTATTATATAGCATTATTTTTGTGTTGCTTTTAAATTCGTTGGTATTTCTTATAACAAATCCTAACATCCTAGAAGATTGTTTAATTATATTTTCAATATGTGGCGTAAAGGTGACTTTTTTATCGAATGTCACTCCTAGATCTTTAACAGTCTCGAATTCTACAACTTTTTCGCCATTTATAAAATAGTCTGAAGGAATATCTTGGATCTTTCTGGAATATTTCACGTGATAACATTTTTCAACATTCAACTCCATTTTATTAATTTTACACCATTCGATCACTCTGTCCAGATCGTTTTGCAAAAGTACAACATCGCTACATTTCTCAATCTTCCTTGCAAACTTTAAATCATCGGCGTATAAGAAACATTCCGAATAAATGAAACAACGGGGAAGGTCATTTATGAATAAATTAAATAAAATAGGAGCCGGAGGTTGTGGACTTGTCGATTGGAAGCCGTTGATAACCACATAAAATTCTCGTTTCGCTAAATACGACTTTAACCACTCAAGTAAGCGCCCATTAACACCGTCTGCTGATAGCTTGTACTTTAAAATAGAGTGGAATATTTTGTCAAACGCCTTGCTAAAATCAGTGTATATCATCATACTGATTACTTGCATCTATCGATTTTACCAGACTTTCAGTAAACGACATCAGATTGGGAGATGTAGATCTTGAGGCAACAAATCCGTGTTGATGTTCACTGAGATATAATTTAAAATGTGATTGGAGGTAGGGACATATCATTGATTCAAAGATTTTAGCAAATGTGGAGAGGATTGAAATGGGCCTATAGTTGGAAATTATATCTTTCTTGTCAGATTTATATATAGGTACGACTTTCGCCTTTTTCCACTCCGATGGGTAAGTGCCTGATTGATTTTGAAGCCGCTGTTACACTGTTTTTATTTGTTATTTTTGGACTGAAAGCACTGAATTGTTGATGGTAAAAATTCAGACTACATTTGAAACTCTCATAGGAATTTTAAATAACATTTAAAGAGTAGAGTAGTTCCACCCCTACCTAACTTGAAAACTTACAAAAAATTAAAATAATTTTAAAATGTTAGTGGCAGATTAAGAGTAACAGATGTCACCACCCGATTTAATTTCGAGGTTGTCCACCCGATTTATGCTGAGAGATTTATGAGAGCTCAGCGCCGTCTTGTGGAAGTGCGGGTTTCGGCACCTACCCTCACTTGGTCTTTATTTAAGTTCACACTGTCGGTACTCCGACACACTACACTAATGACGTCTACACATAAACCAGCACTTCCACAAGACGGCGCTGAGCTCTCATCAGTCTCTCCGCGACCACGCTCTGTGCAAGACGAGCGAAACGTCGGAAACAAATAGGTATTTATACCTTAAATTAATTAATTGTACGCGATTAAGAGCGTATACGCCTCGAGCGGCGGCTCGAGTTTAGGTTTTTATAGTACCGCGGTCGCCCGCACACCGCGCATGCGAGACCCGGCGCACTATGACGGTATCGCGTGGAATAATAATCTTGATCCTTCTTGCCATACATGAACAGTATTCGTTTATGTAATACGTTGATTATGATATGAAAGTATTCAAATTAATTATTTTCAATGCACATGCATTTAAAGGTATCAAATAAAGATAGATATTACATATTTGTTTAGTAGGATGATGTTCCTCAGGATAACAACGACTATTTATAATAATTTGGCGCAGTTTTATTATATGATAGAAATAATTTATAATTGTCATCTACATAATTGTTACATTTCAAATATACATCTATTTTGTTATTAATGCATGAAAACCCACGAATGACACTAAATACAAAACCAAAAGAGTTGGGTAAAAGAAAATACTTAATTAATTAAAAGAAAGAAAAAAATATACAATATGTTGATTTGTATTTACAAAATATTGTAATTATACAATACATATTCACCTAAAATTATTTAACACAGTGTGCGATGATATAAATCCCTCTTTTTATAAAATTTTACATAGATAAGGCCAATTCTCGTATTTTATATGACATTGAAATTATATTTTGAACAAAATGAGATTAGATTTTAAATTGACTCAGAATTGGTATTCTTCTAATTTAAATGTCATTATCATCTAGAGTCCGTGTCACGAGAACATAGACATTTTGTAAACAAAGAATTTTTACTAAGTGACTTAGCGATAGTTCTGTCAAAAACAAATAATTTCTGACCACTGCGCAGAAATCATTTTTTAGGTCTCCGTGGAGGTGCGGGGTGAGGCGCGGGTGGAATGCCAATGGTGTGGCTACGTTCTTGACGCATTCCCTAAATGCGTCAAGAATGGAGCCACGCCATTGGTGCACGAATGTACATATGCGCGTCGGCCGCCATTTCTGGTCAACTTTCGTGAACCGACCTATACATAGATACGTGTCATTGGAAACTAATATGTCAATGGATCGGGTTTTTATCGATATTATGCGCTGTCAACCGGATCTTTTAATGTTTTGAGGTACTGACGCCTAGAGTGTCAACATTTGGCGTTAGTTCATTGAAATGATACATTCTTGGGCTTAACATCTTTTTATCAGAGGACAAAATAAATTTTTTAGTTATCAGGAAGGGGTTGGTGTTAAGTTAAATACAAATTTATAGGATTGCAACGCTCTTCTCGCTGCCGGCATCTCGAAAAAGCGCGTGCAGAATATCAGATGGCAGAAAATGATTTATACCTAAAAAGAAATTGCGTTTTCAGACTACCGTAACGTTTAATGGTTTTTGTTTAAGTTCATTCTGACGACTTCATTCACAGACAACGTAAAATCTCAATGCCTAGAAATGTTTATGCAATGTAGGTATTAGCTAGTTATCTGTTATATTATTCATTGTTGGTCAATAATTTAATATTTTAGAATAGATATGCTACTTTGAGCAATATTATTTATTGCGTGGTGATTTTTAAAAAATCGTGTCAATAATAAAGTAACATGTATGTACCTACTCTATAATTAACATACATGTATACTCTATAATTAACATACATACTCTATTTTTCATTAATTTACAGATTATTACGTGTAAAACAACAAAAAGATCGGCCGATTTATGAACATTCGACCACTAAAGCACAAAATCAAATATTTTTATTTCAGTAAAATTTAACAATATAAATTTAAAAACATAGTGGCATAATTAGGCATTGAAAAAAAAAGACTGTTCAAAAGCATAAAATCTAAAACGCAACTGTTCGAAAAAAGGTTGTGAAGCTCTGAATGTTTGTTTACAAAAAGTCTATCTTCTCGTGGCACCAACTATAATTTAACTTCTATTGTTCTCACTGACGTTGACACATTGTTTAATTAACAACAGGCAGCGATAGCCTACTGGAGATACCAACAGACTGCTATGCAGAAGGTATCGGGTTCGAATCCACGGAATGCTAGAACGATGATGATGACATTGTTCAATTAACGATCTAGTCACGATAACATTCCAATATCAGTTTATTTAGGAAAATACCATTTGTGACATGAGTATGACACTGACATTAGATCGAAACTGCATTTTGAACAAATATAGTTAGAAGAATTGAGTCAAAATAAACTGTTAACTGGTGCAGAATAAGACTGCACAGTAGGTAGGTGGGCTTGTGTGTGTTAGGTACCTGCAATGCGAGCTCGTGGGGATCAGCTGAGCTGCGGTGGTTTGTAAGATAATATTCGATTCAAGTGTGCTTTTAATTGCATTGCATAGTACGTTTTAGGTAAATACCTATTACATTGGTATCATGCTAACGACGGCGCGTCCTAGCTTAAAAATAACCATAATTTTGCCCCCATTAAGAACCTCATACATGGGCTCTGTAAATTCATCGGTCGGTCACCCATCCATACTATAACCGTGATGTCAATTACTTTACCTTAACTTATGTAGTTTGTACGAAAATAAAACTGCGATAAAGGCTTTGCAAGCCAATCCCATGGTCACCCATCAAAGATCAAATGCGTCTAACTACTGTACCTGTTTATACTGTATATTGCCACTTGATTTTTGCAGCAAGGTATTATATCTAACGGTCCGTTTCTGTCAGTCTCGCCCAGCCCCTAGTTGACCGCGCTACTATACTAACCAGTAACCACTAGACTCCAGATGTCTCGACTAACACACTAGTTTAATACGTAATACATAAATAAAGTTAAGTACATCAACTTTTCATATTTATAAAAAAAAAATACGTTGAGAAAAAATAAGGATCAAGAAGCTTTAGTCGCGCTATAAACGTTTTGGAATGCAATATTTACGTAAAATGGCGAACGCGGACGCGAGCGACAGGTCCGTCCTCTGAGAGCGCTCAGCGCTGAATGGCGGACATAGCATCGCGCTTCGAGTTTTATAGGTCTTTTTAAAAAAATCATATTAATTACAAACGAAAAGTTTAGATTCCAATTTTTTTATATGACTTAAAATTAATCTTAAGGTTTTTAAATATGTATATATCTTTTTAATAATCACAGTAGTTTTTTAGATATAAATGCAAATTTGCGGGCTAAAATTAAGCAAAATGCACTGTTTTGTTCTCCGATTTTCTTGAAAATTATGAATGAAAGTACAATTTCTTTTTTAGGGACTCGCTTGTATAGCTTTTGCTCGTACAGTTTACATTTACAGAATTATAGAACGATAAGTTTTCATAGCACTAGCGACCATTAATGCTGGCCTAAACTACAGAAATTACGAAAATGACTTTTTTAAATTCATCCGTTTTAAAATATTTACTATAGTAACTCATATATTTATCTTTAGCACTCTCTTGATAAAGAACTGAACTTTCATATTTTCTATATCTTTTTCATCAATTGTTATTTATCCGTAACATAATAGAACAATAAAAACCCGCAAAATCGCCTCCGACGGATTAAACGCTCTTAGACCCGCTAATTTATTTTGTATGAGTGCTAAAGATCTTCGAACAACTTTCTCAATTCACCGTATTACAGCCTGTCGCAGTTTTACTGTACATAGGTCTTTCCTAATTTGTGTTACTAGTCATTGCACTGTGAGCCAATAAGAGGATTTGTACCACTCCTTATTTACTCCGTATATTGCCGATTAGTAGGTTTATATTTGCTGATCGGAGGTCCCGGCTTCGATTCCCGTGTCGGGCAAAAGTGTCACTGGGTTTTTCCGAATTCTCAGTAGCAGCACGGAGTCTGGTGATGTGCCCGGTAACGGCAATAGGCTTGCACCCTATTACGTGAGACCTAAAAATTCATGGCGAAATATGGGTGTAATGTTACACCTCTGCCTACCCCTTCAGGGATACAGGCGTGAGTCTATATAATAAAAAAAAATCTAGTAGTCCCTACTAGTTCGCTAGGTACACTTTGTATTGTTAATCTGTCACTACACGCAGAGAGATAACAACTTAAATTAAAAAAAAAAATATAGAGATATTCAAGACCCATTGACCAACGACAGAAATATACTAAAGAGAACACAGACCGCGTCCTTTGGAACAGAATTATTAGTCGTTCTCAGGGTGCTCAATTTTGAAGACGAGTAATACATTTCTACGTGGGACCTAACATCGTAAGCAACCTCTTCTATAGGTATGCAATCCTGGCACGTTTTCACGTACTGAAAGGGTTAGACCGCCGCTGAAAAGTGAAAGGGTTAGCTTTATTCAATTGCTTGAAATGAGTTCATGAAGGCATTTTCTAATAAAATGATCCTTCAATGTCATTGAAGAACACTCTTTTTTGAAATTATTCATATGTGATTTATTATGTATGGGTATATACATTAACGAAACCTAATTTTATAATTTAAATGAAGCTTTTCTTCGCTACCATGTATATTTTATTTTATTTTTTAGAAGACTGTGAAAAGTTAGGATGCGAGGCTGAAGACTGACTGAATGCTACTTTCTACCGACACCAATCCGAGTGAAGTCTAGTATAATAAAAAACTACTTGTTCTGTAAAAGGAATTAACAACAAATGTTTAGAATTAGTTCATATTTTAAGATAAAAAACATGTGAAATGAAATTCATAGACGTTTTTCAGCACCCTCGTAGAATAATTATAGTAGTTTACTTAGTTTATATGGTACTGAAACTTTACGTACATACTGCGTTCATATTATTTTTTAGTTTTGTAAAACCAGTATTGTTCAATACTGAACTATAAGAAATATTTTCTTTTTAGCAAATAAAATAGGCAATTGTAATATTTTATTTGATCACAAATGGCACAGATTCATAATCCATTAGATAATAAAAAGTCATTAAAAATAACGAAATTAAGTATTTAAGAAATTTTTTATTAGTTATCATAACATATTATTTATAAACAACAAAATAAAACTACCTATAGTCCGTGTCACGAGAACATAGACTTTTTGTAAACAAAGAATTTCTACTAAGTTACTTAGCGACAGTTCTGTTAAAAACATAAGCGCAACGGTACATAGATATGTGTCATTGGAAAGTAATAGGTATGTCCAAGGAGCAAGTATCTAAGGGTATGTCAATTGATCGGGTTTTTATCGATAAATTCGCTGTCAACAGTGTTTTGTGGTACTGGAACACATCAGACGCCTGGAACGGCAACATTTTGCGTTAATCTAGGCATTTATCAGAGGATAAAAAATATTTTTTGGATGTCAAGAAGAGGTTTATATAAAATTAAATGCAAGTTTATGCCATATTTATGCTGTCACAACGCTCGTCCTGCGGCCGCCGTCTCGGAAAAGCGGGTGCGTAATGGCAGATGGCTAACTAATTATCGCTCAGAAGATTCTTTACATCTATTAAAAATTAATAGCATTTTTACGAAAGTTAATGGATATGTTAATTTAATTCTGATGTTTTCATTCATACACAACGTTAAATCTCCATGCCTAGAAAAGTTAATGCAATAATATATTATTCATTGGTGGTATTTTTTAAATATTTTAGGATAGGTTAGCAATTTTTATTGCCTATGATTAAAAAATCAAGTCAATAATAGAGTACCAAGTTTGTAACATTGACATACATAGTTGTCTATTTACGTGTAAAAAACTTCGGCAAATTCATAAAAATACTTCCGCAAAATTCGACTACTCACGCCTGTATCCCCGAAGGGGTAGGCAGAGGTGTAAATATTACACCCACATTTCGCCATAAATTTGTAGGTCCCACGTAATAGGGGGCGAGCCTATTGCCGTTACCGGGCACATCACCAGACTCCGGGTTGCTACTGAGTAGGTATTCGGAAAAACCCAGTAACCCTTTTGCCCGACCCGGGAATCGAACCCGGGACCTCCGATCAGCAGTCGCATACGCTATCCACTGGAAAACGGAGGCAGTCTAGAAAATTCGACTACTTAAACACAAAATCAAATAACAAAATTTTTGTATAAATTTTTGGTCACGACAGGAAGTCGATAGTACCTATAGTGATAGAAGTAGATAGTAAAAAATAAATTCGAATACAGAGGACATAATTGAGCATTGAAAAAAAGACTGTTCAAAAAGTATAAAAGTTCACTAAAGCATAACATCTCAAACAAAGCCGTGAATGTGTGTTTACAAAAAGTTTATCTTCTCGTGGCACCAACTATTACATACTTAACTAAACAGTATTTATTAATAAAATCGGTTTTAATAAATACAACGATTCTTAAATTGAATTAAGATGTATTTAGCGAGAAAAAAAGTATTAAACACCACTAGCGTCTTGCACAACGAAAAATTTGTCGACTAATATGATTTAAGAATTGTCAAAATTAATTACCGAAAATCGGCTGTTTAGTGGCTAATTTCATTTAAGAACTGTCACACTGACGCTGGAAACTTGTCATTAGCGACGAGAATTAGAGTAAACAGTATAATGATTGGCACCCTAAGCCGGTTTCGTAGTAGAAAGTAACAAATTCTCAGGAAAATACAATTCAATAATATTTTCTATGGTTTTGTCGGAATTAAATTGAAAAACATCGTATGTAATAAAGCCGTTTTATTAGCATAAAAATAAAATTCGTGCAAGTGCGAGTCTGACTCGCGCACCGAGGGTTCCGTACGCATTTTACCTTATTTGAGGTTGAATTACGCTAGTCCTCTAAATCTGTATGAGCGCCCATACAACTTAGAGGACTATCTTAAATGGAGTCTACTATGTATGGGGACACCCTTAAATTTGCCACTTTTTTATTTTTTGTAATTTTTCCTTTATTTGTGCTGTAAGACCCTGCTTTTGGCCAAATTTCGTGATTCTAGTTCAACGGGAACTACCGTATAGATTTTCGACCCAAAATCTATAGGGTACTTACGATTGACCTAGAATTGTCAATTTTGGTCAAAACCAAGGTCTTACAACACAAGTAAAGGAAAAATTCCGAAAATTAAAAAAAGTTAAGGTTAATTTTGGTACTTACAAGTTTTCGCAAAAATCTTATTTTGACCATATCTTTTTATTGGGTTGACTCAGGACCCTGATTTTCATACACCTAATAGCAACCATAGACCTCAGTATCTGGTATAAATTTCAATTTGCTAGGTCCTCCCGTTCCTGAGAAAATCGGTGGTGACACACGGACAGACAGACAGACAGACAGACGGACTAGAAAGTGATCTTATAAGGGTTCCTTTTTTTACCTTGAGGTACGGAACCCTAAAAATGTGCTCAAACTTATTTCTTAAGAAAAGTACAATCATTAGCACCCTGGTATAGTTATTGGCAGTACCAAAAAAGTACAATAATTGGCACTGTTGGCCTAAGGCCCTGATACCCAGACAGTCTTAAGACTTGATATCCGGATCTTTATTCCTGTATTCTATCATATCAAAATATATATTTATGAATGTTTATGTATATAACCTTCTAAAATTTCTAACACAAGTCTATATTTGAAAGAAGTTTAGTTCATTTGCCACGTTTTATATCTTTCTTTCGGCATATTTTCCTAATGTAGCTCATCTTGTCTTAGATACATTGTAGCAAATGAGCCCTGTTTCAGTTTCCCACAACCATTTTGTTCGTAATATTTGTGTCTATACTAAGTTCTTTGTTTTAAGCGATATCTGTCCTGATTTCTGGGTACTTTGTAGAGAAAGGTTGCCATCTCTGTACGACCGTACCATAGTAAGTTGTGTGTAAAATGCGAAGAAATATACAATCTAAAGTTGTTTGTATGCGAATTTGACGGAAAACAAACAAAAATCTGAAAAAAAATATGATTCTAAAATTGCCGATGACGATGAACAATTTTAAGTATAGTCATTGGCACTATCGGAAAAGACGATCCATCTATTTAATAGCGCAAAACTAACGTTTATTAAGCTTTAATGAAGATAACAGACACAAATGTCTTTTGTGTAAAATAATATCTCAAATCTCAAATCTTTTCGCTTCGGAAAGTAACTACTTAACCTAAACATTTCATTAATTTTTTAGGCAATATTCCTAACATTTTTTAAAACAGTTGGTAAAGAAAAATGGTTCATAGTTAAGATTTAAATATTTGTTCTGTGTATATCCTGCTTATGAATGTATTTCTGTGACATAATAATATAAGTTTTTCCTAATATTCAGGATAATTCAGCAGAGTGCCAATCATTGGGGGGGTGCCAACATTACCTACTATAGTTTACCCTACTTGTGTTATTGTCAAAAGTTTCTAGTTATTATTTGTCAATTGTCCTTTCGTTGCTAGGCGACGACAATGCGTTTTGTTTTATGCAAAAGCGTAAAACAAAACGCATACGCATAACATCGTTAAAATCGGAACTTAAAGTCATGAAACAAAACGTAGAAACTAATTTACCAACCTCATCAAATGTTTAACTAAATCTAAACGTTGCTGTCTTTGTGCAAGAGGACGCTAAATACTTTTAAGTTAATTATTTTATGCTGCTAATTCTGTTCAACAAATTAAAATTAAGGAGTGACTTAAATCAAACATTACGCAAGTGGGCCTAAAACAGTTATGATTAAATGAATGATAATATAATTAATCGCATTTAGATATCTTTGCCTTCGACGACGCTATGTTAAACATGAATTTCGGTCACCGCTGTTCTTTCAGAGGGGTTATTCTAAAAACGAAGCCGAATTCTCTCTCTCAATTGTTTTTTTAGAATGTATCAAAAGGCACCAGGACTAAATAAATGTTAACAAGTCAATGAAAACCCGCTTCGAAAGAAACAAATTGAATGCGACACTACAACCTAAACTCGAACGAAACAAATGAAAACATGATGCCGTGTCGTTTAATTTTATTACTTTTTAAACGACGTTTTCAGAAAAACATGGCATTTTCTGCATATTTTGACTTACAGTTACCAAGGTAGCAAGAGACAAAGAAGTTGTTTGGACTGAAGCCGTCATTTCTTCGTCCCACCCACGCGGTTTCAGCGCTGAAACGTCACGGTTTTGAGGCTGTTTTACCAGGAGATTAGAACCTTTGAAGAGTAAACATAGCAAACAGTGACGTCATTGAATGGATCACAAGTATTCACAGCGCATCTGGTAATCCGCTTAACTTGAAGACATGGTAAAAAAAAGTCGGACCCGTACCGTGCCCGTACTTCTTCTTTATTTGCTCATTATCATTATTTTATTCTAAGTAGATTGAAACAAATTGAATACTAAAATGGTTATCATTTAACTCTATTTTGGAAATTAAAATTGCATTTTCGTTTTGGAACCTATTATCAAAAGCAAAATAAAGTTTCACATTTTGTCGAGGAAGCTTGCTTTACGCAGATCAGTTAGTTCGCTAGGTACTTGAGTTTCACTAAAAACGTAACTTTGTGAAATAAATGTGAAAAAAAGAGAAAAGCCAAGAAAACTAAAACAGCGTCTTAGAACTAAGCTTTGTAAAAATCCGGGGCCGCAATACTAGGCGCACATAACGAGAAAGGAAATTCAAAAACGTGCCACCAAATTCTAATCCTAACTGTGTGAGTGTGGAAACAGCACCCACGCATAGAAGGGGCGGGGTTTTCTAACCCACACTAACATAGGGGAAGCTTTTTGCACAATGGAGCTTTTTAAGTTTTTTTATAGGAAACACTTTAAAAAAGCTTTTCCGATTTGTCTGTTTGAATTTTCTACACTAGGGTAGCATAGTTTCAAGCAGCTAAAGAATGTTTGGTATGCGGCCAAGAATGAGAGAAAAGCGTTCGCACCTCAGAGTCCAACTACATAAAGGAGATTTTCCCGCATTCGAGTATTTTTCTCACTAGGCGAACATGAGAGAAAGGATATTGGCAAGAATTTGAAAATGCTTAGCGTGCAGGCAAATCTTTTGGAATCCTTGGATGACTTTTACGTGAATCTAGCGTAGCGTACCTATACGTTATTTTGTTTGCTTGAATATTCTTCATATTAAACGTATGCATATTATTATAATTTTATCTTTCTACGAAAATAAAGTACTCCAGATAGAATAAAAACACAAAAATATTTTATCTCTATCTCTATCTCTATCTCTATCTATTTGTTATTTGTTTATTTATATTTCGGAGCATATATTACAGATGCATTTTAAAATATTTCATTTTTATATTCAAGAATAATCGCTCATTTTCATTCTACAGAAAATCATGAATTTTAAGGAATTTCAATCATTCAAAAATATCTGTAGTGATGTTTTTTTACTTGGGTACATAAATAACGAACAATTTAATCAAATGTTTATTATTTAAATATACAAACAAGCACGAAGCACTATCTAACCACTTAGCGACATCAGGAAATGCTTCACCGTACACAAGTTTCGACAAGTCATATCTAGCATTTACCTTCCTTACCCTAAGCTTCGAAAGACGCAGCTGGATAAACCCGGATATAACCCGGGTTTAACCGGCTACAAGCGCTTAAATCCGATAACAACTACCAGGCAAACATAAGATGTTAGGAATAGTTAATCCATCCTTCCTTACTGAGCCGGTGATAGCGGAAAACCTCTTTCGAAATTCTACAATACAATGCTAGAAAATTCTAAGTTTCAATTTGAAAATACATCACAACTTGAATCACAATTTTAAAGGCTTTCAAGTTACGAGTTGAAACCAAATAATCCACAAAATAAACAGTAAAAATATTATGCGCATACATCGCGGGGTATTCAATGAATTCTCTACATTACAGAATTCGCAATGTACGTTAAAATCCTGAGCAAAACCTCCTAGGATGTCTGATACCAGGCGCGATATCAACCCTTGATAAAACCACCCCTTTCTTATATCCCGTAGTATAGTAAATCCTATGTCTTCTCAATACGGTTGTGTTTGCAATAAAGTATCTGCTGTAGAATTAGTAAAATAATCGATAACGCGCGTAGCATTGCTACGCCCTCCGCGTAGCGTACGACGTAGCAGCAATATATTCGTTTCTCTCTGTCCTGTCCTCTCTTTTTCACATTTTAGCTTTCGTGGGTACCAGGAGTACAATGTTTGTATTTGTTTAAGTTGTAAACTTCACGTCGCGTAAGAGCCAATAGCTTAATAACTTTAAGTGATTCCATTACTACTTTAATTGTGCGTACTAAGTAGTTTTATTGTGCGACTTCCCAAAGAACCTGGCTGCGTTTACCTTGAACATATTTTTGAGCAATGAAAGTGCAGGTTTCTACCTTCGTCGAAACCCTGTTAAGAAATTTAAATGTTTAAACTTTTATGGTGGCAACTTAATACCGGCGCGGTGCACGGTGGCGGCATCAATAAAGCGTGAAATGATTCAAGTTGCCTCAAAAATGCATTTTTTATATTTGTGTGCAAAATATGTTTGCACACATACACATAGTCGGGGCAATGTTTTAGCCCCGACTAAATTGTCGGACTTTTTTTTTAATTGTTTAAACATTAAACTACAACATTTAAAAATTGCATGTTGCCTCAAATACATTATTGGAAAAAAAAGGAAAAAAAGAAAATAATTTTGGGGTTGATTTAGCCCCGCTACTCACCAGCCAGGTCTGCAGTTCCGTGTTGGGATGGGATATAATTATAATAGCAGGATAAAAAAAGGACCCGAGCGGCGGTGTTGAGGATTAAAAACACCGCCCCAGGACCCGACGGCATTCCTGGCCGAGCGTGGGTCCTGGCAATGGAGGAGCTCGGACCCCGACTGGGGAGACTCCTCACAGCGTGCCTTGAGGGGGGCCAGTTTCCACGAGCCTGGAAGTCGGGGAAACTGGTCCTCATCAGAAAGGCAGGGCGCCCGGCGGACAGCCCGTCCGCCTATCGGCCCATAGTGTTGTTGGACGAGGTCGCGAAGATCTTTGAACATATCATCGCGGAGCGCCTCGTCCACCACTTTACCACGGTGGGCCCGGATTTGGCGGACGTGCAGTTTGGTTTCCGCCGAGGGCGCTCTACAATAGACGCAATAAGATCAGTGAGGAGTCTGGCGGAGGAAGAGGTTTCCCGGGGTGGGGTGGTCCTGGCGGTGTCTCTTGACATCGCCAACGCCTTCAACACCCTGCCCTGGAGTTGTATTCGTGAGGCACTCAATTATCACCGAGTGCCTCCCTACCTCCGCCGCATAGTCGGGGATTATCTTAATGATAGAGGAATTATCTACCCGAGTCATCTCGGTATTAGTCGGCGAGTTATGTCGTGCGGTGTTCCGCAGGGGTCGGTTCTCGGCCCCCTTCTGTGGAACATCGGCTACGACTGGGTGCTGCGCGGTACGCTCCTCCCTGGCGTGGGTGTCACTTGTTACGCCGACGACACCCTCGTCACTGCGAGTGATAAGACGTACCGGGCGGCGGCTATAAGGGCGACCGCTGGGGTCGCACAAGTCGTTGGAAGGATCCGGCGTTTGGGCCTAGAGGTGGCCCTGTCTAAATCCGAGGCCATTTGTTTCCACGGGCCTCGGAATCGGCCACCCGCAGGGGCCCACATTATGGTAGGAGGGGTCACCATCGGCATCGGGAAGAGCCTAAAATATCTCGGGCTCGTACTCGATAGCCGATGGGATTTCCGTGAACACTTCAGACGCTTGGCCCCCAAACTTCTCGGGGCGGCAGCAGGTTTGTCACGACTGCTGCCCAATCTCGGGGGGCCAACCGCCTCCTGCCGGAGGCTCTACGAAGGAGTCGTGCGGTCCATGGCCCTTTATGGGGCCCCGATATGGGCGCACGACCTGACGGCCCACAATATCACGGCGCTTCGCGCACCGCAGCGCGCCATGGCCGTCAGGTTGATACGAGGCTACCGCACGGTCTCCTTCGAGACAGCGAGCCTCCTAGCCGGATCACCGCCCTGGGATCTGGAAGCTGAGCTGCTGGCGTCACTCTATACATGGCGCCAGCAAGCCCTGGAGCAGGGCGAGAGACCGGCGCACCGTGACATCGAGGCGCGTCGGTCGGAGCTCCGCCAAGTCCTAGTGGCGGAGTGGAAGGCACGACTTGTGCACCCCAGCGCCGGGCACGCCACGATAGTGGCGGTAAGTCCCGTGGTTGATGAGTGGTTGGAGAGACGTCACGGCGTCCTCACCTTCCGGTTGACTCAAATCCTTACCGGCCATGGTTGTTTTGGCCGGTATTTGTGGAGGATAGGCCGGGAGGAAACGCCCGGATGCCACCATTGTGGCAGCAGCCGCGACCCTGTCGAAGACACGGCGTTGCATACTTTGGCGGAATGCCCAGCTTGGGCATCGCAGCGCCGTGATCTGGTCGCGGCTCTGAATACGGTTGTCCTCTCGCTCCCGGCCGTAGTTCTGTCTATGGTCCGGAGTGAGAGGTCTTGGAACGCCGTCGCCTCTTTCTGCGAAGCAGTCATGCTGAGCAAGGAGGCGGCGGAGCGGGAGAGGGAAATACATCGCCCTCTCCCCAACCGTAGGTCCGGGCGTCGGGGACGTCGAACTAGAGACGACCTCCGACCACCGTAAATTTATTGCCTGCGGACGGTGAGCGCTGGGGCTGCTCCCTGTCCGCCAAAAGGCGGGAGGCGGCGCGTGTCCTCGCCGCCTCCCAAGTAGCTTTGTGAGGTGATGGATGCCAGAAGTTTGATGTATGCAAGAAGTTTGATGGATGATTGCGAGATCATAATGAGACGGGGCCCGCCAACACCAACGGCGGGCCAATCCCGGGCGGGGTCGCGAGAAAGTATGCAAATCGCGAATCGCGTGACCCCGCCAACACACGGGACCCGTAGGGACACCGCGGTGGTTTTTAGTGGGTATGCCCCGAACGCCTTTAGGGGAGAGCCTCCACATACCTCCTCCGCCAGTCCCAAGCCTAGCCGTTCTAATGGCTGGGTTGGCGGAGTTGAGATGACTCATAAGGAGAGTTTTACCACCGTAGTGAACAAAAAAAAAAAAAAAAAAAAAGGATAAAAAAAGGACCCGTCGGGGGGTAGCGACGAATGCTTATGCGAATCCCTACCCTCCGACACACGGGTACATGAGGAACACGGGTTGGTTTTTAGTCAGTAAGAGTCTGACAGTCCCCTTCGTCCTTCCCCCGGGGCGGAGGGACTCCATGAGGATTTTCCAACCCGATACCAAAAAAAAAAAAAAAAGGATAAAAAAAGGAGGTATGAGCCACCCCCACGTGGGATCTCCACCTTGTCGTGGTGGAGGGGCTCAGTAACCGTGGCTAGGACACCCAAGGTGAAGCTAAGCGGGATCCCGGGAGTGGACGCTCCACGTGGGCTTGGGTGCGGACTGCGTAGGATGCGTCCCAAGATGCGAGTGCGCGGGACAGTTCTGTCTGTCCCTCGCAGTCGGGCACGGTCGCGGGAGGAGAGGCGTGTAGGTGTTGCATTGCCGCGCGCCCTATCTCCCGCAACCAAATGGGGGTGCACCATTGGTTGCGTTACGGTGGGGCCGCAGAGGAAGAGGAGATGCGGTGTTGTCGGGTTGCCGTCCTCCCTATCCTCTGCGGCCGTTTTAGAGCCTGCGGACGGCGAGCGCTGGGACTGCTCCCCGTCCGCCAAAAGGCAAGGAGGCGGCGTAGTGTCCGCGCCGCTTCCCAAGTTATACCGAGACGGAGCCCGCCAACACCAACGGCGGGCTAATCCCGGGTGGGATCACGGAAAACTATGTTATCCGCGAATCGCGTGACCCTGCCACTACACAGGACCCATAGGGACACCTAGGGACACTGCGGTGGTTTTACAGGGTATGCCTTGCCTTTAGGAGAGAGCCTCCACACACCTCCTCCACCAGTCCCAAGTCCCAAGCCCGGTCGATCACACTATGGCCGGATTGGCGTCGAGTTGAGATGACTCATAAGGAGAGTTTGGATTATTATTATAGAGTTAGTCCGTGTGGTGACGGATTAAGAATACAGAATGTCACCACCCCGTATCATCCCATGGGTGTCGTAAGAGCCGACAGAGGGAGCATATTATGCAGAGAACAGCACTGTAAGAGAACTTGATACAAACCCTATACCAACCCGTTTGACTAGCGTGGTATAGTAGGCCAATTCCTCCTTTCAAAGGAGAGGCCTAGTCCAGCAGTGGACTGTTAAAGACTGATGATGATGATAAGGAGAGTTTCCACCGTAGTGAACAAAAAAAAGAGGTATGAGACAAGTTTTCAACTTGCCTTAAATACCTACTCAAAATTGATGACGGCTCTCCTACTACCAGGCTTTGATTTCATCGCCTAAAAAGTAATATTAAGATGTGTATTATAATAAATATATACTTCGCATAACAATGTCAATGATTCTGAAAGCATGACTGCACGGTTGGCGTAGTGGTTTAAGCGGCCGCCTCGTTGCTTGTCACTGCGCCGAGTGTTGTGGTTTCAATCCCCACACGAGACGACACTTTGTGTGATACACAAATTGTTGTTTCGAGTCTAGGTGTTAATTGTCCTCGTTACATGTATGTTTGTAAAGTCCCCCGCGACACAGGATTTAGTGCTTAGGGCCTATGCAAACCACGTTTTTTAAACGCGCCGTCGACGCGCGTTTCAAAAACGCGCGTCGACGGCGCGCTTTTTTCCAGCAGAGCAGTTTGTTGTCGTTTGTATCGTTACAAACGCGCCGCACCGGCGCGTCTGTATCGATACACACGCGCGTGTGCATCGCGTCTGTATCGCTACACACGCGCGTGTGCATCGCGTCTGTATCGCTGCACACGCGCGTTTGAATTTATACAGGTGTGCAAAGGTCTACAGGCTGCGTCTGACTTGCGTGCGTATCGCGTCTGTATCGCTACAAACGCGCGTCGACGGCGCGTTTAAAAAACGTGGTTCGCATAGGCCCTAATACGGGAAGTTGTCTTAAAAAAAACAAAACCTTGTTCAACTCCTTGTATGATGAACGTAGCTCCACGAGAGGCACAATAGTTTTTTAATTGTATATGCCTACCTACATACGAGAGACTAAAACCATTTTTCTTTTTGCACAGGTTCACAGAGGTATTCGTGGACATCAGAGAGAGAGAGCGCAAGGTGAAGCGAGGCAGCCGCGAGCAAGGCAGGCAGCTCATGAACAGACACAACAACGAGGCTGGCAGACGAGTAAGTCAACACATACATAGAAAAGTATCCTACTTAGGCCGACTCGTAGACCTTCTATCATCAGCGTCCTAGCGTTATCCTGTTTGCATCCAAAAGTCAGTTAGTCATAAATCATTAGTTATATTTTGTTTGTAAACAATATACATTGCGTTGAAGCGATAGCCTAGTGGAGATACCAACGGACTGCCATGCAAAGAGTATCGGGTTCGAGTCCACGGCGCACATCAATGACTTTTCGAAGTTATGTGTGTATTAAATTGTTTATTATTGCCCCGTGCCTCGGCGAGCACTTTAAACCGTCGGTCCCGGCTGTCATGAAGATCTTTGACAGTCGTTACGGGGAGTCAGTACCCTTTTTTTCTCCACTCTGCTATCGCTGCTTGTAATTCTCTTAAATCTACAGACGAAATAAAATTTTATGGAAATTGTTCATCTGTTTAGCCTTGAAAACGAAACGAACGACTTCCGCATGCAAAAAATAAAATAGATTTTATAAAGGTACCATTTGACCTGTAATAATTTATCAGACTGCGCATGGTCGTAGTCGTCATAAGTGTAGAAGTAGAAAATACTATCTAGTAAATAACAAAACTTAAACAGTGCATACACAACCTAATAAATTCTTTCCTCGCAATCAATAAGCAAACGCCATCTCAATCGTCGATTTCATAGCCATAATCTCAGTAATCTCTGCTGCGAGTCGACAAATGAATTCTTGTACCTACAATACGACGATATAACTCGCGATTACACCGCAACTGTGTGTCTGATATCTTTATGTAGCGGTTAATTAACTGCTCTTTGTACCTATGCATAGAAAATGATACCTTTTAGATGTATTAGGACTGCTACTAGGTTTATTACATCTTAGGACTACTCGCATAAGGTCATCTATAAAAGCTCGTAGTAATGTAAAATCTAAAGGTTTACCCATCACTCACGGTTTGTCGTAGATAAGTATAGAAAACTGCTCAGAGATTGTGCTGTGGCAACCAGATAAGCGATGATAATTCTTCATCATACAGTCCACTGCTAGATTTTAGCCTCTCCAAATTTGCGTCACTCTAGCATTGTAAGGTAATACGAGGATTTGGAAAATGTAGAATACGGTTTGCTGTCAAGTTTTTCGTCTTCTCCCAAAGATTACGATTTGCTTCTTGTATTATCCTTAGCTGCCTCTGACCTCACCCACGGAATAAAATATTTGAGAGTACCGGAGGTCCTATCCCCTATTCCTTCTCCCTCATCCCACTCCTTATCCTATCCCTTTTCCCAACCCCAAGGGCGGCAACGCACTTGTAACTTTTGTGGTATTGCTTGTGTCCATGGGCGGCGGCAATTGCTTACCATCAGGCGATCCATCTGCTCATTTGCCGCCTATTACTATAAAAAAATAGAGTGATGACACTTTGTATTATAAATCCATCGCCACACGGATATTCTCACATCACATTTTCGCAAAAGACAGCAATATAAACACTTTAGTTTATTACGTCGACCAAGAGAATTAGTGTCACTATAATAATATCAGAATAATTATTATATTCGACTATACTAACTATCGGTAAGTGAAATGTTTATCCATGTAAATAATTTCACCTTTATTATCCAAGAAATATACATCGCTTACTTTACGGCCCGACCAATAAATAAATCAAATTAGAGATTACAGTCGTCTAAATACCGCTACTACCGAGATTTTATTGGTATTAGTGCTGCGGAAAATTAATCTTTTATAAGTCGGATCATGTCTTTGCGGGCGCCGTCGATATTTCTTAGTGCGGAGCCGTATTAAATGTTGATAATAAAATACTGACTAAATAAATATACTAGGCAAGTGGAGACTGGTATCCTTGTCGAAATATCAATTTTATTTTAGGCTTAGCACGCGTTTATAATATACCTATATAAATTATTTTAGGTCTACTCGTATGAAATTAATGTAGAACGGTACAAGAGAGGCTTCGGTTTAAAGTCTTCTTTTATTTGAATATTTTTTTATGAATCAGTAGTCTCTGTGACAATAATACCTACATCATAATATATAAAATCCTTGCGTTACTGACTGACTGACAGACACGCTACAGCCGAAACTATTGGGCGCAGGAAGCTGAAATTTGGCATGTATGTTCCTTGGGGACCGTAGGGGTGCACTAAACAGGAATTTCCCGAAATTCCCACGGGATCGGGCAAAACGGGAAATTCGAAAATTCGACTAGTATTACATATACACACTGTCAAAAAACCCATCATCAAGCCGAAGTCTACTCGTTTTGCACATCATGCCAAGTCTTAGTCTAAGCAAAAATAACCTGGGAAACAAAAAAAAATTTATAAAAGTAAACTAGCATCCTAAAGCACACGCATGCAATGCTTGAGACATGGAAGTATGGGACATGTGTAAGACAAATTGGAGCAAGGAATGCACCGATTAGAAAAAAAATATGGTGACTTTGAGCCTTTTTTTTGTTGGTGGAAAATCCCTTCGGATCTCCGACTCTTGGGGGAAATGAGAGCCGGAGTATGTGGTGTTTCCACTAAAAACCACCTCGACTTTCTCATGTACCCGTGTGTCGGAGGGTAGGGTATCGCCGAAGCATTCATCGCTCCCCTCCGACGGGTATTGGCCCGCCAGATGGTCAGGCGGGCCCCGAACAAAACCCCCTTGGCGGCGGATTAAGTTGTTGGGCTCCGCCGCCAAAACACCCAGCGGCCGCAGAGGATAGGGAGAACGGCAACGCAACACCGCATCTCCTCTTCCTCTGCGGCCCCACCGCGACGCAACGATGGTGCGCCCCCATTAGGTCGCGGGAGATAGGGCGCGCGGCAACGCAACACCGACACGCCTCTCCTCCCGCGACTGCGCCCGACTGCGAGGGACAGACAGAACTGTCCCCCGCATCCGCTCCGTTGGACGCATCCTGCGCAGGCCCCTCTAAGCCCTCGACACGCCTCTCCCGGGATCTCTCTTAGCTTCACCGCGGGTGACCAATCCACGGTTACTGAGCCCCCCCACCACGACAAGATAGAGATCCCACGGGGGGGATGGTGACTTTGAGCCTCAATATCTCCTGAAGCAGTAATTTCCAAGCATACACCCTGCATGTCAACCAAAACATATACTTTTATAAATACTTATAATTTTCTCTATGTTAACTCATCTCTCCAACACAACATTGTCGAAGCTTTCTATCTTGTCCGTAAAAATGCGGCTAATGTCAACTAATACGCATTCATACTGTCATAACATAAAGAAAGTTGTTTGTTACATTGTTGTTACATTAATAAAACATCATTCAATGGCTGATAACAGCTCGGCTCTATTCTGTATAATATAGCAATAATGCATGTCTATAAATCGTCATAAAATCTTTTGATTGTTAGTAGAAAAGTTAGAGAAAGAACTTTTATGGCGAAACACTTTACGTTTGACAGACGTATTTTATCATTAGACGAAATTTATTGCAGGTTTTAAACTTTTAATCGTGAAGATACTTAAATTTAAAGGTACCTATTTTAGTCATTTTGAAGGAGTCTATAGAACACGGTTAGGAAACAGCGGTTTTCGGGAAGTGAGATTGCGGCAACTTGTAAATTTAAACTCAACGTTTGCGATGCGATGTTGTATGAAAAGTGTTTTTATAGAGTAGGCATTCGTCTATTTGAAATATAAGATTTAGTTTAGTTAGCATGTTATAAAATTTACGTCGAATAAGGTTATAATTGTGATTGAATGGACATTCATATTTGTATGTCATATATTTTAAATGGTCAATGTAAGATCTAAATTGTTCTGTGATACCTACCTAAATATTTTAAAATCGCCAAAATCGGTCCTATCAGTTCGGTGATTAGCTCGTAGGTACAAACAGCGCTAAGTCAAGCTTAATAGTCTCAGTACGATTTTGATATTTATTTCCTACACCATAAGTACATAATCAGACTCCTATGCAGAGGGTTTCGGACGGTTCGAATCCACGGCGAGTACCAATAAGTTTCCGGAGTTATGTGCGTATTGAATTGTAAATCGCTTGCTTGCTCCGAGCCTCGGAAAGCACGTTGGCCGTCGGTCCCGGCTACCATGAAGGTCTTTGACAGTCGTTATAGGGAGTAGGTAATACCAATGAATAAACTGAGGCTAGTCTAAACCATAAAATATACCTAGTTATCCTTTCGGAGGTCAGAGAGGTATTCCGGTTGAACTAGAAAGCGGACCTAGGGCTCTAACTGCGAAAATGCTAGGAGGATGAGTAGTGTGTAGTCAGTTTTTAATGCATACATATACTCACGCCTTTTTCCCGTCGGGGTAGGCAGAGACAACAGAACGACATTTGCTTCTATCCTAACAAACCTCACGCGCTTCGTCTACATTCATTACTCTTTTCATACATGCTCGCCGGTTCCGGGTGCTTCGGATCTTGCCGTTTTTCAGAACGTCACCAATTTGGTCGACGAATGTCCTACGAGGTCGGCCGCGACCGGCTTGCCCATACACGTTTGCCTCATATATTTGGTGCGTCATTCTTTCTTCACTCATTCGCTCCACGTGTCCAAACCACCAGTTTTAATGGTAGAATATAATAATAAAAAATGCTATTGCCTGCGGTATTAGGTACTTGCAGCTGAATTTAAAATAACCTATGACACATTAGCGGTCCTTAATCTATACTATAATAAAACTGTAGAGATGAAAAAGTCTGTACATTAAAGATATTTTGACGAAAATTAGCTAAAAAATCTAGGAAAATGCTAAAAAGCAATACTTGATAATTTTTAGAATTTATGTCTGTCTGTCTGTCTGTCCGACGTCTTTCCCTATATTGCTAAAGATCTCTAAAATGGCGAAATTGATTTCAATAAAACTTACACTCATGTACAAAGGATACTCAAACCTATAAAATAGTAAATGTTACATCACAATCGGTTGAGTGGTTTTCGTTGTACAGCTTGACCTCTTCTTTGTACGTAGTCCCAAACAAAACAGGGATCATCCAAAACTGGTTATTTAATTATGTGGTGCCATCTATGATCATTATAAGTTTGTTAGTAAGAGTAAAGTTAGTCCAAATAGGAACCTTCAAAGTGTTTTATGGCTATTTACCGACCAATAGATAGATGTCACTATTTTCAAATTATTTTCTAGCAAAATTAATGTTTCTTGCAAAAAAGACAATAATTATGTGTCGGGTATCTTTCTGTTATTAAAAAATAATAGAGTATAATATTCGGCATTTTCATAAACAAAAAGTCTCTGTGTCAAAATTTATAACAACTATCTATACTATAATAAAACTGTAGAGGTGAAAAAGTCTGTAGGTACATTAAAGATATTTTGACGAAAATTAGCTCAAAAATCTTAGGAAAATGCTAAAAAGCAATACTTGATAATTTTTAGAATTTATGTCTGTCTGTCTGTTTGCTTTGTTTGATCGTGTTCTGTACTTATACAGGTGACATTATACCCAAATTCCCACACCTCACGTACGTGGGAATCCGTGGGTGGGAGACTGAGGCCTGAATTCAGATACCTCTTGAGTAACTCAACGGGGCTATCTTACTTTCGGCAGGGCTGGATATTCGTAGCCCTGTGTGTATTTTCTAAATAAATCGCAGGGACAGACTTGAAACAGCTGGAATCGACTCCCGAATATGTTGTTTTTCACATGGTCAGTTATATGTGGCATGTTCACAAGTAAGCGGTAAAAATAATTTACATGTTCTATGTGAAGGTGGTAAAACAGATAATGTTGTGTATAAAGAAATTAGGCAATAGGCTCGCCCCCTATTACGTGGGACCCAAAAATTGAATGCGAAATGTGGGTGTAATATTGCACCTCTGCCTACCCCTTCAGGGATACAGGCGTGAGTCTATAAAAAAAATAAGAAATTCTCTAATGATATGTATTATATAATCTATACATATATATAAAAGAAAGTCGTGTTAGTTACACTATTTATAACTCAAGAACGGCATAACCGATTTGGCTGAAAATTGGTAGGGAGGTAGCTCAGAACCAGGAAAAACACATAGGATACAATTAGCTGCAAAAAATAATCTAGGAGGGATTTTAGAGAGGGTCGAAGTTTGTAGGGACAAACCTACTACCTTTGACAGTAAGAACGCTTGAGCTATATGGGCTATCGTATATCTGTCAGTACTGTCACATTATACATTGTCCTATGGTGCACTGTCATTACTTCATTCGCTTACATATATAAACTAATAATTATTGTAACAGCTTTGGCTAATCCCTACTAATATCAGGTATAAATGCGAAAATGTGTACCTATGTATGTATCTACCGATTTCACGTTAAAGCGGCTGAACTTATATTCTCTACTCATAAATGCGAAAGTGTGTCTAGAGATATAGCAGACCATGGCTTTGACATTTGACTGTATGCAAAGTGATGTTGTCGAGCACCTTTTGGTAGATAATGTCATGAATTCTGACCAAGTTACTTCAAGGTACCCTATAGAGTTTCTGAACTCTCAGGAGTACCTTCATGCAACTTGAGACCGAACGTTGGTGTTCCAGTCCTATCAATGCGGAATCTTAATGCACTAAAGCTTTCAAAGTCAAAGTCAAAATCCTTTATTCATTTAAATCACAAAGTGACACTTATGAACGTCAATTTAAAAAAATAATTACTTAAAGCTTCTACATTTACATTTACTGCCACGTTCGCAAAGCAATAGGTAGAACCATGAGAAAGAACGGGCAATAAAACTCAAGGTCACTCTTTTTCATCGCCAGGTTTTGCATAATACATACAAATTTAAATTTTGTAAGGTGCTGCAACTGTTTCACCTTCTATGTCATTTGTATATATTTACTCTACTTAATACTCAAGCATAATGTAGTAAAATTTTGATGTTC
Source organism: Euclidia mi (assembly GCA_944739405.2). Classification (NCBI taxonomy): domain Eukaryota; kingdom Metazoa; phylum Arthropoda; class Insecta; order Lepidoptera; family Erebidae; genus Euclidia; species Euclidia mi. The sequence goes on along the minus strand of OX123192.2, from coordinate 9,387,976 downwards.
ATTTAATTAGCCTCCTGAGAATTGACATGGTGAAACAGGAGCATCCACTTACATTAAGTACCTAACAATGCAGGCAATCCGCGCAAATGTTCAGAACCATGATAGAAATGATACAGTTTAATATTAAAAATGTAATACCAGCCCGTAAGACCGACATCGACCAGTCATCGCAAGTAGCACCCGTTCACGAGTATGACGCATGGGCCAGCCATCATCCCTCTCGCCATATCAGAGGGACAGGGATGACCCGACACACGACGCCACCACAAGAAATGACATTTTAGTGAGCATGACGACAACGGTACACGAACCGGCAGTAATTAACAATCTGTTGGTATACTGACCATGAACACGAATTACCTGCATTTTCCAGATCGTTAATATTATCATAAATATGTGGAACGCGTGCAAAATGCAAATGTAGTACCTATATTTGATTGATTGACATGATACTTTTTGAAATATAACCACCGATCGAACTGATTGGCTACACGATTATAATACATTATAAAAAAAATAACAAATAAAAGTATCTAACGAGATGAGTGACATTTAGTAATGTGGTGGCGATTCCAAAAACTATCATTTACATGATTTTAATTGGAATGGAATAATATTTAATTACATGTCAAGAAACTTATCATCTACCTATTTACTGTATAATATATGAATTATGAAACATTATTTCCAAGCGCATTTGTCATTCAGATATTCATTTAAATTATAATATGCCTTTTGCATTAGGTCATTTTTAATCTTTATCTGAAATGCGTTAAAAGGCAGGTCCAAAATACTTATCGGTATCTTGTTGTAGATACGTATACTAAGTCCTATAAAAGAACTATGAGTTTTGCACAAACGAAAATACGGAACACATAATTTATGTCTATTTCTTGTATTTATAGAGTGTATATCACTATTCTTTGAATATGAATTTATATTTTTACGTACATGCATAACACTAGCATAAATATACTGAGACGCTACTGTTAGAATACCGATTTCCTTGAATCTTTCTTTGAGCGAAACTCTTGTCCGTAATTGGTAAATGGCCCGAACTGCCCTTTTTTGCAATATAAAAATACTTTCGATATCAGCAGCTCTACCCCAAAGTAATATGCTATAAGACATAACACTATGAAAATAGCCAAAATATACCAATCTAGCCGTATCGACATCTGTTAAATTGCGCACCTTCTTAATGGCATAAGCAGCCGAACTAAGTTTCGCTGACAGATATGTAATGTGTGCGCCCCATTGTAACTTCGAATCAAGTGTTATTCCTAGAAACAATGTAGATTCAGTTGTTTCCAGTACATCACCATTCAAAACTATGTTAGGACCAAGGTTTCTGACGTTGGGCAAAGCAAACTTAACACATTTGGTTTTTCTGGCGTTCAGTACTAAGTTATTTACAGTAAACCATTTAGTCACCTGAATAAGAGCACTGTTTATTTCGGTAAAGTTTTCCTTATTTCTATCTACTTTAAATATCAATGAAGTATCGTCAGCAATATCAATGAAGTATCGTCAGCATCTTTGTAATGGCAAACGGCTACAAGTAACACCAAGGATGAAACATTATAAAAGCTATTCGCTATTGCGAGTCAGACTTGCTCATGAAGGGTTCCGTAGTGCAGGTATCCACTTACCATAGCCATTATCTTCGACTAACTATTATAGTAGTATAGTATTTGTCTAAACGACAAAGCTATATTTGCAGTTTTTAAGATGTGCTTTATTTCAAAAACTGCTGACTACATATCGTTCAAATCAATTTTCGTTGGAAGCTTTTAGAACGATCTACAGGATATATTAATATTTTTTATAGATTTGTCACTCTCTTACTATTAAAGTTAGAGGGATCCTCATACCCATTTTACCACTTTGGAACCGTATATCTTTCAAATGATTGACTTTGAGAAACAATGGTTTTAGGAACCTCAAAGTAATTATTAACGACACATTTTCCACATCAGTTCCATGTATGAAGAAATTATCTTATATATCCTTAATACTTATTCAATATTTTTTGGTTTTGGTGGTTCACAGAATACGTCTACCTACCAATTTTCAAATGTGTAAACTAAATAGTTTCGGCACTTTCGGCATAAAGTGGCTGTGAGATACGGACTGACGGACATAGCGCGTCTATAAAGATTCCGTGTTTAGCCATTTTTGACTACAGAACTCTAAAAACACTGTTTACAAAAATGTTTTAAATACTTCTTGCGGTTATATTTCTTATCAGTCCCTATGACCAGAATTAAAACGAAAATTACTATCGGACGATGAAGGAGTTATGTGTTACCCCGAATTTAACGTGAGCGAAGCCGCGGGCAAAAGCTAGTTTTATAATAAATAATAATTTAATTATATATAAATAAATTCTGTTTTTTTGTCACAGGCAGTGATCGCAAAGTCCCGGGTGACGTGCAAGTGCCACGGAGTATCTGGTTCATGCAGTCTCATCACCTGTTGGCAACAACTGGCTACCTTCAGGGAAATTGGTACGTATCATCATATTATCATACAGCCTTTTAATTAAGTTGTGAAGTATTATATATTATTATTTACAAGGGACGGAAGATGTGAGGGAGATATTGAAAGGAGAGTGACTGCGTGAAATCGTGTAAATGGAGCACTGTGGATGTTTATGAACGGTCAGACGGTGCCAAAAGGGGCGCGATTGTCGGTTCACAATGGAGTGTTTGTTCCCACGTTGATGTATAGAAGTGAGAGCTGGGTATGGCAGAGAAAGCATGAAAGTAGAATTAACGCAGTTGAGTTGAGATGCGATCACTGCGTAGTATGTGTGGGGTAGACTGATTGATAGAATTCCCAATGCAACTATACGAAAGAGCAGTGGACTGAAAGAAGATGTTGTGACAAGGATTGAGAAAGGAATGCTTAGGTAGTTTGGACACGTGGAGCGAATGAGTGAAGAAATAATGACGAATCAGATATATACCTAAGGCAAATGTGTGTGCGCAAGTCGGTCGCGGCAGACCTCGTCGGACATTCGTCGACCAAGTTGGAGACATCTTAAGAAACGAAAAGGTCCAAAGTACCCGAAACTGGCGAGCATGTATGAAAAGAGTAATGAGTGTAGAGGAAGCGCGTGAGGTTTGTAAGGATAGGAGCAAGTGGCGTTATGTTGTCTCTGCCTACCCTGACGGGAAAAAGGCGTGAGTATATGTATGTATGTATGTTATGAATTATCAGAGCTCTCCAACTTCAGTCAGCCCCCTGTCTTAATCCACACAGAAAAGTCTTAACATTAACATCGCTCTGTTGTGACGTTAAACAACGACAAAGAAAACTAATTGCGACAAGCTTGCCTTCGATCTTCGGTCTTCTTTCTGTTTTCTTATGAGTGTGTGGCCAGCTCTGGTCGCGGTGTTTTTAAACCGCCCGAAGGTCTCCGACACAGCCATTTCTTATCTTCAAACATGAACTAGGACTATCGGCTTTATGTGTTCTCCGTAGCACAGTAGCCTCATACACTTAACATACATAAACGCCACGTAAGTGGTCACCGATCTAAGTTGCGACCGCTGTGAACGTTGCTTAATACATATTATTATAGATATTCGGTAAACTCCGTGTGGTGACGGATTGAGAATACGGAATGTCACCACCCTATATCATCCCATGGTGTCGTAAGAGCCGACAGAGGGACCATAGGTTTACTATTGTTTGACAAAAAACGTATGACAATAGTTATTTGTGCAACAAGAGAGCAAAGTTGTTTTTTGTTTCGAGTGCTGATTTTGAGTCCCGAGCAAGCGAAGGATTCTATGATTGATTCACGAGCGTAGCGAGTGAATCAAAGTTAGAATCCTGAGCGTGGTGAGGGACTCAACAGCATGAGATACAAAAAACTTTGCTCTCGTGTAGCACACATAACTTTTCACCACAGCAGTGAGAACACATATTACTTAGGAGACATAAAAATTAACAGGAATAAATTGAAAACGAAATTCTGCATTAATCACTTGTTGTTTTAACACTTCTGGTGTTAAAGTACAGTCAACATCGATAGTTTCAGTCATCTTTTTAGAAGAAGTATATAATATTAATACTAGCTGACCCGGCAAACGTTGTTTTGCAAATTTTTTTTTTTTTTTTGAAAAATAGATGTTGGCCGATTCTCATAGATACCACATAAGCACAAAAATATTCATCAAAATCGGTCAAGCCGTTTCGGAGGAGTATGGGAACGAAAACTGTGACACGAGAATTTTATATATTAGATAATTTAACACGTTACGCTATACCCTATCAGCATCAGCGAAATGTTTACCACAGACTATATGGATACATATTTACTTTATTCTCGCTATTTTTTTAAATCGCGTTTTGATACCGCGTCCCTGATGTTTATTTTTCAAATGTATCATTGTTGAAATTCCAAATAAAAATTTATTGGTTAAATACTAATTTTATACTATTAATTAGACTTATTTTAATTAAAATCCAATAATATATAGAACATATAAACAATAACATTTAAAAACAACATAATTTCTTTATATATAAAGATATTTGTATATCTTTAAATTTTAGGGTATAACGCGTTTCCGAACGTGTTTTCTTTGAGGTCGAATTCCTAAATCGAATATGTGTTTGTTTTTTTTCACTCCCTTTTTTATATGCATGTGAAAGAGATAGAGCACAGTAAAATTCGAATGTTTCAAATTTATGGCTGAACAATGTCAATTCGTGGCACTGAATATTGAAAAATTAAAAAGTTACTTTGCCTCACGCTCGAATCAAAATCGCGTTTTGTTCACTGTTGTCTCGCAGCAAAAGCGGCATGTTTGAGCTGCTGTGGTGAAAAAGATCTTTTTACAAACAACGTTTAAAAAACTAATCATTTGACAAACTTTCATTTCGCAAACATATTACTTTAAAAACAATCATTTGACATAATACAGGTTTCGCAAATGTTTTACTTAGAAAATAACTAAAATGTTAAATAATTATTTTAAAAATAATCATTTGACTAAATAATTCGTTTGCCAAATTGGTGATTGTACAAAAAGTTAGAAGATAAATTATTAGTTTTTAAAAATAACTAATTTCTAACCAATGCCTACGCGAAATTTTGAAAATATTTAATTGCATGGTTGCAATTTTCATCTTGGACAGATTATTTATAGGCAAGTAATAATTTTGTATTAATACTAATTCCATATTATAACTTAAGTCTTTTAAAAAAGTACATTCTGCCTGAATTAAGTGAAATAAGTAGAATTCGGTACTGGCGTTGTGGTCGCAGTTCTAACCTAACCTAACCAGCCATTGTTTCAGTTGACTCTACACAAAGATTGTTGTATTAACGTAGATTTTGGTTGGTAAAATATTTACCAAGCAATGCATTTTGTTAAATGTTATTTATGCTTTACGTTGTTTTTCCAAATAACATGTTTAAAAAATAATCAATTTGTAAAATAATGTTTTAGCATAATAACTTTTTTATAGTAAATATATTGTCTAGAATGAGTAGTTTATTAAACAATAGTTTGTAAAATAATAAATTTATCAAGTATAATTTTGTCAAACGTTATTTGTGAAATGAAAATTTTTCATATTTTGTTTTTTGTCAAATGATTGGACACCGGAACCATACTATGCAGAGAACAGCACTGTAAAAGAAGGAAAACTTTATTATTATTATTTTTATTTTATTTTTTAATTTAAAGGAAAACTTGATACAAACACTATACCAACCCGTTTGGCCAGCGTGGTATAGTAGGCCAATTCCTCCTTTCAAAGGAGAGGCCTAGTCCAGCAGTGGCATATTAAAGGCTGATGATGACTCGGTAAACAAAAGCGTCGAAGGCTTTTAAGCGATTATACAAGTTTGATGATCCCAAAGAGGCCATCCACAGACAAACTATAGTCTCATTACTCGCCGAAGAAAATACTTAACATCGCTCGCGAAGGTATCATCATCATTATAAAGACAATAGTATTGTCAACCCAAGTCATTCTTCGCTACCAAAAGTGTAATTTTGTAAATGATGGTGAATAACCACTGGGTTGATCGTATAATGTAAAGCTGGTTTCCCACTGGTTTTGGTAACCGACACACGGTGCGTATTCGACTTTTGAAGTCACTCAACTCGCGGTGTAACTTTATAGGTGTGGTGCGCGTCCATCCGCAAAACTACGCGCCGTGGGAAGCCAGCTTAAGATGTCTACCTGACCGAAGAGCCCGGAAGGGATGTCCAAAATGATATGTAATTAACTCCGTAATAGCCCGGTTTCGTCCCATTGTAACATAAATTTTAAGGATTTTAGGGTGTGATTTAATTTTTTATTGTTTTTTTACGTCAGTATTGCCACTTCCTATGTCGGTAGAAAAAGTAGTAAAACGAATAAAAGTTTAAAATCGTAATTTAGGCGACTGTTACCACCATCTAGATTTTTATAAGGTAAATTTTAAAGAAGGTTTATTAGAATATATTATATATTATTATATTAGAATATACCGGACTAGCCGTTTCCCGCGGTTTCACCCGCGTCCTGAGGGAACTACTTCGCGTACCCGAAAAACCCAAATATCTTACGTACCCCTATTTCTCCTAAAATAAAATATAGCCTATGTTACTCGCAGATAATGTGGCTTTCGAATGGTGAAAGAATTTTTAAAATCGGTCCAGTAGTTTTTGAATTTATCCATTACAAACAAATTATACGAATTTTTCCTCTTTATAATATTAGTGTAGATGATCGTAAGCGAGATGGTAATTGTTTTATTTTTTATTGTTTTTTTTTGACGTCAGTAGGTATTGGCAGTTCCTGTGCCAGTAGAAAAGTTTTTTTTTAATTAGGTATATTAAAGTCGTAATTTTGACGACTTTTAACTACGTCTAGATTTTTATAGGGTCAATTCTAAAGTAGCTATCTATTCTTAACTAACTTAAGTTTATTCGTTAGAATTTATTTCTGCCTATAAGTAGGTAGTTACCTACTTCTGATCTTGTTATGCCTGTCCCGAAAGGGCGCCAATGTCAATAAATACCTATGATCAAGACCATTAATAAATCATCATCATCATCATCGTCAGCCTTTTAGCAGTCCACTGCTGGACTAGGCCTCTCCTGTGAAAGGAGGAATTGGCCTACTATACCACGCTGGCCAAACGGGTTGGTATAGGGTTTGTATCAACTTTTCCTTCTCTTACAGTGCTGTTCTCTGCAATAATAATATGCTCTCTCTGTCGGCTCTTACGTCACCCATGGGATGATATGGGGTGGTGACATTCCGTATTCTTAATCCGTCACCACACGGACATCAATAAATCATCAAAAACCAGAAAACACATTTAAAATCAATCCTTAATAATCCCAGTACAACAGAATCAACTAACCGCTGAATTCAAGTTGCGATATATCCATTTTTTGGAGATCTTTTTTTTATGGACTCACGCCTGTATCCCCGAAGGGGTAGGCAGAGGCGTAATATTACACCCACATTTCGCCACGAACTTTTTTTTTAGGTCCCACGTAAAAGGGGTGAGCCTATTGCCGTACCAGGCACACTACCAGACTCCGTGCTGCTATTGAGAATTTCCTAACGGAAAAACCCAATAACACTTTGCCCGACCCGGGAATCGAACCCGAGACCTCCCAATCCCACGCGCACATTTATGTCGCGAGACCAACGAGATCCGAGTACATATTATGATTATGACATACAAAATATTTCCAATATCTACCTCAATTCTCCAAATCCGTGTATAGATTGAATATTGAAACCGGTCTTATTGCCATACTAATTATGGTCATATACAACATCTACCACCATTGAGCCCAGCCCAAGGTTCGGTAACACACAATTAAACACACCGATTTCTAAACGAGTTCCCATTGTTCGGGAATAGACGTCCGGCTCTGATAATGAGTGACCATTACTTCTACCGGAGTAGTGAAGATGAAGTGACATGGCAGGCGTGTCACATTTATGGGCAGTGTAGCATAGTTGGTATTGTTAAGCATAGATAGAGTACTTAACTATTTATGGTAAGGTACAAACAATTCATTAGTTTCAAATTATAACCACATATAGAGATGAGTAGATTTTTAAGCACTAGGAGATTGTCCTCTAACGCAATGACTTTTACAATCACCCAAATTGAAATAGGTACACAAATATCACCCAAATTCAAACCAGCAATGTGTGGATGTCACTAACGGCCATTTTTAATATTCGAATTATAGATAGATCTGTAGATTTTTGATTCGTGTTTGACATATTTTGTATGGAGCTTATGTCAAAAACGAATCTAAAATCTACAGATCTATCTATAGTTCGAATATTGAATTCCGTAGTAAGTGTCTTTATCGGCCATTTTCAATATTCGAACTATAGATAGATATATAGATTTTAGATTCGTGTTTGACATATTTTGTATGGAGCTTATGTCAAAAACTATCAAAAACGAATCTAAAATCTACAGATCTATCTATATTTCGAATATTGAATTCCGTAGTATGTCAAGTGTAGGTACCTATTCGCTTAGAGGCTACTGTGACACAGTCAAAAGCAGATACGTGAAACTTTTAACACTCCTCATTTTGCGTCGCTAATTAAAAAATAGGTACACATAATAGACACATTTGGATACCATAGTTCTCAATTAAATTCAACGCCACCTCCACCAATATTTAGCTTTCTACTCCATGATATTTCTAATATCTCGTGTGTTTCCGTCAACTACGTACTCTGAGAAATTAGTACCAAGTATATCAACTTAATAGTTTTAATTGTTCCACGGAAATTGTTTAATGGACAACATTATTTAGTCCTTTGTGAAGTTTTCATTCAACCTCTGAATATGAAGTGTGGTTTTTGTGTGCCAGTTATACCTATTTTAACTTCATAGTAAAAAAGGATATGTTTGATATGTCTGGTTTCCACATGCAGATAATGTTTTAGCCAACGGGTTGTCGTTGGTTTAAGCTGAGAATAATAGACGTATGAAGTGAACTTTTTAAAAGTTTTGTTTTTGCCGCGCTTTAACTATTTATTCAAATTTTATTTGAATAAGTATGTCACTTATGCATAATTATAAAACAATGATGGTTATTCTGAAGGCTTAGTGCGATCGCATTCTAGTTAGACCGTTATCCTGATTGCATTTCAAGACTTTCGCTTTTTTTTAGTATTACCAGATTTTACAAAATATTTAGCTTGTCCACGGAGCGTCTCGCCGATACTCCATGTTCCATGGCATAGACAAGTCAGTATTTTCAAGTGTCCCCAGTGACTTTCTATAACGACTGTCAAAGATCTCGTGCTCTCCGCGTACGACAGAAATTCGAAAAGTCAGCGCCTAAGTTTGAACCCGATACCCTCTAAGTAGTAATCTGAGGGTCTAGTACGAGTTTGCACTCGATCTTCACGGTGGACGATAGCCACCATAATGCGCCCCCTAGCGGTCTCTTATCGATAGCTACTCTCCGTTAGGGGCGCTTTTAGAAAGTGTATGGAAATTGTTCCCGTCGACTAGGCTATCGTCCACCGTGACGATCGAGTTTAAACTCGTACTAGACCCTCTGTTGGTATCTTCACTAGACTATCATTACCTCCCATTTCCCATAACTTCTTTACTTACCTTATTAATCTTATACCACCAGACCACCCAAACTAGAAAAACTTGATCTCAAATAATAAATAACCAGAAACAGTAAAAATTAAAAGCTCACAATAAATAATAAAGCTCACAGCAGTAACTGTCGGGTTATTGCTTTTGGTAGCTCGTAAAATGGAATAGGATCTTTTTATTTCTAATAATCTCTTTAAATGGCCGTAAAAGTATATTATTTTATATTCTCCCGCGACTTAATCTAGTTGACCTACATATCGTAAGAACTGTTTTAACAACCTTAGATACGGCTGCTGGGATGGTGCAATCGTTGAAGTGGTTAAGGACGCGTTTACAAAATTAGTAGGTACAAAATCGCGTCACTACAGCGACACGGCGGCAACAGTACGTACTACGTACGGTAACTTGCGGATATGTAGTTCAACTAAATAACTTTGAGACTTAGAGTTATTTGTGACATGTATCTATGTGTTATAGGCCTGGCTGTGCGAGTTACGTACAAATAAGTTTCTTATTTTTATATACCTAAATGGACATTATTACTTTATTTTTTCCATTATGTTGATTCAGGATATATTGCGGTATTTAGATATTATTTTGTTTCTTGCGTTGAAATCTGGTAAGATTATGTGGACTGATGGTATACCATCCCATTCAAGTGTTGCGACTGGAACTCATAAAAGAGTAGACCTAGTTATGCCAGGTTGGGGCTCATTGTATTTGTTTTAGTGAGACCCTACCACTGGTGAAGTAACCTTCCAAGGTTATTCGATGAGTCTTACTAGTACTCTTATGTGAGTAGAGCTAGGCATGCCGAGTTTGGGCTCATTTTGTTTGTACATAAGAGACCCTACCACTGGAACTTATGAAGTAACCTTCCAGGGTTATTCGATGACTCTTGCTGGTACTCAAATGTGAGTAGAGCTAGGCATGCCGAGTTTGCTCATTCGCTGCTTCACTGGCTCGCACATAAGAGACCCTACGTCTCTTATGTACAAACAAAATGAGCCCAAACTCGGCATGCCTAGCTCTACTCACACATGAGTACCAGCAAGAGTCATTGAATAACCCTGGAAGGTTACTTCATAAGTTCCAGTGGTAGGGTCTCTTATGTACAAACAAAATGAGCCCAAACTCGGCATGCCTAGCTCTACTCACATATGAGTACCTACCAGCAAGAGTCATCGAATAACCCTGGAAGGTTACTTCATAAGTTCCAGTGGTAGGGTCTCTTATGTACAAACAAAATGAGCCCAAACTCGGCATGCCTAGCTCTACTCACATATGAGTACCAGCAAGAGTTATCGAATAGCCCTGGAAGGTTACTTCATAAGTTCCAGTGGTAGGGTCTCTTATGTACAAACAAAATGAGCACAAACTCGGCATGCCTAGCTCTACTCACATATGAGTACCAGCAAGAGTCATCGAATAACCCTGGAAGGTTACTTCATAAGTTCCAGTGGTAGGGTCTCTTATGTACAAACAAAATGAGCCCAAACTCGGCATGCCTAGCTGTACTGACATATGAGTACCAGCAAGAGTCATCGAATAACCCTGGAAGGTTACTTCATAAGTTGCAGTGGTAGGGTCTTTTATGTACAAACAAAATGAGCCCAAACTCGGCATGCCTAGCTCTACTCACATATGAGTACCAGCAAGAGTCATCGAATAGCCCTGGAAGGTTACTTCATAAGTTCCAGTGGTAGGGTCTCTTATGTACAAACAAAATGAGCCCAAACTCGGCATGCCTAGCTCTACTCACATATGAGTACCAGCAAGAGTCATCGAATAACCCTGGAAGGTTACTTCATAAGTTCCAGTGGTAGGGTCTCTTATGTACAAACAAAATGAGCCCAAACTCGGCATGCCTAGCTCTACTCACATATGAGTACCAGCAAGAGTCATCGAATAACCCTGGAAGGTTACTTCATAAGTTCCAGTGGTAGGGTCACTAATGTACAAACAAAATGAACCCAAACTCGGCATGCCTAGCTGTACTGACATATGAGTACCAGTAAAAGTCATTGAATAACCCTGGAAGGTTACTTCATAAAATGCAGTGGTAGGGTCTCTTATGTACAAACAAAATGAGCCCAAACTCGGCATGCCTAGCTCTACTCACACATGAGTACCAGCAAGAGTCATTGAATAACCCTGGAAGGTTACTTCATAAGTTCCAGTGGTAGGGTCTCTTATGTACAAACAAAATGAGCCCAAACTCGGCATGCCTAGCTCTACTCACATATGAGTACCAGCAAGAGTCATTGAATAACCCTGGAAGGTTACTTCATAAGTTCCAGTGGTAGGGTCTCACCAAAACAAATAAAATGAGCCCCAACCTGGCATAACTAGGTCTACTCTTTTATGAGTTCCAGTCGCAACACTTGAACGGGATGGTATACCATCAGTCCAGATAATCTTACCAGATTTCAACGCAAGAAACAAAATAATATCTAAATACCGAAATATATCCTGACTCAACATAACGGAGAAAATAAAGTAATAATGTCCATTTATACAAAAGAAATTTACTTGTACGTAATTCGCACAGAATACGAGAAGTATCAAATTGATTTTAGCGAATATTTTGTATTCGTATATTGCTTTTTTCGTCTTCGGGCTGCAGCGACAAGCGACATAGAGTCCACTCCCGACGGCGCTCAAGCGCAGACTGAGATCTCATTGCAGAATTTGGATATATAAATCAAGAAAGTGGCTAAATAAAACGAACCTTATTGCCACACATTAAGACACACGTATGCGAGCAAAATAGAAGAAAAATGTAAGATGATTTTTTGCTTTTTTTGAGTCAATTTACAATATTTTGAAAAAAAAATATCTAATTGTTTTTGAGTTGACTATATTTACTACCCTATTCTTTCTTTGAAAATCTAAATAAATGTAAAAATAGAGAGAAAATTGTACCCAAAAATAGCAGTATATGCCTATTTTTGATTTAAGAGGCCGTTTCGAATCGATTTTACATTAATATTAATTAAATATTTTTTATTTATTTTCAAATTGATTTATAGATAAAAAAGTAATCAATTTATCGTAATCATTAGTTTTATTAGTTATTATCTAAAATTGTCGTAAAATGTACCGGAAATATGTGGTTTTTTGATACAAGCGTAAACGCGTCCCTTGCCGCTGTTTTTAACCGACTTCAAACAAAAAAAAGGAGGAGGTTCTCAATTCGGCCGGTATATATTTGTACACCGATTTCGCCGAGGTCTCTGAACCGATTTACGTGATTCTTTTTTGTTTGATGCGGAATAACTACTGGGCCTACATGAATCAAATTTTTATGGGACCAATTCGAAACTATTCCGCAGATTTTATCTGATAAGTAGGTATGTGTTTGAAGTTTGAAATTACACAAGTCAAACGTTTATGAAACATTTATGTGTTAATGAGCTAGGGTTCTCGTCCCAGTTTGACAATATCCATATTTTTTTCTAGCGCCCTTAGCGTAGGGCTGCCATCGGTCCGGAATTCCGCGGATTTGGTCCGGGGGAAGTCCAGCAGGGGTTTCTGAAAAGTGTCTGGAGAAGATACAATACTTTTTAGAGGTGTCCGGGGAAAAACCATAATTCGCCCAAATTGCCGGGATTTTTGCCATGTTTATTCGTCGTCGGCAATTTAGGCGATGGCAGCCCTAGACTAGCGGATAGTAACAGTCAGTAGAAGACTTTCTCGACGCTCTAAATATGGGACCTAGGGGCCCTATTATAATTTATAATAGTCAGTCACAGAAACAACAGAAAGTTATACTTTCACGTCTCTGAAAGCACATAACGACGTAGTTCCGGCTGTCTCATAAAACCTTATTATTATCTACAATTACCGATATTATTTGTCATGACTTAAAACAGGTTTACAATACATCATAAAATACTAATACCAGTACACAGATTTAAGACTCAGATGGAGCGTATTCGTCCGACTAAGTGAGGCACGTTGACGGCTATGTGTGCGTGACATTTGGCGACTGGCACTGTACGGACACGCGCGCCTATGTGTGTGTAAAGTTGCCAGATTATGAATAATCTCCCACTACCTTGTATATAGTTTTTGCAAACGGATATAAAAATATTACATATTTTATATTCGTTTGCGGTTTTGAAGAATTTACCATGGATTTAATTAATGCTTTTAATATGTAATGCTGTTATGAAAATGATTCAAATAAAAGAAACCATTAATGTATGCTTTTATAAATACATTTCTTAAATGTAGGTACTGAGTAAAGTTTTAACTAATTTTATTCGTAAATTGAGAAATAAATAGATTATGTTTTGTGATTAATACCCTCGATCCAGAAGAAATACTTATATAATACCAACTACATATATTTACGAATACCAATCATGGGATTCAGATCTTAGATCGGCGAATATGTTGTTTATTTTTTGTTTAGATATATATATTCTCAGTATAGTATCTGGAAATGTTTGGTTAATTGCAATAGGCTTGCGTCCTAAATATTAATTAGCTATAAACATTTTATCATGCACACAATAAATTATGAATATTATGATTCATAAATCAAAACAAAAAAAAATTGTAATTAAAAATTAATAATGGCTTCAATCAATGATTTCTGTTTCTGTACTTAGGTAATGTACACACGGCGCCAAGTCAAGCTAAACAGTTGCAGTACGATTTTGATACTTATTCCCTACGCCATAAGAACGGTACAAAGGTCAAAGTGTATAAAGCTTGACGAGAAGCCATGTGTACACGAATATTTGGATTGTTTGGGGATCGAACTCAAAACAATGTATATACTAATGGAAATTCTATTACAATATTTTATAAGAAGAAAGATAATCTACAATATAATTTTACATTACGTTAATGTATTTTTCATTAACATGACCATCATTATTACATAATCAATTGACAAGTGCATTTTCCCTAATTCAGGGAGAACGGCGTCGACGTAAACTGGCAACACTTACATATTTTCTGCAGAAATACGAATGATATCGAAATAATATTATAAAACAGTCAAATAATCCATAGTTATCTGTAAAAATATATTACCTTCTTCCCGTTTTTGCTTTTGGAAACAACTTTTACAATGTTTAAAAACGCAAGACGGCATTTTATGAATTTAAAAGCTTGATTGATCGTGGCGTGTGAACTGTGCGATGCTTCGCAGCGCACTGAGCCGAGTTTGTATTCGCTTTTCAATTTTGTATTTGCTTTAGTGGCCTCACGCAAGTGTTCCGCGCGCTCTGTCTGCCTTTTGTTCTGTAGTCTTAGTACCAGTACTTATTGGCACAATAGCTGTAATTAGTGGCTACAAATAGACAGAGCACGCCATCTTGCGGGTGGGCGCGTAAATTAGACGCCTACTAGCGCCGATGGGCATAGGAAATAATGTATTCAGCCACACCAATATAATTTATCAAGTTTAATAAATGTTATTAATATAATTTATTTACTAAATACGTGTTATCGCTACACTTGAATTCTAAATTCGGTTGCCTTATACAAAATCTCAGGTTTTTCAAGGGATCTATCAGTCCAGGGTTTGTCATAGTGACTTGTCGATTGTTCCTGTTGGCAAGTCACTAATCACCGTGAACACCGAGTTCAAACTCGAACCAGACCCCCGATATAAAAGTGCTTCTCTCGCAGCTCCTATGATGATTAACGACAATAATAATAATAAGTAAAAAATAAAATAAATAAATTATACTTATGTACCTACCTACTGCCGCAACATTCCAATAATTATATTACAATCATAAATATGATATAGGTATTGATATAACCAGCAATATTAGTTGTAAATTATCTTGACGGCTACCTCTTTTTCAGGTGATTACCTAAAAGACAAGTATGAAGGCGCGACGGAGGTGAAAGTGTCTCGCCGCGGCAAGCTTCGACTCAGCAACCCTCGGTACACGCTTCCCACGGCTCAAGACCTCGTCTACTTAGAAGACTCTCCTAACTACTGCGTCAAGAACGAATCTTTGGTAATATAAAACAGATATGCATATTAAACATGTGCCTGACAAGTATTTGGCTGAATTCCAGTGTAATGAATTTAGGCACAAGGCACCTCAATTCGGTCAGCATTCTGCGATTAACTTACTTACTTCAACTAGTAGAAAGAGCTGCTCTTGCAGCAAGCTGTGTATGTGTGTGTAGATTTATTTATAGAATTAAAATCTAGGGTCTAAGATCCCGATCCTTGAGTACACTGGATTTGACAACTCATCATCATCATCATTGATGATGATGAGTTGTACTGTATATAATCTGTCCCACTGCTAGGCACAGGCCTCTTCTCACTATGAGACGGGTAAGGCCATTGTCCACCACGCTGGCCAAGTGCAGGTTGGCAGACCTCACATGTCTTTCGAGAACATTATGGAGAACTCTCAGACATGCAGTTTTCCTCGCGATGTTTTCCTTCACCGATTACAAAGCAATAATTAACCATTTAATACGCACATAACTTCGAAAAGTCATTGGTGCGCGCCGTGAATTCGAACCCTAGATTCTCTGAGTAGGAGTCCGTCAGTCTCTCCACTTGGCTATCGGCTTACTCCGACGACTAAGAGAGATGACAACTTATATCATGATAAAATTAAATTTCTGATGCAGGGTTCCCTTGGGACAACAGGGCGAGAATGTAACAGGACATCATCAGGCATGGACGGCTGCGCACTTATGTGCTGCGGCCGAGGTTACAACACTAGACGTCAGATCATCAAAGAACGCTGCGGCTGCAAGTTCCACTGGTGCTGTCGAGTCGAATGCAACACATGCGTCAGAACGACTGAAGTGTACACTTGTAAATAGTTATATCTCGCTCACACTTATGTAATAACTTATCATCTATCTCTCTATTTATAACAATTTATTATTAAAGTAATTGTCTAGCGAATTTTATCTTCATGCGTGCGTGGCAGAATTATTTGCTGGCAACATTACGCCCAAGCAAAAGTGAGGTTAATTAGTGGTTTACTAGTTTTAGATTTGATTAAGAGGTGGCACTAATGTTTTATGGAGACGCTCGTAAAGCTACGTTCACACTTACAGCGGGTGGGCTAGCAAAAAATTATGCGAACTAAAAAATAAATCAAAGTATCGAGCGTGAAACACTCACAATGTTTACTAATCGCTAGTCACTTGCACTCGCACTAATCAATGTGCAAATGAGCCTTTAAACTATAGTTGTGTATTTTGGTGTGTGGTTTGCTTTTCCCTGGTCGTGTTGAAATTACCAAAATTACAATTTGCTCATTAATCGTTTTCTCACAATACATAGGTACCCGTTTTTTTTTTCTAATGAGAATTTAATAACCATCAACCTGTTTTATCAATGTTACTTTGATTAGTGCGAGTCCAGGTGCGTAGTAATTAGCGTATCAGATAGATAGATGGGTAATTTAATGGTCAATGTAGGAGCGCATTAGGTATTAGGTTGTTGTGACTTTGTGTACTTATTTATTTTTTATTTATTTTTATTTATGAAATATTTTGTCATCAATCTACCTTTGATATTATAATGTTATTATAATAATTATCTGTGTAATACATTGAATCTATTCATACTATTATGTAGGTAGGTACTTAACTTTATCTGTGATTAAAGTAAGTAATGTTTAAAAGTTAAAATCTTATTGTTTTCTCTTTATAACATTTTAGAGGGTTTTTATAGAGATTATTGGCTATGACATGTTTGTGATTAATTATCGTTTAATATTATTAGCTAGGTACCTACTAAGCATATTTTAAAAATGCACTTGTATTTCTAAGAACGGTTTTTTCAAGAGCAAGACGAACGTTTTGATCCTTAAAAATTAGAAATAGACTGAGAATTAAATTGAAATCTGACAAGATCCGAAAGAGATTGTCTATGTGTTGATGTCTCTTTCCAGAACTCTGAAAAATATGGAACAAAGAGAGACGGCTTGTCCTTAATGATCATTTCTGTGACATCATCACGTACGTACTTAGCCTTTTTTTCTGTCTCTGCATATGAATGTTTTTGAGAAGAAAGAGATCTCATTTTAAAACTAGAACCTAAGTATATTAAAAGTATTTTGTAAGAAAATACTTATTGTATAAAGTAATGTTACATTCAATTTGTTACAATAAGTAGTACTTAACTCTCAGTATTTGAATATTAGTGGTAAGTACCATTTCTATGTCCTTGCAATCTTCAACCTTGATCCAGTAGCCCCGGAATGGGACTGGCACAACTTGTGCCACTCTCATTCTGGGCTATTATCATTTCTTTATGTTGTATAATATAAAAATATCAATATATTACAGTCCATGCTTAATAATATCTACAGCTGTTATTAACGCTAACACTACTACCACTAACGCTACCACGCTATGTAACGAGGCCGTAACGGTTTATTTTATTTATGTAGTCTTGAGTGGTTAATCAGTATTCCTGGAGGGGTGGGCAGAGATAAAAATTCATGGCGAAATAAAGATGTAATATTACACATATTACATCTTCATTTCGCCATGAATTTTTATTTAATTTAGTTTCTAACTGGAAAATATCGTAAAAAGTGATGAAAAATTTGTTCAGTAGTTCAAACGATTTCCGTTTTTACAATATTAGTATAACTAGACTTAAGTAAGCGCTATTCTTCTAATATTTAAATTAACGTAGGTTTGTAACTAGATACTAATTAATTATGTGTCATTAACTTAACCGCGAAATACTCATTATTAAATAATTAAATATTTGTAAATAGAATAGTTAAGACTCTGTTTAAATATACACATAATTAAATATCTGGCCTTTTATTTATTTGATTTACCAGAGAAAAGCGATCGTGTGACACCAGAAAACGAGTAGATATCACAAAAAAGACCAGCACCAACTGTCTAATCTAAAAGTATCTGTAAGTAAGTAAGATAGTAATTCACGTCAGTCATTCATGGCTATTATATAAAAAAATCAACAATGGTTGAGTTTTTATTTGCAGTTCATATTTATATCTTAAAAGAGTCCACAGCTGGAGGACAGCCTTTCCTAATTTGCTTCCCAATAGTATGTAAGTCAATAGGCGGATTGCTTTTTTGTATCGCGGTTGAAAACGATCTCTCATCACCAGAGTTATTTGCTGAAGAGCGAGTATGTGAGACGACCGAACGTTCAGCCAACGCACTTAAAACCACCACGGTCATAGGCGTATATAGCAAAGCGGGGCGGGTGATCCGCGCCCGCCCTAGTATAGCCTTATACCTCAGAATGTTGGTTTTCGATATTTCCGATTCGAAATTCTAGGCTGGACACCTCAGAAACTTCACACCATTTTCTTTTTCTATTTACATCATTCTCTTATAAAGACCCATACCCACTCTGAAAAATAACCCTAGATACGCGAATGACCACGGTGTCTTCGATCTCCCACAATAGCGGCCACGAGAATCCACCACAGTGGGGCATTGCATGCGCATTTGCATTTTGTAGCCAAAAATGAAACATCTCGGCATCTCCTTTCCTCACAAATGTTGTAAGAAAGTTGTCATTCTTCTCTCTGAGTATACCTATGTGTTCTGTTGTAGCTCCCCGTAATGCTGGGGCCACACTACCGGATAACGTCAATGCCTGCTAGCGCGATAATTATTGCGATCATTTTTAACGCGCTAAAGTAGGTGGCTACACTTGAAATGTCAACGTGAATCCCCATCATTGACCATAAAAACGCCAAACGGCAATGTTAATGCCGTTGTCAAATTATCGCGTTAAGTCGTGGCTACACCTGCGGTTAACGTACATTATCGCAATAATTAATGGCATTTCTCGTTAGTGTGGCCCCAGCATAACGACTGTAGCTATCACGTATTAGCCCTGTCAGCAGCTCCGTACCTCTGAAAGCATACCTACCCACTTGAGAAATTAATTTGCACATTTATTAGGTTGATATTCCGACGACTGTGATTCTTTGTTGGCCACAGCTATGTAGCGCCTACATTGACGCTTAGGTAGCAAGCACATTAGTACTGTAGCGGCCAGCTACATAACACCCGCACAACGCCATCTAGCCAATGACGAAAGAACTACCTCGACACGCGCCACCTAAAAACGCGGGAAAAATTCAAAAAATCCTGAACCGCAATATCAACTTTCGCGAGCGACGCGGCATATATACAACTTCCAAAGTATGTCCGTCGGCCTGCAGGCCACCAAGCACGACCACCCAGCTTGGTTAGAGGCTCCTCCCTCTAGTTGGCGGAACACCACACCTTTATCCTCCACAGTAAAAATACTTGTAGAAACTAAAACCCTATTCACACAATGACATATTATCTCAGATGCTCTGTCTGTTCTTTTTGTTCGTCTTATGCATATTATAAAGAATAAAAAATGAAAAGATTTTTATTTATATTACTTATTATGTACGTACCTATATAAAAGGTAGGTAATTAGATATTATAATATTGAAATCGTTTCAGCCCAAATTAATTGTTTAGCTCTAAGAAGTCTTTACTTTTTAATAACATGCATTCAAGTGATTCAAGTTTATAACGTTAAACCATTGTTGTATTTTATATAAAAATAATGAACATTATGGATTTGGTCGTGTATGTTTGAGTGCAAACCTATAATAGCTGACCTACAGTCATATAGTAAGCCTACCACAGACTAATATTGTACTAAGCCTACACTAGCCTTAGATCAAGACTAAGTAAAAAATGTTATAAATGGGTATTTTAGTCTATGGATAGTTTAAATAATCTGTAGCACAGAGTAGTTTAGTTTCATATTTAATCTGTAGTAACCACTAACCAAAGACAAAAGATAGGTAACTCGCGCACCCCCATTTTTGTTGGCAACTGCGAAAATTTGTGAATTTGCTATTTGAAATAGATTTTCAAAATACCTTCTTTCTTCGGGCATTTTCAATGAAAATTGGGATTCTGAATGTTCTAGTTACTGTGTGAACCATACGCAACCATGGGCAAGCCGTCGTCTTACAAGCTTTCTGTTAGTTAAAATTTTCATTACCTACAGTTTTTACACAAATCGCGCAATATTATTTTGTGGTTTTGTTTATTTACAACATTACAAGTATGTACACACTTTTAAATTTTACGCGTGCATGCGTGTTATCTTCAGGCTTAAAAAATGCTAACACTTTTGGAGAGCAAGCTTTGGTTTTGGTATATATTGTGAAATTTCAAAACATTGGATTTTGGCCTTGCATCCTTGTTTTTTTACATGTGTGTTCATGTTTGTTCAACTAAACTCGACATTATCGGACTGTATGTATAATAACGTCTTGTATCCATCCAAAATGTACTTTGTATTCATAAAAAAGGTTTTGTTTTTATGTTCATGTTATAACCTTTTTTTTCAAATTGGCTTCATGCATGGTCCATAACTCTACATTAATTGCCCATCAACCTAATCCATCAAACACAGCACCTTTTGTTTAACTTTAATTTGTTTGTGTACAAACAAAAAACAATGTCTCCATACCATTATGTGTAATATAAGTACTATTGTACAATAAGTTGTATTCTTTATCTATTAATATACTGATGTTGTAATCCTACCTTGCACTCCATGCTTTAGATCTTGGTGATAATATAGACCTAGAGCATAGATCCAAGGTGTCTTTAAATTACCAGTTACAGCATAATATTATTGTTTGAAGCATCTTCCCTTTGCAAAAAAAATGTATATGAGCCAGCAGATTATTTTGTTAACCAGTGTTCACGGTCAAAGGTTTTGTGATATTTTAGACTACTTACTCCCCATAATAAATACCTTTTTGGAATAAACAATAACATGACAGAGAAAAAAAATTGAGCCTGGAGTGTTCTCACTATTGAGTTGTTTGTTTGAATAGAAAAAAAGTCCTAAGCAAATCCCCAAGAAATGTGTGTTCAATAGTTATTTTTTTGGTGCTGAAAATCATAATTGTCACAAAAAAGTCCTAACACTTGGGCCATTTTTTATGCCATGCAGCTGTGTGGCTGCATATTGGTTGGTATAGTTTAATTTAGGTCTGAATGTAATCTTGGTTTCAAGGTTTTCTGTTTTCACTATTGTTAAGAATCCTATAGTTATTTATTACTGTACATGTATGTAAATAGTGTAATATATTCTTTCCTAACTGGACAGATGATTGCCTTTAAGGTGTAAGTCTTGTACTGGGATAATGCACAGGATTCTGGACCAAAATGATGATGTAGGTAGATAGCAGGCCAGTATCAGTACTCGCAGAGAACTAAGGAAGATACTAGACAGTACTTGCTAAAGATAATGAATATCGCTACACCAACAAGTCCTAAATTAAGAAGATGTCCATAGTGTGTAAGATCAGTAATAATTTTTTTTCCAAATTTCAGAAAAAGTCTGACCACTCTTTAATTTCAAATCAAAGCTATCAGAAAATACAAGCTCCGATGAGCACTCAAAAAATGGACATGATCAAAAGGAAAAAACACATCAAAACCAGAAATAAAATCAAGAACTTATTCAACAAAATGAAGAGACAAAGTGAGGGTTCTTTTAATAATTCTCATGAGGTGACCGTTATATCAATTAATAATACAACTTGTGAAAATAATAATGATCAGTCAACACCGGTAGCAGGACAGAAACGGAAACTTTCTTCTACTTCAATTGAATCAATAAAACGGAGGAAAAGCGACAGCAGTTTGATCCTCATTGAAGATGACTTATCTACAAACAACAAACATTGTCCCGTTGCTACACCACCCAGGAAGAAAACTAATATAAACTGCTCAACACCAATCGATAACAGTGATCGTCAAACATTACAAGATCTGATTATAGACAATTTCTCAGTATCAAAAAGTACACAGAAAGTCAATAATGATATTATAAATTTAACGAAAGAAATAAATAGGGATTCGTACTTAACTATAGATTTAACCACTGACAGTGAAGCAAATAAAACAAATAATGTTATTATAGATGTGGATAAAACATTGGAAGGAATTGAAACACAGACACCAGATTGCACATTCATTTCAATTTCAAATGCCAGCTTATCTATGAGTGGAGATTCTGAAGTAACGGTTCTTCGAAATAAGATAAGTAAAAAAGATAAAGAATTAAATAAATTCACAAGAGGAATATCTAAATTAAATGCTTCAGAGAAAGGAAAACTATTACAAACAATTGCGCAAAGCATTTTTAATGGTTGTAAAATATCAAGTGATGTTAAAAACAGCTTGACTAAAGTTAAGGTATGTTTGTTTGTCTATCCTAGCAGATAAATATTATATAAATTTACTATTATGCTGATATAGCCAGAAGGATCTTCAAAACGACCAATATCCTTAACATATCTCCAAGAAATGGCACAACAAATAATTGTAATATCATTTCAATGTGCATATAACTTCAATAATACAGAGATGCAAGATTTTCAAGTATGATAAGTAATTATAACTGTACTAGAGGACGCCAGCAGCTACGCCTGCGTTTTATTTTTATTTAGCCGTTTGGTCGATCCCGTGGGAATTTCGGGAAATCCCTTCTTAGTGCACCCCTACGGTCCCCATATATGCCAAATTTCAGCTTCCTGCGCCCAATAGTTTCGGCTGTAACGTGTCTGTCAGTCAGTCAGTAACGCAAGGATTTTATATATTAAGATTTTTCGTATATTGTATGTAATTACTTTGTTATAAAAACATTGGTAATTAATTGGGGCACAAATGTCTTATTATTTATGTCTTACAAGAATATTTAAAATACTTCCAGACTTCTCAATCACAAGCAACAGAGACAGTGCAAGACACTTTCATCAAAGAAGTCATACTCGGAGAAACAAAATCGCGGAATAGCATTGGCAGCAATATTTACCACCCAAGTAAAGATGTTACGAACAAGAAAGGTCTCAGAATGATAGTTATAGATGGAAGCAATGTTGCAATGGAGTAAGTGTAGTATATTTTTTAGAGACAAGTACACAAGAACTACATAATATTTCCTCAACATCACAAACATTAAACTAATGGACACAAAATCACCTACATGTGTGTAAATCAATCAGACACAACAACATTTTGAGCCATTGGTTTTATCCTGAAATATAAATCAAACACGTTGTGTGAAGAATTTTAGAATTTCAACTATCTACGCAGTCATTGGTCCTCTTTATAAACTGGATTTATAGAACAATGTGACTTAAAAATCGCATGAATCATCATCATCATTGTCCTCGCCATCCAAGACACACACCTTGAAGCCTGGGGTCCGCTTACTAGTCTAACCAGATACATACATAGACTCACGCCTGTTGCCCGGAGGGGTAGGCAGAGACTACGGAACGCCATTTGCAACGATCCTGACATATCTCTCTTGCTTCATTCACTCCCATCAGATTCCTCATGCATGCTCTTCTGTTCAGGGTACTTCTAACGTGTTTTAAGGATGTCTCCAATCTGGTCAGAGAACGTCCGCCTAGGTCTTCCCCTTTGTCCTGTCCCATCCACACTTGCCTTATATATCTGCTTCGTCAGTCTTTTGTCATCCATCCTCTCCACGTGCCCAAACCACCTTAGAATACCTTTCTCGATGCTTGTCACTACATCGTCTTTTACCCCACAACACTCATCACACAATTCTTTACTCTGTCAGTCAAAGACACACCACACATACTTCTCAGTCTTCTCATTTCTACAGCATTTATTCTACTTTCATGACTCTTCTGCCATACCCAACTTTCACTACCATACATAAGTGTAGGTACCAACACCCCTCTATGCACAGCCAAACGTGCCTTTTTGGATACGTTAGGACTGTTCATAAAAGCTTTCAAAGCTCCATTCACGTCACGGCAGTCTAACCAGATATGACTGAATATCAGCGTTTCCACAAAGCGACAGCGGTCTGACCTCTGCAACCCAAATGGATACCAATATTTCATGGTTTAGACCGGTATCAGTTTATTTAACGTTACTGACTCCCCGTAACGACTTTCAAAGTTCATGACAGCCAGCCAAACCAGCCAATTATTTGTTCAGATAAGTATACATCATCATCATCAGTCCTGTATTATGAATCATGAATCGCATCATGTGAAGGGTAAGGACATAGTCCACCACATACGTAGGCAGACTTCACATGTCTTTCAAAAACATTGTGGAGAACTCTGACATGCATGTTTCCTCACAATGTTTTAATTCACTGTACATTTTTATTAATTTCAGGCATACCAAAGGCACAATGTTCTCGGTCAAAGGGTTAAAAATATGCATTGACTACTTCGTGAGGCGAGGGCATGTTGTGAAGGCTTTCGTTCCTAGGTTCAGGTAATAAACTGAAGCTTATTTAGTGTGTAGTACTTACTGGTTTACGTCTTAGAATAATAACAGACTTTTTTTGCAATTATTAGTTTTGAACACACAAAACAACACAACCTGCAGGGTTAGTGAGACTTTTGCCATTGTACGACTCATATTACTTGTCGTTTACTCTACGTTTTTTTTATGTAATAGGAGTTTAATAAGCAGATGGATCGTATTACCTATTACCATCGCCCATGGACACCCAACTAGAGGAATCACAAATGCAATAGTTTGATACGGTTCAGTTACGTCAATATTGTGTAAGAGAGTAGTTCTTTCCCTAGTCGACCTGGCACATTTAAACTAAAATTTGCTTGGCTCTACTACCTTTAAAGGCGTATAATACTTATAAACTTTGACCGCTTTGTCTCCAAAACATGTGTGTATGTCGTCAAAGCGCCTGCAAAATTATTCACTGCAATTTTGTCATATGCCATTGCGAGCTAACCTATACAAATAAGACTTTTGGCACCTCTTTTGGCCACTCACACGAGAAAAGAATAGATAATAATAATATTCTACCATGTCCCAAACTGAACAGCGTGCAGCGGTTGTATTACGGGTACTAGGGAAAAATATACATACCTACTTAGATACCTACTTTTTTTTGTAAATACATAGGTACATCGCCTCTTTGCGAGAACAACCTCACATCTCGTAAAACCTTAATTTAGACCACTATACACCGTCAGTACTGACGGAGTATATCCGTTAACCGAGTCGTGAACTGAATCCGGTAGTATATATCCCGTAGAAATAGTAAAAAGTAATGATACTTACCACGAAAGTTTAAATTACGTTATTACGAGATGTCACGTTGTTCTCGCAAAGAGGCGACATATACACTAGATGAGCCCGCGGTTACACTCGCATTATTTAAGGCTACTGCTCCGCTCCCGTGATGTTACATAGCCTTATAGCCTTCCTCGATAAATGGGCTATCTAACACTGAAATATTTTTTAAAGCAAACAAATAAACAATCAAACAAACAAACTGTACAACCTTATATATTAGTATTAGATATAAACGCCCAGACCAAGACAAACATCCATGTTCGCAAACTCAACTGTTTAACGAGAATCGGACCAACGACCTCCGGCGGCAGTCGTTTACACGCTCGCTATGCCCGGTTTGTCATATTATTTGACTAACTGATTGTATATTGTATAATATTGTTTCACAGGTGCAAATACGGCAAGAGCAGTGATCCGAAACTATTGGATCAGATGGAGAGACAGGGTCTAGTCGTTTACACGCCGTCCAGAGAAATACAGGGCCGTATATGTGTTTCTTACGACGATAGGTACGTATTTATTAACAGATTTGTCTGCCAAGCGATTTACACCACTGAAGGCTCAGGTTGAGGCTCAAAGTTAGTATGGAAGTTTTCGAATTAGGTACAATATCGATGCATTTACCCCGCCAAAATGTTCTTTAGATGCTCTATGACATGATGTGCATGCTAAAGATACCTACTTATCCATGGGGGATAAATAGGTCTTTCTAGCATTGCACGCGCGCGCTTTTAATTGCGGTTTAAAAAAAGTAAAAACTTAAAAAAATCGTTTCCTAGGTATTATTTTTGGTTAGTATGACTTGGCATGATGTCCACAACGAGTAGACTTCGGCTTTGTGATGGGTCTTGTGACACCCTGTATAGTAATGTCTAGTGCCCATCCAGGAATTTTGGCTACCGTTTTCGAAATTGTAGGCTTGCATAATGGAGGTAGTCGTGCGAAAGATTTTAAATTGCAAAAAAAAAGAAAATTAATCGAGCGTGTCAGATTTCCTAAGGGGATGTTAAGTGAACCTAAAAACAGGCTCTCATTTAAATAATCTGAGCATTTGGGTGTGACGCAAACTCGTGGTCACTATTAGAACATGCAAAAAGAATTCGCCATTTTGAGATACTCAAGCGCGTCAGATTAAGATGTATGTATATGCTTCATCCTAACGTCCTGGACGTGCTTTCTCATAATCTGACGATTATTTCGAGAAATTAGTGCAACAGTTTTTTTTAGGTTTTGAAAATCTATCCCCCACCAATGACAAGATAAACATTATTTACATTTTTATAATTTTATCATCTCAGCTTTGCAACCCAATAGGTCTCAATGACGCTCGAGTAAATCCCAATTTAGCATTGTGGGCTCCCCTACTAATTCTAGAAAATAAGACACGCCAATGCATGCCATGGAGGTTCAATTCAGTAGCGCGGGACACTATGTACAATGTTCCGTAACCGAAATTTAGTCTTTGTTTTGTATTGAGACCTTTTTAATTGTGTCATCATCATCATCAGCCCTGTATATAAACTGTCCCATTGCTGGGCACGGGCCTCTTCTCACTATGAGAAGGGTAAGGCCCTCGTCCACCATCGTGCAGGTGGCAGACTTCACATGTCTTTCGAGAACATTATGGAGAACTCTCAGACATGCACATTTCCTCACGATGTTTAATTGTGTATATACAACATATTTACAATAGAGACTAAATTAGTCTACTGTTTGGCATAGGCCTGTCTATATTTGTGTCACAATAACATTGCAATAGGAGGCTTTGTATAGGAGCTATATTTCGAGTTGGCCCACTCTTCCACAAGACACTATTTGCTTTGTGTTTTTTCCTTAGTCTTAAGACACCTACGAAATGAAATGGGGTAGTGACATTTTGTATTCTTATCTTTTTTTTTTATAGACTCACGCCTGTATCCCCGAAGGGATAGGCAGAGGTGTAATATTACACCCACATTTCACCATGAATTTTTATGTCCCACGTAATAGGGGGCAAGCCTATTGCCGTTCCGGGCACGTTACTAGACTCCGTGCTGTTACTGAGAATTTCCTAACAGACAAACCCAATAACACTGCCTGACCCGGGAATCGAACCCGAGACCTAGCAATCCCACGCGCACATTTGTGCCGCGAGACCAACGAGGCAGTCTATTCTTAATCTGTCATTATTTATTTTCATTCTAGGTACATAGTCCAATGCGCAGCCGAATTCGATGGAGTCATAGTGACCGGAGACAATTATAGAGATTTACTGCAAGAAAATCCACGATGGCGGTTTGTCATAGAGAATAGACTACTGCCCTTTACATGGGTAGATGACATGATAATGTTTCCCAAAGATCCTTTAGGAAGAAATGGACCGACATTAGAGGAATTCCTTAGGCATCCAACAAATCCTACGCCAGTGGTGCATATATTATAAAGGGTTTAGAGAAAGACACCAGTGGTGCATATATTATAAAGGGTTTAGAGAAAGACTTAAAAACATGTGCCTAAGACTTAACCTAATGTTCAATTTGTGCAGTGTCAAATTCGTATAGATTTGGAGAAAGACATAAAAATGTGTGCCTAAAGTGTTTGTTCAATTTGTGCAGTGTCAAATTCGGTTCTGTATAAATGCAAATTTTTATAAAAGCACCCTGTGTAATACTCCAAAAAATATTTGTCAATCATCAGATAGTGAATGAATGTCGCGACTCCCAAAAAAGAAAATAACAACGAGATATAGCTGACCTTTTTACAAGTGAAGCTAAAATATGGCAGACCTAGGCAGCCATATAGAACCCTTTCCATTATTTAACAGATGCATTGAAAGGTAGACCGAATTTACTATGATAGAAAACACACATCTAAGTGCTTCCAAGAAGAGTCTTCCTTTTTATGCAGGTGTGTGTGTGAGCGCGTATTTATATAAAAAAGGAAGACCTGTTTTTGGCTTCAGTACTAATAAAACCTGTTCCTTATACATATCTGTCAAAAATGCCAAAAACTGAACCCTCATAGGTTCACCAAGAGCTGATATTTAAAGGATATTCGAGTCAATACCAGATTCTTGCTGTTACTATCTGATGATTGAACAATCGTTTAAATAAAGTAAAAAATAGAAATATAATGTAAAAATATTCATAAATAACTCTGTACTTTTTTACACAATGTAATGAATGTATGGTGATACTAAGATAAGTTACCTTTTTTATATAATAACTGAATGGGTTAGTATATTAGTCTATAAAATTAAAAGAACTGAGTAGGTGATATTTAATTTAAAGTTATGTAGTGGTAATGCTGTTCGAATTATTTAGATAATAATTAACTGAAATGTTGATATTATGAACATACATACATAGACTCACGCCTGTTTCCCGGAGGGGTAGGCTGAGACTGGAACGCCATTTGATATTATGTATTTAATACATAAGGGTAAAAACAAGCACATATCTATATGATATTGTTCGGTTATATTTAAACGGATAATAGTTCTATAAAGATTTCGATAATAATAAATTATCTGATATGAACTGAATATGTGCAATAAATTATCTAGCTTTTCAGAACATATCTAAGCAATTGCAGCTTTGTCTTATTTTCCTATTGATGATTGAATAATGCTTCTTTATTGCAAAAAATCCAATATGGTGTAGTGGTTTAAGCGGTCGCCTGCTTAGAACCATACCAACTGTTGTAAGTTCGATTCACTCACGAGACAAATGGTGTTTCTGTCTGTTGATAGAATGTTTGTAAAGTACCCCTGAACATAGGATTTATTCCTAGTGCGGGCGTTTTTTATTCACAAACATTTACCTTTGTATAGAACATCCTATATTTCTACACGTTAATTAATATAATTTTACATAAAATAGTGCAATTCAAAACTTTAAGCATTGCATACTAGCACCATTGAAAATAGACTGGGCAACCTATGAGGGCCATAAAAGTTATTAAAAATCAATATAATTATGATTTGATAAAATGGAAACTCAAGCAATTACAATGTTATTTTATGAACGGATTATTTGTAGGTGTTTGGCACCATAATCAGCCCTAATAAACTGTCCCACTGCTGGGCTTTGGCCTCTTCTCACTATGAGAAGGGTAAGGCCATAGTTCACCACGCTGGCCAAGTGCGGGTTGCCAGACTATTCCTTTGATATAATTATCTAAAATTGATTATTTTCAATCAAACAACTAAATAATTTGAATGGCATGATGTAGATTTTTTATACATAGATTTATTGTGGTATTTTGCAAAGATTTGTTTTATTTTTAATTTGAGTTTTATTTTATCTGTACACTATCTTAACAATAATAAAACATAGATTATACTTTTTAAATTGTGTCAAGACTGTTTTTGTTTATAAGCAGTTTTAAAGGATTTTTTTTCTCATAATTGATTTAGTGAGCAAAGGTTATGATATACTCAGCCAATGATAATTTAATTACTGTAATGTATTTATTATTATTAGTGGCAGGTATTTGTAGCTCAAATCTTAGAATTAAATATAATTATATTGGTTTCCCTAAGATTTGCATAATTTAGTAAGGAAATCTCTAGTTCTAATTTATCTTGAAAAGAATTTCATTGAAGATGTGTATGTCTTATGTAATGTCTAGAAGCCCATTTTACAGGAATCTTTGAAGCAAATGTATTGCAATATTTGTCTTTCAAGAGAGATAAAAGAGAGACAACATGAGACTTATATATTCTCCTCTTACAAGTCAGTTTACTTATATGCGCCTTTTCAATGCAATATTATCTGTGAATATTGTTTCTATTCCTAGAAATATCTGCATTTTTAAGAAGCATTTCAATTCTCTTTTCGAAATTTAAATAAGTTATATTGTTCCATGTGACGTCATTATGTGTGTATGATTGTGTTTGTAATGAACTGGATGATTTTAAATAAATCTGACGGTTTTTTACGAAAATGTCTTTATAGTGTTGCGTTTTCGTCTAAGTTTTAAACAATAAATGCTCAAAATTATGTTTATTTTGTTGTCATATATTGTGATAAAATCATTCAAAATTTCACTTCGTCTTTGTGAATAGTTTAGTGTATGAATCTCAAAAAATGTTATGGCTACATTTCGAAGTATAAATTTGTTAATAAATGTTGATTTTATTTTATAATTATGTTTTATTGGAGGAGTGATGTAATAAAATATTTATTATGAAAACTTTACTGTATTTTCAGCGTAGTTGTAGCATGCTTCTTTTTAAAATCTGTTAGTCATAATCGTCCTATCGTTATCCCGGTTTCACTAAAGCCTTTTTTTTTTTTAATGGCAATCTGTCGACAACTTTTCGACAATTTCTGCCAGTGTCGTGTAATGACTAGGAACACTTATGGGCAACGAAGCATTAGGCAGTATTGATATACGAGGGGAGTTCAATGTATTCTCGGTATAGGTATGAAGGATAAGGCGGAAAATTCTGAATAAATTTTATTTTTCAATATACTCCCCTAACATCTCAATACATTTATTTGTTCGTGAAAGTAACTTTTCAATTCCCTCTGAAAAATATTTTTCTTCATGGCCCGAAAAATGTTCGTTTATTGCTCCCTTCAACACTTCATCGTCCGAAAAATGCTTTCCACGAAAGTCTTTTTTAAGATTAGGGAATAGATAATAATCACTAGGGGCCAGGTCCGCACTGTAGGGTGGATGATTGATTTCTTCAAATCCGTACTCCCGCACAGCAGCCTGGGCAAGGCGCGCCTTGTGAACCGGCGCGTTGTCGTGAAGCAGCAACACACCTGCGGTTAATTTTCCACGTCTTTTTTCTTTAATTGCCTCCTTTAAATTACGCACCGTGGTTGCGTATGATCCAGCAGTAATACTTTGACCTTTTTTTGTGTACTCGATTAGCAAGATTCCCTTAGAATCCCAAAACACCGTGGCCATGAGCTTTCCTGCGGACGGAGTGACTTTGAACTTCTTCGGCTGGTCTGATCCTTTTTTGTGCCACTGCATAAACTCTTGCTTGCTCTCAGGGTCATAGTGCTGAACCCACGTTTCATCACCAGTAACAATCTGATCAAAAATACTTTGCGGATTTTCACCACAGAGGTCCAAAAACTCCTTACAACAGTCAACTCGCACTTGTTTCTGTAGCGCGGTGAGCATTCGCGGCACCCATCTTGCACTGACCTTTGACAAATTCAGGCGCTCATGAAGGATTGTGTGAATGGTACCCACGGATAGCTTAGTCATTTCTGCTAATGTTTTCACTCTTACACGGGCATCTTCAAGTTCAAGTTTTTCGACTAATTTGACGTTTTCTTCAGTAGCGGCACAAATTGGCCCACCAGCGCAGGGGTCGTCTTCAATGCTCTCTCTACCCCGTTTGAATTCACTTGACCACTTTTGAATTATAGATAATGAAGGCGCAGAATCTTGGTAAACAGCTACCATTTCTTCATGGATAATTTTTTGAGTTTTTCCTTGTTTTGTGAGGAATTTATCACTGCACGATGCTCGACTTTTTTCATCATTGTCGAATCAGTCATCATAGTTGACTTTTCGCAATGATATCTTGAATACTAATGGTGGCAATTAAATGAAATTTTGTATTTATACCCTCAAAGAGTGTCATTAACTAATGAGATAATTAAATTACCCTTAGTATATCACCTCGATACCGAGAATACATTGAACTCCCCTCGTACCATACTAATTATAGTGGTGTTAGATTCGAGCCTGAAACAAAGACGATCATAGTTACAGATGTTAGTTAATACAATAATTGATATACAATAAGACAAACAATTAAAATTCTAATACATATTTATAGTTTTATTGTGTTAATAGAGATAAATTTAATAAAAGCACAAATTATTATAGGATTTGGAAAGAAGGATAAGAGGTGGCGTACATTAACTGGGTACTGAATATTTAATTTGGATACAAGTTGTTCTAATGGGAAGGCGTTTTTTTAATGGGCAATTAAGAAATATATGGTCCAGGGTACCCTCATCTAGGCCACATTCACACAATGAATTGTCACGAACTCTGATCTTATGTAGGAAAACAGGGGAGCAGCAATGGCCAAGGCGGATTCTGCAAAATACGGAGGTTACGATTTTTGGAGTCTTTTTGAATTTATAAAACCAAGGCTTAATTGGAATGTCAGGTTGGATTGAGGCATACAAAGAGCCCTATGTTTTACTTGACTCAGACCACAAAGACTGCCAGGAGTTGTGCAAATCTGCCTTGCATGTATGCAGTAAGTCATAAACTTGGATGGAATAGTATTTAAGATCAACCAAGCTACTATTAACAGCCTCTTTGGCATACTCACCTGCACATTCATTGCCAGTAATGCCAGAATGACCAGGAATCCATACCAGTACAACCTCTATATCCTTCTCAACACATGAATGCAAGCAGTTCCTAACTGCCATGATAATAGGGCTATGAATGTTATTCCTGAAAGGATTTTTAATGATAGCCTCCAGGGCACTTTTACAGTCTGAAAAAATTACAGACTTAGAAATGACATCATGAGAAAGGATAAATAAACATGCTTCAAGAATGCCTATACACGAAGATTCAGGGGGACATTGAAACTGGAGGATAATTTTTGAGTTTTCATAGAATACTGAAATGCCTGTTTTACCATCTGGAGACAACTTTGAGGCATCCGTGAAAAATTTATGATATTCGCTCCAATGAGCTTCAACCAGGGTAGAAAATTGAGCATTGACTTGATGAGAATCTTTATTCAGGGCAGTGATGAAATAATTTGGATAGTAAATAAAGGCTTTATATGGAGAATAATAGAGAGGAATTTTGGAACACTGTTGAATATTAACAAATTTTAAATTCTTGTTTTAGCCGGATCTTTCTT
Source organism: Euclidia mi (assembly GCA_944739405.2). Lineage (NCBI taxonomy): Eukaryota > Metazoa > Arthropoda > Insecta > Lepidoptera > Erebidae > Euclidia > Euclidia mi. The sequence goes on along the minus strand of OX123192.2, from coordinate 9,354,389 downwards.
CTTCTTCTTTCTCTTAGCGTTATCCCAGTTTCAATCTGGGGTCCGCTTTCTAGTCTAACCGGATTTGACTGAATATTAGCTTTTCCACAGAGCGACTGCCTGTCTGACCTCCGCAACCCGAAGGGATAGCGATATTCCATGGTTTAGACTAGTGTCAGTTTTATTTAGAAGGTACTGACGCCCTGTAACGATTTTCAAAGATCTTCATGACAACCGGGACCGACGGCTTAACGTGCTCTCCGAGGCACGGGACAAGCGATAATTAACAATTCTATACGCACATAACTCCGAAAAGTCATTGGTGCGCGCCGTGGATTCGAACCCGATACCCTCTGCATGGCAGTCTGTTGGTATATCCACTCGGCTATCGCCGCCTTTCTATAGGCCGGATCTTTCTATAGGAGTTTAAAAATAAGGTCCTTGTGTCTCCAGTAATCACTCTGGTCCAGAAGATTATCTAAGTGGGCAAGTTTGGGAAGAATATTGTGGTTGTTTATAAAAAAATCTTTTAAAAACAAATTTGTCTGCAAGTAATTGCCTGCGCAGGTAAAGGGGGGGATCACCACTCTCTACTTGTAGACCATTAATTGGTGTGGATCTCATGCAGCCTAAAACTATGCGTAGACTCTTCGACTGAATGGAGTCTAGTTTAGCCATTGCAACTTTACTGCAGGGTTCCAGCAAAAATGTACCATAATCTAATAGACTTCTCTAAACCATGGAATATCGCTATCCCTTCGGGTTGCGGAGGTCAGACAGGCAGTCGCTCCGTGGAAAAGCTAATATTCAGCCAAATCCGGGGGGCGATTCAGAATCGTTCGATATCTCATTTGACATTCGATTCCGTTAATTGTCAAACGGGATACCTCATTTTTTGTCACAACTATCGCATTTCCTATCAATTTTATGCATTTAGTATGAAGTAAATTAATAAATAAACCGAATTCAATGAATATTTGTTGAAAATATCTCTGATAGGCGGCTAAAAGACGAGGACAATAATTTGAGATATCGTACGATTACTTGTCGTGACATTCTGAATCGGCCTGCCGGTTAGACTAGAAAGCGGACCCCAGATTGAAACTGGGATAACGCTCAGAGGATGATGAATCTAATAGACTTCTGATAGTTGCATTGTAAATGAGTTTAAGGGTGAAAGGATGCGCTCCCCACCAAACACCCGCAAGCGCACGAAGCATGTTTAGATTTTTCTCTAATTTGGTTACAACATAATTAATATGAGAAGCGCCAGATAGTTTTGAGTCTAAGATAATACCTAAAAAATTGACATTGTCCTCGAACTATATGGGAGAACCTTCAATCTCGAGATGAAGCCTTGGAAGTATTCTCTTACGAGAGAAGCCTACAGCCGAGCTTTTAGCAGGTGAAAGGCAGAGTGCATGGGAGTTGAGCCAATGGTTTAGGGAGTTGAGGGATATCTGCATGGATTCCTGAGCATCCGCAATTGACGCTTTCTGTAAATATAAACATATGTCATCGGCGTATTGAAGTATTTGACAGTCGATGTTGAGAGACCTATGTAAATCTGACGTGTAAATACTATATAGTAGAGGGCTCAATACCGAACCTTGTGGAAGACCGCGCCAATCAGTTCTCGGTCCAATATTATCTCCTGACTTGACTTGGTGTATTCCTGTTGTCCCCATTGACGCTGTCCCCATACAATGGGGACAACAGGACTTAATAAAATTAATTAAAATTTATGCCCGTTGTCCCCATTGCCTGTTATCTCTTAATGGGGACAGCGAAACTCAAAGAAATAATTAAAATTTATGCCTGTTGTCCCCATTGGCTGTACGTAATACAAGTAACTAAATAGGTTATGTTAGGTTCTCTTTTGACCCTTAACCCAAATATAGGAGCCCTGCGAAGCAGGGCTCCGTCAACTTAGTTTATTAAAAACTAGTTATTTGGACATAATGTCTACTTACCTACATATTATATTTGTGATATAATATCTATAATATAAACTAAGTTGACGGAGCCCTGCTTCGCAGGCCTCCTATTTTTGGGTTAAGCGTCAAAAGAGAGCCTAACATAACCTATTTAATTACTTGAATTACATACAGTCGCACCTAACCTTTGTTGTCCCCATAACGAGAAAACGTCAATGGGGACAACAGCAAGGTCATTTTATGACTTCCCATTGTCCCCATAAGGAAAAAGCGTCAATGGGGACAACGGGAAAAAAAAGATGACATCCCGCTGTCCCCATCGTGGGGACAGCTTCAGTGGGGACAACAGGAATACACCCTTGACTTTACGGTCTGAAAGGAGGTTGCAGATACAATTTAGCATTCTTGGCGGTATACTCAGATGACGTAGCTTACTTCTGAGTACAGCAAGAAGGACATTGTCGTAAGCTGCTGAAATATCCAAAAAGGCCGCTAGCACCGATTCATTCTTGCTAAATGCAATTCGAATATCTGTCATCAGGATGCTGATACTATCCATGGTACTAGAACCCCTACGAAAACCATATTGAGAATTAGCTAGGAGGCCTTGGTTTTCAACATACCACTCTAGTCTGTTTTTAATAAGATGCTCGAAAATTTTACAAAGCACGGCCGACAGCGCGACTGGCTGGAAATGGTCTGGGGAATTAGGAGATTTACCGGGTTTTAAAATGGGAATGATCAGCTGTGTCTTCCATATGTCCGGAATATAACTAAGAGTGAAGCAGGTATTAATTAAGTTTAAAAGGAATTCGCGGCTCTGAGGGCTAACCCTTTTATAAAATGAGTAAGGGAAACCATCGACTCCAGGGGCGGAATCACGAACATACTTGAGGACGGCATCCAACTCCTGTAAGGTAAAAGGAGCATCTAAAGGGTCATTGGAGGCAGTATCTGTAGACAGCGGGAGTTCATCCTGTAAAGGGGCAAAGAAAGGAGCAAGTTTATTAAAGAAGAGAGAAGCCAAATCTGGAGAGATTGGAGAATATTTTACAGGGGAGCAGCCGCGACTAAACTTCTTAAAATTCTGCCACACAAAGGTAGAAGGGGTTGTTGGAGAAAGGGATGCACAAAACTTTTTACAGCCCTCACGTTTTTTCCTTTTAAAAAGGCGTCTGGATCGAGCAACCGTCCGATTGTACTCAATCAAATTTTGGAATGTCATTTTGTTAACATAAGTTAGTTCAGCAGCATTTCGGGCTTTGATGATTTGAGTACAATCCCGGTCCCACCAGGGGGGAGAGGCAAACTTACCTGTAGCTGCATTCTTATGAGGAATGCTAGCCTCGGCTGCGGAAGAAATACACTCGGAAAATTGCAATAAGTAGTCATCAATGTTGGTATTGGAAACACTAGGAAGGGAGGGAATTTTGTCCTGCATGATTTGATTATACAAATCCCAGTCAGCATCTGCCAATCTGTATTTCAAAATGGGATTATTGTCTCTCTGGGGTAGGGACCTACTAACTAAAGTAATGCTAATAGGATAGTGGTCACTGCCATAACATAAATTTAGACGCTTCCAGTCCAGCTGGGCAGAAAGATTGGAGAAACATAGAGACAAATCAACACAACTCTTAACTTGACCAATTCTTGGTATGCGTGTTGCCGACCCATCATTCAGGACAAATAATCCTCTGTCATCTATTAAGTCAACCAATTCATTACCTGCACTGTCACTGTGAACAGAGCCCCATAGACTGTGGTGGCAGTTAAAGTCTCCTAGCAGAATAATAGGATTAAAAATATTTAAAGAAAAACAAAAAACCCGACTGCGTAAAAAATATAAAAAAAAAATACGTGACAAAAATAATTTAAATAAAAACTAAAAAGAAAGAAACAAGGCTAGTAGTTTAGAATTCTAATGCGGAACAGAACGACTCACAGTCGGGGCCCATTCAAATTTTACTAATGAAATGTTTCCAATGGGCCCCGACTGTGAGTCGTTCTGCTCTGCATTAGAATTCTAAACTACTAGCCTTGTTTCTTTCTTTTTAGTTTTTATTTAAGTTATTTTTGTCACGTATTTTTTTAACATTTTTTACGCAGTCGGGTTTTTTGTTTTTCTTTAAATTTTTGTTTTATTTTATACTTTTTAGTTATTCTCTGCTTTTTTGTTTGTTTATCGTTTATACTTGAAGTAAAAACTTAAATCAATAAGTAACAACATTAGCGAGAATGATTGTTTTGTTAAACAACTTTAAATCATTATATATCCTAAACTATTATTTTAAATGAAAAATGATAAAAGGATTCTAAAGATGATTTTAAAATACCTATTTAACGACACACCACATGACATAGTTCATCGACATTTTTTTTTTCATTTTGACAATATGGCGTCTGGTTGACGCTGTGGTGAATTTTGATAACTGTCATGTCTTTAGTGACACTCGCAAGGTTAAGACGAATCGATTGACGTAATAATAATCAAAATCAGCCTACGCATTTGGTCTCTAGAACGCCACATAGAAACAAACATACATACATAGACTGATAAACACATTACCCTCCTTTGCGTCGCGCAGTCGGGTAAAAAGAACACAGATGTTGTGGAGAAACTGAAAACTTGTAGTATTTGGGGAAGGAATATAAATGGAAATAAAATTGATACCGAGGATGTTAACTCCAACAGCATCAATCTCATTCCCATGACTAGGTAAGGAAAGTGGAGAGGAAGGGAATAAGTTGCTAACAAGGATAGCAGCCCCACCATAACCATCAGGACGGTCATGACGGGATGTGCTGTATCCTGAAAAATTAAAAGTTTGGGTTGGCCGAAGCCAAGTCTCAGCTAAGGCAATAATTGCAGGTTTATAAGTATTAATAAGATGGGAAATCTCATGTCTTTTTGGTATGGCGCTCCTGACATTCCATTGTAGGCAATGTAAGGCCATAATTACGGAATTTAATGAGGTTTACAAATTCATTGGCAACGTTGTCCGGTAAACTATTTTTTTAAAGAAAAGAGGAAAGAGAAGAGTATAAATTATTAATTTCTATGGTAACAGGGTCATTAGAAGAAACAGTTAATTGGGAGGGGTTATTGAGAGCACAACCATTGGTGGAAGGATTAAACGAATAATTGTTAAGAATGCTTTCATGAGCTCTGCGGTCATAACCAGGCGAAAGTTGAAGACGGGGCTTGGGTTTGGAGAAAGTGGTTTTTCTGTAGGAAATAACATTAGGGGATTGGTGAAGAGATTTAAGGCTGGAAGGTAATTGAGTGAGATTATTGAAATTAGGAGACTGAGAAAGAGTAGGGGGGAGTGATGAGGAAACAGCAGCATATGACTTATAAGAGGGGGAAAACTTTTTGGAAGCTTCTTCATAAGACAAGCACTCCTCAGCCATACAAAACTTAATATTCTTCTGCCTTATGAATTCTGGACAATCCTTACTGGTAGCAAAATGTGGACCAGTGCAATACAGACAGACAATATGTCCTCCACGGAGCAACCATCACCAAAGTGTTCCTCACCACAGCGGAAACACCGAGGTTTGGAACGACATTTGGATCTGGTATGCCCAAATCTACAACACCCGTAACATATTGAATGGTAGGGAATTGGTATAAATCCACCGGAAGGGAGTTGTAACAACAGAAAACACGCTTGGGCAGGGATTGATCATCAAAAGTGATGACTACCGAGGGAGTCGGTTTCCATTCTGCAGATCCTTCAGTTATAATAACCTTGTGGTTGAGTCGCCTAACCTTAAGAATTGGACAGGGGGATTTTAGGTTCTCAGCAATCTCCTCTTCAGACCACTCAATAGGGACCCCTTTTACCACACCCATTCTTGTTAAGTTGTAGCTTGGAATTGAGGTAACATAACCTTTAGCGAGTATCTCAGAGTTATTTAGAAATGCATTCGCATCTTCTGAAGTTTTAAACTCTACAGAGATCTTGTTTCGGCCTACTTTTTTGACTCCATCGGGGAGTATATTTTTAATGTTCAGTTTCAGCAACAGCTGGCCAAACTTCACCGGGTGGATGGTGGTACCAGAGGAAGTATCATCAGACTTAAATAAGGCATGTACGCATGTACTACAAATGGAGCTGAGTCTCTGGTCGAATATCGAGACCGACTGTAGGAAGAAGGGGACGCTAGGGTCTGGTCATTGTTATTTGGTTTTTTTGGAGGGGGAGGGCCATCACTGTCAACAATGCGCTTACGGGCACGGTTTTCAATGTCCTCAAAGGACGATAACGGCACGGATAAGCCTGGGGAATACGAGAATAGGTCCTGGGAGGGATTTGTAGTAAGAATTTGTTGGGGTAAGTTGGAGTTATTTTGCGACGTGCCAGGATCGGGCGAACGACCATGGAATTCAAAATCAACTTCCATGGTCGCGACCTCCCCACATGCCGCAATAAAACACAAATAAACTTACCAAACAGGTAACAAATAATCACACAACAAAAAAAACCGGTCAAGTGCGAGTCGGACTCGCGCACCGAGGGTTCCGTACAAACCTGTAGGTATATAAGTAAAAGTTCACCAGTCATAGTTATGGTATTTTTATTGCCAAATGAAATCCATAACATTACAGTATGGAAAGCTGGAGGAGCATAAATTAAATTTAATAAAAAGGGGTCTTTGTCGTTTGTAATCACTAATAGTAATCAGTCATTCTTTATTTTATATTAACATATATCGCTTATTTTATAATATAACTTAAATACCTATACCTACCAGCCTTGCAGCAGCCTTGCAAAAGTCTGCTGATGAATGATATATGGTAAGATTTTTTATCAAAGTTATTGATTTTCAAAGTTTTTGTGACTATTAGAAATCTGTTACAAAAATACTTATAAAGTACAGAATAATTATCAAAAAGGTTTGAAGACTATGTAATTATTTGAAATCTCAATCTCAATCAGCCTATCGCAGTCCACTGCACGCACCACAGTACACGGTCCTCAGCCTTCCGCATCTTTTATCTGGGCTATAAGACGTTGCTTCGTACCAAATTTCAAGATTTTGAGTTCACGGAAAGAACCCTGTAGGTTTTGATTCACTTGCGAGTAGGCGCGAGTTTGAAAATATGCTTATATTGCTCTTTCTTTTGATTGCGTTAACATAGAAGCTTGATTTTGTTGCAGCTTAACGGTGTTATATACGTGAGTATTTGATATGAATTTCAATTTAATACCTCCACGCGTTCAAGAGAAAGGGGTAGTAAATTTAAATTTATTAAAAATATTTTTTTATATGCTGTAACAAAAAATTTACGGTTTTCGCAATTTTTCCTTCATATGTGATATAAGACGTTACTTAGTACCAAATTTCAAGATTCTGGGTTCACGGGAAGTACCCTGTAGGTTTTGATTCACTTGCGAGTAGGCGTGAGCTTGAAAATATGCTTATATTGCTCTTTCTTTTGATTGCGTTGACATAGAAGCTTGATTTTGTTGCTGCCTTACGGTGTTATATACCTGAGTATTTGATATGAATTTCAATTTAATACCTCCACGCGTTCAAGAGAAAGGGGTAGTAACTTTAAATTTATTAAAAATATTTTTTTATATGCTGTAACAAAAAAATTACGGTTTTCGCAATTTTTCCTTTATAAGTGATATAAGACGTTGCTTCGTACCAAATTTCAAGATTCTGAGTTCACGGGAAGTAGGTACCCTGTAGGTTTTGATTCCAATGCGAGTTTGAAAATATGCTGCAATTTGCAGCATATACAGCAGTATCTTTTGATTGCGTTGGATTAGAAGTTTGATTTTTTACAGCTCTCTGGAACCGTAGATTCGAGTATTTAGTATAAATTTCAGTTTGATATCTCCACGCATTCTTGAGGAAAAGGGTCTTGACAGATGGACGGACAACAAAGTGATCCTATGAGGGTTCCGTTTTTTACTTTCGAGGTACGGAACCCTAAAAACAATCACAGACACGAAACTGCCACAGAAAATAACACCAAAATTTAGTGATTCAGCCTAAGAAAACAAATTAAACGCTCCACATGTGCTTGCCATAAACACTTACCGGCATGTCCCACTAAAGACGTGCTGTGCAAGATATGCCTTGAAGCCCGAGATGTGCTTACCTACTATATTCTAACGAGATATTATAGAATACAAACTTTTCCACACACTCACACACAGTACCTACATCCCTTACTGAATTACTCCAAATATAACTTTGATCTGTAGGTATGGTTTATGTTACTTCAATGGAATAAAACCTTTGAGTCGCAGAATTATGTACCTACTAGTCAAAATAAGAAACCCGTATCAACCCGTCTGACTAGCGTGGTATAAGTAGACCAAATCTCCTATGCACTCACAATGCTACTGCGAGGCAAATTATGAGATACCTATGTCCAGTAGTGGAGTACGAAGGGCAGATGATGATAAAGATAAAACGTAATAATCATCAATATCATCATTGAAGATACATACATACATACATATCGTCACGCCTTTTATCCCCGAAGGGGTAGGCAGAGGTGTATTTCTACACCCGCTTTTCGCCAGATATACTTTAGTCCCACTTAATAAGGGGCGAGCCTATTGCCGTACCGGGCACTTTGCCAGACTCCGTGCTGCTACTGAGAATTTCGTGACAGAAAAACCCAATAACACTGCCCGACCCAGGAATCGAACCCGGGACCTCCCGATCCCACGCGCACATTTATGGCGCGAGACCAACGAGGCAGTCGTATAGGGTTTGATGTCGAGTTTTCCGTCTCTTTTTATGATTTATTTTTATGCGCATGCCTTTGCTCTCTTTTCCTTCCTCTCAGGATTCGGCCCTGCGCTCCAGCATATCCAATATTGCGATAAGGTTGCCAGATGGCCAGAATATCCGGTATTGTCACGTAATTTTACGTCAAGTCCCGTGTCCAGTAATTAGACCTTACTGGAGGACTAGGAGTTCGGAATCCAGGACCGTCTCCATTTTGTAAAAGCGCCCCTGACGGAGAGTGGCGATCGATGAGACCGCTAGAGGGCGCATTTAGAAAATGTATGGAAATTGTTCCCGTCGACCAGGCTATCGTCCACCGTGACGATCGAGTGCAAACTCGTACTAGACCCTCTGGATACCGAACTCCTAGATCTATTTGACCGGGTCATATACTAGCAACTAACTGCCGCGGCCGGTACTCGAACTTGTCAAATATTATTTTCTCTAAAGAATAGGTAGGTATATAAATTTTCATTTAAGTCCTATCTAATGCACTCCTCGACCTCGAAATGTCCCGGATTTGATCTGGCAACCTTAATTGCGATTGAAGCTAAAAAGGTAAGCTCTAATAAACTTACGCATGAGTCACGCACTGTAAGATCAGATATCTAAGTACCACAGAGCAAGTAAAATAAGGTAGATAGATGACTCACTAATAAAAAGTGGATTCACTTTTCTAATATCCGGCCGTGCGATATTAAATCTGTCTTCAGTTGCGCGCGGATCGGTGAGTCAAGCGCACGCGTTAGCCTAATCGTTCCGTACCGCTATGCTTTTGGTTTTTTTACGTGTACCCTACGTAACTTATTATAATGATGAGTGATAAAAGTAATGCGAGCATAACATCTAGTTTGCCGAGGTTATTAAGTGACTGTAGTGAAAATGGATCTGATACTGGAGTGATGCACCAAGATGAAGATACTTTGAATATAACTAACAATAGTTTGGAGATCGATGTCCATAGAAGTAAGAGAGTGAGAAGCGAAAGTAATGGGTGTGAAGAAATAGACGACGAAGGTTTTATTGCGGTTAATAGAAAGCCAAAGCGATTTCATCGAAGCTTGTCAAAGAATGGTAACTCGAAGAGTGAGATAGCGGCAGACCGAGTGGAAAACATTATTAAACATGAAGTATGTATTACAGCTAAGCAACCATTGCCAAAACGGATCGCTTTGGCTAAAATGATGAGGAAATATAACATAGATGGTATTAATAAAATTAAATATAAAAATAGTTTCAGTTTTGCTTCTGTTTGAGTCTGAAGAGAAAGCTAAAGCCCTACTAAATTGTAAGGAACTAGTAGATTTGGGGTTTAAATGCCAAACGACATATGAATTGAATATATCATATGGAATAATTAAAAAAATCGATTTAGAAACTGATGTTGAGGAGTTAAAAAGCATATTGAGTTGCGATACTGAGATCATATCTATTATACGTCTTAAGCGCATAAATAATGAAGGCAGTTGGATTGGTAGTGAGACAATAAGAATATGTTTCAAGGGAGCGACCTTGCCACCGTATATCTATGGATACGGTTGTAGATTTAAGGTCGAACCATACACGTTCCCCGTCTTGTCATGAACTGTGTTCAAAAATTCCTATAAAATAAAAGAAAAAAAAAAACTGTCTTCCTTTTTCGGTTTCATTCCCCAATATTCGGACTGCTTATTTGATACGTTTCGGAATTAACACTAAAAGTTTCCTGTTCTTGTGGTTCGTTACCTATATAAGTTTCAGTTTACCCTATTCAGCGTCACGGACCGAACGGTACCGCTCATATTACTTCAGTACCCAGAAAAAGTGTGTGGCTTAATACTTAATCGCCTGCTGGAATAGGTACGTGTGACTCCAAAAAATAGGTGGGTATTTCTTTTTATTTTGGATATAATTCAATTGTGATATTATTATATGTATTTAGGTATTCTAAGTTGTACCTACCTACCTTTTTATGGCGGGCATAATTCTCTTTTTTATTTTTTATACTTGTACCTCAGATTTTGATTTTTTTGTAACAATATTCTGTAAGAGAGCATTTTTATTTATTATTTTAATTATGGCTCTAATTATGCCTTATGTACCGTTTTGTGAACTTAATGAGCGACATCAAATGATGTTTTTAAAGCATATTGATATAGGTGTAGGTACCTATATTAAATACCTTCTTCATATTCTTTTAAGAAATTTAACAATTACGACCACGGGCGTAGCTAGCTTGGGTGGCACCCGGGGCGGTAGTTGGCGGATGACCTTTTTTGTTAGTCGACACCTATTTCGTGCTAACTCTCGTAGTGCTGAACTAGTGCCTATGTTTTTGTACATTGTTGTTAAAGTTGAGTTTTGGGTGTCACCCCTTTGTTTGGATGAGTGGCAACCCAAAAAGGGTGGCAACCGGGGCGGACCCCCCCGCCCCCCTCTCCTTCCTACGCCACTGGTTACGACCTTGTACCATACAGATGAATTTTTGAACGGGAAATTATTTGGAAAAAGATAACCCACAGTCAGTCGTGCCTTCTACGTTACAATAGGAACGTATACCTACCTACTTACTCGTTAATCGCTTTCGACCCGACGAACTTCTTATCGCTATATTTTTTTATTATTAGCTATTATTTTATTTTTCATACCTTGGTGTGTCCGTTAGGATTTAGTCCTAATGCGGGAGTCGGTCTCGATTTAAAAAAACCTACAGACCTTTTCCTGACAATAACGAACACTTATTAGAAATATTAAGCGAATTTGGTGCTGTCGGTTGGAAGTTATGCGCGTACAAACATTTCGGTGATTCATTTTTATTTTTAGGTTCGACTATTGGTGATGGGTTCGATTCCCGCACGAGACAACACTTTGTGTGATCCATAGTTTTTTCGCGTCTCGGTGTTCATTTTGTCCGATGATTATATAATAATATATATTTTATATCTGAATTTGTGACCGCAAGTAATGGTAGCGACTAGCGGTGATTGGAATAATAAAAATTTGTTGCGGTTTGTTGGTTGTGTTCCAAAAAAGGTGCGCTTCGAGAAATATAACGATGAGACAGTTCAAAACGCTTTCAAAGATTTTATGGATTTTGGCACCTACAATTTCTACAGCAATGGAATCAATGAGCTAGGTATCCATAATTTGGCCAATTTGCATAGAAAGTAATTACTTACCTACACTCTTTGAGATGATTAAAGTTATGCCAATCTTCTCATTTAATTTTGCCATATAAAACACTGGTATTATTATAATTATTTATGTAAGGACTTATTTGATTGCTACCTACTTATAAATGTCTTTCCACGGGAAAAGGACTACCAATCCTGCCGTTATCCCAGTTAGAACCCATCCCGCTTTCTAGCCTAACCGGATTTGACTGTAAAATAGCTTCTCCTGAGGCGACTGCCTCTCTGACCTCCGCAACCCAAAGGAATAGCTACATATATTCCATGGTTAAGACTAGTGTTTGATTCATAGGACCAACGGCGACGGCTAAACGTCCTCTCCATGGCTCGGGACAGGCGATTAAGTATTTACAATTCCATACGCCCGATTTGATTATAAACTTGTCTATAAGCAAAGTACCTACGCACATAAGTCCTACTACAAGGTAAAAAAGAGGCCTAAACCTACTTATAACTTTAAAATGGCCCTGTTATCTTAACTCGTTATTTCAAAAAATAAGGCATAATATTTTCAGGCGTTTTGTCATTAAGGCTCAATTTACACTGTCGAGGAATGGAAATAATGAAATAGAAGCGATCTTTGCAACGAAATAGTACACAGAATAATGGACATTTTGTCAATTGTACAACATCATTCATGTCAACACAGAACTCCCCTAAGGCAAAGCCCAAGGTTCTCCACACAGACGGATCTTGAGCCGCCCGCATCCAACCGCTTCCCACAATCTTCCAGATCGTCAATAAAATTGAACAACATACTATGTAGGCACCTACACTAAATAGGAGTTATCGGGAATTCACGAGAATGCCCGAGTATTTTGACGGAAAGCTCTCCATTTTTTCACATTAAAATTTATACGCCGTTATAGGCCAACTAGAATTGTAAATTAATTTATTGTAATCTGTGACGTTAGGTATTTAGAACCCAAGTTTACCTTATAGATAACAGTAGGAAAACCGGGGTTATTTCTAGCTCAGCTAATCTGCTATTGTTATTGTACAAATAATGTATAGTTGTATTGCTAGCTTAATTAGGAAAAAATAAAAAACCGGACAAGTGCGAGTCGGACTCGCGCACCGAGGGTGAAAACCTGTAGGTATGTATGTATACTCATGCCTGTATCCCCGAAGGGGTAGGCAGAGGTGTAATATTACACCCACATTCTGCCGTGAATTTTTAGGTCCCACGTAATAGCCTTTATTTTTTTAGTTATACTATTGCCGTTACCGGGCACATCACCAGACTCCGTGCTTCTTTCTTTGCTACTGAGAATTTGGACAAATCCAGTAACACTTTTGCCCGACCCGGGAATCAAACCCGGACCTCTGATCAGCAGTCTCATACGCTATCCACTGGACCACGGAAGCAGTCGAGTTGTGGCTTATTATGACTTATGACCATTGAAAAGAATGACCAAGAGTGTTATTGCCCGTTCTTTCTCTTGGTTCTATGCCTTTGCTTTGTGAACTGGGCTCTAAATGAAAATATAGAATCACGACGTAATCTTAATATATAAAATCCTTGCGTTACTGACTGACTGACGGACACGCTACAGCCAAAACTTTTGAAATGAATTTGAAATTTGGCATGTATGTTCCTTTGGGATCGTAGGGGTGCACTAAGAAAGGATTTCACGAAATCCCTACGGGATCGGCCAAAACGGGAAAAAAATAATTTTATTATTTAATTGAGCAGATCGTTTGCCGTACTGAATACTAGAAAGCTTTGTTTTGGTTGTAGGGATTAGGGCTATTAAATCCTTCCGCCTCCTAGTCACAATATTCTCATTATATGGAATAGATTTATGAAACTTTAATACTGTTTGGAGTATGTAGAGTTTTCTTACAGAGAGCAAACCATAGCATACGGAATCTCATCTTCTTAAAATACATTACTTTTATCAAGGAACGCTGATAAGCGTTTAAGAAAAGAATTTAGTTTTTCCGGCACCGCCCCAAATAGGAATGCAGTAAGTAAATACAGATTGTACTAGAGCAACGTATATCTCATTTAGAATATTTCTATTAGTACATAACATTATCTGAAGTCGGGCTTTGTGGTACCACATGTCTTAGTGATTGAAAAATCCAGCTCAGTTTCCTAACCCTATTGGTGACCTCTCTATGTGAGGGTACCAGGTCAATCTTTCGTCAACTACAACGCCAAGATATTTTGTTTGTTTAACATTTTTTATTAATGGACAGTTGCAATTTTTGTTGTTAATATCACGACATGCGTGTATTGTAATGCCAAAGCATCATCATCATTTGGAATTGTGTGAGTACTTATACCGAAATTAATAACATTAGTTTTGTTTGTGTTAAGTGTGAGTTGGTTGTCATTTAACCATTCTGCTATGCGAACCATACCTAATTCCGTGTTATAGTTAACAGCACTCCAGATCTTACCAAAGAAAACAATAGCTGTGTCATCAGCGTATCAGAAAACTTTCGCGTTACTTATGTTCATGTTACATAAATCATTTATGTAAACTGACGGACTCATAAACTGCATCAAAGTTCAGGATTACTTTGAAATGTTTTTTTTTAAATATGTATGCAAACTTTTTAGATTAAATTATATAAATATGGAGAGACTGGCTCTTACTCTAAAAAAAGCAAAATTTAAAAATAGGACTGCAGTAAAACAAATGAATATAGTCGGGAAAAGAAAATTTACTCGTAGTATCAGATTTGAGTGTTATTTAAATTTCGCATTGATTTTTTATTCTTTTGTCAATTGAATTATTGTTACCAGCAAAATTGTTGGGTTCGTTTTTTAACTCATCGAGAGTTTTTAACCATATTATGGATACTTCGTCCGAACAAGCGGCTCAAATTGTAGCACTGGTGCGGAAGAGCTTGGATCAACGAACGATTGGTAGAAATTTAAATTTAAACCTGTCTACGGTGTCTAAAATATACAGAAGGTTTGTGGAGACAGGTTCGTACAGAAGAAGAGGTACAGGCAGGACTCGAGCAACCAACGGTCGTGATGACCGATTTATTGTTACAACTTCCCTGCGAAATCGTTTCCTCACGTCAGTTAACATCAAAACAGAGCTTAATGAAGTGCGTGGAGTAAATATGAGTGCACGAACAACAAGAAGGTTAAAGGAAGCGGATATCACCCCTTTTAGACCAGCAAATGGTCCAAAGTTGTCTGTAGCTCACAGACAAGCTCGCTTAAGATTTGCGCGTGATCACCTAAATTGGACAGAAGAGCAATGGGCCTCCGTATTGTTCACGGACGAGTGTAGGACATGTTTATATGGTGCAGATGGTCCCAGAAGAGTCTATCGTCGACGTGGGGAGCGATATGCTCAAAGTTGTGTTGAGGAGCGTGTTCCTTTTGGAGGCGGTTCGTGTATGGTCTGGGGTGGCATATCGATGAATGGGCGAACAGAACTTGTGTTCATAGACATGGTCCGTCAAAACGGTAATAGAGGGGGTTTGACTGCACATCGCTACATAACAGAGATCTTAGGCGGTGGTCTGTAACAAACGCCGTAGGTCGCGTCCGATGGCGTCCGGCGTCTGCTGACGCTGGACGCGGCTTCCAGCGTTCTTTGCGATGGTCACTCAGGATTTTAGTTTCTGGCATGCGCTCAATGTGAATAGACAGGATGAACAGACCATTTTAAGAGTTCTTCTCGAATAGGAGGAGGATGATGATCTTATTTTACAATTATTATTAAAACAGGAGATAATAAAAAGGCGTCACGACCTTTTCGTGAAGAGAGAGGTCGAGGGTTGTTTTAATACGTTGATAAAAATTAATATAATATTATGGTCTTTATCGCTGGCATCAAATAAAATTCTGTGTTAATTTAACTGCTTCTATCAGTAATTCATCTTGCTCCTTTGTAAATTTCACAATTTTTATGTCATAGACGCGGCGTCCGTAACGCCAGAATGCCCCGAAATGACTGCGTAGGCAGCGCACGACCTATGGATGCGGCGCACGGCGTTCGTGCGCCGCGTCGGGCGTGTGAGAGAGACCACTATAGTGCATTTTCATAGTAAGCATTCGTAGGCCGCGTACAGCGTCACGTCGGACGCGACCTTAGATCACGTGGTGCCTTACATGGGATTCATAGGCGAAAATTTTACTTTAATGCAGGATAATGCCCGGCCGCACGCTGCTGCACAAGTTCGACATTATTGCGAAGAGGTTGGGATACGTACAATGAATTGGCCAGCACGCAGCCCGGATCTTACATCTTAGTCCCATTAAGCATGTTTGGGACAATTTAAAAAGAGCTGTATACCTATGCGAGAAATTCTGTGCCCACGACAGTGGCAGCACTAAAAGAGCACTTTTAGGAGAATGGGACAATATTCCGCAAGATCTTTTAATAACCCTAATATACTATGCGGAACCGATTAGAATCCGTAATAAGGGCATGTGGAGGTAATACACCTTATTAAAACATAAATAAACCCTTGCATAAAGTTTGTGTCATGTTAACAATATTAAAACCAAGTCCTTTCCAGTACACAAACTTGAAATTAAGGATATGACCCTACGCAGTTTTAAAGTTCACGAACAAATCTAGAGGTTTCAATTTAAATCTGTATAGAAAGTTTGCATACTTGGTT
This sequence comes from Euclidia mi, assembly GCA_944739405.2. Taxonomy (NCBI): domain Eukaryota; kingdom Metazoa; phylum Arthropoda; class Insecta; order Lepidoptera; family Erebidae; genus Euclidia; species Euclidia mi. The sequence continues at coordinate 9,337,939 of OX123192.2, read as the reverse complement.
AAAATATTTATTTCAAAGTCGTCTATTACTTTGATGCAGTTTATGAGTCAATCAGTGTATATTGAAAATAAAGTCGGTCCTAATACGCTCCCTTGTGGAACGCCATATGACAAGTTTACTGCGTCACTGGTGTAACAGCCCACTTTTACCATTTGTTTGCGGTTGTTCTTAGATGACTCTTTTATTAAACAAAACAATGTCTCTACACCAGGAAAGGAGTAGTAACTTTAAAATTATTAAAATATTTTTATAACTAAAAATTTTCGCAGTTTTTCCTTTATCTGTGCGATAAGAAGTTGCTTCGTACAAAATTTCAAGATTCTGAGTTCAAAAACATTTTTTTGGCATAAGCGGCTGTATCTTTTGATTGCGCTGGCTTAGAAGTTTGACTTTTTCACAACTTCAAGGGTAAATAGACCTGATTCGAGTATTTTATATGAATTTAAAATACCTTTACGCGTTCATGAGGAATGGGTTAGTAGTTATAAAATTATAAAAAATATATTTTTATAATCATTTTTAATTTTTTTTATAGACTCACGCCTGTATCCCCGAAGGGGTAGGCAGAGTTGTAATATTACACCCACATTTTGCCATGAATTTTTAGGTCCCACGTAATATGGGGCGAGCCTATTGCCGTACCGGGCACATTACCAGACTCCGTGCCGCTACTGAGAATTTCCTAACGAAAAAACCCAGTAACACTTTGCCGACCCGGGAATTGAACCCGAGACCTCCCAATCTCACGCGCACATTTATTATGCCGCGAGACTAACGAGGCAGTCTTACTTATTTCAAGGCATAAACACCTCTGTTATTCTCCTACGTTTCTACCGGCTTGCAACGGTTGTGGTCGCGACTAAGACCCGATTGTTTGATGAAAGCATTAACTAAAGACATCCGTATGTTTCAGATACAAAATGCTTACGGAATGTTGCTGTTGTATCGATTTGAAGACAGGTGCTCTGGTCATCGGCTACCTTAATTTGGTAAGAAACTGATTCTTTAGTTGTAAGCAGTCACATTAGCTACGGTATAGCTAACAGAGTAACTGAATTTAGGGCACATAGCGAGACTTGGCTTGCCAATCGTAATAGGTCAGCAAAGTTAAGCAACGCTAGAACGGGTCGCTACTTGGATGGGTGACTGCGTGTGGCATTTATATCAGAGCGCTACCGTGCTTCAGAGGGCACGTAAAGCTGTCGGTCCCGGTTCTTGTTTCAAGCCAAGAATCGTTAGGCCATGTCGGAGGCCTTCGGGCGGTCTGAAAAGTCCGACACCAGAGTTGGCCAAACACTCACACGAGAAAGAAATAAGAAGAAGCAACCAAAATTCTTAGAGAAGTTCTCTTTTTTATGTAATAGACGGCAAACTAGCGATTACTATTGGTACTAAGCGTACTAAGCGATTATTGCTGCCCTTGGATACGAGCAACATCAGAGGAGTCATATGTACAATCGAACAACTTCCCGCTAGACCACCATAAGGGCGAGAATCGCTCAGCAAGACATCGTCGCTTCCAGTCCTACTTGACACGCACATTGACACTCGTAAACAAAACCAGTTTCTAGTGTCCCTTGACTCTATGAGCGAGCCGAGGGATTTTTTTTCAAACTGGTCCAGCGCCGACTTGTTTGATTGTACGTTTCCACCCTTTGGTGTGGGAAAAGGCATAGGAGGAGGAGTGGGATAAAGGAAAAGGGGATGGCACTCTCAATCACTGAACGAAACGCAATACTAAAGGTACTGTTACTTTACATCGATAATCTGTGAGAGGGTAGTACTTCCCTTGGTCGAGCTGGCACATTCATGCTGAAATCAGCAAGGCTCTACTACTGTTTGGCTGTTTAAGGTTCACAGCACCTTCAATAATAGTCCAATTTTCAAACCGCATAAAAGTTGTTCATATTTCTTATTACCTTCAATCAGTTAAGGTAATCAGATGATCTATAATCTGATGATTTTTCTTTCTTACTATAGAAAATTTTCAACAGGTAGGAGAGCCTTGCTGATTTTAGCATGAATGGGTCGGCTCAACCGGGGAAGTACTACCCTCTCACAGAAAATTGACGTAAAGTAACAGTACCTACTTAAACTGTTGCGTTTCGTTCGTTGAGTGAGAGTGCCGGAGGCACTATCCCCTATTCCATCTCCCTCATCCCACTCCTCATCCTATCCCTTTTCTCATCCCCAAGGGGCAGCAACCCACTTGTGACTCCTGTGGTGTTGCTTGTGTCCATGGGCGGCGGTAATTGCTTACCATCAGGCGACCCGCCTGCTCGTTTGCCGCCTATTACTATAAAAAAAAGCTCTTGAATATATCATCTGAACAGCATATCATATTGCAGTCCACTGCTGGATGCAGGCCGATCAGAGTACATTGGTTGGCTCACTCTAGCCAACCAACTACTAACCTATTTTGATTTCAAGTCATTCTTGAAATCAAAATTGGTTAATGCGTTTAGGAATACCGATGCCACAGACAGCCACACTAAAACAAACGTTAACCTTTTCTTTTATTCATCATCATCATCAACCTGTATGAGTACTATCAGTCCATTGCTCGACGTAGGGCTCTCCTACGACGCGCCAATGAGCTCGGTCCTTTTGTTTTGTTCTTGATTAAAAATTGTTTTTTTTTTACAGGTATGGACATTATTTACAGGTTTGATAATATGGCTATATCCACTGCAAATCGTGGGATTAATTATTGGCAATTCCCAGATGCAATTCAATTATCAATATGTGGAAACAATTGCTTATACCTTGATAGGTATAGTCGCAATATCCCTTATATTCATCGTATTTTTGCTTCTTGGTATACATAAGGTAAGTACATTCTATGAAACTCATTATACCTAATCTGTATATAAGATATACATATAAAACTCTTGCGTTGCTGAATGACTGACAGACAAGGTACAGCCAGAACTACTAGGCGCAGGAAGCTGAAATTTGGCATATTGTTGCTTGGGGACCGTAGAGGGACACTAAGAAGGAATTGTCAGAAATAAAGACATAAAGACATATTTATTTCTGCATTTTGGTTGTGTACAACACTTATACAAGTCAAAACCCTATTCTAGATGATGCCGGCTTTTCCTAGCTAAATAACTTCTTGAGAAGAAAGGCCGAAACAAACTCAGAGTCATTGCTTTTTTTTGTCATTTCATCATATTTCATCCCTTCGCTTATATTCTTTTGAAGTCCAGGCATAATAGGTTTAGATGCGAGTACAGTGCAGGATATCATCTGACGCGTATGACTGACTTAACCCGCTGATGGCCCGCATTCAACAGCCATAAGCAGGGCCGTTCCGACCCAATCCAGCGCCTGTGTGCGAAATCCATGAAGCGCCTGTTGGGTGGCACCCGGAAGTTGGCGGATGACTTTCTTTTTTTAGTCGATTAACAATTGTTTTGGATGGGCACTCGGGGCGTACGCGCCTGTGTGCGAAATCTGTGAAGCGCCTTTTTTGGCATCCTTTTTCGAAAATAACTGTTATAATTAACGCATATCTCGGCCCGCGGCGCCCCTGTCACCCTGGCGCCTGTGTGCGCCGCGCACATTGCACATAGGGATGGTTCGACCCTGGCCATAAGCCGCATTAAATATCCAAGGAATCGGGCAAAATCAGTTAAATTATAAAAATGTGCGGATGTCGCTGCAGGAATCTTCTATTCAATTATACAGGGTGTTTGGCGCATGGACTGACAAAATTTTTTGGGGGTTATCCTAGTTTTCACCCCAAGAACACCAGGTCCTAGGTGTACCTGTACTCGAGATACGATTTTTTTAAAGTTTTTAATTTTTTTCTGAATTATCACATTTAAAACGATATAACTTTTTAGTTTGTGGTCATATTTGCATTAAATAACTTTTATTGGATGCCCTAATGTATTATTGTTCTGGTGTGGCTTCATAATCCAGTATGAAGCAAAGGTAAATCCTAAGCCTAAGTTACAAGCCAGATGGGACGGGCCATATCGCATAATTTCCAGGATAAACGACGTCACCTATCCAATCCTATCTGTATGTTTTTTTAAAGTAATCGTAGTTCAAAAGAGCTTTTAGTTTTTTTATAATTAATTTAGAATTTCATGTTTTGCACTCATTACTTCATTTTTAAGAGTTTTCAAGCTCGACAATTACTTTTTTTGCATTTATGCCCAACAATTTATGTTTTTTTAAGAATAATTTAAGAATAATCTAGTCCAAATGTGACTACAAACTAAAAAGTTATATCGTTTTAAATGTGATAATTCAGAAATAAATGAAACCCTTTTAAAAAAATCGTATCTCGAGTACAGGTACACTTAGGACCTGGGTTTCTTGGGGTCATCATCAGCCCCTTACAGTCCACTGCTGGACTAGGCCTCTCCTTTGAAAGGAGGAATTGGCCTACTATACCACGCTGGCCAAACGGGTTGGTATAGGGTTTGTTTTAAGTTTTTCTTCTCTTTCAGTGCTGTTCTCTGCATAGTATGATCCCTCTGTCGGCTCTTACGACACCCATGGGATGTTAGGGGGTGGTGACATTGAGTATTCTTAATCCGTCACCACACGGATACGGACGGTTCTTTGCCCGTAAACTTTATCGCCCCTTCTTTCTCATAAGTAGTTCTACGCCCTTGCATTGCACATGGCACTCATAGATCATCATAATCATCACAGTCCCAGCTTTATCCCGGTTGCATCCAAGACTTATACGCCTTGGAGCCCGACGTCCGCTTACTGGTCTTACCAGATAAGACAGAATATCAACTTTTCCACAGAGCGACTGCCGTCTGACCTCCGCAACTCAAAGAGGTAGTGATGTTCCATGGTTAAGACCAGTATCAGTTTATTTGAGGGTACTGACTCCTCGTAACGACTGTCAAAGATCTTCATGACAGCCGGGACCGACGGTTAAACGTGCTCTCCGAGGCACGGGGCAAGCTATAATTAACAATTTAATACTTCGAAAAGTCAGTGGTGCGCGCCGTGGATTTGAATCCGATACCCTCTGCATGGCAGTCTATTGGTATCTCCACTAGGCTATCGCCACCAAATACATCATAGATAATTAATAATAATAGTATACTACGTGTGGTCTAGTGCTCACTCCACTATGGTCTTGTGCCCACCCCAGAATTATGGTTTATCGTCAGTCCTTTATACTGTCCCACTGCTGGGCACGGGCCTCTTCTCACCTTGAGAAGGGTAAGGCCATAGTCCACCACGGTGGCCAAGAGCGGGTTGGCAGACTTCACATGTCTTTCGAGAACATTATGGAGAATTCTCAGACATGCAGGTTTCTTCACGATGTTTTCCTTCACCGATTAGCAAGCGAAAATTAACAATTTAATACGCACTTAACTCCCAAAAGTCATTGGTGCCTGCCGTGGATTCGAACCCGAGACCCTCTGCGTAGCAGTCCGTTGGTCTCTCCACTCAGCTATCACTGCTTGAATTATGGTTATCGTATCGAAATTATAGGCTGGACACCTTTTTTTGTTTTTTTTTGTTTTACGAGGTGGAAAATCCCTTCGGATCTCCGACTCTTGGAAGAAATAAGAGCCGGAGTATGTGGTGCTTCCACTAAAAACCACCTCGACTTTCTCCATGTACCCGTGTGTCGGAGGGTAGGGCATCGCCGAAGCTTTCGTCGCTACCCTCCGACGGGTATTGGCCCACCAGATGGTCAGGCGGGCCCCGAACAAAACCCCCTTGGCGGCGGATTAAGGTGTTGGACTCCGCCGCCAAAACACCCAGCGGCCGCAGAGGATAGGGAGGACGGCAACGCAACACCGCATCTCCTCTTCCTCTGCGGCCCCACCGCGACGCATCGAATGGTGCGCCCGCATTCGGTCGCGGTAGACAGGGCGCGCGGCAACGCAACACCGACACGCCTCTCCTCCCGCGACCGCGCCCGACTGCGAGGGACAGACAGAACTGTCCCCCGCACCCGCACCGTTGGACGCATCCTGCGCAGGCCCGTCCAAGCCCACGCGGAGTGTCCCCTCCTGGATCCCTCTTAGCTTCACCGCGGGTGACCAATCCACGGTTACTGAGCCCCCCCACCACGACAAGGTGGAGATCCCACGGGGGGGATAGGCTGGACACCTAAAAAAACTTCATACAATTCTTTTATGAAGACCTAAGCCCACCCTGAAAAAAAAAACGGGGTTGTGTGTGTGGTAGAATATTACTATTATTAATACAGCTAAAGTTTTAGCCCAATGGTGTACGTAACGGACTGCCGAGACAATGGTCTCGCGTTCGATACCCAGGTACCACGGGAACACACTGACTTTTAGAAGTTATGTGTGTATTAAAATGTTATTTATCGCTCGCTTACTAATGTGTCCGATAGATGGCAATAGGCGAAATGTAATGCACCCCTTCGGGGATAAAGGCGTGAAGTTATGTTATAAATAATACGGGATATCTTTCAAATATGTAAACACCTTAAATTATGAAGACACCAAATCCCTTCTTAATACTGCTGGTTACAACTTTTCCAATTTTTGACAACCTAATCTCAATTTATTTTCATTTGTATTGTTGCTTATTTTGTTTTTGTTTTTGTATCACAGCAACTCCACCTATTTGTAATTTAGGATATTATTAGCAAGAATGAACAGTTACCTTCTGAGTCACAGTCTAAACTAGATCAGAAGGTACGGATATACTGCTAACAATAACCAAAAATCAATCACTATTTATTATTTGTCATCTGTATAGGTTTATCATGCAATAAAGAAATTTGAATTTGAATCTTTGTTTCAGAAAATACGTGGATGCATCACTGCCTTTGTCGTTTTCAATACAATTTGCATTGTTCTCGACGTCATTGGATTTGTCTTTTCTTTTAGTACTTATTTACAAATTAAGGCATATCATATGATCCCGGCTAGGATGATTCGTATTGGTATGTATCATTATTTATTATTTGTTCTTTCTTTAAAAAGACAAGTCCCCCTAGGAATAGATCCTGTGTACCGGCGACTTTACAAACATGCAACCAACAGACACCCAGACTCTACAATACTATTACGAGCTGGGGTTCGACGATAAATTAAAACTGACTAAACTGTACTTTATTTTAACACAAACACTATTCACACTTAATTACACACCACTAATAAAAAAAACACACTTATTTCACACTACTAGAAACACCACTAAACAATTCCGACTTACTTCCCTTCGCTTCTTGATCGCTGTCGATTCTTCAATTGACTGTCTCTTCTCGCCCGTTTGCGAGGTATTTATACCGGCCGGAACACATAACTAGTATTTTCGAGACACATCACGAAAGTTCTGGTAGCTTGCGTAGCTTATAGCTTTTTACAGCAACGCCATCTATTAGAGGATAGATGAAACAGCTTTAAACAACCGATACATCTAATCTCCTCTAGTTCTCCCATTCACTGATAGATGGCGTTATTTTCAATTCGTAACACGGCCTCTCTCTTAAACGTGTTCGTCTCGAACATCGTTGGACCCATAGTAACGAGCCAACCGGTCCACATGAACTATCTTCGGTGCACCTCGCGACCCTTTCTGGATTCGATAGGTGACGTGGTTCATCCTGGTAATTATGCGATATGGCCCGTCCCATCTGGCTTGTAACTTAGGCGATTTTCCTTTGCTTCGTACTGGGTTATGAAGCCACACCAATGATCCGTCGTCGAAGCCTTTGTTGTTCGCCTTCCGATCGTAGCGAGTCTTCATCTTCTCAGACATCTGTTGTCCTGATGCCCTGATGTGCTCATATACATCGTTCATCTTGTTGCGTAGCTCGGTCGCGTAATCCGTTATATTACGTGGAGATTCTGGCGGAATACCGGTGATTAAGTCTGCTGGTAAACGTAATTCTCTGCCGAAATTGGCAAAACCTGGTGTTACTCCTGTGGTTTCGTGGGCCGCACTGCGATATGACACAAGGAATGGTTGGATGTGCTTGTCCCAATCTCTTTGTTTGCTCTCCACGACCTTCACCAGGTACCTTTCCAGTGATTGGTTAAATCGTTCAACCATGCCATCTGATTGCGGGGGATAAGCCGTGGTCCTGGTTTTATGTGCACCCATCACGCGACAAGTCTCCTTGAACACCTCGGATTCGAAGTTCCGGCCTTGATCGCTGTGGATTTTCAAGGGTACCCTGAATCGACAAAAGACTTCATGCACCAGCTTTTCGGCCACTGTGGTAGCTTCTTGATTTGGGATTGCAAACACTTCAGGCCACTTCGTGAAGTAATCCATCACAACCAAGAAGTATTTGTTTCCATCCTGGCTCTCGGGAAACGGCCCAGCGACATCCAAGGCTATGCGCTCCCATGGGGCTCCCACATTGTACACCTTTAATGCACCTCTGCTTCGAGTATGTGGCCCCTTGACAGCCGCACAACTTGTGCATTTGCGGCACCAATCCTCGACGTCATCCCGACAGTGGAGCCAATAAAACCGCTCCCGGATAGTAAGGGTCTTCTTAATTCCCATGTGACCTCCCGAAGCACCATTGTGATAGAGCTGCAAGACTTCCGGCACCTTAGTTTTGGGCACTACCATTTGCAAATGGCACTGGTTACCGCGAGCGTTTTCCCATTTGCGACACAGAACTCCATCCTGGACGACCAAGCTTTCCCACTGTGCCCAATAACTCTTGGTGATGGGGCTCATTGCTGCGATATCACTCCATTTGGGCCTAGCCGCATCTGATTTCTTCCATTCAAGAATCGGCTGTACATCCTTGTCATCTTGCTGAGCACTCTGCAAAGCTTCTCTCCACTCGTCGCTTAGATCCGTCTTTAACATCCTCACTAGCGCTGCCTGCTTTGCTTCCTGTCGGCTACAGTGCTTGCACTGGTCGGGACACGGCCTACGCGATAGGGCATCTGCGTTACCATGGGACTTGCCGCTGCGATGTTGTATTACAAAATCAAACTCTTGCAGTAGTTCAATCCATCTGGCTACTTGTCCTTCTGGGTCCTTAAATTGAAGTAGCCATTTTAGCGCAGCGTGGTCGGTTCGCAGGTGGAATTTACGCCCCAACAAATATTTGTGTCGCTCGTTGCTCTGTCTTCGGTGAGCTTATGAAGAGGTCGAGCAATGTCAGCAAAGTTCTTCACAAACCGTCGATAGTAGGAGCATAATCCGAGGAATGCTCTGACCTGCGTTTTGTTCTCTGGAACTGGCCATTCCTTCACGGCAATGATCTTATCCGGGTCAGTTTGAATACCGTTCTCCGAGACCACATGTCCTAGAAAGTTCACTTGCCGTCTGAATAACGCGCATTTCTTCGGACTCAGCTTCAAATTAGCTCCTGGTATCTTTGACAGCACTTGCTCCAAGTTTCGAAGGTGATCCTGGAAGGTGCGCCCCACAATGATGATGTCATCCAAGTAGACCAGACAGGCGTCTCCAATCAGTCCCATAAGCACTCGCTCCATCAGTCTCTCAAAAGTAGCCGGAGCGTTGCACAATCCAAAGGCATGACGTTAAATTGCCACAATCCTTTGCCTGTGGAGAATATAATAAATTTAAATTTATTTATTTCTCCACAAAGGCAATATAACAATGTTGTGTTCTTAGTTCTAGGTACACATTATAGACCCTTGTGAGAGACTTGGAGTCTGTGCTAGGATAACCCTGTGTTACAGATCTCCAGGCACTCTCACTTCAGACAGTTGAGCACAAAGATTTGCGTTTATTCGTTGAGACTTAAAGCTATTTAGAGCTATTAGTAAAATAAAAGTTTTCACACAGCCACAAAAGGAAATATAATATGGTGTATTATCTACTACCGCATTCTATATTTATGAATTTTTCAGTAGTGTCATAATCGAGATTATGGAGCCATTTGAACAGTACTGCTTTACATTTATACTTGCTAAGAGGATATATTGCCAAATACTTGTTAGCTTTATTGTAGAGGTAACTGCCTAAGAACGAAAAGTGTCGTTGAGCTAATTGTGTATTTGTGCGCTTTACCTGACACACTCCGTGTTTCTGTCTTTTGTCTTTGAGGTGGGACGCATCATAAGCTAGCATCGAATGTTGCCGAAGAATAGTGTCACGTAGAAATAGTTGACGGACTGATAAGACTTCACACTGTTTATAAACGTCTGTAGTTGGATGTAAAAATGGAAGAAAACGGCTGACTTTTAGCACTGCCCTCTGTGCCCTTTCCACTTTGAGCATGTGAGTTTTTGCAGTGCCACCCCAAACAGTTAGACAATACGTTAGTATTGACTGACAGAGAGCAAAATAAACCATTTTTATGACACTATGCTCGGCCACATGGCGAAGGTTCTTAAAGATATATATAACTTTCCTAATTCTAGTTGTTAGAAGATCTGTATGTTGTTCGAAGCTGAGAGTGTTGTCGATGTTAACGCCTAGGTATTTTATTGCGGAGGCATAGCTGATGGTAGCGCAAGAACATGAGGAGGTGTTGGGATAAGCACATTCGTGGGCAATAATAGGAGGTAGGATACTAAACGGTATTTGAATGTTGCTTCGAGTGGAAAAGGCAAGGCATTTAGTTTTGTCCGTGTTCAGTGACAGTTTGTTTCGTCTTAGCCATGAAACGACAATGTTGAAGCCGATCTGGGCTGATTCGACGAGATCTAACCACGAGTCGCCTTGGAACAACAATGCGGTATCGTCAGCGAAAGCGACGATCTTTCCATTGGGCAATTTGAGTTCGCAGAGGTCATTTACATAAGAAAGGAACAGCGTTGGTCCAAGAATACTCCCCTGCGGCACTCCGTGCACAACGGGAAGATCATCACTAACTTGGTCGCCTATCTTGACTCTCTGGAAACGATTCTCGAGATAGCTACTAAAAAGTTGCAATTGTTTGTCTCTTATGCCAAGGTATTCTAACTTTTTAATTAGTAGTGGAATTGAGACCGTATCGAAGGCCTTAGCGGGGTCCATGAAGATGACTAGTGTCTTTTTGTTGTTATCTAAATTAGTCACTACAAAGTCCGTCACTTCATGGACTGCATCACTAGTTGACCTTCCTTTTCGGAAACCAAACTGAGAATGAGATAATAGTGAGTTATCTTCTAGGTATTTGATAAGACGACGGTTAATAATCTTTTCCAGGATTTTTGATATTGTTGGTAATTTTGATATTGGCCTATAACTATGAAGACATGCTTTGTCACCAGTTTTGTAAATAGGAAGGACTTCAGCTAGTTTTAGTTGATCTGGAAATTGTGAATTGGTCAAGGCCAAGTTAAATATATACGTTAGAGGGGTATTAAATATTCCCTGTATCTCTTTAAAACCACTGTAGATATGTTGTCACGTCCAACAGCACAGGCAGTTTTGGAATTTAATATCAGTCTTTCTATTTCATTTTCGTCCGTAGGCAAAATTACAAATGAGTGTGGATGTGACCGGTGTGATGCAAAATTATTAGAATCGTTATTACGTTTATATTTATTAGCAAGTGACTTACCAATGTTTATAAAATAGGAAATAATATCATTTAAAGTATAAGCACTTTTACTGATTAGGTTAATCAAGTGATTTGTGTCATTTGTAGTCATATTTGTTATTGTTTTTATTGATTTCCATAATTGTTTATTGCTAGTGTTTACCGCAGTTTTAATCTCATTTTTATCAAAAGCCTGTTTAGTTTTTTTTAAAAGATCGTTACAATAATTTCTGTATCGCTTATATGTTACCAAAATGTCGTTATTATTAGGATTCTGTTTAGCTTTACGGTGTAATCTATCCCTATTTCTCATACATTTGAGTAGACCAGGCGTTATCCAGCACTTGATGACCCTTTTTCTGTTAGAGGTCCTGATTTGATGTGTGTTTTTCAATATGATTGTATTTAATGAATTGAGGAACACTTCAGTGGCAATGTTAGCATTTGTGGCATGATAAACTTCAGAAAAACTGAGGTTTTTAATATCATTATCAAGTTCAGAGAAATTTATACGTTTGATGTATTTCTGAGTAATTGCTTGCAAGACTTTGGTTTCAAGGACTATGATTGTGGAATAATGGTCTGTTACAGTTGTACCGGCAACATAGCAAAATGATGGGAACCTTGTTTTGAGTATCACATGGTCTAGACATGTTTTATTGTGTGTTGGGTATGTTGAATGCCGTCTTCTCTTTGTCTCGAGGATTTATTTCCACCTGCCAGTAGCCACTTTTTAGATCTTAGATCGGTAGTCTACACAGAAGTGCATGCTGCCATCCTTCTTCTTAACTAACACCACCGGAGAGCACCACTGGCTGGACGAAGGCTCGATTACGCCTTCTTTCACCATACCGTCGATCACAGCTTCCACTTCACGTTCCCGTGCCACTGGCACACGTCTTGGTCGCTGGCGAATCGGTGCTTCACTTCCCGTGTTTATTTTGTGCTGGACTAGTGCTGTCTTCCCTATGTCGGCATCACTGGTCGAGAAAATATCGGTGATCCGGTTTAACATCTTCTTAGCCTTGGTCTTCTCTTCTTCTGACAGGGTACTTTGGCACTCCTCCAAATGTGAAGACACGTCGAATCGTGCACCCTGAACTTTGGCGCTGGTAGGTTGCTCTTGACATCTACGCATCCAAGCCGCTCCTTCATAGGTGCCCAATTCCGTCCCTTTCTTGAGCGACACTTCCTTGTCACTTGCATTCAGTGCGCGTACTGATGAAACTTTGGTACCCCTTACCAAGGTTCGTGCAATCTTCCACGAGGCCTCTTTCTCTAGGCCTTCGATTAGTACGCAGCGGTTCCCTCGACCAGAATTTCCTGGTAAACAAACTGGTACAACTGTTTCCGACCGCGGGTGAAGAATGACATTCTTCAGGCAGTATACTTTTCCTGAAGTTGCACCTTCCATGAAGACTTCTTCCGAGCCACACTTCAAGACTCCCTGGTTAACATCGATCTCGCAGCGATACTTCCGCATGAAGGCTAGGCCCAAGATGCAGTCGTCCACTATATCGGCTACGATGACTTTGTGACGGTAAACTTTGTTGCCTAGCTTCAGATCCACCTCCATTTCACCTCGGACGGTTATGTGCTGACCGGTAGCTGTTCTCAGATTCACACTTTCATTGTTCCTGAAGCAGCCCCGAAGAACCCGTCTTGCCAGATGGAAACCGATGACTGTCCGAGAAGCACCCGTGTCCAATGTCAGCTTGCATGGTGTTCTGTTAATTTCGCCTTCGATGATCAGGCTGTTCCCGTCACATGATTGCGAAATCGAGATACTTAGGGCTCTTCCATTACCAGCCAGCACCCGCCCCGCAGTCCTGGCTTCTACTCGTTTTCCCTGCTCTCGCTGCCTGGCAGGCACATCAGGCGACCCCTTTGGTGGAGACAGGGTGTCACCAGGCTGCCTACGCTTTGGGCAGCTCAAGCGGATATGGCCTCTTTCTCCACAGTTGTAGCACCGAAGTGACGACCCAACTTCCCTGATGCGGTGACCTCGATCGTCGCGTCGCACTGCTTCCACCTCCAGAGCGTGGGCTAAAGCGTCCTTGAGGTCCTTGAAGTGCCCAAGCCTCACTGCAGCTCTTACCTCCAGGTCCCGGATCCCATCCGTAAACGCCTGTACGAGGTTCCCGTCAATAAGCGCAGGCGACGACTGGTATGCCTTCCTGACCAGCTTTTCCACCTCTAGAGCCCACTGTTGCAGAGTTTCTCCGGTGCGTTGAGTCCTGTCCTTCAGTTGAGCACGATAAACGTGTTCAAGGTGCGCGTCACCGTATCTCGCCTCCAGCGCCTCCAGGAGCTCTTCGTAGGTGACGTCTTGCCCGAGTGCCTCCAACACTGTCAAGACCCGGTCGCGAAGGCCCAAGGTTAGGGCGGTTAAGGCCTGTTCTTTGGTCCACCCATTCGATCGCATCACAGCCTCGAACTGGATCTTGTATGCAGACCATGATGACGAGCTAATCTCATCTAGTTCTCCCATTCACTGATAGATGGCGTTATTTTCAATTCGTAACAATACGATACGATAATAAAAATTTAATGGACGATAATAATTTAACGTGTTTCGTTCAATTATTATAAAATTATTATTGTATACCTATATGTAAGTCTTTAAGGTATGTATCTATGTTTTTCTACCTGTCAATAAATGATTTATTATTATTAATATCTATATTCTATACTGCTATTATAAAGCTGAAGAGTTTGTGTGTTTGCTTGGTTGGTTAAACGCGCTAATCTGAGGAATAATTTGAATATTTTTTTTTGGTAGGTAGCCCATTCATCGAGGTAGGCTATATAACATCACGCTATGAGTGACGGGTGTAACCGCGGGCTCAGCTGGTATAATACATTAATATTTAACTTTAGTGGTCATAAAATTTAGTTTTTAATTGTTTTTGGGATGTATATCATCCAGCCATCCATCAGTAGTACATCCGTGAACATGGCGCTTGTTAAGTTGTAACAGTGCCGAAATACTTATCGGATACCCAAAACAAAGGTATGTGGTATCTCGAAAATCAATTTAAAACTATAATATAAGAAATGGCTCCACTTTTAATTTACAGTGAGCTATCTATTTATTTGATTTGATGTTATGTTTAAGACGCTGACAGCAGCCAAATAGGCCTGTCTCAAACAATTTTTTTTGCTAAATCTATAAAGTTTGTGATGGCGGAAAAAATATATGTTAATCTTGAACATATTTCTGAGAACCCTGTTGTATTTAAAACATGTTTTCGAAAAGTTTTCTCGTTATAAAAAAATAGTAAACTAACCTCTTAAAATGATCTTTCAACAAAAATATCTGTATTACTTATCAACGTAGGTTGGTAAAAATTTTAATAATAACGTATCATATTTAAATACAGAGCTTGGTTGTTTTTTATTTTTCGCTACTCAACTTATTTTTAAGTAATTAATTTATTTTATGGTTTGTAAAAAGTTCTGAATGTCCCGTCGTCGTAGCGCTTCTCTTTCTCATGTATACAATCCGACAGTGACAGCAGCAGCTCAACTCAATTGCGGTTGTCAGCGCCTTAAGCCTGTTCTTAAGCGCGTACAGATAGTCTTGCATTTTATGGCAACGCCAAATTGAAATATACATAATTACATACCTTAACCTGCGCTGAGAACAAAAATTTAAAATAAGGTTTTTTTTAATTACTTATTGAAGCGTCATGGTATATGAACTGTCCCACTGCTGGGCACGGGCCTCTTCTCACTATGAGAAGGGTAAGGCCATAGTTCACCGGACTACACATGTCTTTCAAGAACATTATGGAGAACTCTCAGACATCTTAAAAATAAAGATAAAAAAGGTTTAATATCTCATTGTTTATTTTCAGGTCTCAACATATATTTCCAAACGGTGATAGTAAGTTACCGGTCTAAAATGAAACAAAATGTAGCCGTACCAGTTGTGTATGCTACACCAAGCGCACCGAATCCGTACATAT
The DNA here is from genome assembly GCA_944739405.2 of Euclidia mi. NCBI lineage: Eukaryota > Metazoa > Arthropoda > Insecta > Lepidoptera > Erebidae > Euclidia > Euclidia mi. The sequence goes on along the minus strand of OX123192.2, from coordinate 9,322,531 downwards.
ATAATGTTCAGCATACACAATACGCAGCGTAGAAAAACGACGTTTTTGTTTTTGTAAAAAGCAAAAATAGTATAAGTTTCTGTAGAATAAAATAAATAATATTATTGTATTGTCATCGGTCCTTGATAAATATGCAAAGTATTAAATTATTCCGACGTTTCAAAGTCGGTCAAAATCGTGTCCAAAGGTCCCGTTGCATAGAAAAACACATACATGCAACCGAAGCTAATAAAAGTGTGTTAAACTTTTTTAATAGTTGACGTTGGCGTAGCGGGAGTGTAAACGACTGCCACGCCTACGGTCGCGGGTTCGATTCCCTGTAAGTCAAACATTTGTGTGTTGAACATGGATGTTTGTCTTGGTCTGGGTGTTTCCATGTGTTATATGTATATAATTACAAAAAAAGTATGTATATATACAGAGTGTAAAAAGACCCTTAACGAAAACTAAAATCCCATGTTGTACCAATCAGTACAAACATTTTTTACTTCGTTACCATACCTGAGAAATTACTGGTTCAGACGATATTTAGGCTCAAAGTTAGTATGGAATTTTTCTAATTAGGTACAAAATCGATGCATCGCCAATATGTTCGATGGATGCCCTATAACCTCATGGATAAGTAGGTATTTCGAGCATTGCACACGCGCGTTTTTAATTGGGTTTAAAACAATGTGAAAACTTAAAAAAAAAAGCATTTCCCAGGTATTATTTTTGGTTAGTATGACTTGGCATGATGTCCACAACTAGTAGACTTCGGCTTGGTGATGGGTCTTGTGACACCCTGTATATGTTTATCAATTATCTATTTTACTAGCTCTGCTTAATTTGGGACTAGATAGTGTTGTGTGTATGTGGTAGAATGTATATAGTTAATAGAACAATGACATATTTCAGTAATCAGTTATCTTTATTAATGCATTCCACAGTACGAACTTAGATGGAACTTATTATGAATTATGAGATCATCATGGACCCTGTCGGGCACAGCAGAAATTAGAAGGAAAATCTTTTGTGAAACGCAAAAATTGATAACGTTTCTGTAGAAAAGTTTTTAAAACAAGCTTTCATATGCGCTAAGAAAAATAGATAGGTAGGATAACTAAGATCAAATTAATATTCAGGATCAAGTTATAGGTGCAAGAAAATATAAGCGATTTTAAACTTCGCGATTCTTATACATTATACAAGGTTATTTACCGGGTCTTAGTCCCGCCGCGACCACGACCGGCGCTAGTGGGTCGAAACGACGGCAAATACCGAGGTATTTATTTATGCCTTAAATATCTTAGTTATATAGATCTTAGTTACTATATCTTAGGTATATAGACCCGCTAAATAACCTTGTATAAGTGAACATAGGCTTGTAAATTAACGCAACAATATATCTCATTTTTCTCGTTCTCGTATGTACTTAAATGTTTTGTATTTTTTTATTAGTATCGAATAAAGTTATTTGTTTTATTTATACACCGACTTTTATTTCCATGATACCTGATACCACTAAAATAAATCCTGTGTCGCGGGGACTTTACAAACTTAAAAATAACTTACACAATGTACACCTGGGTGTACCTAGGTGTACCCCACCTAGGTAAGCAGAGCCTGGTCAAAACAACAATTTATGGACCGCACAACGTGTTATCTCGTGTGGGGATCGAACCCACAACACTCGGCGCAGTGTCAAGCGGCGAGGCGGCCGCATAAACCACTACACCAACCGTGAAGTCAGTATACAGGCAGCATACAACACTTGTTCTTGTTTTTTTTTTATATAGACTCACGCCTTTATCGCCGAAGGGGTAGGCAGAGGTGTAATATTACACCCACATTTTGCCATGAATTTTTAGGTCCCACTTACAAGGGGGCGAGCCTATTGCCGTTACCGGGCACATCACCAGACTCCGTGCTGCTACTGAGAATCTGTATAACATAGTAACACTTGCCCGATCCGGGATTCAAACCCGGGACCTCCGATCAGCAGTCGCATACGCTATCCACTGGACAACAGAGGCAGTTGTTCTTGGTTGGGTTAATAAAACCAATAGCAATCCATTTTACGCGATTCTTACTTGTATTGACACAGCTTCGGTCCAGTGGACTAGTAGCCTTAGAATAGGACCAACGTTTGGCAGTATAATTGAAAACGTTTTTGAATTTTGCCATACCATATTTTTTAATATTTATACAAATGCGGTATTACAGCTATCCTATTGAAGGCAGGAACGATTCTTTCGGTTTCTTCGTCTCCATTAATCTTCTGAAGGGATGGACTGGGTTTGTGCTGTAAAATGAAGGACATTTTATTAAATTACACATGTTGATTGTTGAGGCATTCGTGATCAAAGATATTAGAAAAGTCGTAGATACGTTACCTACGTAGTAATCAACTATATATAGTATTATACTATATGTAGGTATACCTGACTCTGGCTGGCGAGCTTGTCAATCTGGTCGTCATGACATCTTTGAACATTTGAGCCTTCTTTGTAAACGTTCTGTCTTTGTTTTCGATATTAATCAGTTCTGTTTCCTGTAAATTTATAATAGTACTTATCAATATTGCGTTGTATGCTAGTGGTTAATAGCTACATTTATTAATAGTTATGAATGGTACATTATAGCAAGTTGTAAGAGTAGAAGATAGCATGCCCAAAGAATCCTTCTCAGCGAAGTTTTGGCGCTTAATATCTAAAGTAAAATGAAATTATCATAGAAAATATGAAATTCTGCTCTTTTTTTCTCGTACCTCTGAAAGAACAATGGCAGAATTTGGTCGGGGTTTGTTGTGACGACCTTAAACTTCATATGAAGAAAACAAATTGTATTTTTTTTCTACGATTTTTAATATTATCACTTTGTCTCGTTAAAGCTGGAGTATTTTATGATGATAAAAAGCATTCCAATTGATTACGAATACTTTATTATTTGATTGTTGCCATAGACAATGGTGTGACAGGAATAGACGTGAGTGCTATATCCGTATCGATTATTAAATAAGTAATCGATATGATCGACCTTTATAGAGTTGGTTTGGTTTAAAATGCAATTATTTAATATTTAATCAACATTATATCAATAAGCTAATATTTTTGAAGCTAAACAACGTTTAAATCAAATAAAAATGTCACAGCATCGTTTTAAAGTTATATCGATTTCACATAAAATCGATTTAAAATGTGCAGCTCTGCTTTTGTCTTTGGCTGTGACAGTTAGATGCTACAAAATACTTCCGCGTTTTGATGTCAATCTGACATATGTCATTTGATAATTCAAACGTATAATACCTACATTGTTTAACTTTCATATTATAACTTTCCTTGTACCTACATTGTTAATTCTTAACTAAAACTTCAAACACTGATATCTTCTTTTTCCACCTTTCCTGAGTGAAAATGGAATCATTTATAGACTCTGTCACTTACGCCAAATTTTTTGATATATTTTTTATTACTGTTCGCTTCAATTTAATTTCAGACATTTTGATGTATGGAGATATGCCATTGTCCTTTATTTTATTTATAATGGGGTACACTGTACATGTAAAATCCTTGAGGTCGTCTGAGGATCTAACACTGAAGATGCCAAAGCATTCCACAAATTACTTTTCAAAATCCTTCACTGCTCAAGCTGTGCGTCTGTGGAATGCTTTACCACTGGAGATTCGAAGAGCAAAATCCTTAAACGTTTTCAAAACCTTGATTAAAATACACTACCTGATTTAATTTCTTTTTCTTGCTACATCATCCATACTTACTGCATCTGTATTGTCTGCTTATTTATTTTATTGTATACCTATGTATATTTTAAATATATATTTTTTTATACATGTACGTATATTTATCAAATTATAATATGTTTATATATATTTTTATATATATGTGTATGTATATGTGTGTATGTATATATGTATATAATATCATATCTAAGTTTTTCGTATTATTTCAATGTTGAACTTAAGCAACTACACCATCGCTCCATATTTCTGCTTATATCATTCCTGTCCATCTCAAGGTTGCCTGGAAGAGATCGCCCTAGGCGATAAGGCCGCCGATTGTACATTATCGTAGTTTTAAGTTACTTTACAAAATATGCACTGTACAATGTTATGTTGGTGTACAATAAAGCGTATCTATCTATCTATCTACACTTTATATCTGCAGGCGTATAGCACAAAAGGTGTATTGCAGTCCACTCCTGGACATAGGCCTCTCCTAGCATACGCCGCAATGACCGGTCCATTCTTATACTTCGGGTTGTAAAAGCAACATCAAATTTCAGAATCTTAACCTTACAACATAAATAAGTCAAGCTCTCTTTCTACCAAAATTCATAAAAAAATACAAAATATCCTACCAAATGTTTCTCATTTTCTTTAATCTGGCTACTCAGCGCGTGTCTATAGTCCATCTGTCTCTTTAGCTCTTGGTTTGCGCTGTCAATCCGCCGCTGAAGTTCGCAGAAGGCACTCCTCTTAACTCTTTGCATTCTCTCGTGTCTCTCTTGCTTGGCTCGTTCTAACTCCATGTTCCTTGTTTGAATGTGTCTTCTGTACTCTTCGGTTGCTTTCTGTAATATTTTTTAATAATAAGATTAGAGAATCGCTGCGATAGGCCATATGCATTAGATGAGTGCCACAACCAATGCTTTTCTGTTAAGAAACAGCCTTGTTCATCACTATTTCCATCGTCGTTCGGCATACTGATTTGCTGGCTTTGTATTCCATAACGATTAGACCAATCGGTGCAAGGATATTTTGTCAACAAGACGCTCACCGCTCTTGCAGTCACCATGCTCACAGTTTTTGTCAAGCAGATGCAAGGACCCATGAAAACCCAAATAGGCTTCTTCGGTTACCTAAGACGTATGAGTAATGAATTGTACTTATATACTAAAAACAGAATTAAAATGTACTTAGCAGGTATTCTTTAATGGAAATTATTTTCTTTGCTAATTATTTGATTGGTTGCCTTGGTTGTCAAAAGATTGAAACACTGCACCTCTTTGCACGTCCGTTTCTCCCGTTCCATCTGTCTGATATGCGCATCGGTCTTGTCCTGCTCTTGTCGCTGCCACTCGTCGGCTATTTTATCAGCCTCTTCCTCTAAAGCTGCTGCCATCTTCCTCTCGCGGTTGAAGTGCTCCACGCAGAGTTGTTTCTCCATTTGAAGGTTTTTCTGACAACATTGAAATCATTTGGTCATATACAGACTGTCGCAAGCATTTTATTGACTGGACCTGAATAGTTAAAATTTAGATCTCATATACATAATTATGTTGCAGCAGATATAGGCTGCAAGGGGGACTGAGGATCTTATTAGGATTGCAACAAGTGGTTGTGTGCAGACAGCCCGAAGATTGGTTCAGGCGGAGACCCTACCATTAAGGATGGCATAATTATATCCAGCGGACTTATTTCAGTTGAGATGATGTATAGTTTTAATATATTCGAAGCAATGAAAATAAATCTTTTATGAGACACGCGTTGTATGCTTGGGCCGAGGATCTGATGCTGAATGTATTAGGCAGTTACTTGTGGATATGGTTCGGATTGTGAAGAAGTTTCTGCACAGGAGTTAGTTTTCCTAACCACCGGTAGATTGGATCCTGTGCTCAGTGCTGGAGGGCCCTCTACAATTTATTGTTTCTCTTATTGGATCATCATCATCATCAGCCCCTTATACAGTCCCACTGCTGGACACGGGCCTCTTCTCACTATGAGAAGGGTAAGGCCATAGTCTACCACGCTGGCCAAGTGCGAAATGTCATTGGTGCGTGCCGTGGATTCGAACCCGAGCCCCTCTGCATAGTAGTCTGTCGGTCTCTCCACTCAGCTATCGTTGCCTCATTGGATATTAAAAAAGTAAATTAAATATTGTGACAAAAGTAGGAAAATTATTTACCATCTGGATCCTATTCCTCTCCCTCTCTCTCCTGAGATCTTCCAAAGCAGTTCTAATAGTCCCATTATCTATCTCTCTTGCTTTCATCTTCTCGGTTCTAAGTCTCAACAACTTGTTTTCATGGCCTTCTATGAAGTTCTTCCTATTGTTCATCTGTTGGTTTTTCTTCTTTTTAATTGCTAGAAGAATAAAGTCAAATACTGTATTACATGTCTACAGAAACCTCGTTTTTGATGACGCAGTGGCAACTCCAACCTTGTAGGGAGGACTGTTTTTGGTGGCTATCATACGTGTTCGGGTCCTACTTACTTTAAATGAACAGCGGTGTACTCGAATTTTCTAAGTGCCACTTGGGCACCAAAAAAAAATTCAGTACACCACGTAGGCTTCCAAACAATACATAGCGTGAACTATGGTAAGCAAAGAAAAATTAAGACTTCTGCATTAAATGTATCAAGTCATGGAAATACTTATAAATCTATATCAGTTTCCATTAGATAAGTACCTACCTTCATAATGATCTTGCTCCATCTTTTTCTTCATCTTCTCTAACTTTCTATTCTCTTTCTCTCTCTCCTGTCGAATCAGTTCTTGTCTCTTCTTATTGGCGCTGGCGATTTGTTCATCATAGCATCTTCTTCGCTCTAAAGCCTCCTGCTGTCTTCTTCTAGCGTCCATTCGTTCTTGGTACTCCTGGAAATATTATGCTATATGTTGCACTTATCTAAAAGTAATGGCTAGTGGTACTGATAGACTTAGGCCAATCCCAATACTAGTTATGAATTATGACGTACCGCAAATTTGAAACGGCCAATTAGAATGCATTTTTGTAGCCCCATGCGCCCCGCATACCTCACCACTTTGATACCTAGTTTACACTCTCGCCTCGAGTCTCGCCTCGTACCTCGCCTTGCAGCTCGCGTGTTGTTGCGATTGCGAGGTAGCGAGTGCCTGTTTACACTCTCGCGATGCGTTCAGTTTGCGTTGAGCCAGCAACGATGGAAGACGTCGAAGTAATAGCGGTATTAGCTCTAGCCTTAACAAGTTTTTACCGATTCTTGACCATCTTAAAAACAAAAATTTTTTTTTACTTTGCACAGAACTCTGCTAGCGGTCTGCACATAACCTCAGAAAATTTTTGCCATGCATCATTTACTTTTTGGGTATTTTTATGCATATTATTTTTTGGATCCCAAATTATTCGCTCGGCCTGATACAGTTCCAAGAACTGCAGCGTTTCTTTTTGGAACCAGTCCATTTTTAATTGAAATCGAAGAACACAACCTGCACGGAAGGGCGGCGTAAACAAACTGAAACGAGAGCGCGAGTGTAAACACAACGCTCGCGTCCCTCGCGAGGCCCTTTGACTCGTGCCTAAAAAACCGCCTCCGACGCGAGCGCCACGAGTGGCGAGGCGAGCTACGAGGCGAGCCACGAGCGAGTGTTTACACTCGCGCACCTCGCCGCTCGCCTCGCCGCTCGCGCGAGAGTCTAAACTAGACATGACAGAATTGTTTGTTTGTAGAAATGATAACATTAGGTGTCTAGTGGGCTGGGTTCTCGTTGACTTAGGCATTCACTTATAATGAGCATGTTTGCGAATGTTAAATTACATAAAAACAAACGAGTGGGTTTTATCCGACTAGGCCGTTCGCACTATAAAAATCATAAAAATTATAAAGTTTGGCTCTATGGTTGGCTCAGTTCGGCAAAATTTAAAGCGACGAATGCTCGATGTTAAGTTTATAAGTGAATGTTCACGTTTATCAGCGTCATTCCAGCCTGTTCTCACTACGACGAATCAGCTGTTTTCTTGTAACGTCGTGGCCGACCGCAGACAGCCAATTGAACGCGGCGAGTCGTTGTAGACGTTGTAGTCATGTTTTCGAACCCAACCGCAGATGGCAGCAGCAGGCGGTCAAGCCGTATTCCTATTGGCTCTGAGTGTTCTATGAGACAACATATTTGACCTCTTTGAAAACGTCATTGGCAATACTAATGTATACGTAATACGGAATGACACCACCTCATATCATCCCATGGGCTGTGCCATGGGTGTCGTAAGAGCCGACAGAGGGAGCATATTATGCAGAGACCAGCACTGTAAGTAAGTGTAACCTTGATACAAACCCTATACCAACCCGTTTGGCCAGCGTGGTATAGTAGGCCAATTCCTCCTTTCAAAGGAGAGGCCTAGTCCAGCAGTGGACTGATGAAGCCTGATGATAATACTAATGTGCGGTCGGGTAAAATACTGATGTGCGGTCGGGTGACACCTCGCTACGACGTGCCGTAGACGACGTGTCGCTCGCTCGCTACGGAAGGTATTAGGTACATAGAAATACATAGAAACAAGTAGCGATGCTTGCAGTTGCAGTCTACGGTTGGCTAGAAACTCTTGCGTTAACCTTTCGTATGCTTAGGAGCAGATCTGCACGAGACACAATAGATTTATAATTATGTCTAGTAACCCAGCATACGAGAGGTTAAATGTAAACATTCGCGCGACTGTCTCTTTAGAAGGACCGGGAAAACAGCTGGTCCGACTATGTGGGAACGGGCTCTTATAAGGTCGTTAGAAATCAACTACAGACTATCATCATCATCAGCCTTTTATACTGTCGCACTGCTGAGCACGGGCCACTTCACTTATGAGCGTTTACGCCTCGAGCGGCGGCTCGAGTTTAGGTTTTTATAGTACCACGGTCGCCCGCGCACCGCGCATGCGAGACCCGGCGCACTAAAGGCGGTATCGCGTGGAATAATAATCTTGATCCTTCTTGCCATACATGAACAGTATTCGTCTAATACGTCAATTATGATATGATAAAATTCAAATTCATTATGCATTTAAAGGTATCAAATAAAGCTAGATATTATTTGTTTAGTAGGATGAAAAAAAAGTACATTCTATTTTTATTAAAGACGTGTTCTTATCGCTTTTTCTTACGGGTACAGTCGTTTACGAAAATGTCTAGTTCTTCACGGAGAAAATGTTTAAGGAGTCAGGTTAATATTTTATAATTTTAAATTTAGATGTAATTAATATTTATTATGATTATATATACGAAAAAAAATATCCTTGTTGACGTTTACCTATTATTGTTTTAGACTCGAGAAACCATTGCTAAGGTATACGAATTTCTAAAAATAGATGCGAGAGATATATTGGAATTAGTAAGTGATTCAGTTTGCAGTGCAAGTCCAATTTTAATATCGAAATTAAGTTAACATTTAAATAGCGTACGGAAAAGAACAGCAATGGCAGTGAGGGTATCAGAGAGAACAATTACTAATATATTGGCTGAAGGAAAAGAATCTGACTCTAAATTTAAATCTCCGCATAAAGACCGTAAAAAGCGTTTAAAGAAGTTAGAATTAGACAACTTTAACGTTGATGTTATACGTTCAACTATTCATAATTACCATTTAGAACATCATGAGTTACCTACCTTGCTAAAGTTGAAAAGAATATTTCAAGATAAACTTAACTATGATGGAAGTATTTCGACTCAGCGTACAGCTTTGTTAAAGTTGGGATACAAATGGCGAAAAACTGTGGATAACAGACGTGTTATTATAGAGCGGCATGGCATCCAAAAACTGCGATTTTCCTACCTAAAAAATTTACTCAGATACCGTCAAGAAAATCGGTGTCTCGTATAATACAGATGAGAGCTACATCTTAACTAATCATGTGCAAAACAAAGGATGGGGTAATAAAGATGGACCACCTTTAAAGAGAAACCTGTCGAAAGGACAAATAACTATCATTGTGCATGCTGGTTCAGAACAAGGTTTCGTACCTAACGCACTATTGACATACAAAGCAAATAGTGTTTCTGGTGATTACCACTCTAACATGAACGCAGAAAACTATGACAAGTGGCTAAAAGAACGAACCTTCCACCTAACTCTGTGGTTGTGCTTGATAATGCCTCATATCATAACGTTCAAAATGACAGAGCCCCAAATTCTCATTCCAAAAAAATAGAAATGCAGAGATGGCTGACAGAAAAAATATAGCTTTTAATCAAGATATGAAAAAATTGAACTGTATGATTTGATTAAAAAAATAAAGAAAAATATGTCTGTTACAAGATTGACGACATACTTCGACCATAAGGCATAAACGTTCTTCAATTGCCACCATATCATTCTGAACTAAGCCCCATAGAAAATGTGTGGGGAATTTTAAAAAATTATATTGCTTCACATAATGTCGACCAAAATGTGACGGAAATAATGAAACTCATAAATGAACGTTTAAGTCAAATTGATGAAGGGATGTGGGGTAATACTTGTCGACATGTACAAAAGAAAGAAGAAGAATACTATAGACATTTTGACATGGAGTCAGAAATCATAATTAACCTTGGTGAGAGCAGCGAATCCGAAAATTCATCATTTGATTTTTCAAGTACCGATTCAGAATAATGTTCAATAAATAAACATTTAATTACAAAATAACTGTTTTTTTAAACCCGTATATAACCCGTAAATAACTGTATTTGTACCCGACTGTACCTCTTGTCACGCACACAAAGTCACTGTATATGTACAAGGTTTACCCACACATAGGGCCGCACGCACAACTGAGTTGAACTATCTATACCCGTACTTACTGGTAATTTTATTATTCATGTTAGCACTGTTGGTACTTCAACACATTGATTACACCTATGACGACTACACACTGTTGAGCTATGTCACTGCGGCAGTGTTTACACCATTGTATCATCGGTGTCGTCGTAATACGTCGCAAGAGTGGTGATAGTTGACGTTTTGTTAAAAGGTAGATTACCCAGGTTACCTTTAGCTGAATCAAAAATATATGATCCTGCTGATACATCTACTGCCTACAAAATATTGGAGGGAAAATTTCAATTGATAAAATTTCTAATAAAACAACGGTTGAAAATCAGTCCAAAATTAACTGACTGAATATCTTATTATTAAACTCCTGTTTACGGACTTTTTACGTTGTTTATGTTTAGTTTTGTACATAGTTATTCCTTTTAAACTGACAGATCTTGAATTGATAATTCATTATTAACTAACCCGTGGTCCATCTGCATGACCACGGTTCATGTAAAACAGTCGAAACGTCGCTTTACTTCATCAATTTATCATCACAAAACTAAAATAAATATAGTCACCATTGTATCATCAGTGTCGTTATTACTAATAGAACTTAGCGAAGTAGTAGGTGGAGGTGTGCCAAAAGGTTGATCGACCAGATGATTTTTTGAAAAATCAGAAGTACATGTTTCTACTGATGCATGCATCCATAAAATATAATACAATATTGTAAGAATCGTAAAGTAGAACGTATATGAAGGAAAAACAAATTTATTATAAAATTACTTGGTTTTGCATAATTGCATCTGTGTTATCTAGTGCCTTTGTGTTAGCTTCATTAGAGAGTAATTTTCTGTAATACAATAATTTGATGAAAGATATAACACGGTTATAACATTTCTAAAAGATTGATTCTAACAAAAAATATAAACATATTTTACTACTTTTTAGCCTCTCTTGCCCTTTTCAAATTATTCGCCGCAATGTTCCTTTTTCTTTTAACTTTCCCATAGTATTGGGTTTTGTACTTTTTACCCATATTTCTTGTTATAAAAAAAAATTGAAAATAATACATAACTACGTCTTAGGTACCTATATACATGTGCGTGTAAAGTCTAATTGTATAGAACCATAATCCATACACATATTATTTAATGACGGGAATCAAATCATAGATATATGTATGACTTAGCAGTCTGGTAATACTAATCGTTAGACTAAACCAACAGGTCAGTCAAGTTACATAAAAATAACATGAACAGTTACATGAAGTATTTAAAGGTATGAGTTAAAAAAAAGTCTTACGGATCAAGAAGGTTCGGCCGTGCTATAAACGTAGTGAAATATTATATTTACGTAATATGGCGTGCGCGGCGACGAGCGATACGTCCACCCCTTGAGAGCGCTTGGCGCAGAGTGGCTGAGACGGCGTTGCGTACCAGTATAAGTGTATAATCTATGGCGTTGCGTTTCAAGATTTATAGGTCATTTTAAAAAATCATATAAATTCCAAATCAAAGGTTTAGATTCCAATTTTTTTATATGATGTAATATGCAACCGAAACTTCAGATATGAGTTTGTATTTATATGATTTTCACAGTGGTTTATTAGAAATAATAGCAGGATTGAGCGCCAAAATTGAGCTATAACCATTGAATTATTACCTACAGAAAGTCAGTATTCAAACAACGCGAGCTCAGAAGTTAAGCCGAAAATTCGCTATGTGTGCGGGTTTGTGCTGTGTTTACTTGCTGCATCACGCACACAGACGCAATTATAGAGTTGCCAGTTACAACGTCTTTCCCCTACAAATAGGGTAAATTCATAATTTTTGCATGAAATAAGTAATTGTATATTATAAATTCTAAAGTCACACTGTCTGCTTTTGAAGTTTTTACAACTGACTAACGATGGCTAAATCAATCTTGACGAAACTTACTCAAACGTGAGCACTAACAAGTGCCGAGTGATTTCCTAGTTAAATGCTCTTTATAGTACATAAAGAAGTATTTATGTATATTTGTGAGAAAAAATATTGGTTGCCTGTAAAGTCGGTATACGGGCGAAAGTTTTACGTGACAACGACTTTGAGTGGTAAAATAATTTTAATGTGAATATTCATTCGTATAGTAGGAAGAAGGATGAAAGACGCGTGCCTTTCACTTTTTATGTCTGTCTCTCTCGCTCTTAGGCGGGACGCGTGCCTCTCACTCGCTCTCATTGTGAGCGCATAACGTGAGCGGAGCGTAACGCAGTTTCTTGAAGTGTCACCCGGCAAACCAATTTATAAGACGTTGTCACGTCAAAAATTATCAAAAATCAACAGCGAGTACTATGTGTGCGCCGTTGCGCTATGGTGACCAAAAAAGGCGAAAAGTTTAAAAATTCTAATATAATTCGGTCGGTAACGTCATTCGTTCAACAACAAAGTTAGTTACGTGTACCTACATTAAGTACAAGACAATACTAGACTTTAGATACTAGCCTTTCAATACAAAAACGGAAAAATCGAGTGCTTTTTATTTTTATTTTGATGTAACGGAGGCATGTATTGTGTATTGTATATAATAATATATATATTATAAAACTTATTAATAATATGTACACTATATACGTATATATTTGTATATAATTTTGTGTATATATATATTAATTTGCCGTTATTATATTTTATTTATTTATAGGTAAATTTAATTTATAGGTAAATATTTATAGGTAAATTTAATTATAATTGCATATAGGCCTGCGAGAATACCAGCGTTGTAGTTTTATAACTGCAACAATAGCTGACGCAGTTGCTTAATTTGTTCTCCACATACCACCTTCTGTAAATTTAAGTAAGAAAATGTATTTTAAGTTTTGGAGAAGCAAATAAAATATTTTTTGTTTGTTTGCTTTGGGATAATGTCGTCTTAGCCGAGCTCGGCTAGAGCTTGACGTGACAAATTTGTCGTAACCGATTGGTATTTACCAGCCAGCGGTGTTTGAAAGGTTAAGTTTATATATGTAACTACCTAATTCCTATTTTTATTATTACTATCAATAGAATAAATTTTCGTGAAATTGTCCCAGTTTAATTGACACATTGTCAATTAAACTGGGACAATTTCACACCCAACTGGCAACACTCCGCTCGTACTTATTATGATTCACTGTATTTGTATTATTAGACAATCTACGTAATAAAATTTATGTCTGACCGGTGGAATGATACTCCAGCAACCTTATAATCTTTTTCTGAAGCATTGTGGCACAAAACACTGTACAATATGTCATAATTTCGATTATTTTGGAGATGCTTACGCTACCGTGCGACTCGGACTACAGACAACGCGGCCGCCGATTGGGTCAGATCCTGACCCAAATGAACGGCGCGTTTTGCGTGCGCGTACTTGGTTTCTGTAGGTAATAATTCAATGGCTATAACTCTGTTTTGAACAACTGTTTTCTTTAAAAAATTGAATGAAAGTACACAATTTTGTTAATACATATTCAGGAACGTCTTATGATTATATAGATAGCATTTACAAGATTCAAAAACAACTTGTATTTTTTGCACAATCCAGCAATGAATCCACCTTGATGTACAGATTTTACGAAAACATGCAATTTAAATTAGTCATTTTTCAAATATTTATTATGAAAGGTCATATAGTTTTCTAATACACTTTCTAAGTTAAAGAATGACCTTTCAGATTTTCAAGTTGTTATTATTCGGTGTTATTTATCTTCACCGTAATCTTACAATGAAAATCCATGAAATCGGCGCGGCCGGAATAAACGCTCTTAAGGCCATAGTCCACCACGCTGGCCAAGTGCGGGTTGGCTGGCTTCACATGACTTTCAAGAACGTCATGGAGAACTCTCAGACATGGTGAAGGAAAACATCGTGAGGAAACCTCACGATGTTTTCCTTCACCAATTAGCAAGTGATAATTAACCAGGGTTCGAAAATATCCGATATTTATTATAAATATCAAAATATCGGATATTTACGATATATATCGGATATATATCAAGTTTGATATATATCAATTTTGTATGAAAGTCATATTAATATTTTATTGTATTATTTATGAATACTATTTGCATGTGTTTCATAAACATACTAAAATGATCGAAAAATAAAAAACCGAAATGTTTTTAATGTTTTATTCATTTGAGTACTTAGTTTTTCGTAACGAATTTTTTCTGACTCTACTGACGGTCTGACCCGTCTGACGCCATTAAATACCGGCAAAAGTGTTGCCATTTTTAGATAAGAACATACCATTAGGGAGTATGTTTTAACTCTACTCCCACGCCCTCCACATTTGGGAAGTAGAAATACAGTAACAAACGCAAAAATAAATATAATCTTTTTAAACCATTTTTGTATTGCAATATATCACAAAAAACATTTGATATATATCGTCGAATCGAGGTTGATATATATCGGATATATATCTTGATATATATCCATTGATATATATCCTCGAACCCTGGTATATAGTGCTAGATTTAAGATTGAAACAGCCGCATATGCTGGTAATAAATCAGAATCATAACATAAATTTTTAACTATATGTAATGTATGGTTTCTTTTAATTTTAAATAGATTACACGTTTTTTGTCACTTTTAATATTTTTTTGTAAACGGGAGTCAAAGGTTTAAGCTGAAAACCTGCGCTTGGTAATTCTCCGGGATCCAAGCATAAGCTGACGCTTAATCCTTTTGCTTTCAGGATTATAGTTTATTTTGTAATTTATACTTTGCTGTAATACTGAAACCAATAAACTTTTATTCTATTATATTCTATTCTATTCTATATTTGACCTCTTCGAAAACGTCACTGGCAATACTAATGTGCGGTCGGGTAGAATACTGATGTGCGGTCGGGTGACAACTCGCTACGGCGCGCCGTAGACGACGTCGTGTCGCTCGCTCGCTACGGAAGGTATTACATATAAATACATTGAAACAAGTAGCGATGCTTGCATTTGCGGTCTGCGGTTGGCTAGAAACTCTTGCGTTAACCTTTCGTATGCTTAAGAGCAGATCTGCACGAGACACAATAGATTTATAATTATGTCTAGTAACCCAGCATACGAGAGGTTAAATGTAAACATTCGCGCGACTCTCTTTAGAAGGACCGGGAAAACAGCTGGTCCAACTATGTGGGAACGGGCTCTTATAAGGTCGTTAGAAATCAACTACAGACTATCATCATCATCAGCCTTTTATACTGTCGCACTGCTGAGCACGGGCCACTTCTCACGTATGAGAAGGGTAAGGCCATATTCCACCACGCTGGCCAAGTGCGGGTTGGCAGACTTCACATGACTTTCGAGAACGTCATGGAGAACTCTCAGACATGCAGGTTTCCTCACGATGTTTTCCTTCACCGATTAGCAAGCGATAATTTATTTATTTATTTATTTATTTGGAGGTCCAACAGCTTATTACAATTTGAGTTACAGTTTCAGTAAGTACCAGATAGCCAATTACAGGTCCCCGCGTTTAAAGTTACATAAAAGATACACACATATTCTAATACAATATAGGTAAAGCAATCACATTAGCACAATTTAATTAGCAATCACATTATTACAATTTCTATACAATCAGCAAGCTAAGCTCAGATAGCAATATAGCAGTCTAAGTAAAGAATTGTTCACTCATTCGTCGCCTCGCCACTGGAATACTAGTGCAAAATAAGTCCAAATCCAGATCTTTAACAGTTGAGTTAAAGCTATTGCTCGCTCGATTAAGGAAAGAGTTTTGTCGATAATTAGAAGAAGATGTAGGCACATATAAGGGTTTTGCAGATCTTAGCAGCTTGGGTGGTACATTAAGGTTTAGTTTCTGCAATAATTCCGGACACATATTGTTTGAGGCAATCTTGAGAATATAACAGACGTCAGCAATATTTCGTCTATTAGAAAGGGTCAACAGGTGAAACTTCTTACATATATTCAGATATTGACTCGTTTTGAATGGTATTTGTAGCCGATAGCATATGTACTTAATAAATTTAACTTGTATTCTCTCAATTCTCATAACGTACGTGTTGTACCGCGGATTCCATATCTGCGAAGCATATTCTAATATGCTTCTGACAAAAGTGCAGTAGAGAATCTTCCAAGTTTTAGCATTCTTAAAATAAAAAGATGATCGCATAATAAAACCAAGAGCCTTGGATGCCTTAGCGACTATGTCATCTATATGCTTGTCATAGAGTAGTTTTGAATCGTGAATAACACCCAAGTCGCGAACAGATTCATTTCTAGGTAAATAGTGGCCTTTTACCATGTATTGGAATGCTAAGTTATCCTTTTTTCGACTATACGTTACTATGGAGCACTTAGAGGGGTTGAGGTCGAGTTTGTTAATGTGGCAGTAATGATCGAGGCGTGTGAGGTCCGCCTGAAGTAGCTGTGCGTCAGACAGTGAAGTTATTGCCGCACAGATTTTCATGTCATCCGCGAAGCACAGCAGTTTAGAATTATGAAAACAGATCTCGATGTCATTTATAAATATGTTAAACAGCAAGGGCGCAGTTAACGAGCCTTGAGGAATACCACTGGGAATGGGAACCCAGCTTGATATATAATTGTTTATTACTACGGCCTGAGTTCTATTGGTAATGTATGAGGAGAACCATCTAAGCAAGTCGCCCCGTATGCCGATGCGTTGAAGCTTTTCTAACAGTATACTATGACTAATCCTATCAAAAGCTTTGCTATAATCAGTGTATATTACATCCACCTGTTTACCGGCATCCATGTTTTCAGTCAGATAATCGTTGAATAAAATAAGGTTTGAGACGGTCGAGCGACCTCTGAGAAAACCATGTTGTGATTGGCTAAAGCAGTTTTTTATAGCGGAATACACCTGATTATAGACAATTCTCTCGAAAACCTTTGAAATAACACATAGTTTCGAAATCGGCCTGTAATTCGTGACTTCAGTCTTAGATCCCTTTTTATGGACTGGAGTAATGTATGCCGATTTCCATATGCGGGGATAAGTGCATGTCACGAGAGACTTCTTAAACAGGAGAGATATAGGAAAGGCGATGGAGTTAGCACATCGTTTAAGTAAACGAGGATGTATATTGTCAGGTCCTGCAGACTTATAGGAATCGAGCTGGGATAAAAGTTTAGTGACTTCTGCAATATCTATTTCCACACTCGAAATGTCCAATGTACCGGATGAGATGGGGTCTAGAGTGCTAAGGGAGTCTGCGGTTGTTTCACTTGTATCAGGTACAACAAACGTGGAAAGAAAGTAGGAGGAGAATGCATTGCATATATCGTTGCCGTTAGATACAACTGTATTTTGATATTTTAAACTGCAGGGCATACCATTATCCTTGTTACGTGATTTTATAAATGACCAAAATTGTTTAGGATTTTTTTCGATACATTCCTCTGTGTTCTTTATAAAAGAATTGAAGCATTGTTTTTCTAAAGTTTTAGTCCTGTCCCGGAGAAGTTTATATGTCTCCCAGTCAGACCTATTCTTGTAAATTTTAAATCTGGACAAGTATTTGAACTTCTCTTTTATAATTTTTTTTAGTGATGGCGTGTACCACTTAGGATACTTGTCGTTGTAAACAGTCTTAGATGGTATACATTTTTTAATCAGTGTATTAAGATTAAAATAAAAGTACTCGATCGCTTCATCTATAGATCTGCTGGAGAATTCTTCATTCCAATCCGTTGCTGCAATCGAATTGTTAATAGAGTCAAAATCACCTTTGTTATAAAAATATTTAGTGTGAGCTAATGGCTTCAAACCCGGTATGTCGAAAGTGGTAGCAGTTATTGTAAGCGCCCCGTGATGAGGATCGATTGGTACTTGTGGAGCGTCGCATAGGGATACTACATTATTTACATTAGATAACACTAAGTCGAGAATTTTGCTATATTTATTGGGAATTCCATTGTATTGTAATAAACTATGAGTTTGAAGTTCATCAATAAATAACTGCTCATCGTGGCTACGTACATTTGATGGAGACAGGGAACTGTCACCACAAGGTATCCATAAAACATTACTCATGTTATAGTCTCCAAGAAGTAGGTATTTGTCAGATGGGTTGCGTAGGAAGGCATCGCTAACTTTTTCTAAAAAGTTGTTTAATTGCTGCGAAAATGTATAACCAAGATTTTGTTTGCACAAGTAAATAACACAAATGTGTAACTTAAAACTAGTTGTTTTTAGTGTAACCCACAAATCCTCAGCCGACGAGTGCAATTGAGGCTGTGGTATAACAGAAATATCGTTACGCACTGCTATAAGGACTCCTCCACCCAAAGTCTGACCTGTGGTGTTATAATCTCGGTCCCGTCGCCAAACCGAGTATCGACTGTCAAAAAGCTCATTGTTAGATATACTCTCGACAAGCCACGTCTCCGTTAAAACAACAACATCATAAGAATTGAGAGACAGATTACGATAAAATTCAAAAGTTTTAGAACGTAACCCTCTGACGTTTTGATAGTAAATGTTCAATTTACCGCTTTTGACCATCTATAATTCTAGATAAATACATTTGAATAATTTGCAAATTACGAGAACGAATCAATATACAATAATACAGTATGGTATTTAAAATTATTACGAAACAAAACTCATCGATCATAAAATGTGTAAGTGCGGGTAAGCAAAAAAAAATGATAGAGCAAAAATTTGCTAAATGATGTGTAAGCGAGCGAGCAACAGAACAGACCCTTATAAGCACGAGTAAGAGCGAGATAAATATATTTACACATATTGCACAGCGAAAGTAATCACAGCGGCGGTGACGCGATAGAGTTCCAGCGCAAGCAGTTGTCGTAAACATTTTGTACAAAAACAGCAACTCTGTTAAAATATAGGTGTACAATATTATATTAATTAGGTATGTGACTGTACGGGTGAGCACAATATTGAGAACAAGATATATTATGAGGCATAAAAAGAATAGTTTGGACTCACGGTAACAGCTTAAACAATTTTGTTTAAATCATTTTCTCTGTTGATGACTATAGTACGCGTTTCTTCGTTCTTGCGGACATGTATTTTTCCAAATTTCACCCAGACAAATTTGTACATATTTTCCTTAGCCATAGTCTTAGTCTTATTAAGAAGCTTTTTCGACGCTGCGTTCAGATGGTCGTTGACGTAGATGCGCTGTCCGGATTGATATCCCAGGTCACTTGTTGACAGAGTCTTTGTAGCTCGCGCTGCAGCTATAAATTCTTCTTTCACGTACCTATTGATGAAACTCACTATTATATGTTTTTCCTTTGCATTGTATGTCGGTACTCTTGAGATGTAGTTTATTTGGAGCTTCGGCACTGTGTACTGAACTGCAGTTCCAATGGAGTCAACTATTTTGAAGAGGTTCTCGTCTTTCTTCTCAGGTATTCCTCTTATCTCTACGTTGTTCAGCCTGGATTTCTGGTCGTAGTTGCAGAGTTCCTTCTGGATGTTGGCCACATCAGTCTGCAGAGAAATCACAGATTCCTTCGTTTTTTCGAGTTCCGTGAGCCTGTTTTCCAGCAAATCCATTCTCGCATTGTAGTCATCCAGTTTTGCGCTCATAAACTCACATGAGGTCTTGACTTCCAGGATTTCGCTTCGCAAGCTTTTCATCTCGCTTATAAGAGTAGGTAGGCCCGACAGTTGTTGTTTCATGTCACGAATTTTGTTCATAAGGACTTCAAGTGACAGTGGTTCCTTCTGGCCTGACGGTGATGGTAGCGGAGACGACCCGCGACACGAAGAACATTTCCATGCTGCTCTGCGCTCATTGCCCAACTTTCTCCAGCCCACTTCTGTTATATTAGCACAAGAGAAGTCCAGTTGCTTCTTGCAAGAGCCACATTGCACTCCGTCATTAAAATTGATTCCGCATGCGCTACACTTCATCATAATTAATGAGCGACGACAAAAGGTTTGTTATCTCTGAGGACGGCGCTAGGCGACGTATGGATGTGTGTTGACTGCGCAAGCGCTCGGGCGCGACTCAATAAACTCTAACTAATAATTTACAATTTAATGCGCACTTAACTCCGAAAAGTTATTGGTGCGTGCCGTGGATTCGAACCCGAGACCCTGTGCATAGCAGCCTGTCGGTCTCTCCACTCGGCTGTCGCTTTTTTTTTTATAGTAATAGGCGGCAAACGAGCAGACGGATTGCCTGATGGTAACCAATTACCGCCGCCCATGGACACAAGCAACACCACAGGAGTCACAAGTGCGTTGCCGCCCCTTGGGGTTGGGAAAAGGGATCGGATGAGGAGTGGGATAAGGGAGAAGGAATGGGGGATAGGGCCTCCGGCACTCTCACTCACCGAGCGAAACGCAGCAGTTTAGGTACTGTTACTTTACGTCGATTTTCTGTGAGAGGGTAGTATTTCCCCGGTCGAGCCGGCCCATTCATGCTGAAATCAGCAAGGCTCTACTACCGTGAAAACTCGCTGCTAAGACTATGGCACCATTTAAATTACTAATTTGCTTTAAAAAGGCAATACCTGCAATCGGAATCAATTCTATCGCTGGGAACTTTACAAACATACAATCAACGGACACAAATAACATCCAGTTTTAAAACTACAATTAGTAGATCACACAAACTAGTTGTAAAAAAGGGTACCTTCTCATCATCATCCTCCTAGCGTTATCCCAGTCTCAACCTGGGGTCCGCTTACTAGTCTTACCGGATTTGGCTGAACACTGTTTTCCACGGAGCGACTCCCTGTCTGACCTTCGCAACCCGAGGGGAAAGCGATATTCCATGGTTTAGACTAGTGTCAGTTTATTTAGAAGGTACTGACGCCCTGTAACGACTGTCAAAGATCTTCATGACAACCGGGACCGACGGCTTCACGTGCTCTCCGAGGCACGGGGCAAGCGACGATTAACAATTCAATACGCACATAATTCCGAAAAGTCAGTGGTATCGAACCCGATAAAAACTCTGTGCAGTGATAAACGCTTTTTAACCACTATGCCATAATAATATTATACCCACATTTCGCCATGATTTTTTTAAGTCTCACGTAATAGGGGGCGAGCATTTTGCCGTTACCGGGCACATTACCAGACTCCGTCCTGCTACTGAGAATTCGGAAAAACCCAGTAACACTTTTGCCCGACCCGGGAATCGAACCCGGGACCTCCGATCAGCAGTCGCATAGACTATCCACTGGACCACGGAGGCAGACCATTAAATTAATTTGGTATAATTAGGTAGGTATATAACATTTTCAGAACAAATTAAAGAGATTTTTATGAATGTTCGGCGAATTTTCATTACAAAGTCTGTTTATAACATAATGTTTACTTCAAATAATTACGAGCTTGTTAGAGTTGTTTTGAGTAATTAAAATTATGTAATGATTTATGTAATACTATTATTCTCGCTAATCTCTGGAACGGCTGGACCGATTTTGACGGGATACTGGCGGATACCTGATGCACCAAGGAGTAACTTAGGCTATACATTAACCGGGTACGCGAAGTAGTTCCCTCAGTCCGCGGGTGAAACCGCGGGCAACAGCTTATGTCAAATAAGTATCTCTAGTAGCCAAATCCGTGGATACATCGAATATTGAAACCGACAGTTAGTCAATATTACCAGAGCCGTATACAGTTCCTTTTCACGACACTTACCTTTCTATGAACTGCTCTTACCTTTCTATGATAAAATATAGAAACCTACATACTGTAATCTGCCTCCGTGGTCCAGTGGTTAGCGTATGCGACTGCTGATCGGAAGCCCCGGGTTCGATTCACAGGTCGGGCAAAAGTGTTACTGGGTTTTTCCAAATTCTCAGTAGCAGCACGGAGTCTGGTGATGTGCCCGGTAACGGCAATAAACTCGTCCCCTAAAACGTGGGACCTACAAATTCGTGGCGAAATGTGGGTGTAATGTTTGCGTGAGTTTATATAAAAAAAATACCTTTCTATGACAGTCATCCAGTAAAACTTGATGCCACATATTCTCGACAGCCTGATGCTCCATCTCAATATTCTTTTTCTCTTCCATTTGAATTTTTTGCAGCTCCCTCAGGCGTATTTCATCCTCCTTAGTGCACTGCATGCCTTTCGCTCTGCAACCGTGTGAGGAATTTACTTATAAAAATACTGACGGCAGATAGTTCGTGTTAGGCCTCTCTCACACTGGGCGTGTGCGTTCCTCGAGCGTACTGTTACGAAGCTACTTATAAGCGTTTTTTAAAATAGTTAGATAAAATGATTCTGTGACCCCAATGTATGAGACTGCTAGTCAGGAAATCTCAGGTTCGACTCCCGGCTCGGGCGAAAGTGTTACTGAGTTTTTCCGAATTCTTAGTAGCAGCACGGCGTCTGAAAAAGTGCTCGATAAGCGCAATGGGTCCGCCCCTATTACGTGGGACAAACGAATTCATATCATGGCGAAATATGGATGTAAATTACATATTTGCCTATCTTTCGAGGATACAGGCGTGACGCTATATAAAAAAAAGAAATTTGGAACTGACAAACAATTTTTTTATCCTTCACAATCAATTACAGCGCCTAGTGGAGAGACCGGCTGACTGCTACGTAGAGGGTCTTGGGACTCGAAGTTATGTGCGTATTAAATTGTTAAATCGCATGCTAAACGGTGAAGGAAAACATCGTGAGGCAACCTGCACGTCTGTGAGTTCTCCATAATGTTCTCGAAAAACATGTGAAGTCTGCCAACCCGCACTTCGCCAGCGTGGTGGACTATGTCCTTACCCTTCTAATAGTGAGAAGAGGCCCGTGCCCAGCAGTGGGACAAATTATATACAGGGCCGATGATGATGATAAACCAATTACAGAATATATAATTTAGACTACCGTGTACCGTGGAGAATAGGATCAGATTGATCGTGATTATGGTATTGTATATTTCAATGGCTTAAAGAAAGTCAGCGGAGAGTGGCGTTCAGCGTGCCTTCGGCATTAACTTTGCACTACGAGTGAGAGCGAACGCCGAGCGCATGCCGGGCACACGCCGGATGCCCGCTCGAGGAACGCGCACGTCCAATGTGAGTGAGGCCTTATAAAATGTTCTATTTTTATTAAAGCATTTGCTTGTACCGCGCGTAGTGTTTACGCTTGGTTTCACTTACGTTAGTCTCTGTTGGTATCATATTAATTTGTAGCGTGTTTTTAATATTGACTGCACGGTTGGCGTAGTGGTTTAAGCGGCCGCCTCACCGCTTGTCACTGTGCCAAAGTGTTGTGGGTTCGATCCCCACACGAGACAACACTTTGTGTGATTCATAAATTGTTGTTTCGAGTCTAGGTGTTCATTGTGTCTGTTGGTTGTATGTTTGTAAAGTCACCCGCGACACAGGATTTAGTCATAATGCGGGAGTTGACTTCTTAAATTGAGAGAATGAGATTAAGGTGTATATTAATTCTGAAATTAACTAATGATGCGATGGCTCTGGGTATTTTACGTCGCTGGGGTGTAAAATCTCTCGGAAATTTAGCGATCCGATCCAGTTATAGAAGATATCTTACAAATTACAAAAATAAATATATATAACAACTTGAATTGGAAAATTAAGCATTAGATTATTTATTAACTAAAATCGTTCTAACTGTCATCATCCAGCTTATAATACCTAAATGTGTAAGTTTGTGACGATAGATGGACAATGTTTGTTACTATTTCAAGCAAAAGGGAGGCTTAACTGATGTTGACGAAACTAGCAGTCATACACATCTATACACATATAGGTAAATAAAATTGGAGTGTCTCTTTGAAATATTAAAATAACCGCTTTTCACTAAATGCATATGGATGTATACACGGTACATATACCGAAATGATTCTTTTACAATTTTTTGTCTGTCTGTCTGTTTGTTCTCGCTAATCTCTGGAACGCAACGGCTGGACTGATTTTGACGGGACTTTCACTGGCGGATAGCTGATGTACCAAGGAGTAACTTTTTTATAGTCTCACGCCTGTATCCCCGAAGGGGTAGGCAGAGGTGTAAATATTACACCCACATTTCACCATGAATTTTTAGGTCCCACGTAATAGGGGGCGAGCCTATTGCCGTTACCGGGCACATCACCAGACTCCGTGCTGCTACTGAGAATCTCCTAACGGGAAAACCCAATAACACTTTGCCCGACCCGGGAAACCAACCTGAGACCACCCAATCCCACGCGCACATTTATGCCGCGAGACCAACGAGGTAGTAACTTAGGCTATAAATTAAATCAGGACGCGGGTTAAACCGCGGGAAACAGCTAGTATAGTAAATACAAGCTTTGCTCCGTTTGGGACTTGATGGTGTTGTATGAATGTGGTAGAACATTATATTATACATCAGAATAACACACACTAACGTTTGTCGATATGACTCACACGGGCGGGACTGCAAGTAAACACTAGTATGTATACAAAGCTAATAATATGTAAAACAAGCTTGTACATTACGCCGGTATTTTCACTGTTGTTTAATAATGATGTTCTTGTCGTTTGCTCTTGGAAGAGCGCCAAAGCACGGTAATATAATCTAACAGTATTGTAACTCGGCCGTCTTCGTGAGTTATATACCTACCAGACGCGCCGCATGCGAGCTGCGGCACGATCGTGGCTGTGGGTACTCTTGGCACAGTCCGCACAGTCTAATGGGTACTCTGCTCGAGGCGCGTAGGTATAACTCGAGTTTCGTGCGTTTGTATGGAGTTACAATACTGTTAGATATTATTACCGTGGCCAAAGTGCCGTGTTTGAACTACTTCGCGATGTAACACAACGTTATATTGTAACAAATATTTAGCTTAGATTTTATCTTTAGCGAGGTTTGTACTTTACAGAATAGGTAGTATTGTTTTAGTTTTATTTGGGCAGTTATCTTTATTAGATTGTTTGGATTTCGTGAGCTTTATTTTAATGAACAGAGAAGTGAAGTGTTTTAATACAATATTATTCTCTGCCTAAGACTGCCTCCGTGGTCCAGTGGATAGCGTAGGCGACTACTGATCGGAGGTCCCGGGTTCGATTCCCGGGTCGGGCAAAAGTGTAACTGGGTTTTTACGAATACTCAGTAGCAGCCCGGTGTCTGGTGATGTGCCCGGTAACGGCAATAGGCTCGCCCCTTATTACGTGGGCCCTAAAAATTCATGGCGAAATGTGGGTGTAATATTACACCTCTGCCTCCCCTTCGGGGATAAAAGGCGTGAGAATATATAAAAAATAATTTTGTCAGGGTAGCTATCCTTATTAGATTGTTCGGATTTCGTAAACTTATTATTTAAATTAACAGAGGAATGAAGTGTTTTAATACAATATTATTATCAGCCTTGTTTATCACCTGTCCCGCTGCTGGACACAGGCCTCTTCGTACATACATACGCACATACATAGACTCACACCTGTTTCCCCGAAGAGGTAGGCAGAGGCATATTAAACACCCACTTTTCGCCAGTGTTTTGATCCCACGTAATAGGTGGCGAGCCTATTGCCGCTTATCGGGATATTTTGTTCGCCAGAGCCTCGTCCGTTGATCGGCAGGTGCAGCCCTTGCAGGTGAGGTTGGCTTGGGACCCTAAGTTCTTGGTGGGAACCCTATGCAGGCCTCTTCGTATTATGAGAACTATTAAGCCCTACCTAGATACCGCCTAAGAGCGGGTTGGCAGATTTCACATGTCTTTCAAGAATTATTCGAATTGCAGGTTTCTTCACGATCTTTTCCGCGAACGTAAAACCAGCTTTAATTAACAATAATTTCAAAAAGTTATCATTAGTACAGATATCAAAACAACGGAATGTAAAATACCCAAAACGAACGAATTGAAAAAACCGGCCAAGTGCGTGTCGGGCCACGCGCAATGTAGGGTTCTGTGGTTGCCCATAATGGCCATTATTGATAATAACTTCTGTTTCACATGGGACTAAAAACGGGCAGCCAGCGCTCCCAATGTAAACTCACAGAAATAGGTGTTCATTAGTTAACCGACGATTACTCGTAAAGTAGTGATGTCTACTTAGCCGTGATAGTTTTCCTTTTAAATTCGTTATATGTACTATATTTGTCATTTTTTTCACCTCTTCCAAATTAATAGTTTAGACGGCAGAGGGTGGGGACACTTGAGTCTAACAATTTTTTTCACTTCAAAGCTTGATATTTGACAAATCAATCACTTGATCGAAAAATGATTTGAGCAAACTAATAATATTTTTTTAAAACCTATCCAATGATATCCCACACAAAGGGGTACTCAACCAAAAAAAATTCAACCCTACTATATATGTAGGGGAGATACCCTTAAAAAAATATTTTCCTAAATTTTATTCTACAGCTTTGTTGCAATATCGCATGTCTATATTCATGTCAAATATCAGCTTTCTAGCACCAGGCGTCTTTGAGCTAGACTGCGGACTGACAGACGGACGGACATGACGAATCTACTTATAATTTTCCGTATAGGGTTCCGTAGTCCACAAGGAACCCTTAGGTTCCTTGTGGACTACGGAACCCTAAAAAAGGAAAGAGACAACGACTTTTTCTCGGTTTTCGTATTTAGGGTTCAAAACGTGAATATCGTTAATTAGAACTTCTAAATCTAATTGCATTGGCATTAATTAAATGTTTACTTACATTTTCTCCCTCTCCAACGCTTTCTGACACTCTCTTATTTTCTCATTCTCAATCTCTTCCAAATAACTTTGTATCTTTTCCTCCTTCTCCTTACAATAATTGCATTCTTCCATTGCTTGTTTCGTAGCGAGTTCCTGTACATATCCTTCTTCTTCTTCTTGTAATAGATGTTTTAGTTTCTCCCTCCTGTGTCAGAGTTTATTTTCTTCTTGTTCTAATTTCTGTTTTACTTTTTCTTCAGTTCTATTGATTACTAGCCTGTGGAAAAAAGGGATTATTGTTAACGTGACGTGTGATGATTTTGATAGCGTCTCACAAAAAATATGAGAGAAAGGCCATGGGGCAAGGTGAAGATGTTTGTCAATGATGTTATATGTATAATCTGAACCAGAAATTACAAAGACGTCTGCTGTGCGCAGTAATGAGACTTATTACGGAATTCAATATTAGATCTATAGATAGATCTGTAGTTTTTAGATTCGTTTTTGACATAAGCTCCATACAAAATATGTCAAACACGAATCTCGAATCTCAAAATCCATGTATGGATCGAATATTGAAAATGGCCGTTACTGACAGGCTCATAAAATAATTTATATGTTAGCTGCGCTGTTTAACACTGCACTGAGTGTTATGGGTTTGATCCCCAAACGAACAGAGTGTGTTCCACAAAATGTTGTTTGGATTAAAATTAAACTACAGTTTACGGATTTTATTGCATTATATTGCATTGACTGAGACTACATTTAATTCAGTTTCTAGACCATTCGGTTTAAATTTTAAATCAGTCAAACCAATACATCGCCATAAACGCCGTAAAGAAACTGTATTTTAATTTCAACGTGTATCATGCGCGTAAACCCAAGAAAATACTATTTGTTGTTTAGAGATTGAGAGGCCTTAAAAAAAGTAATAAATAGTCTTAAATATCAGCATACTTTTGAAGGTGAATCAGATCATAGTCTACGATGTCTGACAGTTTCTTCATATCCTCCACGTCGACAGTTGCCTTCATTTCTAACCGCTGACGCTCCTGAAAAGAAAATGTTTGAAAATTTCAATGTTGTCCGTACTTTTAAGCAAATAAAACCCGATGTCGTAAGGTAAATTAAAAAATACAGAGGAGCCGCCACTACATGCATTTTGAAAATTTTATTATTAGGTTTTGTAGGTATGTATTATTAAGAAACGTCTACAACGTCTTTCGACTTCGAAAGCAATATAGTATCACAATAAATAGATAGACAACCAACATAGCATAGAAACAACTATCAATAGATTTATTGGGTCGCAAGTTTGTCTACTAAGCGTGGCTATGAACAGCTGAACCGTCTCATTAGCGTCGCTGAGTAATCAATAT
Organism: Euclidia mi; assembly: GCA_944739405.2. Lineage (NCBI taxonomy): Eukaryota > Metazoa > Arthropoda > Insecta > Lepidoptera > Erebidae > Euclidia > Euclidia mi. Next base: position 9,294,077 of record OX123192.2, on the reverse strand, counting down.
TGGCCCGTGACGAGATTAGCCAGTCAGCTAATATTGTATGCTGACTAAATAACGGACGGATAAATACAAAGGAAATTAATGCTTGTTTTGATTCCCGCAGAAGTTATTAGCACATTTAGGGTTAGAGTAATTATTATAACAATAAGAACAGAAGCGGAAATAAAGGACATCCGATCTCATATTCGGAAGATATTTCCACTAACCAACCTCTCATAAGTGCACATTTTTAAATACAATATAAATTAATTACTATCCCATTTATATCCAAGCTTTGCGATTTCCTCGCCGCCTGACCTTTGCAACCCAAATGGTTTATATTCAAGGGTAGCATAGATACTAGCTCCTCATAACGACAGTCAAATATTTTCATGACAACCATGACCGATTGCACTCCAAGGCATTTAGGAGAAGAGACATTTAAAGATTTAATAAGCATATAATAATTTATAACTTTGAATAGTCGGTTTTGCGCGCCATGCGTTGGAATCCGATAGGTGCCTTCTGTATGATAGTCTATTAGTATCTCCACTAGGCTATCACTGCCTGCAAATACATACATAAATGTTATTTAACATGTAATCGGTAAATTTTATTTTTTTATTTTCGAGCTGGTTTTACTACGCTACAGGCAGCGATAGCCGAGTGGAGAGACTGACAGACTGCTACGCAGAGGGTCTCGGGTTCGAATCCTCGGCTCGCACCAATGACCTTTCGAAGTTAAGTGCGTATTAATTTGTTAATTATCGCTTGCTTATCGGTGAAGGAAAACATCGTGAGGAAACCTGCATGTCTGAGAGTTATCCATAATATTCTCGAAAGACAAGACAAGACAAGAGGCCCGTGCCCAGCAGTGGGATAGTTTAAAGGGCTGATGATGATGATTACTATGCTACAGGACATGTTTCATGTGTCAACCAAAAAGCCTTTCTTTGCCTAATATTTCACTAGAGAATTATATATTTTTGTTATAACCAGCACCAAGATAAAATATTTAATTAAACAAATCTAATTGCTCATAGTGTTATAATATTTCTTTATCGCATACAACGTAGGCCCAAAATATTATTACTCATTGACAAAAGCTATTAAAGTTGAACAACTTAATAAAGTGATTATTCATGAATAATCGTGCTTAATTCCAGCTGTTAGCTCTTGTAAGTAATTTGAAAGGTTTAGTCATTCGCTTTTAGTCATAACTCATAGACCACAACGCTAAGTGGTTCTAGATTAATCCTAGCTATTCATACAATGTTTTAATGACTCTAATACTAGCTGAGCTCGCGGTTGCACTTATAGCGTATTAATTTTTACTATTTATAATGTTTATGAAAGTATATCATGTTCTACTTAATCAAATTACTAGTACATTCCCCTTACACTATACAATGCACCTACTTCATCCTCTCTGCACCACTCTAAGGTAGATGGTAGTAGATGACGATGAGATGGTAGATGACGCCTATGGCAAGTCTGCCTATGCTACTCTGTATATATGAAGTTTTAAATAAATAAATAAATTTTATATAGCCTATAGCTTTCCTAAAGAGTTGTTTGTTTGTTTGCTTGAACGCGCTTATCTCTGGCATTACTGCTTCGACCTGAATAATATTTTTTTGTCTTCGGTAGTACATCACAATTCATCGATGATGGCCTTAGGCTATATAACATCACGCTATGAGCCATAGGAACGGAGCAATAGCCCTAAATAACGCGGTTGTAACCATTGGCTCAACGAGTATAAAGCCCAACAATGTAATTACCTTTTACCAACATCTCAAGAACGATTTCAATTACATAATAAAACAGATGGAAAAATTGGTTCATGTTTCAATATCTCCTTCCGCCATTTTGTTATGATGGAATATTATTATGATTTGTAAGGCTGTACCATCGACCTTGTTAAGGCCGTTTCTATTTTCTGAGTGATTGATCTGTTTTGCCAACATGGAATCTTTCCATTCAATATTCGGGTAATGTTTATCTTTCTTACTTAGCTAATGTAGAAACAGTAGGTTTTAATAAAAAATGTTGTTTTACTTGTGAATCTTTTGATTAGTTTATTTTTCGTCGTAAAAATAAACTGAATGAAATTGTATTGAATTGTGAAACAACATGGCATATTTTCTAATTACAAGCGTTTTATAATAATCTTTTTAAATAGAGAGAGCTAGACTGACATGAGACAATCGTGCAAAGGGTTCCCACCAAGAACTTAGGGTCCCAGGCCAACCTCACCTGCAAGTGGTGCATCTGCCGATCATCGGACGAGGCTCTGGCAAACAAAATATCCCGATAAGCGGCAATAGGCTCGCCACCTACTTATTACGTGGGATCAAAACCTGGCGAAAAGTGGGCGTTTAATATGCCTCTGCCTACCCCTTCGGGGAAACAGGTTTAAGTCTATGTAAGTATGTATGTATAAAAGGGCTCACGCACACAATATACAATCTAAAAATGCCTTTGAATAAAAGGACCGCATGAATAATCTATACTAATATAATAAAGCGGAAGAGTTTGTTTGTTTGTTTGTTTTTTTGTTTGTTTGTTTGAACGCGCTAATCTCAGGAACTACCGGTCGGATCTGAAAAAATCCTTTTGTATACGATAGCCCAGTTGTTCCGGAAGGCTATAGGCTATATAACATAACGCTTCGACCCTTTGGGGCCGGGTAAAAGGCTAAAAAGGCTAAAAGATAATGTCGGCTAATCTCAGGAACTAGCAGTCGGATTTTAAAAATTGTTATTGCCTATGATAGCCCAATTATTCCGAAAGGCTATAGGCTATATAAAATTACGCCACAACTTTTAGGGGCCAGACAATAATAATAAAATGGTCAAACGAGAAGGTGGAGGGTTGGGTCAAAGGCAAAAAAGGCTAAACGAATAGGATACAATCTATATGGGTATCGTTTTCGAGATTTTCGGGACGTTGATTAATAATATGACATTTATTTAGTGATCCAAGATGGCGGACGGGAAATCAAAGATGGCGGATGAGAAAATTTTAAAAATAAATATGGGTATCGCCTTCGATATTTTAAGGGGTGGGGAATCGAAATACAACATCAATTTCGTGATCAAAGATGGCGGATGGGAAATCAAAGATGGCGGATGGGAAAAATTTTAAAAATCAATATTGGTATCGTCTGCGATATTAAAAGGGATGGGGAATCCAAATACAACATCTGTTTCGTGATTCAAGATGGTGGATGGGAAATCAAAGATGGCGGATGGGAAAAATTTAAAAAATCAATATGGGTATCGTCTCTGATGATTTAAGGGATGGAGAATCCAAATACAACATCTATTTCGTGATCAAAGATGGCGGATAGGAAATCAAAGATGGCGGACGGGATGTTTTTAAAAGTCGATATGGGTATCGTCTCCGATATTTTAAGGAATGGGGAATTCAAAAACACCATCTATTTCGTGAAAAAAATGGCGGATGGGATTTTTTTTTAAAATCAATATGGGTACCGTCTCCGATGTTTAAAGGGATGGGGAATCCCAATACAACATCTATTTCGTGATTCAAGATGGCGGATGGGAAATCAAAGATGGCGGATGGGAAAAATTTAAAAAATCAATATTGGTATCGTCTGCGATATTAAAAGGGATGGGGAATTCAAATACAACATCTGTTTCGTGATTCAAGATGGTGGATGGGAAATCAAAGATGGCGTATGGGAAAAATTTAAAAAATCAATATGGGTATCGTCTCTGATGATTTAAGCGATGGAGAATCGAAATACAACATCTATTTCGTGATCAAAGATGGCGGATGGGCAATCAAAGATGGCGGATGGGAAATTTTTTTAAAATCAATATTGGTATCGTCTCCGATGTTTAAAGCGATGGGGAATCCAAATACAACATCTATTTCGTGGAAATCAAAAATGGCGGATGGGCAAAATTTAAAAAATCAATATGGGTATCGTCTCTGATGATTTAAGGGATGGTGAATCCAAACACAACATCTATTTCGTGATCAAAGATGGCAGATAGGAAAACAAAGATGGCAGACGGGATTTTTTTTAAAGTTAATATGGGTATCGTCGCCGATATTTAAAGGGATGGGGAATCCAAATCCGCCATCTATTTCGTGATCAAAGATGGCGGATGAGAAATCAAAGATGGCGGATGAGAAAGTTTTAAAAAATCTATATGGTTATCGTCTCCAATGTTTTAAGGGATGGTGAATCTAAATACAACATCTATTTCGTGATCAAAGATGGCGGATAGGAAATCAAAGATGGCGGGCGGGATTTTTTTAAAGTCGATATGGGTATCGTCTCCGATATTTTAAGGAATGGGGAATTCAAAAACACCATCTATTTCGTGATCAAAGATGGCGGATGGGATTTTTTTTTAAATCAATATGGGTATCGTCTCTGATGATTTAAGGGATGGTGAATCCAAATACAACATCTATTTCGTGATCAAAGATGGCGGATAGGAAATCAAAGATGGCGGACGGGATTTTTTTTAAGTCGATATGGGTATCGTCACCGATATTTTAAGGAATGGGGAATTCAATATTATATTAAAATCTATGTTTGTTTTTGCATAATTTATAGACCCTGGAATGATAAGAGATTAAGCGCTAAGTCAATGGTAACTTTGAAGAAGGGGCTTGAAAAAAAGGGAATTAAATAAAAACTCTTAAAAAGGCAATACGGAGTTCGCTGGGTCAGCTAGTGTTTTATAAGGCTTGTATTACATACTGTATGGAATCAGCGAAGGACATACTGCGCTGACCCCGAATGACATTCCACCAGGTCAAGAAGATTATGATTATTGCATATTTACAGAAATGTCAGGTCAAGACACAACAATATGTAAAAAATGGCCTAGCATAATATATAATTTACCATTCAAACATATTAGCCTAAACTATCTAAATAACTACTAAACTAAATCCAAGCTTAAATGTACTGTGTATATATCAGATCGCCATCGTAGACGCCTTAGCCATAACCATTGTTTTCGTCAGCGCTTTGTGGAATTACGTGTGTATTATAAGCGCATTATTACCTGCTTTAGGGCGGAACAATGTACAGGCTGGATACATTGTACTTGGGTAAGTAGGTATCTTATATGGACATGTATGTACTAGCTTGTTCTGGTATCTGAAGTAACTATCGGAATCAGAATTGTTTTAATTAATTGTTGTTTTTCCGTATTTTAAATATTGAAGCGCTCTAAACAAACTGATTCTAATGTTAAGTATGCTACGTAAAACATAAATTGGCACGAAATTTTTCAACACGATTGTCGATTATAAGGAAAAGTTCGAACTGCCGTAAGAAAAAACAAATTTTAAAACTAGGTTATATTCATCAAAATCTTCATCATGAGTTCATGACGATCGACTTAACGTTATTTCGGTTGGATTCGAGACTCATTTTGGAGCCCGAGGTCCGCTTAAAGGTCTTACTAGTTCTAAACTTTTCCCCAGAGCGACTACTGTCTGACCTGCTCAACCCAAAGGGACAGCGATATTCTATGCCTGAGACCAGTGGCAGTATCCGAGGCACATGGCATACGATAATTAAATTAACGAATTCAATATGCACATAACTTTGAAAAGCCAGTGATGTGGTGGTTCTCAACCCGATACCCTTATCGGGTTCAGACCCATGACACGCATCATGCATGGCAGTCTGCATGACAGTATGTTGGTATCACCACAGCCATCTGTCTATCACTGCCTTCTTTTATATTCATCGATAATCTTCTTAATATATAAAATCCTTGCGTTACTGACTGACTGACAGACACGCTACAGCCGAAACTATTGGGCATGTATGTTCCTTGGGGACCGTAGGGGTGCACTAAGAAGGGATTTCCCGAAATTTCCACGGGATCGGCCAAAACGGGTAAATTTAAAAAAAAATGCAGGCGTAGCTGCTGGCGTCCTCTAGTACCTAAATAAATGTCTTTAACGAACCCGAGAGGTACATTTTACATTGGTCATTATAATAAGGTTTATTTTATTTCGTGACCGAATTAATTTTGCAGATATCGAAGGTCAAAGTCTAAGATGCAATAAAATCTCATACAAACCATGGAAAAATGGTCACCTATCAAAACTAGCATCGAGCGAAAATGCGAATACTCTGCCAAACAGCAAACCAACATACTGAAAATACACAAGCTTACCATACCCTACCCATGCTTAGATTACGTTTATGTCCAGTAGAAGTAAAATAAATTTGGCAGACAACACTCATTGGTAACTAAACTACAAACTACAAACCACCAAAAACATGAGTAGACACTTCAACCAAAAACCACGTGCAAATCCTACCTTTCATCATTCTCTTAGCGTTATCCCAGTTTCAATCTGGGTCTGCTTTCTAGTCTAACCGGATTTGGCTGAATATTAGCTTTTCCAAAGAGCGACTGCCTGTCTGACCTCCGCAACCCGAAGGGATAGCGATATTCCATGGTTTAGACTAGTGTCAGTTAATTTAGAAGGTACTGACGCCCTGTAACGACTGTCAAAGATCTTCATGACAACCGGGACCGACGGCTTACGTGCTCTCCGAGGTATGGGACAAGCGATAATTAACAATTCAACGTGCAAATCCTACCTACTTTTAAAATTTCGATTTACACATAGTAATAATTACGTAACGGGTTTGAATAGCTTAATAATTTTAAAATAAATTGAAAAGCTGTTTATGCCATCAGCCATGTAACAGGGGCCCAATTCCGCTAAATAAATATAGTCGCAATATCATGTCAGTGTCATACTTACGTCACAAAAAGCGTATTCTTCTAAATTATATGATATTTGAATGAATTTGTAACGAGATCGTATGTGTCAACGACGAATTGTTTATTTTAAATTATATGATAATGACATAAGGTTATCAGAATACCGCTTTTAAATCCATTCAAAATATGATATCAATGTCATATAAAAATAGCAGAATTGGCCCCCTGTTTATTTGTATTGAATTATCGTTATCGTCGTTACCTTCTATACATAAAATTACTACTACATCGCGTAGGTAAAGCATTTGGAATTCACGACGTGACCATTATTGATGTAACCATGCCGTAACGTCGGGACAAGTTATATCACCATTATTTTACTAATAATACTGGAATGATTAGTTAAGTCAGTAATACACATACATACATATATAGGTACATACACACCATTATCCCGTTGGGGTAGGCAGAGACAACGGAACGCCACTTGCATCTATCTTTACAAGCCTCACGTGCTCTCTCTACAAACACGTGGTTATAAAACTAAAGACCAAAAAATAGACTTACTTTCCAAAACTGGAACGGGTGTCCAAAGTAGACGGGTGCTTGTTTATTTTTCAATTTGCTAACAACCATGTTTGCGATGTGAGGTATCCTTAGTGGGTAACAACGTTGTGAACGAGAGTCGTGAAATAATTTGTGACTGAGCCGTATCGATCCAACTTGTTGCGTTGGTGACGGTTAACATTGGACGTAGTGTTTAAGGTCTTTTAGAGGAGGCAATTTTAATTTAATGTTTTATTAGAATTCACCTGCAACTTTTCTCTGAAATCACATTATCTATTGGTGAAAACCGTAGAACAATCCAAATGAGTTTATTGCCTTCATACAGACAGAAGGATGACCGGATGATCTCGTTTTAGGTACGTACATATGCTGACGCCTTTTTCCCGCGGGGTAGGCAGAGAGTCCGAACGCCACTTGCTTCTATCCTTGCAAACTTCACGCGCTTCCTCTACATTCATTACACTTTCCATACACGCTCGCCGGTTAAGGTTGCTTCGGACTTTTCCGTTTTTCAAGACGTCCCCAATTTGGTTGACAAGGTCTGCCGCATCCGGCTTGCCCACACACCTCTGCCATATATATGTATTTGACTAGCTACGGAATTCAATATTCGAATATTTTTAACAGTTTTTGACATAAGCTCCATACAAAATATGTCAAACACGAATCTAAAATCTACAGATAGTTCGAATATTGAAAATGGCCGTAGATGATGCCCGCGGTTACACCCGCGTTATTTAAGGCTACTACTCCGCTATCGTGGCTCATAGCGTGATGTTATATAGCCTATAGCCTTCCTCGATAAATGACCTATCTAACACTGAAAGAATTTTTCAAATCGGACAGGGAGTTTCTGAGATTAGCGCGTTCAACCAAACAAACAAACTCTTCAGCTTTATAATTATATTAGTATTAGATTCGTCAATCTTTCTTCGCTCTCGCTCCACGTGTCCAGACCATTCACCAACCAACTCACGTTTTATAATTTGTACAGATAAGAGATTATACCAAACGGTTCTAGTTCTAACATTAGGCTCTAGACATAACAAGTTGCGATGTCCTAGTAGTTTAGGCTTTGCGATGGTTTGCAAGGCTTGGACAATAGGGTTGTTTCCAACTAGTCAAATCAAGCACTTTTAATGAAATGTCAAAAACGACCTTTGCTACGGCGTTTGTATGAAATAAGACCTAGTGACGTCATAGTTTTTTGCTGTCAAATACAATACTTATTATCAATAAATTGTCGATAAGAAATATTAAATAAAGTTTTAACATTAATTGATGAATGAAACAACCATTATTTTGACATATTTCACTAGATAAAGATACTTGTATAATTTATTTCACTTGCAGGAAACTTCCCTATTAAGCAAGACCTCAGAAAACGCATAGAAGCAATTGAAATGAGGGCGTACAGACGAATGCTTGCCATCAGTTGGACTCAGAGAGTCACGAATGAGGAAGTCTTGCGGCGTATTGGGAAGAAACGAGAGCTCCTACGGACTTTCAAAAAGAGAAAAGTTGTGCTCCAGCACGATAGATATAGACGGTTGCAACTCATAATGACACGAAAGAGAAAGGTCGGGCGAAGCAAGAAATCCTGGCTCCGCAACATCAGGGAGTGGACGGGGATCGCGAGCGCTGCCGAGCTGTTCCGCCTCGCTAAAGACAAGGAGAAGTTCACGGAGCTAACGGCCAACCTCCACTAGTTGGAGAGGCACTGAAAGAAGAAGAAGAAGATAGTTTGCGAGACAGGACAAGAAGATACCCACAGCTCACTCATTTCATTTTAATTTAACCATTTCTTCCCGATGCCGTGGGAATTTCGGGACATCTCTTTTAATGCACCTCTGCGGTCCCTAAGGAACATACTTGTCAGATTTCTGTTTCTTGCGGCCTATAGTTTTGGCTGTGCGTTGTCTGTCCATCAGTAACGCAAGTATTTCATATATGCATATATACATGCAATAAAAAAAATTAGAATACATACATGATGATAAAAAAATTGTGACATATTTATAACTGCATGGAATTTTAAAATGAATTGTTATTAGATATTATTATTAAACTAATTTGTATACATGCTCCTAACAAAAAAAAAAACAATATTTGTATGCCAGATAATGGTAGAATATGGCTTGAATGTAATGTCAAACACTAACAACTTTATATACCCATATTCCGGCGAATATTTTTTTATCATTATCATACATACATAAACTCACGCCTTTTTACCCGTCGGGGTAGCCAGAGAAAAAGGAATGCCACTTGCTACACACAAATAATTCTTAATTTCATATATACAGATGATAAGAATGAATACGACTGCCTATTCTGTAATTTTATAAGTCTATGTCGGCTGTATCAAGGGCGATAAAACAGCCACTCCAGTTATTTACTTTTGCAGGTAACCAAAATATTTGTGAGTAATTTAAATGTTCAACTAAGTTATTTAATTACTTTGAGTGCTTCGGTTACTTAAATATATTGTTTAATATGTTTTAGGATGTACCCTTTACGATACTCTATCATTTAATACATGGTTTTATCATAATACTAGCTTGTCTAGAGTGAGCATATGGTGTTTAGAGAAAGTTTGAACTCTTAATGTGTGTGGGTCTTGAGGTGTGATTGCCAAAAACCCGCTTTTAAAGGGTCCCCCACAGGAACCTGTGGGCAAAATTTCAGTTTTCTTCACTCCATACGACGATATCTCTGTACTGAGCACATTGCTAGAGCTTAAGTAGGTATAATATAACAGTTTATCTGGAGATCTTTGGACTTTAGCTACGTATCCCATTCTAAAAAAACTTATCATCATCATCAGCCCTGTACATATACTGTCCCACAGCTGGGCACCGGCCTTTTCTCACTATGAGAAGGGTAAGGCCAAAGTCTACCACACTGGCCAAGTGCGGGTTGGCAGACCTCACATGTCTTTCGAGAACATTATGGAGAACTCTCAGACATGCAGGTTTTCTCACGATGTTTTCCTTCACCGATAAGCAAGCGATAATTAACAATTTAATACGCACTTAACTTCGCCCGGAAGTGGGCGTTTAATATGCCTCTGCCTACCCTTCGGGGAATCAGGCGTGAGTATGTATGTATGTTAACTTCGAAAAGTCATTGGTGCGTGCCGTGGATTCGAACCCGAGACCCTCTGCGTAGCAGTCTGTCGGTCTCACCACTCGGCTATCGCTGCTTAAAACGTATAGCAGTATTTAATTTGGAATATCAAGGGCCATGCAGTTTTAAATTATTTTTTCAGATAACTTATACTCATTGTATTACATTTATGAATTTATTTGGAAGATCACCTATCCATCTATCGCTTAATGATGTACCCGGTAGATGGCAATTGGCTCGCGCCCACATTTAGGACCGAAACATAACTGGCGAAGTGTGGGTGTGTAATGCACCTCTGCCTACCCCTCTGATAAAAGGCGTGAAGTTATGTTATGTTGTTATGGTATGTTTGACCTATCCAGTGGTAGTAAAACTGGGACATAATATCTTAGGAATCGTGTAATTTCAGTTAAATTGAATAAAGTTTAGTGAGAACCTATAGCTACTTCGCCAAGAGACGTAATACATTTTTTTTGACATTGACAATTTGTATACACACTCCGAAGTTTCTAACGGAAATCGGAATATATTTATTGTGATCACGAATACACTAGACTGTTTGTAACCACGACTGATACAGCGATATTCAATACATTAAATTCTTTACATACATAATGGCATTGTATGAAAATTTTCTATACATTTTCGTTACTTATCTCTCTGTCTATCTAGTGTACTTTTACTCCAGTAAAGACTAGAGTCTGTAGAGTAAGTACTTGCTTTGGTACTTGGTATAGACAGCCTAGGGCTCTTATGCGCAATAAGTACGCATCGTGCCGTCACGACGG